>JACGCM010001281.1:3627981-4837308 GCA_014058105.1 Kingdonia uniflora
CCAAATTTGGTTTTGATGCGCTCACCATATTTGATATGCAGATCTATTCTTCAAAGTTCAAACAAAGATTATAATTTTACTCAATGATACTCAATGCAGGGACTTGTAAAAGCTACAGATACAATCAATGAATAAGGTACCTGGTTCTCAAATTTAATGCAAAGAACCCCAAATCTACATTAATGAGAAAAGAGGAGAAAAATATGCATGTATGCTGAAAAATAAAAACACAAGGCCATGCGTGGAATCATGTAAAATTCTTGTTTATTCTACCTTTAAAAGATTGTTATTTTGAAGATATACATCCGCAGCTTCCAATCTGATTCATCTTGCTTCAAATTACACGTCCTTTTATAATAAAAACTGATCTAAACAACACTAAATTCTTCAAAATAAAGGAAACTCTACTAATCAAATTGGCTCAAACATAATTAACATACACCATTTAATCAAATTAAGAAATAGATCTTTTTTGGGAGAAATCTCATATTCATTTTTATTTACTTGAGGGCTAACAACATAAAAGAATACTTCCAATCCAAGGATCTAAAGCTAGAACTCTTCTTTTATATTTACATTTCCACAATTAAAGCAAAAATAGGTTTTGGTGTCGAGAATTCCATTAAAGGTGTGATACCGAGAGAAAACTTAAAACTTGATTCAATAAAATCAATATGGGTGTACTTCCAATGCAGGTCCAACTCTCACATTATGAATACCATTTGGGCATTTCTCAGAGTTGGATTTGCTTCAGTAATTTTCAGTACAATTACTTTAACAAACCCGAGGATGTTTGTCAGAGTTGAAATTTGAGATATAGAGAGAGAGAGACGAAGAATTTGAACCTATAACTGAAAATTGAAGAGTTCCAATTTAAAAAAAATTATGGGCCGAGATTTAATTCTAAAATGAGAAAATTGATGAGTGAATTCTCCAGACATGAGCATTAAAGAAATTGCTGAAGAGAGAGAGATGCAACCAGGAGAAACGTTTTTACTGGAGAATCTGGAGAAAGAGAGGTGAAGAGAAGGAACAGATTCATATTTTCAATAGGTGCTAAAAAATCAATAATTATGCCTAAAATTAATTTGACATAATTTAACACTATTTCTCTATGCCACGTAGGACAAAGCTCGCCATGCGGTCTATTTCCAAAAAGCTTAGGCTTAAAATTTTAACAGGATGCCTGAAACTTAGATATTCAGAAATTAGAAAATTGATGAGTGAATTCTCTAGACATGAGCATTAAAGAAATTGCTGAAGAGTGAGAGATACAACCGGGAGAAACATTTTCACTGGAAAATCTGAAGAAAGAGAGGTGAAGAGAAGGAACAGTTTCATATTTTAAATAGATGCTAAATAATCAATAAATGTGCCTAAAATTAATTTCACATAATTTAACACTATTTCTCTATGCCACGTAGGACAAAACTCATCACGCGGCTAATTTCCAATGAGCTTAGGCTTAAAATTTTTGCAGGATGCCCGAAACCTAGATATTCAAGAATGGAATTAATATCATGGATTTAAATTAGCTTGGGGAAACTACAATTTGAAGATAAAGAGAAAGAATCAAATAAAATATCTATCAGATAAGAACTAATCTCATATACCTTAAATGAGAACTTAGGTGCAATAGAGATGTGTTGCTTGATGTATGAAGCTTAAGGATAATTCCTAAATGTAAAGTGCTACCAATTGTGGTGCATACGATGAGAACTCTGATGGTCAGGATGATCACAAAGATGCTACTACAAATAATACAAAGGAATTTATCAACCGACTACACCAAGAAAAGAACGAAATAAAAATGCAAACAAACTGGAATTACAGTAACATAATACACAAAATATCAGTGATAACAAACTAAAAGAAGTGAATGACCTAAACAACAACATCAAAACACTTAAGAACAGGGGAAAATTAAAGCAATCCATACTCATGCAACTATTATAATTTATAATTTCCAATTTCCAATTTCCAATCTGGTATTAAAAATAAAATAAAAAGGGAAAAATCAGAATAAGATGAACAATTGGGATGATAATGGGATGGAAACAAACCTTTGTTAGATTGTAAACCAAATCTCACTTATTATTTTTAAACCCATTTGAGAGCTTTAAGGCGAGGAATTTTCAAATTCATATTAGAGCAACTGACTTACAATTGAGATACGATGGAATTTAGTTTGAAATGGTGAGGAAAGTCTTTTTATGATTTGGATTTTGATAATGAGGAAGCAGTAAATACACATAAATTTCATTAAGGGAGAGACCGTTATTAAGATGAAGAAAAAAAGGTTTAAGGGAGAGCGTTATTATGAAGAAGAGAAGGATGTTAAGAGGAGAAACCGTGAATAAGAGCTTTAGGTGAAGATGTTAGAAAACTATTGGTTATTGCAATGAGTACTAAATTATCATAAAATCTTTGAAAAAATTACCGATATAATTAATAAAAGAAAAAGCTTTTGCACCGCCATGTAGGACAAACATCGCCACGTAGGACAATTGACGCCATGACGAACAAACGATGCCACGTAGGACAAAACTAAGATTTATAATAAAGATATATATATATATATATATATATTATGATACAAGTCAAACTTATCTTCTTTGTAGTTGATTGTTTATAAAACTCATATTAGCTAAGTAAAACTTAAATATCTCACTTTCTTATGCTTGTTTATAAAATCTTATATCAATAGAGAATTGATGATAATGAACCTATTAACGATCTTAGCATTTACATAGCCACTCGATGTATTGGAAATTATTTATACAATACAGAAGATGGATCAGTTGAAAGAGTGGTAATGAAAAATTCATATACATGTAGTCAATGCAATAAATTTAAAACAGTAGGTATCCTTTGATCTTTGATGTAGGGGTTAGACTCTTTGCAATAAATATAGTTTCATAAATTATGAATGACATATTTTCTTATATTGGTTAGGAAGCAATTCGACGACCACTAGGCTAAAAAGAGTAAATATTAGCACTTTTGGATATGTATTTGTAACCGGGCAGGTGTGGTGGAAAATTTTGACATCCTTTAACAGTCGTAATTTTATTACCACCGTCGTTTGTTCTTTTCTTACTCTTATTTGCGTCATAAAAATGCGACTGTGTATTTCGTCGGATAACAAATCCAATTTAGACAGTTATATAGTCATTTTGATTAATTAAGCTAAAACCTCTCTAATCCTTCTATGTGAAAAAGAAAATAGAATACCCCTGCCCAAATTCCTCAAACCCCAAAAGAAAACCATAATCACCCCAACGTCCTCTCTCTTTCTCTCCCCATTCGGATTCCAACAAGAGTTTGAAATTTGGAAACCTTTGAGCTATGTTCAAATCTATATCCCCTAATCTCTGTATCAACCTCTTTGGACTTATCTAAATCAAATTTCCCTGTTTAAATCCAGCACATGAAAAACCTTAATCCCACACAATTTTTCCTCTCCAACAACTACGCCACAATACAATTTCAGTTTTCTACTCCGTAAATCTCAGATTTCCAATTAAATTTTAATTCTCCAAACACTATAAACACCAATTTCATCTCCCTACCTTAAATATTATCTGGATCAGTAATTTCCCTTTGCTTGTTGAGATCTTTTTCAATGACAACAATTTTGTTTGTGGTTCTCGCGCCCCTCTTCTGTAATAAAAGTATCTCTCTCTCTCTCTCTCTCTCTCTCTCAATTTTTCATTCTTCTTTTCTAATCAACAATTTTAGTTGATAATTGCTTGTGGTAATTCTTTAATTTTGGCTAAGTCTATAATTAGGGTTCCAATTGAACTTATTTTATAAAATTATGGGTTTTGATTAACCCACTTAAGGCTCTCAGGATTAAAATTTAAAGGCTTCCCAATTACAAGGTTTGTGTATGTAGATTTTAATACAACTTTAAATACAACTTGGAATTCATTGGCAAAAAATCGATGAGAAGCGAGGGTTTTGTTTTCTAAGTTGGTAAAAAGAACTTGTTTGTGTTTCCGATAGTTGTTGAGGAGTAATTATTGGTCTTACCTATTTTATCATGGTTGCTAGATTTTCTTTCACCGCATCAAAATCCTGACATTTAAAAATTCAGGAAGTTTGTAACAGAAATATCTTCGATGTGAACAATGTGGGGCATAATCGTAGGCATCATGGTCCAAAGTGACATTTTTTAAACGATAACATATTTGTATGAACAATAAATGTTTACATAATAACGGTACAATCCTTTATGGCTCCGCCAAAAAGAAGCATCTTCTTGATTTTGTTTAGTAGTCATTACAAGAAAAATGGGCACATGCCACAGAGGAGTTGTAGCTTTCGCCATAGTTTTGGTTGTGAAATACTACCACAACTTAAATCTTGACAAATAAATTACAGTAGTAGCTAATTCAATTCCTGATTAAAATCACAAACAGAACAGCTAACTCATCTAGTAAACCGTGGGGCAAGGTAGCGTGTCTGTGGCTAGAATTACATCCACGAATTATGTAACCCACTTCATTAACCCTCATCAATCGATATCAAAAGTTCAAACACTAAAGATCGTCTATTTATCTCCAAAATCAAAGTTCTTCTCTTTATTTTTATTTTTTTTCTCTCTCAATCTCAGTTTTTTATGGCTCTAATTCATTTTATTTAGTTACTAGGAATCAATAATTCTGCTCCACTTTTGCTGTGATTGTGATTGGCCGAGTCCCAAATTTGAATGAGTATATAATGTAATTAGGGTTATTGGGAATAACTATGAACTGATCTTGAGAGTAAACAATGTGAGTTGGCACACTCTGCAATTCTTTTCTTGCATTGAGAAGGAATCCAATAAGAAATCCAGCGAAATCATAATCATCGAATTCCTCTGCCCCACCGGTTACAATGAGTTTAAGGCCGAGTTTGTGAAATAACCTCATGGGTAGTTATCATTGAATTTATGGTTTGATTAAAAGGTCCCTTCAGTTTTATCTAATTTTGAGATTTTGATCTTGTTTTTTTGTTCTTTTTCTTGTTTGAAGCATTTTGCTAGGCAATACTACACTAAGAAGAGGGTCCAGTGGCTATAAAATAGCATGATGAATCAAGGAGAGCTCCAATGGCACTCCCACAGTCTTGCACTTTCAAGCAATGATCAACAATGGAGATATGCATTGGTAAAACATGTATGCTTTTATTTACTTGTTCTTGTATTTTTGAAGTTTGGATAGTTAGGGTTTTTGATGCATATGCAGATGTAGTAGAAACGTTGTATAAGTATTCTAACAATGATCTAGTTAAATGAAATCCCCAAGTATAGACTCTTACATCTATAAGTTCCCATTCGGTTTTTGTGAATGCATTGCAGATCGTTTTATGTTTAACATAGTAGAAATACATTCAAAACCATGTTTCGGGGTCACTTGTATGGAAGATAAATTGTTTATTAAGATACTTAAATCTGGATAGTAAGAGGACCTAAATTTGGATTGAATATATTGTTCATTACCTGCACTTTATACATTTCAGTATCTCTCATATCTTCAGAGAGGGCAATGGTGTTACAGACAAGCAAATCAACACGTTCATTTACATCGCTCCTTCTCTTATAATTTGGACTGAATAGCCGCCTTGTTCTTGTTTCTTTTTAGCTTAAAGACTTGTATAATCTCCCTGACTTCAGTTTTTGTAAAGTGCCCCCCAAGGAATAATTAGAGAGCTTGTAGATTATATGATTTTTTTGGCTCTGGTACATGGCTTTCTAGGAACTGCTCCAAGTAATCTATGGGCCTTTTCTCAAGCTGATGTTCCCCTGACCACATTCTTTTGGTTTGGGCCTTAACATAATTCTATCTTGTATTTTATTGGTTATTAATGCAATTATTCCCTTTTCTGTCTTAAAAAATACTTCCTTATACATGAAGTAAAAATGACTATTTAACTTGGTCGAGTAGTTAGGTATATAAATTTATAGACCTAGGTGTAATTCTACTGCCAACTTAAATTACTGGCTTTTTATAAGATGGGTTTACCTAGTGGTCCTTTAAAATGGATTGATGGTGTTGGAAATGTTGAAATAGACAAGCAAATAGTTGTAGGTGACTGACGATGAATCTGTCAGATATACTAATAGGGATATTAGAACATCTTTAGCAGTTGTAGGCTATATTTGAGTAATTAGACACACATATCTTGCATGATAGACACGTAATATTTACGTGTATAACTCCTAAATTTATATCTACCTAGTCATTTATTAAATAAATGTGATACTAATAGTGTTTTTATTTGTATTTACAGAAATCGGTCACATGATAAACAAGTCGTACATTTTTCTAGTTTTTAACGAAGAACAAGGGTGATGCACTCCAACAATGATTTTCATTTGAAGTTTTCAACCAAAGGCCAATGAAAGCCCATTAAAGAGAATTAAATATAGATATTATTCTCATAAGTCGTAATATCTATACATGATTTTAGGCATTGTTTAGGGGAATTTATATTAATGGTAATATTTTGTAACCCTTCCTATACTCTATAAATAGGAGGGGAATCCCACCCATGAGAGATCATCTTGGAGAGTGTAATATCAAAGTTTATAGCAATAAAGGTTCTTATTTATCTCTTTCCATTGTTAATTTCTTTTAAGCAAGTAATATAGCAATGATCAAATGGATGAGTAGCTAATCTTCTTAGCCAAGGCTAGAGGAAGCTCCACCCAATGTAGCCTTAGTATAGAATAACATTGTATAATTAGAGTAGTTACTTTCTCTTCTTTCGTTTTAATGAATATTCTTCTTCCTACCATCCTAGCTTGACCACAGTTTGACTTCGAGAAAGTAAAGAATCTAAGGAAACCATCTTGTATGACCATTACAAGATGGTTTGGAACATGGAGAAGAGAACATAACCCACTCTTATTAACCAGACCATGGTTGAATATGGTGGTTTATGTGTAGTTCCCAATCATAAATCTCTTTTATCTTTTGTTGCATTGCATATGTCCGACCAAGGATATTCGATTCGGGAACTCGAAATTACTCTAATTATTTATGCTATCTCACGGGTACAATGGGTGGAGTGGAATCTAAGCCTTGGTTCTCACTCCGACTCATAAAACTCATATTTTTTAGCATTTTATTTTCTTTACTTGAATACCAGCCTACACAAATTCATTGTTACTGGATAAAACTAGTAGCTCGAAGTATAATTCGCACCACAAGTCTCTTGGGATATGACCCCGCTTACTCTTGTACTTAACGGTACACAGTGCGCTTACGGGTTTTTTCAGACGTCGGTTTATAATCGATCATTACAATAAAATTTGATAGTCGTGCATCTCAGGTTTTTCTTTAAAGCTTCTAAGATCTTTTTTTCTTCCATGTTGCTGATATTCCTTTCAAACTCAATTACTCAGTTGATTCTGTTCAAGGAATTCAAAATTTTACAATGGATGGGGTTTACTTAGGTTGCATGGGTTGCCAAGTCTGGAAACACTAACTTGGAGGTGTGTATAGCTATTCGTCCTACAAGGGAGACAATCATGTATCCTTATTACCACAAATGGATAAGGGGGCACCGAGATTTACCGTTAAAGCTTAACAAATGGTGCAATGATTTTCGTTGGGAGTTCAGCAATCCTACCCCTTTTATCAGGTATTCTTTTATTTTTTATGTTTAACAATGTGTTACTCATTTAAATGGTTTTTGGAGTAACCATCTCATCGATCATGTATTTAATTGTTTCACTTCAGGGTTATTTTGTCCAGTTTCATTATCAATTACCCTTGAAGCCATATTCGGTAATCATATGACTCGTTAAAAAAAACAAGCAAGCAAGTCAATTTTGGTGTTAATAAAAATTGCACAAAATGGCATTCAGGAATCTGTCGGAGAAAAACTGTGGAACAATAGCAATTGGCGCAGTTTTTTTGGCAAGGCAAGCTGGGGTTAAAACTAAATCCCCCTGCTCTATATATGACTAATAAAATGTGCTAGGAAGATGCCGGGCACAGTCCACCTAACCTCAAAAAAACAAAGAAAATACATAATCCCATGCTCACATAAATCTCCTCTAGCATCTCCATGGCTAATATCTTTTAGGTCTTGAGTAAAAAAATTAGGAGTGTATTTAAAATAATCAGCCCCTGGCACAGAACCTGCTGGATTATTTGCTCCCTGTTCGTTTCTGAATAAATATGCTTGATTTCATATAATACAAAACTGGTAAGGTAGTTCTTAATTCTTAGATCAATGTGTTTAGACTCTCAAGTAGGCTTAACAGCACCTGTGATATAGCTCACAACTATGCTAGAATCAGTTTCAATGAATATTTTTTAAACTTCATGCTTAAGTGCTTGGTAAGGTCATAGCTTTTTGTTCCTGCATTATAATCGAATTGGAGTCAAAGTTCCCTGCTACGGTAATAATGGGAGTGCCTCTATAATCTCTATAAATATCCCCCAGCTCCCTTTATTTGTCGACCACAGATCCTGCTATGGTAATAGTGGGAGTGCCTCTATAATCTCTATAAATAGCCCCCAGCTCCCTTTATTTGTCGACCACAGATCCTTCAATGTTCAGAGTCATAAACTGAGGCAGCCCAGTTTCCTATTTGTATCATATTGGAGTTTTGACCGTAATCATACCTTATAAATTCATGGAATCTTGTTTGAGTTGTTTGAAAATAATATTCTTCAGGGTTCTAAACCTACTCGAGATCAGGTAAGAGCTGTTCGGTGTGCTTTTTCAGAAGATGATACTAATGCGGTAGCCGAGTTTAACAGTCTTATTCAAAAAAAAGTATTGTACTGTCTTGAACACATCGCTCAATGGATATTGCATTTGCTACTCGTGAGGAATTGTTGTTGCTTTCTGAGGCTTGCTCAATGACGGATTAATTCTGGGAATCAAGGTTACGTGTCACTTTCCAGTTACTATTCTCTTCTATTAAATTGGGTGCTACACATCCTGCTATATTTGAGCATGATATTCTTCCCTATTTAAAGATTATATTTCAGGCATGTACTCCTCCAAAATCTGATACAACAGATAAAGACGTGTTACCAAAATAATTCTGTGTATCCATTTAAAATGGAACTCTATTTTGTAATCCATTTACTCATCTTGGCATGATGCATCCATTAGTCTTATTTAATCTAACAAATTACCTTTGCAGGTTGAACTGATTGAGCCAGCAGTAATGGGTAGACTAAATACCTTTGCAGGCTGAACTGATTGAGCCAACAATAATGAAGAAAGAAACTTAAATTTCTTGTAGCAAATAAATTATGGTTTTTCATACAAAAATATTCAATCTAGCCTTATGGGTTCCAATGTTGTTGAGACAACTTGTTATTTGTTTAAAACATTTTTCTACTATGTACTCATGATTACTTTTTATTTTTTTGTAGGCAACAGGAGATCAACGCCACCTGATGGAGCAAGTAGAAATTGTATTATAAAAGATATATATGGCAGAACAGTTGCTTACAAAAGTATTCAGCTATTTGGGGTTGCTCCTGAAGGGTCGTGTTATAGTAGATGAGGTTAATCTCGATGATGTGCAACTATTTATAGAAGGTGGTACTCTAGGTGACATCTCTTCCGGTGAAACTGTAGTATGGTATAAGAGTCTTACCTTCTTTGAGTGAACATCATCTTTTTATTTTATTGTTTCTTGAAATAAAGTTTGAAATTAATATTAGGCAATAACCTTTTAATTTATAATAAACCTTGTTCTTGTTATTGAAATATGTTGTTTTTTATATTAATTATTTTTAGTTAATTAAATTCATAACGACTATTGTGATTATGACCCAATTAATATGATTGCTGTATATTGAAACAAAATGACTGTTAATGTGACAAAAATTGGGACGTTTATATTTGTGACATAAAATGACTAATTGTCATGGATTAAAATATAATTATTATGACTCATGTTGTAACTGCTATTTGTGATATATTTTTTATAACGAATAAAACAACTTATAAATGTGTCACTAGATATTTCAAAAATTAGCTACTGCAATTATTAATTTCGACGTTTAAGTTAGCGACAAATAGAGCAATGAATTTTATAATCGTAAAGAATATGAAATACGTCGGTTGTTGCGACTAAGAATTGTGTCATTCTATTGCAACCAAAAAAACGAATCTTAAAAGGGTCATAAATTTTCGTAAATATGACAAATACTTTGACTCGTCCCTCAGTCGCTAATTTACGACGCTTTTCAAGTCGATAGCATAAATCTACTGGAAAAAGAACGAGATTTTTTTTGACTGAAATGGATGTCACTTTAGCAAAATAACGACTAACCTACCACATTGTTTTTTAATCATTACGGCCTAGTGGACATTTGCTTGAGGTACCAGAGCAAGAGTGAGAGACTACTATTGAGGCAATGGATAAGATTTTTAAAGATGTGATTGGAGAAGATGGACATGGATGAGTTTTGTGCAAAGGAGCAGTTGCCCGTCCCAAAAATGTAAAATCACAGTCCTCGTCATTATTATTTCAGAACTACGAGGATGAGCTTGCCAAGTTAAAATGAGAAGCTGACGAGAAAAAAGCTCGATTCCAGCAAGAAAATGAGAATGCAAAGGCCTTTGTGAACAGTACAATTCAAGTCAATGTTAAGTAATTGATGCAAAATGTAGGCATCCCTTTTCTGGATAATAATTAGTATCGTCGGGTCTCAAGGTTAATCACTATTCAAAGGTAACTATGCTTTTCTTTTCGAGATGAGAAATCTTGAATAGAGTTGACTTATGCTTTTTCTGTTGCAATAATCTCATTAGTGATTTGTTAGTGGGATTTATGAATTTTTGACCCAATATGTTAGTATTTTAGAGCTAAAATTGGCTTAACCAACATATGACATTTGTAGACCAACATGATATAGTGGCATTTTCTGCTATCTTATCTGTTGCACATAAGTCCTATTATTATCTTCTAAATTTGTAATCATGATTTAATTTATATCAAGCAATGCTGATTAAAATTGTGGATAACTTCCTTTACACATCTCTTTTTTCTTCGTAGATTGGCACTGATATTCTTTTTGAAAAAATGACTGGTTGTAAGAGTCTCCTAGTCCTTTCAAGTGTGTTTATTTTTGGTGTATGTGAATACTTTACATTTCACCATACTACATGTCAAGTAGTATTTGGTGGCATAGTGTTGCAACTTTTAGATATTTATACTCATGCTATGAAACTATACTTAATTAGGTGTTAGATAATGTTTAAAGTTGTTTTGATTTATATATATTATCAAGTCTCGTGGTTGATATGACCTAAATGTAATATTGATAAGTGATTTTTATGGCCTCTACAAAATACCCACTCAAAGTACGGTTGTCAATTTGTAGTACGGATGAGTGGGATCGAATCCTCAAGGAGGTTTGGGAAAACAAATACTTTCTAGGCCGAATAACAATTTTATACGAGATAAATCTAAGAAGAATAAATAAAAACTAATTATAAAACTTAATGAGAGAGAGAGCTAAGGTTTGGACTTGATCTCTACCTTTCAAAACACTAATCGATATATAACTAGATCCTAATATCTCCACCCATCATATGTTCGTGTTAAGACACATACGATGTTCTAAAATAAACCACTAAATCTATAGTTAAGAATTTAGTGGTTATGTTTTTAAGTGATGGTGAAGAGTGTCTTAGAGAATTATCAACTCAACCATTGTTAGGCTTGAGTGAGTTCTCTAGTGTTTCCTCTTGTTTAGATCTCCAAATCAAGTATACTGTTAATAGCACTTGTTTGTATCTAAAGTTATTGTACACCAAACTGAAGCTATGGTTAAGCCTTCGATATGATATACTAACTTATCAATCATAAAGTACTATGAGAAAACTAATTATAACCTAATTAATTCCAACTATTGCTCATCCAAGAAGAGACCTCATCCTAGCCTTAGCTAAGAGATTAGTCACCCATCTCGGACTTCATCGCATTAACAACTAATTATTTACAAAAAAAAATAAAAGAGAGAAAAGATAATTAAATAAAACTAAGACTTTGTTTCTTCTAAACTTGCTCCAATATGAGATACCCAATTACAATGGGGGGAGGGTTCTTTTTATATGAGAAGGAACCCAAATTTAGATACTATACATTAAATTTTAAAAAATATTTGCACAATAATATCTTATAATATTACAACCAATTACCTAATATTCTTGTATATAATTTCCTTAAGTGATGTAGAAATATTTCTTCATAGAAACTTTTGCATATATCTTTAATATAAAATATCTTCAAGGATCTTGGATGCAATATATTTTTTGATCTTATTCTCCAAGAATATTTGTATATATATTTCTTCAATCTTGAGACCAAATATATTGTCTCTTTGAATTTTTGTGCTATGAACTGCTGAAGATACTTTTACTTGACTTTAAGAGCTTGGCTTCAAATATCCATCTCCAATAGCTACAATCAAACAAACGTGTATAAGTACCCAAAATTAAATATAATAGATGACTAAAATACATGTTCGGGTATATTAAAAATATCATAATTACGCGCTCATCAAATATCCAATTGTCGTACGGTTTGTGTAGATTTTATCATCTTAGGAATTAAGAGCGTGTTGTGTATATACTGGCCCTAAGCGCTCTCAAACTGAGAAATTACGCTATTCACTTGAGTGTTTAAGAGCGTGTTGTACGTATACTGGCCCTAAGTGCTATTAAATTTTTAGTAGGATTTCCTCTATTTAATTTGTTTCCGCGCAGGACTATGATATAGATGTGACGTGTCATTTGATTTTTTATATTTTTAGTTTCATAATGTGCATTTGATTGTTTTATTATCTTTTGGTTTACAATTATTTTTGAATATTGTGGTTTAGGTTGTAACAATTTGATTTGTTTTATTTCAGGTAGTTTTTTAACAGCTATGGGAGTGATACAAGCAAGTGTTTATTATACGTAGAGATAATGTTAGTGTGTCGATGGTTCCATGTTTAGTACGTAAGAGGTTGGATAATTAATTTGAATGCTCAAGTTGCATTTAACGATTGAACTATAATATTTAATGTTCTAAGTTGATTGAGACTTTATATATTTATATGAAATTGGTGTTTATGAAACCCTAAAAATAAATCATTATTGTAGTGGCTTATTTCGCATCTCAGACTCATGCTTTATATTAGACCATCAGATGACTACTCGACCTTATCAACATAGCACGTGGTACTATTGAAGACATATTATAGTTACAGAGTTCTCATCATAGCTTTCGGCCTCTACGTCAACAATTTGAGTTAAGGACACGGACCGACATCAATGAAGCCATTACAAAATAGTAAGATTAGACTGTTACATAATCCATTCAAAGATTATCAAATATATATTATAACGTCCACCATTATGGATAATAATGGTCGTCAAACGGTCATATTATAAGACCTATAAATATGATTATAGATTCCCAGATGAAGGACAAATGAATGCTCACTCAAAATCTATACTAAAATACCAAGAACATCTCTGTTAATAACTAGCAGCTATAAATAAACTTCTCTCTTTCTAAATCCTCAAGTGAGGTCGTGGATTTAAACTTGTTCAAAGGTTTTCCACACTAAAATTTGTGCTAACATTAATTTATTATTCATCTAGATGATCTGAATATTCTTGGTGTAAAGGCTAAGTTTGAGATACGAAATTAGGCTATTATATTTGGCAACATCTGTGGGAACAAAGTTCTCAAACACATTATTTTAGAAAATAGCTAATTATTTCTCTACGATATGACACTTCCAGACCAGAGTATGCCAATTTCTCCAGGAGAAGAAAATGTTGTACTAGCAGAGTTACGGGTCAATCTCAACTCCGAAACTGAAAGATGAGCCACTCAAGAACAACAACTAGCAGGCGTCCAGTATGTGTTGAAGGTTCTGCAAAGTCAACAAGCCACAACCTAGAAGAACAAATGCGCGATGCCAACTATTTTGTGGGTTTCTATTCTCGACATGATAGGAACTCACGTGAACAATCTTGGAGGCGAAGTTTGATCTAATCATAAGCAACATGGGGGCGAGCCCACTTTGATATATGAAGTACACCAAGAAATTGATGGCGGTCTCGCTAGAGTCAGACAAGAAGAGCCACCCCGAGGAAGAGTTCAAATTTTGGTTTTTGAGTGGATCAATGAAGGAAGTGGCTACCACAACCATCGAGAAGGACGTATCCCACGACCAAACGTTATAGCTCACCAGTACGAAACTCATGAACATATTGAAAAATGTATCAAAAAGCGTTTTGACGCCAGGCTCAAACTACTAAAGGCTTTCACAACAGGTTACAAAAAAGTTTGATCGCTTAAGAATTATTGGATGACAAAGTTCTCACCGATTTTCACATACCAAAACTTCGAAAGTACAAAGGAAATGATCGAGTCATGCATGTTCAAGAATTCAAGGATGATATCAGCCTACATTCTACATCTAACCGCATTCTATGCTGGCTATTTCCTATTAGTTTATTTGGCGAGCCTTTGCAATGGTTCCATTCACTACCTAAAGGGTCCATTGCGACCATTAAAGAATTGCGGGAATTTTTTGTCAAGAACCATTCATACAACAGAGATAAGGAGGAGAATTCATATTCTCTGTTTAGCCTTAAGTAAATATTAGGAGAAAATCTCGAAATTTTTACTAAAAAATTTCTAGAGCTGGCCAGAATGGTGAACCGACTCGACCAGAAGATTACTATTTTTGCCTTTACCAATGCTTTACTCGTGGATAGTAGAGTCAAGAAGTGCCTAATTCAAAACAAGCCTACGACCTTGGAAGACATGATTGAAAAGGTCGACGGTTATATCGACCTTGAAAGGATGGTAGCAGAAAGACAGAAAACTCAGAAATTGACCATGACAGCAAGAGATCAATCCTCATACCAAGATTTTAATCGCACTGCTGATAACGGAGGCCATAAAAAGAGGACCAAATCTACCGATAATCGAACATGGAAATGCAGTAATATGCCCAAACCCTATCTTTCCAAGATGATTGTTACCATAGCTAGCATATATTCTATACTTCAGAAGGATAAGTTTTTTCATAATGCTCAGTATCTCTAACCTATTGAGAACAAACCATACTGCATACTCCATAAAGTTTGACATTAGGAGATGGAACATTACTTTACTTTACAGCGACTGTTGCAATGCAATTTTGTGGATGGAAGAATGCATGAATACATCGAGGATGTTGAAAGTTACAAAAATAGAAGTTATCGGCTTACCACGGAGAAACAACTATATCATATCTCCCTAAGCCACTTTATCGAAATTCATACCATTAATAGGTCAGTCAGATGCAAAAGACAACATCTTGTTCAATGTCACGACATGTCCATAGCTGACAAAGAAGCACGATTACTTCCTGCATCTAGTTCCTAACGCACAGGGATCTCTTTTGACGATTGCGATGTTTGATATATCAACTTTCCTCACCATGATGCACTCGTGATCATGTTGAAAGTGAAAAATGTCATACTACATACAATGATTCTAGATACGGGTAGTAGCATCGAACTACTTTTCTAGATGATAATAGATCAGATGGGACTGGTCGACAAAGTTCAACCTAGTGACGTCGACATCAGCGGGATAACAGCTCTAAAGAAGAGCGTATAGGTAAGATAATACTTCCTATTACAGCTGGTCCAACAACAGTTGACGTAAAATTCTATGTTGTCAAAGAAAGATCACGCTATCTAGGTATAATAAGATACTGCTGGTTGCATAACATGCGCGCTATCCTATTAACCTATCATTTGGCATTATGATTCGAGTAGAATGGCAACATTTACGAGATCAAAGGCAATTAGAAGCTAGCTCGAGCCTGTAAAAATTCGGTTTCCACTGTAACAGAACCATTTATACCACAACTCGTATAGCAATTACAGAAAACCTCAGGGAACATTACAAAAATCTTTACAGAAAATAAACTGCCTAGCGCAGAACCTACCGAGTACATCGAAATCAGTGAAGATAAAAGGGGCACCTACATTGGTACTATCTTGTACACAATAAAACGTAATGTTCTTATTCAATTTCTTAAAGACAACAGTGATTTTTTCGCTTGAACGTTTCACAAAATGCTAGGCATTGATCCAAATTTTGCCTGCATAAGCTTAGTTTGAAAGATAAAACTGAGGCAGTCAAGCAAAAATAGTAAATTTTAGCACCACGACTTTGTGAAGAAGTCAACGAAGAGATCGATAAACTCATTGAAGTTGGTTTTATCTGAAAAGCCAACAATCCAAAATGGATCTCGAACATCGTGGTAGTGCCAAAGAAGAGGAAAAATTAGAGTCTGCGTGGACTTCACAGACCTCAATAAGCATACACCAAAAGATAGTTTTCAACTTCCTATCATCAATCATCTACTCGATTCCATTGCAGTACACAAACTCCTATCTATGATGGATGTCACATTAGGGTACAATCAGATACATCTCTTAACCGAAGATCAAGAAAAAATGGCTTTCATTATAGAGCATGGTCTATATTGCTACAAAGTCATGCCTTTCGGCCTCAAGAATGTAGAAGCCACTTATCAGAGATTGATGACACAGATGTTCAAAGACCATCTCTAAAAAATAATGGAAATTTACATTGATGATATGTTGTGTAAAAGCCTCAAGAAAGCGAACCATCTCACCGATTTACAAATAGCTTTTGAAATTCTTCATTTTTACAAAATGAGACTCATGCAAGACAAGGGCAACTTCAGAGTCCAATCCAGCAAATTATTGGGACATTTGATCAACAAACAAGGCATAAAGGCTGACCTAGATTGTATTTGTACACTGTTATCTATGTCTCCTCCAAGAACAAAGAAAGATGTATAGAAGATCGCTGGCAAGATAATGACAATTAATTATTTTGTCTCCAAGTCTTCTAATTGGCGTCGATGGTTATTCGACCTACTGCGCAATGGAACAAAGAAAAAGAAACCGAAAAAAGATCCTGAGATCGAATGGATGGCAAAATGTGAAGCAACATTCCAGGAGCTCAAACGTTATTTGGGAAAGCCACTAGTAATGAGTACATCCAAGGAAGGAGAAGAACTTACCATCTATCTTGCCGTTATTGATGAGTCATTGAGTTCAGTCCTCATTTGACTTGACGAGAAGATGGAGAAACCTATCTACTTCATCAGTAAAACTCTTACTTCAGCATAATCACGGTATACTAAAATCGAGAAACGACTGCTAACTCTCGTTTACACATCACCAAAATTAAAATAGTATTTCCAGGCTCACTCAGTTTGGGCAATGAAATATTATCATTTGCGCAAAATATTCTCCAAACGCGAGAAATCTAGACGAATTCAATAATGGTCGGTAACCCTCGGTGAACACGATATACGCTACGAACTATAACATTCTGAAAAAGGACAAGCAGTAGTAGATTTCCTTGCATACTTCCTAGTAGATAATCATGACTGGGAAGAAGATAGTAATAACATCAATGAAACAATTTAAGGAAAAGTCAGATTGGATATCCATGAAAGGTTAGCGCATAGGATCAGGTATCGACATCGTCCTTATCACACCTTCCAATGATAGAATCGAGAAAGCAATCAGATTCAAGCTTGAAGCCACCAATAATGAGACCGAATTATCTATGTACACGAACTCTTTACTCATCATAAACCATTATACGGAGAAGTTTCAAAAAAATAGAAAAATAATTGATTATGCCGCAGTTGTAGCCGACAGAATGAGCCGATTCAAGAAGGCTACAATTTAATATTTACCTCGTGGAGAAAAAAGTCATTCTGATTCCCTTGCCTATCTGGCAGGAGTCCTTTGAAAAAAAGCTTGATATCTCAAGATCGAAGTAATATCCACCCCAAGCATTAACATCATAAGCTCAAATTTTGTTAATACTGGGGGCGTTGAAGCGGATGAGGACGATTGGCGACGACCTTTTCTCACATATATCGGACCCAAACCCAAGTTTGACAGCGAACTCTCTAATGATCTTGTAGAAAGAAGATGTGTGCCTGATAATGCTAAGCGATATGTCGTTGCTGATAATTTCTTTTATAAGTTATTAGAAACAGGACCCTATCTCCAATGTTTATCTGATATAGAAGCCCAAGACTTTATGTATAAACTTGATGAAGGTACTTGTAGATCTCATGCAGCATGACGATCTTTTGAAAACCAAGCTCTTACATAGGGTGTATTTTGGCCAAAAATGAAAGCTCAAGCCATTGAATATGCAAGAAAGGCTGATGCCTGCCAACGACACAGACCAAAAATTTGAGCTCCAGCTGTGACACTCCATTCAAGCAAAGTTGTTTAGCCATTCAGAAGATGGGCCCTCGACCTCATAGGAGAGTTCCCTACTACATCAAGAAAAAGGATCCTCCTCCTCGTAGTAACAGATTACTTCACTAAATAGGTGGAAGCAGTTCCTTTGTATCGCACACGTGAAAATGAAGTCATCAAGCTTATATGGGAAACCATCATAATACGGTTTGGCTTCCCTCATCTCATCAAAATCGACAATCGACCTCAGGTTGTTGGTTTTGGAGTCATTGAGTTCCTCAACCTGCACAATATCATCCACTCTCCTTCCAATCCATATTACCCACAAGGAAATGATCAGTCTGAAATCACTAATCGAACTATTTTTGACTGAATCAAAAAGTACTTGATAGAGAAGAAGGGTAATTGGGTGCAAGAAATATCACATATATTATGGGCGTATCGAATAACGCCTCGAGTATCGACTGGTTGCACGCCATTCTTGTTGGCATACAGTACTGAAGCAATTATCCCTACTCAATATCATCACCCATTGTGTGACCATACCATGACAGACGAAGAGAAAAAGTTCCAGTTGGCATGTAACATGAATTGGAACGAAGAAACAAGAGATCGTGCAATCATTAACTTGGGAAGATATCATCAGGCTCTTGCTTGATCCTATCAGAAATGAGTTTGTCATCAAGAGTTTGAAATAAAAGATCTCGTCCTTCGAGAGATCCCAAAGCACATAAAGGAATTCAATGTTGGAAAACTCCCTGAAAATTGGGAAGATCCTTTAATCATTGTTGGAAAAAGTAGATTTGGTTCTTATGACCTCGCCACCGAGCATGGGGAATGACTACCTAATCCTTGGAACACAAAGAGATTGAAGCTATATCGATGATAATAATCTATCACAGTGTACTTTTCTAGTAAATCTATTATCTTGTACGTCGGTCTTACATTAATGAAATACTTATATTTAATCGCCCTACATTAGAGTACTTTATAATATTATATAATGTATTTTATCTAAGATTCTCTGTATGTCAATCTTACAACATTGAAAGATTTGAGTTTGGTTGCCCTACATTACAGTACTTTCTACTCATTTATACAATACTCTATCTAATATTTTCTGTATGTCAATCTTACAACAATGAAAGATTTGTGTTCGGTTGCCCTACATTACAGTAGTTTTCTAATATCGCATATCGTTTGTTGCCTCAGCCAAATTGATCTTTTATTGCAGATCGTTTATCGCTTTAGTCAAATTTATCCTCTATAATATCACATATCGTTTGTTGCTTCAGCCAAATTGATCCTCTATAATATCAAAAATCGTTTGTTGCTTCAGCCGAACTGATCTTCTATTATAGATAATTTATTGCTTTAGCCGAACCGATCTTCTATTACAGATCATTTGTTAATTCAGCCGAACTGATCTTCAATCACACTACAGATCGTTTGTTGCTTTAGCCAATTTGATCTTCTATTACATTATAGATCATTTGTTGCTTCAGCCATATTGATCTTTTATTATGTTACAATTCGTTTGTTGTAAAGTGTTTGTCATTTCAGCCAAATAAATCCTCGACTCTATGATAGGATGACTAATAGTTTTACAAAACAACTACCAGACTTTTGTACCATAAATGGTTCATCGAAAAGGTCAATACAAATATACCGTTACACTCTATCTACTATATTTTTATTGGTATAGTACGAATAATCCATTCTAACAATCGTAACACTTCATCAATCGCTCGAGCAATTACTCAAGCTGTCACTTGAGCTATCAGGATGCACATTACTACGTGAACTTTCCATACGAAGTCACAGACGCATGAACTCTGGCATCCTCCCAGTCATTATTTGTTTTTCTTCTTTAACCTTATTCTTTATAAGAGCACCAATTTTTGTCATCATGGGATCCAAGTACTCAGATAGTATCAACCGCATCTCACTTGTCACACCATTAGCAACCAAGTTGTCATATATAGTTTTTCTCTCTGCTTCTAGTCACTTGAATTCAGACACAAAGAAGAAGAGCACTGCCATTATCTCTCTCTCATGAACATCACATGCCTCACATTTTAACTTATCTGGAAGAACAAACTCGGCAAGCTTTTTTATAGCCTCCTTCAGCATAGCTTCCGAACATCTATAATGTTCTTCCATAGCTCATTTTTTACTCAAGGTTGCATCATTAAGACCTTCCATTATCGCCATAAAATCATCCATATTTGCCACTAAGCCTTCTAATTCATCTATACGAGCTTGATTACACTTCATCTCTAACATTTCAGCCTCAAGACTTATTTTAGCCTTGAAAAGATCTGTCTCCAATTTTGTCTTGACATAATACAGTTCCCCATTTTCCGATTTATACTCCAACATGTCTAACCTTACCGCTTGAACGTTATGCCCTAAAGCACAGATCATGATCCAATCCGTATTTATCATTTGGTTTTGTTCACTATGGGCCTCTTCTATCTCTTTTAACATCATGTTCATAACATACCACAATACATCAAATTTATGAGCACGATCATTTACGTCTACGATAGCTGTTGGCGCACCAAATCTCTTCGCTTCAAGCGTATTTATATGAAATTACAAGTCTTTCACATTATTTTCTTCCTTCTCAAATACCGCCAACAGCTCTGTAATTTGAGTTTGCGTAGATGTCAACTCCGCCCCTTGTTGGTTGATTTTTACTGAAGTACCCAAAATTTCCATGTCCATTTTCCTTATAACTTTTTTTAATCCCTCCATATTTCTCAATTAAATGGCTAGCTCATCCTCTTTATCTTCTAGTTGTTCGGCCAAACAAGCACCTGTGCTTCGTTCCTCTACTATTATCACCTTCATCTTCTCCTTTAACTTAGTAACATTTTTTATTATTTTCATTTGAAGATTCATACCTCTAAGGACCTATCCCTCGATCTAACCAAATTCAAGCTATTTCCAATTCTACTTACCTCCATATTAGACCCATGCATTTTATACGTGATATAAACAATAAACATTGACACCTACACACGAACTGATGAAGAACGAGCATGGGTCGAGCATAATAGAAAGGCATGAACAAGCCAAAGACACCTGTCTCTCACGAACTCGAAAATTATTTAGTGATCCGCCATCTACCACATTATTCGGAGAACGTGCTTCAGCAAGATAACGAATTACGGGCAAGGCATATATAAAGGAAAAGTTTCAGAAGAGACGAGGAACAAAAAAATATACGAGAAATCACCAAGAAAACCATATTTTCTAGATTCTTAAACGCCAAAATTCTTATTTACAAGATTAAGTATTTCAAGTTTAATAGATCACTTGTAATAAAATATCAGCCTCAAGCAATAAAAGTAGCCTTCAACCCGAGGTCATGGTTTTTTACCTATTCAGAGGATTTTCATGTTAAATCACCTGTGTTATTTCTTACTTTATAATAGTTTTTGTCACAGGAACATTGATATAAGAGCTAATTCTGAGTCATTTTGAGCTTACAAAATTAGGCCATTATATTTGGCGCGGTCTGTGGGAAAGAAGACATTTCCATGATATCCTAAGGCATACATTTACTCTACTATCAATTTCAATCATGGTCACTTCCAGACAACCAATAACCAAAATCCATCTCAATCTTTCGGTTGAGCCGGAACAACTTACAAAACTACGGGCGAACCTCCACCCTAAAATAGGGAAGCGTAATGAGCTCGAGCGTCTGTTAACTCTTGACCGAGAGCTCCGTGTGAAGGAGCTCGAAACTGAGTAACAAGCTCATTTGACAGCGTTCAAATGACATGAATACCATATGACAACCATGCAGACTGTATTACAAGCTCTGCGAGATACTCAACAGGGTCCTCAAACTAGGGATCGCTATCAAGTGCACGAAACCTCCCAGGTTTCTTCGCGAGATTGATTGTGACATCGAGGAGCTGTCATCAAAGCTATTTCCCAAAATATTCAACACGAAAATCAACCTTCCATTCATTTGGGTGGTGAAGTTCAGTCCCAAGTCTGCAGAGGTCACCGATTTCCTAAACGTCAGGATGAAGAATAGCGACCTCAACCTTGAATTCTAGCACGTGACTGTTTGAGGGAGGGTACCGGTACTCATAATCCTCAACCTCCTCGTCATGCTACTCAACCGATACGTCACTATGTCATACAAGAGCATATGGATATGCGCATCAAGGAGTTGATCGAAGTACAAGTTCTGGGCACTTCCGACGACCTTACCAAGTTACAAGGAAGCCCGATTGCCAAAGAACTATTCGATATGGAAATACCGAAAGGTTTCCATAGTGCAAAGATTCGTAAATACAAGGGCACCGATCCCAAGGAGCACATTCAACAATACCGTGATTCATTGGGGATGTATTCCAATCCCAATCACATCCTCTGCCATTTATTTGCAATAAGTCTAAAAGAAGAACCGCTCCGGTGGTTCTACTCATTACCTAAAGATTCTATACTTACATTCGATCAGCTGTATAAACAATTTATATTCTCACAACAGAGACAAAGAGGAGAATTTATATTCTCTTATTAGTCTTAAACAATCGCACGAAGAGAAGCTCAAGGCCTTTGCAAAGAAGATTTTGGAGTTTGTGCGAAAAGTAGGCAACCTCGATCAAAAAATAGTTGTTATTGCTTTCACCAATGCGCTTCAGCTCGATTACAAAGCCAAAAAACACCTCTTCCACAACAAACCTGCAACCTTGGAGGATATAATCACCAAGGTTAATGGTTATGTTGACCTGGAAAGGATGATGTCCAAAACGTATTAATCTGCTAAATCCATCCTAACCATGAAAGATCCATCTATAGATCAAAACAATTAACTAAAGGAGGATCAAGCTGATCAAAAGCGTTCCAAGGGTAACACTGGCAATCCTCAAGAAGGCAGAACATTACCAAAATTGGTCCTCCTAAAGATGAATGTTCAAATCTCCTCAATTTTTCAAATCCTCTCCAGGGATAAGCTATACCGTCCCACTCAACCATTAAAACCAATCGTGAGCCGTCCATACTGCATGTATCAAAAGGTAAACCATCATTTTACTGACATTTACTATGCTTAACAGAGGTTGCTAGAATTCATTTTCAAGAAGTGACGGATGTTCGAATACATTATAGACCTGGAATCATACAAGGATGGTAGATATAAGAAATAGCTCAAAGTCGTCCAAATCGAAGATCAAGTTGAGGAGAAACATCTCTACTATATGTACCACAGTAACATGATCAAAATTCATCAGATCAGCAACTCTTGCCCATTCAAGCGCAAGAGACTTTTACAATGCTGCAATCTCACACCTCAAGATAAAGAAGCCAAACTTCTACCTGAGTCGAGCAATTGCCAGCTTGTGATCTTATTTGAGGATTGTGACATTAGTCATGTAAAATTTCTACATCATGATGCATTAGTCATAATTTCCAAGATAAAAAAGTTTGTCATACATACAATGGTGATCGATACTGGAAGCGGTATTGAGATTCTCTTTCAGAGCATAATCGACCAAATGGGATTAGCCGATCAAGTTATTCCAAGTGATACCGATATCAGTAGATTTAATGGTTCTAAAGAAGAGCGAGTAGGCAAGATCATCATACCTATTACCGCAGGACCAGCCACCATCGACGATGTCTTCTACGTCAATAACACCAAATCTCTATATCCCAGGATTATGGGCCACTGCTGGGTTCATAACATGGAAGCAATCACTTCCACTAGTCATCAAGCACTCCGCTTTAAACACAACGATGGTATATATGAAATCTAGGGTAGTCAAAAGCTTTATCAAGCTTGCAAAAATACCGTCTCAGCAATTCTAGATACCCTAGACAAATATTATGTATAGCAATTACAGAAAGCTAATCACCTCAATGATCAGTCTTCCACGGAGGAGCCCACAGAATATATCAAAAGGGAAGCTTGCAAAGTCAATAGGGATGCTGAGGCACCTTTATCTTTAGCAAGCTCATTCTCTAATTCTTTTATTCTGAGGCGCATATCCTTACGTTCTTATAAACAAGGTTTACAAATAAATCTTAGCCTAGAGAAATTTATCCTACATTGATCCATACAATTATAGTTTACAAACCACTCATAATCACACAACCAAATAGTCAATAATTCTACTCTACCTTCTCATTCACATTATCTGGGTTGACATCATCATCTCCTTCGCTATCTTGCACAGTCTAGAGTGAAACTCTATTCAACCCTCTTACAATGCCAGCTCTATCATCCTCAACCTTCTCCCCTTCAACATAGTAATCCTCCATAATATCATTCACCTCAGTTTTGCTGTGACCCATTTTCAGAAGGTGGCGCCTAAGTCTATCGTGCTAGATTACCACCTCATCAAGATTCTTTCCCGCTTCTGCTGTCAGCTCAATTATCTCCACCTCTTGCGCAACCTTCACATAGTCTGATAGCTTCCCCTACCTAGCCAAATCCATTTTCAAATGAGTTACCTTCTTCTCAAGCTTAGCCTTCCCCTTCTCGAGCTCAGCTTTTCTCCTCCTCTATCCCCAGGCAGATCCCCTTCCTCAAACAAGCAGCCTACAAAATCAACACAATCATTTACCGTATTGTTTAGCTTGAACTACAAAATAAAATTCATAAGATATCCAAATCAAAAAACTTACCATTTTTGTCATCTCCTCCTCACTATTGCGAGATGCAAGCCTCGCCTTTTCCTCCACCGTTTTTATCCCGTCTTCCTCACCAGGTCAATTTTCTGTGACCTTTGCCCTAACCAGCTTGGAAGAAGAACCTACCCTTCTCTTCTTCACCTCTCCCTTGACCTCACCACTCCCCGTGGAACCAGAGGTCAAGCCACGCTTCAACATCCACTTCTTTGAAAATATCCGTGCTAACTTGCTCAGCGTAGTAGACTCTGGCACATCTGCAAAATCTACTCCAGATTCCTTTGGCAAAACCACTCGTCTTTCTTCATTAGTTCCCCTCTTCTTGTTTCCACTAACACCCGTCATTAGCCTTGCTGCTTGAGACTTTTGAACTTTCTCCGACCTGTTGTTAGCTCGCTTATTTCTACTAATACAAAATTCTTTCAGCACAACCTCGAGTTCAACCCCTTCTTGAGCACGATCTCTAAAAATGAATTCAATCTCTTCACCATAGACGAAGGACCTGTAGAACAACAACCCATTATCAATAGCAGAACAACATTCAATTTCAACATTTTAATATTATACGCTATTATACTTACTTTTCTTCACAGTTCTACACCGAAGTTTAATTAGTTCTTCATCATCTCTCTGAAGGCAATCACCCTTCACCCATATCACATTATCGTTTCACATTCGACCAGCCAAATTCAGATCGAAGAAAAGGGGTAGAGTCAAACTCGAAAAACGTATGCCCCTCTACTTGCAGAATAGCTTTTTACACCACAAAACTACAAGATGTCTTCAGGATATATCCTCCTCTCAACCTCATCCACCTCCCACAACTTATTCAAAACCACATAGACATTTATTACCTTCCACATGTTCCCGTCAACTGAACAAGGCATGCCCCAATAATATTCATAATTCCTTTCATAAGATTGCTTAAAGGTAGACTCAACCACTACTCTAATTAAGACATGTAGTACAGAAAACCCTCTTCTAGGTCACCCTGAACATTTCCATCATAATACTCTAAGGAGATCGATTCTTTTAACCCCTATCTAATTTTTCCTTCTCTAAATAAGCCAACAAAAAGAAATATTCCTCCCCATATCCTACCATACATCTCCTAAACTGCCTACCGGCATGTTCTTGAAAATTGCCCCATGTTCCCCCTACAAGAGCTTTGGCTTTACAAAACTCTCTAAACACATTAGAGTTTGGAGAATATGATACCAATTTTCTAGGGAAATCTAGAAATTAAACAACTTCTACTCTGTCCTCCCTATCAGATACTATACTTTCAAACTCAGGTGAATGACTGGAGGTTGAGTCCTTCAAAATAGGTAAAATCTCTATATCAACTACAACTATACAGATAAGATTTGATTCTACACAAAACTCCTCACACTCGGCCTACATACAGGTCCAGGTATTCTATCATTATCTTTTACTTACGTATAGATACGTATATCATTCGTATCTCTTTTTACAAATATATCTAAAAGATTTTTATAAAGTTGCAATAAATAATAATTTTTAGATTTGAATACCACAAAAAATAATAAACTTTCAAAAGAAACACATTCATAGTATCATAAATCGTCTACTAACCTTCAATGTTGGAGTATGAATCTGACATAGCGCCAAATCCTTCCCTCATAACACTATTTTATAACCACCGTCGTTACTAAGTTTCTGCAACTCTCTCACGTTTTGATTGCTGATCACCCTCGATTAATTTCTCGCAAAATTCTTTGCTATTTTTTCTTTATCCTCTCTCACTGTTCTTCAATTTTTTAAAAGTTGATAAACATTTGAATGAAGAAGATAAAACATTATTTATATTTTTTCTCTCTAACTGCTGGTAATTATTGGGCCTCGCACGAGCCGCCCTCGGGTTTAGAACTGAGGCGTCCCTTTCACAATTAATTTCAGAAGTATTACACCTTTTCAATGAAAATACCTTCCCATTATTGCCCCAAGCTTTATATTTTAATATACTTTCATCCCTCTTACCCAAATATCCCTCTGACCTCTTCACACTCATGATGACTAAACACTTACAGGCAATCAAAATTTTCTTGTAAAAACACAAAAGATAAAAAAAAAAGTTGTCTGTTTTATCTATTATAGCTTCTACTACTTATAGAAGTACTGAAGTCATTTCCAAAGCTCTCTCAATTCGAATTTCAAATTCATTTTTCACAACAGTCACAAACAACATTTGCAATTAAAGATGACAGATTTAAACTCCATTCTCATTACGTTACTTTGATAGTTATTCGACCTCATACAATTTACTCCCTCCAATATAATTACACCTGAAACATCTCAGATATCCTGGGGAGCCACACCAAATCATTTTGCCTCCAACAATCCTCACATATTCTAACTCGATCTCTTCTTCAGTAATTAGTCTCACAATTTTTTTTCGAGCTGAAGGCTCCACAATCACTTCCCGGAATAGCTCCTCGTAGAAGCGACGTACTAACACAGGTTCCCTACCAATCAAGTCTAACCCTTTAAATGACACTCGGTCACTAGCAAGTCAGCATCATAATAATATAAGCCCATAATTTACTCTTGTACTTTAGCTATCTTTATTGCCAACCGTCCCTCAGTAATATAACATATTCTCTCAGATCGACTCCATACCATTTTTATTTCTTCCACCTGTTTAAAGCTCATTTCCCTCTATTTATGCAGCTTTCTAAATCACTTTAAATACCTCGCAATTCGTATTTGTATTCAATTTTTTCACAACAGAAAACCCTAGTATCTTGAGTAAAATTTATTTGAACTTTTCTATCCACATCGACCTCAGTGAACTCAGCCTATTTCATCTCGAACTTATTTTCTCCAAATCAGATATACAGAACAACCTCCCTAAGCTCGAATTACAAATTTCTATATATTATGAGTCTTCTATAGTTATCTCCCCTAATTGTAAGGACTTATCCCTCGATCTAACCCAATTCAAACTATTTCCAATTCAAACTACCTCCATATCAGACTCACGCATTCTACATGTGACATAAATAGTGAGTATTGACACCTACACCACGAACTGATGAAGTACATGGGTCGAGCACAAAAGAAAGGCATGAATAAATCAAAGACACCTGTCTCTCACGAACTCAACAGTTACTCAGTCAATCTCCACTTACCATATTGTTCGATGAACGAGCTTCAGCAAAATAAAGAACTGTGGACAAGGCCTATATAAAGAAAAAGTTTCAGAAGAAACAAGGACAAAAAAATTATACGAGAAATCACCAAGAAAACTATATTTTCTAGATTTTCAAACACCAAAATTCTTATTTGCAAGATCAATTATTTCTAGTTCGAGAGATCACTTGAAAAAAGATATCAGCCTCAAGCAATAAAAGTCATTGTTTCTAAAGCCTCAACTTGAGGTTCTATTTTTTATCTATTCAGAAGTTTTCCATGCTAAATCACCTGTATCATTTTTCTTTTACAATATTTTTTATCACATGAACAGTGGTGTAAGAGCTAATTCTGAGCCATCTTGAGCTTATGGAATTATGCCATTACACTTAGCGCCATCAGTGGGAAAGAAGGCATTTCTACGATATACTAAGGCATACATTCACTCTTCTATCAATTTCAATCATAGTCACTTCGAAACGACCAACAACCAGAATCCACTCGATCTTTCGGTTGAGCCAGAACAACTTCCGGAACTTTAGGTGAACCTCCATGCCAAAACAGAGAAGTAGAATGAGCTTGAATGTCAATTAACTCTTGGCCAAGAGCTCCGCTAAAAGGATCTCAAAGCCGAGCGACAAGCTTATTTGAAAATGCTCAAACGACATAAAGACAAGATGATAACCATGCAGACTCAATTACAAAGGTCTGTAGGACACTCGACTGGCTCCTCTTACCAGAGATCACAATAAAGTACCAGAGACCTCCCGAGTTTCTGCGCAGGACAGATTGGGACTTCGAGGAGCCACCAGAAAATCTATTTCCAAAAATATTTAGCACAAACATTAACCTTCCATTCATTTGGGTGGTGAAGTTTAGTCTAAAATTAGTTGAGGTCACCAATTTTCCTAACGTCGGGAGGAAGAACTACGACCTCTACCTCCAATTCCAGCACGTGATCATTTAAGTGAGGATACTGGTACTCATAATCCACAACCTCCTCGTCAAGCCACTCAACCGACACGTCACTATGTTTTGCAATAGCATATGGATCAGCGTATCAAGGAGTTGATCGAAGCACAAGTTTTAGGTAATACCGTCAACCTTACCAAGGTACAAGGAAGTCTAATTGCAAAAAAATTATTCAATATGGAAATACCAAAAGGTTTCCATACCCCAAAGATTCGTAAATACAAGGGCACCAATCTAAAGGAGCACATTCAACAATACCGTGATTCCTTGTGGTTGTATTCCATCCTCAACCACATACTCTGCCGTTTGTACGCAAGAAGTCTACAAGAAGAACCTCTCCGGTGGTTCCACTCTTTACCTAAAGATTTTATACTTACACACGATCAGTTGCAGAAACAATTCATCAAGGCGTATGCTCACAACAAAGACAATGAGGATAATTTATCTTTTCTTATTAGTCTTAAACAGTCAAACTGGGAGAAGCTTGAGCCATTTGCAAAGTAGTTTTTGGAGCACACGCATAAAGTAAACAATCTCGAGCAGCAAACAACTGTTACTGCTTTCACCAATGTGCTCTAACTCGACTGCAAGGTAAAAGAGTACCTCTTCCTCAACAAACCTACAATCTTGGACGATATGATCACCAAAGATAATAGTTATGTTGACTTAGAAAAGATGATGTCCGAAAGGCATAAATCTACTAAATCGGTCCTGACTACGAAAGGATCATCTATGGATTAAAACAATGAACCGAAAGATGATCAGGGTAATCAAAAGTGATCCAAGGGCAACACCGGCAATCCTCAGAAAGGCAAATCATTACCCAAACCGGTCCTCCCAAAGATAAATGTTCGAATCTCTACAATTTTTTTAATTCTTTCCAAGGATAAGCTATACTGTCCCTCTCAACCATTAGAACAAATCGAGAGTCACCCGAACTGCATGTATTACAAGGTAAACCACCATTCTACTGACAACTGCTATACTTTACAAAGGTTGATGGAATTCATTTTCAAGGAGGGACAAATGTACGAATACATTATCGACCTGGAATCATACAAGGATGACAACTATAAGAACCAGCTCGAAGTAGTCCAGGTCGAAGATAAAACTGAGGAGAAACATCTCTACCATATGTACCACAGCTACATGATCAAAATCTATCAGATCACCAATTCTTTCTTATTCAAGCATAGGAGATTGCTAGAATGTTGCGATCTCATACCTCAAGATAAAGAAGCTAAGCTTATACCTAAGTCGAGCAATCGCCAGATTGGGATCTCATTCGAGGATTACGACATTAGTCATGTAAAAATTCTTCATCATGATGCATTAGTCATAATGCTCAAGATAAAGAAGTTTGTCATGCACACAATGATGATCGATACTGGAAATGGTATTGATATTATCTTTCAGAGCACAATCGACCAAATAGAATTGGCCGATCAAGTTATTTCAAGCGACACCGATATCAGTGGATTCAATGGTTCTAATGAAGGGCGAGTAGATAAGATCATCTTACCTATTACCGCAGGACCAGCCACCATTGACATTGTTTTTTATGCCATCAATACTAAATCTCGTTATTTTGGGATTATGGGCCGCTGTTGGATTCACAACATGGAAGCAATCGCTTCCACCATTCTTCAAGCACCCCTCTTCAAGCATAATGATGGTATCTATGAAGTCAAAGGTAGTTAAAAGCTTTCTTGAGTTTGCGAAAATACCTTCTTTACCATTCTAGATACTTAAAATAGATATATTGCATTACAATTACTGAAAGCTGATCACCTTGATGATCAACCTTTAAATAAGAGCCTACAGAATGCATTAGCATTGATGGACATAAAAGAGGCACTTTTATTGGTACTAAGCTGTTCTAGCATGATAGGGATGATCTCATTCAATTCTTACGACTGAATTGCGACATTTTAGCGTAGACTTTTGATATGATGCCTTGGGTTGATCCAGCCAAAGCATGTCACAAATTGGCCATCAACATTAATGTCACAGCGGTCAAAATGAAATAGCGATGACTATCACCTCGCCTTCGAGATTAATTTAGCATGCAGATTAAAAAAATGATTAAAGTGAGATTCATCTGAGAAGCTAAATATCCATATTGGATATCTAACATCGTCGCTGTCCCAAAGAAGAATGAAAAAGTCTGAGTTTGTGCAGATTTTAAAGATCTTAACAAATACACTCCATAGTGCAGTTTCCCTCTTCCCAACATCCATTAAATTCTTAATTTCATAGCAGGTCAAGAACTCCTATCTATGATAGACGCTGCTTCTGGATACAATCAGATTCTACTCTTGGAAGAAAGAAAAAACCACTTTTATCATGTAAAGAGGATTTTATTGTTACAAAGTCATGCTCTTCAGACTCAAAAATACAGGCGCGACTTATCAACGGTTGATGACTACTATGTTCAAAGCACACCTTGGGAAAATCGTGGAAGTCTGCATTGATGATCTATTGTATAAGAGCATACAGTCAATCAACCACATCACAGATCTCAACACAATATTTAACATTCTTTGATCTTACAAGATGCGACTCAACCCTGATAAATATCAATTTAAAGTACATTTAGGACGATTCCACGATCATTTCATCAACAAGAATGAGATTGAGGCTGATCCAGATCAAATTCTTGCTCTCCTCAACATGCCATCTCAAAAAATGGCGAAATGCGTATAAAAACATTCTGGCAAGATTGCCGCTATCAGCCGATTCATTTCAAAATATTTAGATCGCTATCGCTGGCAGTTCCTACTACTCTGCGATTGTACCAAATGGGGAAAAGTTCAGCCCAGCACAGAGATCTAATGGACATGAGAATGTGAGGCAACTTTTCTGGATCTCAAAACATATTTGGGAAAGTCTCCCATATTGAGTACCCCAGTAGATACCGAAGAACTTATCATCTACCTAAGAGCTACAAAGACTTCTATTAGCTCAGTTCTCATTCAACTTGAAAGGAAGATTGAGAAGCCAGTTTACATCATCAGCAAAACCCTCACTCCAGCGGAAACAAGGTATTCGAAAATTGAGAGACTCCTTATAACTCTTGTTTACACTTCACAAAATCTTAAGCACTACTTCTAATCTTATTTAATCAAAGTCATGATGAATTATTCACTTCGAATTATTTTGTCCAAGAAAGAAAAATCTAGATGAGTGCAACAATGGTCAGTCAGTTTGGGAGAGCATGATATCAAGTTCGAATAACGACATTTAGAAAAGGGTCAGGCCATTGCCAATTTTCACGTAGATTTTCAAGTGGTTGATCCCGAGTGGGAAGAACACGATCCTGACCTTACCGAAGATATTACAGAAGATCTACCCACTAAAGTATTTGACGAGCGAGCTGAATGGATGGCAAGGCAAGTGTGAAGACTTCTCATAGATTGTTCATCAAGACCCGCACTGTCAGGAATTAGAATCGTATTGATTACCCCTTCCAACGATAGAATTGAGATATCAATCCACTTTAATTTTGAGGCCTCCCAAAATGTCACCGAATACAAAGCTCTTATTCATAGACTTGACCTTACACTTGAGTTCGGCATCCCAAAACTCTCAGTCTACAGAAATTCTTGACTCATCGTCCACCATTACTCAGAGCAATACAAGAAGAATGGAAAGATGATCGAATATGCAGCCCTCATTACAGATAGGATGAGCCAGTTTGCAAATGCAATACTCAATTATCTTCCTCGAGGTGAAAACATATATGCCAGTTCCTTGGCTTATCCAGCCGGGGTCTTGGGTACAGAAGATAGATACCTACAGATCGATCGTATTTTTGTATTCACGATTAACACTAGGGGGATAAAGAGGAGGACGACGATTGGCAAAAATCCCTTCCTTCCCTACATTGGCACCGACATTGAATATAAAGGATCCCTTCCAATACATCCAAAAGAGCACCGACAGTTGATTAAAATATCAAAGCACTACATAAATCAAAATAGATTTTATATCGTCGTTCAGTCACGGGGCCTTACCTCAAGTACCTCTCCAGAAAGAAAGCAGACGAGATGCTCCAAGATTTCTATGAAGGGACTCGTGGCTCCCATGCCACAGGTCAATCACTCGCTAACAGAGCCATTACACAAGGAGTATTATGGCCAAGCATGTGCAAGTAAGCAAAAGTGTACTCACGCAGATGTGATACATGTTAACGATATGGACAAATGATCCGCGCCCCTGAGCTCAAACTGCATCTAAGCAAAGTGTTCTAGTCATTCAAAAGATGGGCGCTCGATCTTGTCAGTAAATTTCTAAATTCTCTAGGTAACCACCGATACCTACTCGTAGCTAGTGATTATTTTATAAAATGAGTAGAAGCAATTCTACTATGTCGAACTAGATAAGAAGAGGCCATCTCTTATATCTGGAAACACATAATTACTCGGTTTGGATGCCCCCACCTAATTTGTATCGATAATGGGCCCCAACTCCTTGGAGAAAAGTCGTAGCTTTCCTCAATAAACATAACATCATCAGCTCACCATCCAATCCCTACTACTCCCAAGGCAATGGCCAAGCCAATATCACCAACCAAACCATCGTGTATGGACTCAAGAAAAGGCTTCACTCACAGAAAAAAGGAAACTGAGTATGATAGCTTCCTCATATCTTATCGTCATACCGTACCACTCTACGTCAATCAACCGACTATACTCCATTCCTCTTTCCTATGGCATCAAAGCCGTCATCCCAATAGAATATGATCATCCTGTCAGAGATTACGAGCTACCTGACGAAGAAAATAAGTTTGAATTGGCCTGTAACCTCAATTGGATTGATAAAACTAGGGAACGGGTTATTGCCAGCCTAGGTCGATATCACCATATACAGGCCAGTTCATACAATAGATGAGTTTGAAGCCCTACTTTCCAAATTGACGATCTCATCTTCAGAGAAATCCCTCAACACAAAAAACTGGCCCATACCAGGAAATTGGTAGAAAATTTGGAGGGTCCATTCCTAATCACTGGTTTCACTGGCCTGGTATCCATTTACCTCATGACAGAAGAAGGAGTTCATATCTCAAATCCTTGGAACACTAGGTGACTGAAATGGTACTATTGTTAAGTTCCTCACTACTCCTCTTTAAATTATCACTCTTTCTGTTACAAAAGTGAGATTTTCGTCTTCATAGATTATAATACATTCTATTCTATTTAATGAAAACTTCCAAGTTTATTCCCACACAACTCTCTACACACGTAGACAATATATAGATTAAAGAAAATATAATACTAGCTTTCAATCAGCCTCTATTCTGGAAAAAGCAAAGGTAAAACTAGCTTTCAAACCGCACTCTATACATACTCTACGATTAAAATGATGGTAATACTAGTTTTCAATTAAAGAACTCTACCAGAAATAAAATAAAGCAAAGGTCAAACTAGCTTTCATCTTTTAATATAGCTGCGATATTATACCGGTTAAAGCAAAAGTAAAACTAGTTTTGATCAACACTATATATACTCTGCAATTAAAATAAAGGTAATTCTAGTTTTTAATCAAAGAACTTTACCAAACATAAGATAAAGCAAATGTCAAACTAGCATTCATCTCTTAATATGGCTGCGACATTATACCGATTAAAGTAAAGGTAAAACTAGCTTTGATCTAATTTATACATACTCTGCGATTAAAAAGAATGTAATACTAGTTTTTAATCAAAGAACTCTACCAGACATAAGATAAAGCAAATGTCAAACTAGCTTTCATATCTCAATATGGCAGCGATATTATACCGGTTAAAGCAAAGATAAAACTAGCATTAATCGACTTTATACATACTTTGCGATTAAAATGAAGGTAATACTAGTTTTCAATCTAAGAACTCTACCAGACATAAAATAAAGTAAAAGTAAAACAAGCTTTCATCTCTCAATATGTCTATGATAGATACTTTTTTAGGCTACATATAAGGCCATTACAAAGAATTTTCTTGCTTTTTTTTAACCTATAACTCCGCTTGCAAAGTCAACAGGGATACTGAGGCGTTTTTCTCTTTAGCGAGCTCATTCTCTAATTTTTTAATTCTGAGGCGCATATCCTTACGTTCCAGCAATCAAGGTTTACAAACAAAACTTAGCCTGCAAAAAATTATCCTACATTGATCCATACAGTTCTAGTTCACAAACCCCTCATAATCATACAACCAAATAGTCAGCTATTCTACTCAACCTTCTCATTCGCATTAACTACGTTGACATCATCATCCCCTTCATTCTTTTGTATAGTCTTGGGAAAAACACCATCCAACCCTCCCACAACGTCAACTCCATCATCCCCAACCTCCTCCTATTCAACATAGGTATTCTCCATAATATCATTCACCTCAATTTTCGAGTACCCTATTTTTTGAAGGTGTCGTCCAAGTTTATCACGCTGGATTGCAACCTCCTCCAGATTCTTTCCCGCTTCTGCTGTTAGCTTACTTATCTCTACCTCATGCGTAGCTTTTACAGAGTCCAGTCGTTTCCCCTCCCTAACCAAGTCAGTTTTTAAACAAGCTACCTTCTTCTCGAACTCAGCCTTCCCCTTCTTGAGCTTGACTTTCCCCTCTTCCATCCAGAGGCAGATCCCCTTATTCAGGTAAGTAGCCCACAAAATATAACACAGTCATCGACCAAATTTTTTTTAGCTCAAACTGCAAAACAAAATTTAGAAGTTATTCAAATCATTAAACTTACCATTTTGCACATCTTCTTCACACCATTGCGAGTTGCAAGCCTCGCCTTTTCCTCTACCGTTTTCAACTCGTATTCCTCACCATGTTGATTCTTTGTGACCTTCGCCCCAATCAGTTCAAAAGACTAACCTACTCTTTTCTTCTTGGCCTCTCCCTTGACCTTACCGCTTCCCGTGGTATCGAATGTCGAACCACGCTTCAACATCTTCTTCTTTGGAGATGCCAGAGCTAACTTGCTCGACGTAGTACACTCTGGCTCATCTGCAAAATCTACTCCATAGGCCATCGGTAAAACTACTTGTCTCTCTCTATCAGCTCCCCTCAACTTATTGCCACCAACACACGTCATTAGCCTCGTTGCTTGAGACTTTAGAATTTTTTTCAGACCCGCTGTTAGCTCACTTATTTCTACTAATGCCGAGTTCTGGAGAAATAGTGTCTAACAGGGACTTCTTCCTCTTCACCTTCGACGTAATACCTGTCAAACAACAACGCATTATCAACAATAGAGCAATATTCAATTTCAATATTTTAATAGTATACGTTATTATACTTACTATGTGTAGGTTCATCATCATCTCTCTGATGGAAATAACCCTTCACCCATATCACATTATCATTCTATATTCGACCTGCTGAATTCAGATCGAAGAAAAGTGGTCGAGTCAAACTCGTAAAAAAGTATGCCCCTCCACTTGCATAATAGTTTTTCACGCCATAAAACTGTACAACGTCTTTAGCAGATATCCTCCTATCAACTTCATCCTCCTCCCACAACTTATTCCAAAATTCACAAACATTTATTACCTCCCACATGTTCCCGTTCAACTGAACAAGACATGCCCCAATGATATTCAAAAATTTTATCATAAAATTACTAAGGGGCAGACTTAATCCAAACTCCAATTAAGACAGATAACACAGAAAACCCTCTTCCAGGTTGCCCTGGACATTTCCCTCATAATACTCTAAGGAGATCAATTCGTCAAACCCCCTATATTTTTTCTCCGTCTCTAAATCATCCAACAAAAAGAAATATTCCTCCCCAGATCTTACCATAAAGCTTCTAAACTGCCTACCGGCATGTTTTAGGAAATTGCCCCATTTTTCCCCCACAAGAGCATTGGCTTTTCAAAACTCTCAAAACACATCGGAGTTAAGAGGATATGATACTAATTTTCTTGGAAAATCTTAAAATTAAACAACTTCTACTCCATCCTCCCACCCAGATACTACACTTTTAGAATCAGCCGAATGACCAGAGGTCGAGGCCTCCAGAACAGGTGAAGTCTCCATATCAACTACAACTCTGCAGTTGATTTGATTCTACATAAAACTTCTCACAATCGACCTACATAAATGTCAAGGTATTCCATCATTATCTTTTTCATAAACATTATGCAGATATGTATATCATTCGTATCCCTTTTTTACAGATTTTATACGTTGCTATAAATAGTAATTTTTAGATTTGAATACCACCAAAAAAAAAACTTTCAAAGGAAGAGCATTCACAGTATTATAAATCATCTACTAACCTTCTATGTCGAAATATGAATCTAACGCTATGCCAAATCCTTCCCTCACAACGCTGCTATATAACTACCTTCGTGACTCAGTCTCTGCAACTCTATCTCGTTTTGATTGTTAATCACTCTCGATTAATTTATTACAAAGTTCTCTGCTATTTTTTCTCTTTCCTCTCTCACTGTTCTTTAATTTTTTAGAAGGTGATAAACCTTTGAATGAAGATGTTGAAGCATTATTTATATTATTTCTCTCTAACTACTTGCAGTTATTAGGCCTCGCACGAGCCGCACTCGGTTTCGAAACCGATGCATCTCTTCCACAATTAATGTCAGATGCCTTGCACCTTTTCGGTGATGATACCTTCCTTTCATTGCCCATTACCCTATATTTTAATATTTTTTCACCTTTCTTGCCCAAATCTATCTCTGACCTCCCCACACTCATGATGACTAAACATTTTCTCGCAATCAAACTTTCCATATAATTACACTTGAGACAAAATTAAAAGTAGTCTGCTTTTTCTTTTTTGACTTTTTCTACTTATAGAAGTGCTAACGTCATTTCCAAAGCTCTCAACATTTCAACAATATTCTTATTCATTTTTCACAACAGTTACAACAATATTTGCTACAAAATAGGACAGATTCAAATTTCATCCTCATTGCATTTCTTTGACAGTTATTTGAACTCATACAATTCACTCCCTCACATATACTTACACCTAAAACATCCCAGATGTCCTTGGGAGCCACTCCTTATTAGTTTGTTTCTACCAATCCTTACATCTTCTAACTTGATCTCTTCTTTAGCAATGAATCTTACAACCTCTTTTTGAGCTGAAGGTTCCACAATCACTTTCATAAAATTCTCTCGTTGAAGCGACGTCCTAACTAAAGTTCTCTACCCATCAAGTCTAAACCATCAAATTGATACTCGATCACTAATAAGTCAACATCACAATCTATCAAGCAAAAAATTTGTTCTCGCACTTCAGCTATCTTTATCACCAACTGTCTCTTAACGGCATAACAAATTCTCTCAGATCTAGTCTACGCCAATTCTATTTTCAACCTCCTGTTTAAAGCTTATTTCTCCCAATTTATGCAATTTTCTAGATTTCATCAAAATCCCCCACAATTTATATTTATATTATGCTCTTTCATAACAATAAACCCTAGTATCCTGAGTTAAAATTATTTGAACTTATCTAGCCACATCGAACTCAATGAATTCAACCTACTTATTCGGCCTACTCCATATCAAAATAATTTTTTTAAATACAATATTTCTATCGAACTACTTATTATCTATAAGTCTTTTTGGTACTTTATAGATAATAAATCTTTTAGGTGCTCTGAAACAACAAATCTTTCTGTTTATCTTACTTCAGTGATGATTCACTCAAAGAATTTTCTGAAGCAAACCAGGCATTAGAAGTCGCCAGACGTCCTTCTCCCTTCACACCAGATTACTCTGGCCAGAAACTGAGTTTGGAGTAAGTCTAGACATAAAAGCAGAAAGAGTCAGTGCTTAAACCAACTCTTCAAACAGATGGGTTTTTCAGAGCCAAGACACGATACTGGTACCAAAGCAAACTTTTGATCTCCGCCTCCCTTCTTCACTACTACCATCACTTTTTTATATCTACCACCATCGGAGAGTTGGTAGAGATGAAGAGGACCCGACTTTAGAATCTAATCCTACGCAAAACATCGGCCAAATTGCCCGCAGTTACACTGGCCCCCAAATCTGTCTCCTCAACCTTGTATTCCGTAAGGATGTTGAGACACCTCCAACGCTGCTCGCCTATTAAGACAACATAATAAAATCTCCACATACATTAAAAAATTTCTTCAGCTTTAACTGCTTCTTCTGACATACCCTGATACGTCGGTGGAACGGGACCGAAGGTGGGAATCCCAAGGAATGATTACCAAAATATCTCAACTTAAACTTCAATATCTCAATAAAAACTTACTTTTTGTAAGCCATTCTTCGGGACTTCACCATTGTTAATCAAGACTTCCAGAAAATTTTACAACAAACAGCGTACTTTGCCAGAATCCTCGATATAGGTACAATTTATATAACCCTAATATTTAATGTGCAAATATGTTTACCAAACGTCATTATTCAAAATAGATGAAACTCTCAAAATGATAAACGTCGCGTACATCAATATTCCCATCATCATTCAATGCGAAAAACATCCCCCCATGCAGATATAAACATTTTCCATACAATCAAATTTACATTAATACTTCCTTCCTTTTCAACTTCCAAAACCCTATAGCCACAGATTCTTCTCAACCAAAGCCACTTGTGACTTTATTTGTGAGGGGGCGATTATGGGGACCTATCCCTCGATCTAACTCAATTCGAACTACCTCCATATCAGACTTGTGTATTTGACATATGGCATGAACAGTCAGTATTGACACCTATGCCATGAACTGATGAAGAACATGGGTCAAGCACAATAGAAAAGCATAAACAAGTCAAAGACACCTGTCTCTCATGAACTCAACAGTTACTCAATCAACCGCCACTTACCACATTATTCGAAAAATGTGCTTCAATACGATAAAGAACTAGGGACATGGCCTATCTAAAGAAAAAGATCTAGAAAAGACAAGATGCAGAGATATATATGAGAAATCACCAAGAAAACTATATTTTCTAGATTCTCAAACACCATAATTCTTATTTTCAATATAAAGTATTTATAGTTCATGAGTATCACTTGTAATAAGATATCAGCCTCAAGCAATAAAAGTCACTGTTACTAAACCCTCAACTCGAGTTCGTGGCTTTTTGCCTATTCAGATAAATATCACGCTAAATCGCCTGTATCATTTCTTATTTTATATTAGTTTTTGTCATAGGAACATTAATATAAGAGCTAATTCTGAGCCATCTCGAGCTTAGGGAATTAGGCCATTACACTGATAATTTTAAGTTATTCAGTTCAAAAACAAATTCTTACACGTCTTTTATGTTATAAACACATACTCACAACTCGATTTCTATAATATACTTTTTAGATCCAATCTTATATATTACATTTTACCCTCTATTTGTAAATCTTTGAATTACTCATAGCTCGATTTTAATTACAAGAGTTATTCTATATATTAACATAGAGTTTGAATAACCATTTTTTATTAGGCTCGAATTACAAGTACTTTACAGATACCAAGTCCTTCAGGTACTTAATAGATAACAAGTCTCTTAGGTACTCCGAAACACCAAATCTTTTAGTTCATCTAACTTTAGTGATATCTCATTCCAAGAATCTTATAAAGCAAAGTAGGCATTAAAAATTACCAAGCATTCTTTTACCTTCAGACCATCTTACTCTGGCCAGAAACTAGATTTGGAGGAAGTCTGGACATGAAAGCAAAAAAAGTCAGTGCTTGAACAAAATCTTCAAGTAGAAGGTCTTCTTAGAGCCAAGAAACGATGATGGTGCAGAAGAAGACTTCCAATCTCTGTCACCCTTCTCCACTACCACCGTTATCTCCTCTATAACCACCACAATAAAAGAGTTGGTAGAGATAAAGAAGACCCAACCTTAGAATCCAATCCTACGCAAGATACCAGAGAAACTGCACTGTAATTACACCGGCCCCCGCATCTGTCTCCTCAACCTTGTCTTCCGCAAGGATGCAAAGACACCTCTAATGTTACTCGCCTGTTAAGACAACGTAATGAAATCTTTACATACAGTAAAAAACTTTTTTAGCTTCAGCCGCTTCTTCTTCTAACATTCCCAGATACGTCGGTAGAACAGGAATGGGCGTAGGTATCTCCAAGGACTGATCACCGAAATATCTCAACTTAAACTTTAGCATCTCAACTGAAATTCTCTCTTCGTAAACCATTCTTTGGGTCTTCACTATTTTTAATCAAGACTTCCAGAGAATTTATTTATTAACAAACAACGCACTTTTCCAGAATCCTCGGTACAGGTACTATTTATATAACGCTAATATTTAATGTGCATGTACATTTCCCAAGCATTATCATTCAAAATAGAAGAAACTCTCAAAACCCCAAACATCGCATATATAAAACCCTAATATTTAATGTGCATGTATTTAATATGCATATTTTTTATACAGTCAAATCCACATTAATACATCCTTTCTTTTCAACTTCCAAAAACCATATACCCACCGATTCTTTCTCAACCAAAGCCACTCGTGACTTCAGTTGCAAAGGGGCGATTGTAGGGACATATCCATCGATCAAATCCAATTCGAACTACCCTCATATCAGACCCACGCGTTTTACACGTGACATAAATTGTCAGCATTGACACCAACACTATGAACTGATGAAGAAGGAATGTGTGTCGAACATAACAAAAATGCATGAACAAGTTAAAAATACCTGTCTCTCACGAATTTAACAGTTATTCAGTCAACCGCCACTTGCCACATTATTCAGAGAATGTGCTTCAGAGTGATAGCAAATTGCAAGCAAAGCCTATATAAAGAAAAAGTTCCTGAAGAGACATGGACCAGAAAAATATACAAGAAATCACCAAGAAAACCACATTTTCTAGTTTCTCAAACAATAAAATTATTATTTACAAGATTAAGTATTTCGAGCTTAAGAGATCACTTGTAATAAGATATCAGCCTCAAGCAATAAAAGTTACTATTACCAAAACCCTCAACCCGAGGTCGTAGTTTTTTACCTATTCAGAAGTTTTCCACGCTAAATCACCTGTATAATTTCTTACTTTTTATTAGTTTTTTTCATAGGAACAATGGTATAAGAGCTAATTTTGAGCCTTTTTGAGCTTACGGAATTAGGCCATTACAAGATCAGTATTCAGTTTTTTCTTTGAAGCTTGTAACTCTTCACACTGCTTCTGAACTTCTGCCAGTTCACCCTGCATCAATAGTTGGCATTCACATAACTGTTAATTTACATATTCAAATAGATTACATATTACAGTGAACAAAAGCTTACTCAAGAACATAATATTTGAGTAATATCGATACATTGATCTATCTATATGATCATCACAGAGAACAGATTTCATTCAACATCAAAAATAGTTTACACAGATCTAATGCATATATAAGTTTCGTAAGTAACTGAACTAATGTACTTTTGCTTTTTCGAGCTACGAGAGGATTGCCCCTTGTTTCTCGTACGCTATGAGCTTTCTACTCGAACATCTATAGGAGCTTACAAGGTTACTACCTCATGTTGGTGTTGCTTTCACCGTGACTGTGGTTCCAAGCGTTCGTCCTCCTCATCGTTCTCTTCTGAGATATTTTCTCTCGATCTAGGAATGGGTTTTTCAACAACCTTTTCCTCCTCATCTTTTGTAAACCACATATTTTCCGCTTTTGCGTTCTCTACTTCAAAATCTTTTCCCACAATTAGTTATGAACTTTCTAAATTCATACGCTACCCTCGCCAACTCTCCTCCATACAAATCAATCACACTTTTTATATGACGTTCAACTGTATATGTGCCTTGTACGGACGCTTACGCATTTCCTTTTGCAATTCACCTAAAGCCCCCACATTACCTTTTATCTTCTTTTGTGAAGTTACTTCTTTTTACAATTGAGTTGTTAAAGAAGTTTTTTGCTCCATATATTGCAACAATACATCATGTAACTCCTAAAACTCACCTTCAAACTTCTATTGAACCTCTATTTGCTCTTTTCTTAACCTAAGAAATACAATCCTTATTGCCCTTCGGTCCTATATAAAGCCAAAAACATCAGGTAAAGGTTCTATATCACTTCATATAATGGTCACCCCAGCTCTCACTGAACATTTTTTTTTCATTTATACTATGACCATTACATGCTTCTTGAGCTAGAAACATTACTCGAGATGGGTCAAGTACTATACCCTTTTCCTTCAAGATTTCTACATAAGCTTCTTTTAAAACATGTTCATTATCTACTTTGACCTTAAAATATAATGTCAGAGCTACATACAGCTTTTGACACCTAGCTTCATCACTCGGGTCACTTAAGCAAGTCAGTTCTTTCAGTTTTTGTACTAACGCACGCCTTTTCTCTACCTTTCTTAAAACCTCATCCCTTTCTATTTTTATCATAGCATATCTATATTGGAGGTCATATAATTCTTTAAAATTGTCTTCTCTTATACTTAGTTTTATTTAATGCATGTTGAACACGAGCCACCGAATCCCTCACTCTACTTAATAATCTCTCCAGATCACAAATAGTTTTTCTCAACTGCTTTACTTCCTACACAGATTTCAAATATCTCATTACCATACAAGCATTCAAGCGAAACATATTAAAAAACATCTATCAAACTTAACAGTTTTACGACCATACAGAGTACAATCCCATCAAAGTTAAATGCACTGTATATTTTGAAATAGAATACCACAGAGTGATTAAAGATTCTTGCTGATCTCTACCTCAGATGAAGAATTTAATATTTTATCAACAGCTAGAACTGGTTCAGTGGGCGAAGTAGATACATTGACTAGACCAGCAACATCAGCCACCACTTTGTCCTCTACCTCTGAAGGAAAGACTATCTCATTGTATCTGCCAGTTCGATGAAACTCTACATCTACAACAATCAACCCAAAACTATAAAAGGATTGGACAAAGAAATTTTTTTCCACCCACAATGCGTCAGAGGTTCATGACATAACCTTATTATGCTCGGACAGCTCTCTGTATCAAGCTTCAGCAGCCTTTGCGTCTTCAACCTTTTTCTTTTTCTCTATCTCGAGCTCATTTTTGAGCTCTTTTACTCGAGCCGTTTGAGCATCCAACCTATGATTAAGATCTTTGAATACCTAGCTCCTCTTATCAATGAACTTAGTCACCCCCTTCATAGCATTGAGAGCTGTCAATACAAAATTACAAGTTCAGAACAATAGATCATATCCAAAATATAGCACATCAATGATTTTAATACATTCCACAAATGTATGTTCTTCGTAGACCTCATTGAGCTACTGCAGATTAGTCCCCGCCGTCGTATTGTATTGTTGCTCTAGCTCTCTCATATTGGGCGTAGCCTTGGCATTCATATGAGCATTACCCTCATCCTTGTGCCATTTTCTTTTTAATGAATTCCTCTCCGCCTCTGAAGGAGTAACGTTGCTCACCTCCTGCCCCTCCATCACATCTTCAGCTGTAGGTTTAACAATCTCTTTTCCTGAGATCACTACCATAGTAGCGGGCGTGGTTCCTAGAGCTGGTTTTATTGACGCCTGCATCATCCGTTTCACGTTCATATTTTTTTGTGCAAGCGAAGGAAGACTAGTGACATAATTACAAGATAAACGAGCCTTCTTCTCGGCCATAGCTCGATTCTCGTTAGCTCACTAAACTTTGGGCACTATGAAATCTACCCTTTTATCCCTCCAGATATCTAACTCACCAAGTACTTGCTTTAACTCAACCTGTTCCTGAGCTATACAATCGATCAAGCTGGTATTATCAGGGGCCGATGTAGGATTGGGACCTGACAAACAAGAAATAAGAACATGATTAACAGCTTGAAGATACACCGATGGGTGGTCAAAGTTAACAAATGTTACTTAATCGGATTATAATATTTATGGTTCAGGACGAGCGTTGATTCATCTAGAACTTGTATACAGTTGCCCCTACCCATACAAGATGGTCTTTCCATGGTCTACCCACAGATTCAAAATCATAAAATTTCATCCTAGATGAATCACTATACAGGTAACCACTATTATGACCTTTGACGAACTTCCATTTATAAAATTTTAGGATGTCATTTACTTCGAACTGTTTTACAGTACCTTCTCTTTCCCATTTATCATTCAGTGCCTCGCATACCCTCATCATTTAATACATATTCCCATTTAGTTGGGCAAGGCAGTGCTATAATGCATTCATAAACCCCTTTCTAAAAGAAAGTCAGAGGAATTCAAAGACCATAAACGGCCTAATTTAGATATCATAAAAACCTATCATTCGGGCCTACCAACCCAACACCATTATAGTACGAGATTTCAACATCCTCACTAATCCCTTTTACTCTTTCTCACTTATCCAAATAGGGGACTTGATAGTATACATCCTCCTCCCCTTTTCCAGGGACATAGGCCTTAAACTAACTGTAATGGCCAAATTCTGCAAGCTCGAAATTATTAAGAATTATCTTTCACACCAATGAACCTGTAGCAATATTCTAATGGAAAGTAAGAAATGGAAACATGTACTTTTAGCATGGAAAACCATTGAATAGGTAAAATACTACGACCTCGTATGAAAGATTTTTGAAAAGTATCTTTATTGCTTGAAGCGGATATCTTTATTACAAGTGATCTCTAAATATATAAATACTTTTAATCTCGTAAATAAGAAGTTTGTATAATTTTTCTGGTTCCTGTCTCTTCTGGAACTTTTCCTTTATATAGGCCTTTCCTACAACTCTTCATCGTGTTGGAGCACATTTTCCGAATAATATGGTTTGTGTTGGTTGACTGAATAACTAACGAGTTTGTGGGAGACAGGTATCGTTAACTTGATAATACTTTCTGGGTTTAGCTTGATCCACGTTCTTGAGTAGTTCGTGGGGCTGGTTAGAATGTTGACTTGAGTGTCAAGTGTTAAAAATACGTGAGCCTGAGATGGAGGTAAATTGAGCTTCATGAGCTCGATTTTGAGTGAGATCAAGGGATAAGTCCCTACAATCGCCCCCTCACAGCCGAAGTCACGAGTGGCTTTGATTGTGAAAGAATGTGTTAAAAGTTTGAAATTTAAAATGCAATAATGATTGTATTTGACTGAATGGAAGTTACATGATATTGGGAAGTGATGGGTATTAAATGATGATGCAGATGCAGATGTATGTGATGGTTGACGTTTGAATGGCCACGTTTGTAATGAATGATGAGGCTTGGGAAAACGTACCTGTACAATAAATGTAGGATTATATAAATAATACCTATAGTAAATCTTTGAAACAGTTCCTGGTTGCGTAATTTTTTCTAAGATGGTAAAAACTTGGAAAATGGTTCATGAAGAGAGGATTACGCTTGAAATACAGAGGTTGAAGTTGAAATACTTTGGTAACCATTCCTTGGAAATGTCGATACCCGCTTCTATTACTCCGACGTACCAAGGCTTGTTGGAAAAGGAAGTGGTTAAAGCTGAGGAAGATTTCTACTATAAGTGGAGGTTTCATGTCTTCTTGACTGGCAAGGAACGGTGGGCCTGTCTCCACACTCTTGTGGAAGATAGGGTTTGGGCTTCATATGTAGGGATAGGTGTATCTGCAGGGCAAATATGCTAATTTCTTGTGTCACCATGGATTCAAAGGTTGGGCCCTCTTCATCTCTACCAACTCTTTGGTGGTGGTTGTTATAGGTGAGGCAGTGATGGCAGTGGAGAAGGAGGATTAGAAGGGGGAGTCTACTAACGCATTTCCATCATGTTTTGGAGCTTAAAAGACCTTCATCTTGCTTTGTGGAGGCCAACACTAAGTTTACTGCTTTTATAGTTTCCATTTGAAGTTCAACTGGACTTTGACCAAACCCATGTGAGGGAAACTTTTTATTGTGTCTAATATCTTCTTTGCATCTGGGTGAAAAATTATTGAATAAAAAAGAACTGGAAGACATAATGCCTCAGCGTACCTGAATGACCTGTGACTTTTAACAAACAAGGAAAACTTGTTATCTGTAAAGTACCTGGAGTTTGGTACATGACAAATAACATTATGTTCTATTCCTAAGGTCGATGTGGTGAAAACTTGTTATCCGGAGTTTGGTGCTGGACGGATAACATTATGTTGTATTCCTGAGGTCAATGTGGTGAAAACTTATTATCTGTAAATCGTATGTAATATTTTTGACATAAATAAAAGTTGATATTCAATAAATTATATATAGACAAATTTTTATAATCGAACAGAATTGTGTTGGGTATTAGGGTGAATAATTGCTTATAAGTGATGAAGCAATATTACAATGCTGCTCGAACTAAGATGAGTACGTGCTGACAATGTCATGTTGATGTAAAAATGATTTATGATTTTAGCAGGTGAGGGAGAGAAATTGTAGAAAATATATAATCGTAAAAATTTGAGCTGCTATAGGTCGATAGAGATACTACTTGTGTTAGCGTAAGGTCAAGTACAGTAATTAATGTGTGTACTGGTGAGGGGATAAATTTAAATAATTTATTTTAAGATTTTGGGCTTTACTGTCATGAGATATAAGGTAAAAAATTACACATTTGAGGAGAAAGTGTGTGAGAAACGTAGAAATATGGGTAGGAAAAAACAGTAAAAAATGGAGGATGGATTAGGATGATACGGACTCGAACTCAGAGGATTTATTATGCCACAGAAGGACGATTGGCTATAAAAATTGTTGAAATACGTGAGAAGATTTTTGGTTCGCTTGGTTATGATGCTGAGCTATTAGTGAGGGAATGTGAGCTCAAAGGTTTAGATGTCGGGAGTGAAGAACTGGAGTATTCACGTTATTTTTATGAGGTGTGCTTTCATGAATTGATTAGGGATGTGGTAGAACGAGAAAGGTTGGTGGGTTTGATTGCTGAAGTTTAGATCGAATTCGAAGATCTGAGGACTGACAAATAACGTGACGGGATGATATTGTTCAGTTTACTTAGGCTGCGATAGATGCTGTATAAAGAGTTGCTTATAAATAATATATTCGCTTTGAATGTAGCAAAAATGATGTAAGTCAATCGTATCCTCTATAGATGCGAATCTGTTTTGAGACTGTTTTAGCAAATAATTTGAATAATTTTGAAAATTTGCACAGTTTAGAAAATGACGTCAATCACTATAAGTATGATAAGCAAGGACAGAGAAACAAAAATATGAAAATGCAGAAGCTTCTCGGATTGTTTTGTATGGAAAAGAAAATAGGACTCTGACATCATACAGAGTGAGTCATCATGAGTGTGGGAAGGTCAGGAAAAGATTTTGAAATAGGGAGAAAATATATGTTAAAAAATAAGGGGAGTTGTAATGATGGAAAAGTGGTTTTATTGAAAAGGTACAAGACATCTAACATGGAGAGTGGAAATGACGCCTCAGTTCTGGAATTGAGGACGGTTTGTGCGGGGCACAACAAATGCCAGCCGCTTGAAAGGGGAATGATAAATAGTACTTCTTTATCTCAAATCGAACGTTTTACAACTTCTAAAAATTTGGAGATCACTCAGTGAGAGAGACGAATGATTAGGGGATTTGATAAAGAGTTATTCAAAGGTGATAAGCGGTTAAAGAGGGCAAAAGATTTTGGATCTCGTAGGTGGCTATACAGCAGCGTTGTGAGGGAAAGGCTTGACGCAACATCCGATTCTCATTCAGATACTGAAGGTTAGTAGAGATGTATGCAATATATGTTGACGTATATATATGTTAAAGATATATGTTATACATAAACGACTGATCAGAGATATATGTTGAATATATATATATATACATAGATGGAAGAATGATAAATGCCTTAACCTGTATGTAGGTCAAGCATGAGAGGCATCTGTGTAGGCCGAAAACATGCTTGTAGAAATTGTTTTAAAGATGGGTAGTTCGTCTGTTAATGAGGTATCAACCTCTGGTCAGGCGAATGAGTGTGATAATGAAGGGGAAGTAGGATTGGAAGAATTCTTGGGTTTCCCTGGTTAATTGATATCTTATCCTTCTGGTTCTGATGCCTTTAGAAAGTTTTGTAAAGCCATCGCGGCTGTAGGAGGGAAGTGGAGTAATTGTGTAAAGTTTGCCGGTAGGCAGTTTAGGGGTTGTACAGTAGAGGTGGAGGAAGAGTATTTTTACATGTTGGCTCATTTGGAAGTAGAAAAACAAGATAGGGGTATAGATGAATCGTTCTCGCTATAATATTTCAATGTGGATATTCGGAGTAACCTCTCGGAGGGTTTTTTTGGTTACCTATCTCAATTAGAGTATGGGTTGAGTCTTCCCCTAACCAATTTGGCGAAGGGGATTATGAATGCAATTGGGGCTTGTCCAATTCAATTGAACGGGAATATGTGGGAGGTAATAACCATGTGTGACCATCTGAATGAAAAATGGGAAAAGGAGGGAAAAGTGAGAACGATAACCCCTAAGGATGTTTTGCAGTTTAATGGGGTGAAAATTATAAGGCCCGTGGGGGGTCATATTTCTGAGAGAGCACAACTCGGCGTTGCTTTCTTCGTTAAGAATTCATCAGGTCGAACCTGGAATGACAACATCATATGGGTGAAGGGTAATTGTCTTCAAAAAGATGATGAAGAACTTTTGGACCTTCAGTTTGGAACTGTAAAGCAAAGTATAGACATGCATAGATAGAATTATTGTTACGTTTCACTGACAGCTGTTGTTGATAGTAAAATTGTTGTTATTGCAAGTGTGAAGTATAAAGTGGAGAGGAAGGAATCTCTATTGGAAAAAGTTACGGAGGAGGAGACTGAACTCGAACTTGTGTTGGAGGGACTCGGCCTGAGTAGAAAGAAGAGGGTTGATAGTAGGTCGAACAAGGTTTGAAAAGCTCAGTCTACCAGGTCGATGGCGGGTGTTGATGAAGGGAAAAGGAAAATAAGTGGTGAGGAGGCTCAAACTAATTTTTTCAAGACTCCTAGAACTGGTAGTTTGGCTCAGCCGAATCCTGTAAAGCTGAGCAAAATAGCTCTAAAATATTTGAAGAAATGGATGCTAAAGGCTCTGCCGGCCTCTGGTACCACTGGAAGTGGTGAGGTCAGGAAAGATAAGAGGAGGGTGGAGCCCTCAGGGGAGTCAGGAGAAAAGGTCGCCAAGGGGCGATCTACTACGGTGGACGACCTCAAAAATGTCGAGGAAAGGGCCGGGTTGGTGGTTCTCCATGGAGAGGAAGACACGAGCATGATGGTAAATTTATATTATCGGAAATAACTATTTTATATGTTTTGTGCTAATCGCTGAGATCGATGTAATTTTTACAGGCTGTTCATCTTGATAAGGGGATTTGGCTCGATATTAAGGAAGAAAAAGGCGAGCTAAAGAAGGCAAATATTGAGCTGGAAAATGAATTAGCTCGATCCCGGATTGACATTTTGAAGGAAGTTAGGCAGCTGAAGGATTCTCATGCCGTGGAGATTGGTCTGCTACAGGTGGAGACAAAGGCCAATCTTGACAAGATGTTTGAGGAGCGTGACAGACTAAGGCATCATTTGATGCTGAAAAGCTATTCTAAGGAGGAGGTGGATATCATTATGGCAGGCACCTATGTTGAGGAGGAAGATGAGGAGGAAGTGGAAGTAGTGGGGATTGTGGATGGTCTGGATGGTGCTTCTCGCCAGACGGTGCTCGACAATCAAGGGGATGGCGTTAAGCTCCCAGAAGGTGGTAGTGAGAAGGTAGGGTAGACACATGTGTTTGTAAAAATATTTATAAGTTGTTTGAACTATGTGTGGGGAAGAAACTTCTGAAGATTGACTTTGCTTTATAAACCTTTTGTAGGCAATTAGAGAGATGAGTCTCAGAATAAAAGATCTAGAGTCGGAACTTTCCAGGGAAAGAGAGACCTCTAAAGCCTTGCTATCTGTGCAAGCAGAGCAGTAGGTTAGATCATGATAGGTTTATCGGCTTGTATGTTATACCAATGTTAAGTTATCAAGTAAATGGGATATAGATGCATGGTAAAAATCCAACGCTATTAATATAGAGTAGCATATCGAAAGTATGTACCTTGTGTGCCGAAACAAAACTCATAAAGCGTTCATCTGAGAATGAATTCCAAACTTTTAGTCTAAAAGTATTTGGACTGCAGATGTTTAGAAATCATATAGTCTCTTTAGAAATGTAGTATGTATATATTAAAAGGCTTTCCTGAGTCGAACTGTACTAAAAATTGTTATATTTCCCAGGTCGAATTAGATTCATCTCGCTCATGTGAGAATGCCGTACTCATGTGTAATCGGGAATTTGCAGAGCAGTTCAATAGGATGAAGGAGGCGAACGAGAATAGAGAAGATCAATACGTAAAGGCGCATTTTAAACTTGTGGAGGTGACCCAGGCCGTTTCCTACCTGGCTCTTCACTTTGAAGAGAAAGATGTTAAGATATATAAGGGATTAAAAGAGCTAGTAGAGGTAACAGAACGTGCCGAGAAGCTTCAATACCGTGAAGGGTAAACAGGCCGACACGTTGGCTGTGAAGGGAAATCAAGCTGACATGGCTCAGTACCATGTTCAGGCGCTGGAATAATCTGAAGAACAATTTTGATCTGATCTCCAGAAATATAGGAACGAGCTGGAGCGAATGAGACAAAAAATTGGTTAAAAAAGGCGACGAGACGAGGGTAGCTCGAGAAAATCTATCGGCTTCGAAAGCAACAGCTGAACATTTGCAAATAGTCTTACCCGCCAAGGATATGGAATTCCAAGAAATGCAATGAAGGTGTGATTTAAACGAGAGGGTTGCATGACTTAAAGCCAACTGGCGTAGGCCATTGCGCATGCCAAGAAAGCTGAGGCTAGGGAACATTTAGGGGGAAGTAGAACTGAGGTTAAGACCCCTTTAGTTCGAGGGGATGTAGTTAGTCATTCAAGTCAAAATAGAGAGCTAGAGAGTGATGTATCTCATATTCAGGGGCATGTCCAAAAGGGAAATACGAACTTGAGGGAATGCCAGCATAAGTTGGATGTTGCTCTTATCAGGAAGAAAGTTCTGGAAGGGGAGATCAAAGTAAAGGAATCGCTTGTGAAGAGGAAAGAAGAATTATTGAAAGATATTCTGGCTAGGGAAAAGTTGAACGCAGAAATTCATAGACTTCGAGCTCGGGTAGTAGACTTAGAAGCCATGTACCTTGCTGAATTAGCTAAATATGCAAAAGAGTTAGAGGAGAATGTAATCTATCATGTTAAGGTCGATGCAGAAATGACTGAACAGAAGAATGAGTATGCCTGGTTAGAGTCACACCTCGAGAAGGTGAGAGCAAAATTTGTAGTAATTGTCATCCTGATATGTCACACTTCGACTGGTAAGGGAGATTGTTGCATACTTTGTAGAAGTAGTAAAAATACTTAAGTCAGAACAAGATACCTTGTTCAAAACACTATCGGATAAGAGATGCATTTGTGGAGCTAAGATAGATTGAAAGAACTGTTTGGGCATCATGGAGACCCAACTGGGCCCTCGAGTTGCTGAACTGATAGAATCGGGTAGGGCTGCTGTGATCCGTGAATTGAAAGTTTGACCACTTGATGTAGGGGGAAGCACTGCTGACTCTCCATCGGCAGAAAAGAAACCCTTGTAATAAGAATTTGACCTGAAAATAAATAATATATGTCGCAGATACATTGAACTAGATGATAGCTAGTATTGTCATTGCTTTATCTTGTGTCTGGTGGGATCTTTGATATAAAACAAATTTTTTACATTCATTTCAATCGCATAAATGGGTTTAGTTAAACCAAGTTTAAACTTGATTTGAACTATAGAAATGTCACCGACATATTGAAAGAGATGAAAGCTAGCATGACCTTTGCCTTATCATATGCCTGGTAGAGTCTTTGATATGAAGCAAGTTTCTCCACTTGCTACAATAGCAAAGATTTAGTAGAGTCAGCCAGACTAAGTGATATCCTTGATTCAGCCGGTATAAATGATCCAAACAAGTTGAAAAAGATGAAGACTAGTATTACCTTTGTCTTATCCTTTGTTTAGTAGAGTCTTTAATATGAAACCAGTCTTTACACTTGCTACAATCGCAGAGATGTTGTAAAAGATGCCAAATCAAGTGATATCCTTGATCTAACTTAGATAAGATTGATTGTAAGCTAGTATTATCTATGCTTTAATCTGTAAAATGTGGTCGAATGTTCGTGAAGAGAATGATATTGTTCAAAGAAAACTATCATTGATAAGTTCAAAATTTACATTGGATGGAGATGAGAATCTCACTTTTGGAATTAAAAAATAATAGGTGAACAATGGAAATGGAGTAGTAAGACACCTAACGATAGAACCATTTTAGTCGCCTAGTGTTCCAAGGATTTGATATGGGGATTCCCTCTTCTGCCATGAGATAGTATGATCCCAGGCCTAAGAGACCTACGATAATGAACGGACCCTCCCAATTGTCGGCTAATTTTCTAGCGTGAGGTTCTTTGCGATGTTGAGGATTTTCTCTGATGACGAGATCTTTGATTTGGAAAGTACGGCTCCTGACTTGGTTATTATAGGATCTGGCAAGCATATGATGATACCGATCTAGGTTAGCAATGGCACGTTCCCTGGTCTCATCTATCATATTGAGGTTGCAAGCCAATTCGAACTCATTTTCCTCGTCAGTCAGCTCGTGATCGCGAACTGGATGATAATATTTAGAAGGAATAACAGCCTCAGTGCCATAAGCAAGGAGGAATGGTGTACACCCAGTGGATTGTCGGGGAGCGGTTCGATACGCCCACAGGACGTGAGGTAGTTTGCGAGCCAAATTTCCTTTTTATGTGAGTGAAGCCATTTTTTGGGTCCATCCACGATGGTTTTGTTGGTGATTTCAGCTTGGCCATTGCCTTGAGGGTAGTATGGATTTGATGGTGAGTGGATGATATTATGGTACTTTAGGAAGGTTGCGACCTTATCTTCCCCAAATTGGGGCCTGTTATCGATACGAATTAGGTGGGAGCACCCGAACTGAGTGATTATATAGTTCCAGATAAAAGAGATGACCTCTTCTTTTCTAGTTCGACATAGTGGAATTACTTCTACCCATTTTGTAAAGTAATCAGTAGCTACGAGTAGGTGACGGAAATTACCTGGAGAGTTAGGAAATTCGCCGATGAGATCTAGCGCTCATCTTTTAAATGGCCAGAAAACCTAGATTGCATGGAGTTTGAGCGCAGGGGCGCATATCATATGTCCATGTCTCTGGCAGGTGTCACACCTGTGGGAATACTCTTCTGCTTGCTTGCACATGCCAGGCCAGAATACTCCTTGAGTTATAGCTCTGTTCGCTAATAATCTACTTGTGGCGTGGGAGCCACAAGATCCTTCGTGTAATTCGTAGAGTAGCTCATCTGCTTTTGACTTGGAGAGGCACCTGAGGTAAGGCACTGTAACGAAAAGCCGGTAAAGCATACTGCTTTGAATAATGTAGCGCTTCGAGTTGTTGATCAGCTATCGGCACTCTTTTAGATCTGTTGGGAGTGGACCGTTGCAATTGTTGTTGACACCGAGGTAGGCTAAGAAAGGCTTTCATCAATCGCTGTCTCCCCCTTTATCGCCCCCATTGTTGATTGTGTATACATATATGCGATCAATGCTGGGGGATGAAATGATTTCAACCTGATGATATCGAGCTTTTGTACCCAAGACCCCGGCTAGATATGTCAAGAAATCGGCGTGTCTACTTTTCACCTCGAGGAAGATATTCGAGAGTTACTTTCTCAAACTTACTCATCTTATCTGCAACGAGGGTTGCGTATTTGATCATCTTCCCATTCTTCTTGTATTACTTGGAATAATGATAAACGATAAGTAATGAATCTGTGTAAGCTGAGAGTTCGGGGACATCGAGCTCAAGTGCGAGGCCGAGTCTGTGATTGAGAGCTTCATACTCGGTGACATTATTTAAGGCCTCAAAATCTAAGCAGATTGATTTCTCAATTCTTTCATTAGAAGGGGTAATCAAAATGATTATGATTCCTGACCCTGCGGGTCTGGCTAATCCATCTATGAGAAACCTCTATCCTGATGAAGTGATCCAGTCAGCTCATCCGTTGAATAGCTTACGGGTTAGATTCTCCGGTGTGTCTTCGGTAAGGTCCAGGTCGTACTCCTTCCATTCGGGATCCTCTACTGGAAAATCCAAGAGAAAATTGGTAACGGCCGAACCTCTTTTTGAATGACGTTGTTCGAACTTGATATCATGTTCACCCAAACTGACTGACCACTGTTGCACTCTCGTGACTTCTCTTTTTTGGATAGAACTTCCCGAAGTGGGCAGTTCGTTGTAACTTTGACGGAATGCGCTTGGAAGTAGTGCTTGAGTTTCTGTGAAGTATAATCAAGGTGAGAAGAAGTTTCTCAATTTTAGAGTACCATGTTTCTGCTGGTGTGAGTGTTTTGCTGATGAAGAAGACTGGTTTTTCTATTTTCCCTTCCAGGCAAATGAGAACTGAGCTGAGAGAAATATCTGTGACTGCTAGGTAGATTATCAGTTCCTCATTACCTACTGAAGTGTTCATTATGGGAGACCTCTCCAAATCGATTTTGAGATCCTGAAAATCATTTTCGCATTCTGGTATCCATGTGACTTCTGCAGTTGGCTAAACCTTTTCTCGTTTGGTACATCCGTGGAGTAATAGGAATAGCCAACGACAGCGGTCTGATGATTTAGGGACGAAATGGTTGATCGCGGCAATCTTGCCAGCAAGTTTTTGAACATCTTTTGTTGTTTTTAGAGGAGGCATGTCAAGGAGAGCCAGAATTTGATCCGGATCAGCCTCAATCCCTTTCTTGCTGATGAGTGGCCTAGAAAATGGCCAGAATATACCCCGAATTGACATTTATCAGGGTTGAGACGCATTATGTAAGATCGAAGGATGTTGAATATTGTGTTGAGATCTGAGATGTGATTATCTGACTATACGCTTTTGCACAAGAGATCATTGATGTAGACTTCAGTGAATTTCCCTAGGTGTGCTTTGAACATAGCAGTCATCAATCCTTGATATGTGCCAAATGCATTCTTGAGCCCGAAGGGCATGACTTTGTAACAATAAAGGCCACTTTCGATGATAAACATTGTCTTCTCTTGATCTTCTTCCAGAAGTAGAATTTTATTATACCCTGAAGCACCATCCATAATAGATAGGAGATCATGGCCTATTATGGAATCGAGGATCTGATGAATGTTGGGAAGAGGGAAACTATCCTTTGGAGTATGTTTGTTCAGATCTGTGAAATCTACACAAACTCGAACTTTTCTGTTCATCTTTGGGGCAGCGACAATGTTGGATATCCAGTCCAGATATTTGGCTTCTCGAATGAATCCCACTTTGATCAATTTCTCGATCTCGGTGTTAATTTCATCTCAAAGATAAGGTAAAAGTCATCATTGTTTCTGTTTGACCACTGTGGCATTGATATTGATGGCTAACTTGTGGCAAGCCATGGCCGGATTGACTCCGGGCATTTCTTCGAAAGACCATGCAAAAACATCTCAATTGAGTTGTAAGAACTGAATGAGAGCATCTTTCTCATGTTAAGGCAGCTTGGATCCAATGAATGGACCTCTGCTAGGTCCATCAATGTTGACATATTCCGTGGGCTCCTATGTAGGTGATTGATCGTCGAGGTGATCAATTTTTTGCAATTGTTATGCGACCAATCTATCTAAAGTATCTAGGATGGTAGAGACAGTATTTTCACAAGATCGAGAGAGTTTTTGACTACCTCTGATCTCATTAATACCGTTGTCACGTTCGAATTGGAGTGCTTGATAATAGGTGGAAGCGATTGCTCCTATATTGTGTATGCAGCAGAGGCCCATAATCCTAAGATAGCGAGATTTGGCATTAATGACATAGTAAACGATGTCGATAGTGGTTGGCCCTGCGGTAATAGGTAAGATAATCTTGCCTGCACGTTCCTCCCTGGAGCCATTGAACCCACTGATGTCAATGTCACTCTGAATGACTTGGTCGGCCAAACCCATCAGGTCGATTGTACTCTGAAAAAGAATTTTAATACCGCTTCCAGTATAGATCATCATTGTGTGCATAACAAAAATTATCATCTTGAGCATTATGATTAGCGCATCATGATGTGCAAATTTGACATGGCTAGTATCGCAATGCTCTAAGTAGATTCCGAGTCGGCGATTGCTCGACTCGGGAAGAAGTTTGACTTCTTTATCTTGAGGTGTAAGATCATAACTTTCTGAAAGCCTCCGTCTCTTTGATCGGTTAGAATTGGTGATCTGGTTGATTTCGATTATATTGTTGAGGTGCATATAGTAGATACTTTTCCTCAGCTTTATCGCTAACATGAACAACTTCGAGCTGCTTCTTATAGTTGCCATCGTGGTATGACTTTAGGTCAACAATGTATTTGAGCATCAATGCCTCCTTGAAAATGTGTTCGAGCAATCGCTGTTGAGCACAGAAATTGCCTGTAGTATGATAATTTACCTTATGATATAGGCAAAATGGTCAATTCTCGATGGGCTTCAGTGGTTGAGAGATGCGGTGGAGCGGGTATTTCAATTACAGTGGAAAAATTGTGGAGATTCGAACGTTTAACTTTGGGATAACGGGTTTTTCTTGCAGACCGCTTTTCCGAGGGTATCCAGTATTTCCCTTGGTGCGTTTTTGATCTCCCTGTTCCTCCGTAGGTTCGTTGGTTTGATCTATAGGTGGGGCTTTGGTGGAGAGTACAGATTTAGTAGACTTTTGTCACTCAGACATCATCCTCTCCAAGTCTGCGTAACCGTTAGCTTTGGTAATCATCACCTCTAATGTCACAGGATTGTTAAGGAAAAGGTACTTTTTGGCCTTGCAGTTGAGCCAGAGAGCATTGGTGAAAGTGGTAACGGCTATTTTTTGGTTAAGGTTATCCATTTTCCTTACAAGTTCTATAAATTTCTACGAGAAGTCTTCGAGCTTTTCTCCATGTGACTGCTTTAAACCGATAAGAGAATACAAGTTCTTCTCTTTGTCTCTGTTGTGAGCATATGTCTTGATGAACTGCTTCTCTGGTTGATCGAATGTGTAGATGAATTCCTCCGAAAAAGAATGGAGCCATCGGAGTGGTTCCTGCTATAAACTTGTGGCGAACAAACGGTAGAGAATGTGGTTGAGATTGGAGTACAACCCCAATAAATCACGGTACTGCTGAGTATGCTCCTTCAGGTCAGTACCTTTGTATTTGAGAAATTTGGGAGTATAGAAACCTTTCGGTATCTCTATATCGAATAGTTCTTTGGAAATTGGACTTCCTTGAAACTTCGTGGTATCGCCTTAGTACCCAAAACTTATACCTCGATCAACTCCGTAATCCGTTGGTCTATGTATTCTTTTGTAGCATAATGACGTGTTGGTTGAATCGCTGGACGTGCTGGCAGGGGATGATGAGTTCCCATATCTTCACTCAAGCGATCTTATGCCAGAACTTGATGTAGAGGTTATTGGCCTTCCTCCTGACGGATGGAAATTTGGTGGCCTCGACTGACTTCAGATTAAACTTCATCCCCTAAATGTATGGAGGGGTGCAGTCCGTGTGGTAGATTTCTGGAAATGGCTTTACTGAAAACTCCCCGAGGTCCCAATCTTTCCCTTACTGAAATGTAGGAGGTCTCTGGAAGTTGATCTTGACCCTTGGTTGGAGGAGCCAGCTGAGTATTTTGTAGAGCCTCGAGTGCAGTCTACATCATTGTCATCTGATCTTCGTTCCGTTAGAGAGCTGTCAAATGAGCTTGTCGTTCTGCATCGAGCTTATTCTCTTGGAGCTCGTGATCCTTTGTCAACAAAAGTTTGAGTTCGGCGCGTTTCTCTATCTCAGCGTGGAGATTTGCCCATAACTCGGTGAGCTGTCCCGGATCCACAAAAATTTTGAGCTGAGTTCCTACAGCCGGTCGTCTGGAAGAAACCATAATTGAAAATTGAAGTGAAAGACTACCTTAGGGTATCGTGAAAATGCAATCTTTCCCACAGCCAGCGCCAAATGTATTGGCTAAATTCCGTAAGCTCGAAAAGATTAGGAATTAGATATCACACCAATGAACCTGTAACAATATTCTAATGGAAAGTAAGAAATGGAAACATGTATTTATAGCGTAGAAAACCTCTGAATAGGTAATAAACCACGACCTCGTATGGAGGATTTTTGTAAAAGTATCTTTATTGCTTGAAGCAGATATCTTTATTACAAGTGATCTCTAAATATAAAAATGCTTTTGATCTCGTAAATAAGAAGTTTGTGTAATTTTTCTGGTCCCTGCCTCTTATGGAACTTTTCCATTATATAGGCTTTTCCCACAACTCTTCATCGTGCTGGAGCACATTTTCTAAATAACATGGTTAGTAGTGGTTGACTGAATAACAAACGAGTTCGTAGGAGACAGGTGTCTTTGACTGGAAAGCATTTTCCGGGTTTAGCTCGATCCACGTTCTTGAGTAGTTCATGTGGCTGGTTAGAATGTTGACTGGAGTGTTAAGTGTTAAAAATGTATGAGCCTGAGATGGAGATAAATCGAGCTTCATGAGCTCGATTTTGAGTGAGATCAAGGGATAAGTCCCTACACCAGCGATCTAGGTCCATTATATAATTTGCTCATTCTCCTAGTAATTTCATTTTATGTTTCATAATTTTTTTCCTATATCTACTCCCTCAGGATATATGAAAAATAATTTGTCTTTCTCTTTTTTATCCTCTTTCTCTATAACTTTATCAACTTTACTGGATTCCCCAACCTCTGCACCTATAGTAACGTTTATCTTATCTACAGTCTCTTCCATTACATTGTAATTGTCCTCCCTCCCCGACAATGATGTTTCCTCTGAACTTGATGCTACTACAAATTAACTTATGGGATTTATTTGTTTTTAAAACATACTATACCTACAGATGCACAAAATATTTTATCATTATCTCTGCGTTACATGTTACACCATACACAAAGTAAAAACTACCCCACCCATGTTTTTACCCAGTCAACGCATTTATTTTCCAATTTTCCAAAATAATAGACAATCATTTCAATTTTTTCTCTTCTTCTCCAAAAAAGCTTGTGTACTACAGAACATTACAGGTAATTAATCAAAATCTTAAAACCCTATATTCTCAACTTTGTTTTCCCTAAATCAAAAGGTGATGCATATACAACATTATATACAGATTACAACAAACATAAACAAAGCAGAAGCATCTATTATTAACCTGTACTCAAAGAACCGCAGTCTTCTGCTTTACCCGAATGTTTTACAGGGATTGACCACTCGTACTATTTATCCAGCAAATTTTTCTTAACAGATGCAGCCTTCCCTAACAAATTACACTCAAAACTCAAGTGTCTCTTCTCTATAGAGATATGGGTTACACCACTTTTTTCTCTCTCTATAACCGTAGACAATTTATAAGGAAGAGAGAAATGAGTTTTTATACTCTCCCTCAGTTTGTGAAATGAGGGCTCCTTCAGACAGGTGTCAGTCACCCCTACTGTCTTTATAGGTACGTCTTTTCATCTCACAACATCATTATGACTTCTCTAATAACGTCTACTATCATTACGTCTGTCTTAATTGTCTGCCACTAAAACATTCTGCCCCTCTTTCCCAAAGTAGTATGCACGACCAATCACCTTACTTTTATACAACACCAAGATTGTACGACATTCCTAAAATAGCTCAATATTCAAATTTGAAACTATCTACACAGTTGTTAAAATCAAATAGTTGTCATCCACAATATCTGCCACACAAATAGTAAAACAGAACACTTTATTCTCATTTATTTCAGTTCGCAGCATCAACATGCCTTGTTTTATATTTAACAGAGTGCCAAAATAAAATACTAAAAACAGATTACTTATTCATTTTTGAGCTCTCACAGTTAAAAATTATAGTCACATATAGCTATATTTAAAATAACCTAGATGATTCACCACACCACATGGTATTATTTCCCCTCCTGCTGCTTTCTTATTTTCTTCTGCGAGCTTGTCCCGTGTAGTCTCCGAAACAACTTCTTCTCGTAAAGTTCCATCCAACAGCAACTCACAAAACATATTACACCAGAAAAATCGATCAACCTCAACATACCTACCTTCATCATCTAAACCATATAATTTCAATAACTACCTGGGATGCACAGCATCATTAGGCAAATGATGAAAGTATTGCTCATAAAGTTCAACGACCTTGAAATGGAACCTACCTTCTACTGCATGAGGCACATGTTGAGAGTGAGTCCTAACCATGGTTGCTCACTCTACCTCAATAGAAAAATTATCTTTGGCTGAAGATACAAGACATAGCAACCAAGATTTACTACTTTTTATAGCCAAACTAAAGATCTTTGAAAAACTAAGTCACCTCGCAGATTTTGCTAAAAGATATATTGTGCCAATTTCTAAAAACAGAAATATCAGTAGAAGCCATAAAATATTGTGACAGGTCATACTTTCCTTGTTATGAAATATCTCCCTAGATTTTATGCGTACAGATATGGAGATCACAACATACAAATCAAGTATGTCTAGCGGTAACACATACAGGAAGATATCAGTTACCTTTATGCGACAAGACATTTTTCAGTCAGTTCGAATCTATAGCGCGTAACCGTACATATACCCTTACAACCACCTAATATTCTTAACCCAAATTTTTCCTTACTCTCACCACACAACCTCTTTATCTTTTCAAACTCCTTTATTGTTTTTCAAACCTCAATTTCCATTACCCTTTACAGATGTACACAATGAGATCCTTACAGTTTGATTTATCCAGCAATACCCCATGACAAACTAATGTTCATCATACCTACATATTTATAGACTTCTATTTTATAGCATAAAGCTATATATACAAATTGAGAAGTTTAAAACACAATATCAAAATAATAGAATGATGGTATTTTATTAGCTAAAAAATTCTTTACAGATCTCAAGTGTTCTAGACAATTTACAGATTACTTTGAAAGTTACATCAAGTTATAGCTCCAGACAATTCATAGAAGGATCTTCTATGGTCCCTGGGAGAAAAAACACCTCCACCACTATCTCTTCCGCCATAACCCCCACCCCCCGGTGACAAAGAAGGAAGAAGGCCCCAATTTCTTAGACATGACACACTCACCAGTAGGGTACCGACAAAACTCCCTTGGACAAAAGTTTGCCACTTTATCTTTAGCTATAACAGCTTCCTCTGCCAGCAGCCGCAACCTATTTCGACACTCCGCTTTCGATGTCAACCGATAATGGAAACGGACCATTTGGAAATGGTCATCCTCTGCCTCCAAAACCTCCTCATATGTCATCCCATGAAATGTAGGAGTCACTAGAATTTGCACTGGCAGATGTAAGGGTTGGTAACCAAAAAATCTAACACAAAGTTCTTCCATCTTCACTCGAATCCTAGATTTCCTTGACTTGTTGCCTTGTCGTCACCATGTTTTCAACACTCAGAAGTTTCTAATTTACAACAAGGCAGTTAACGCAAGAAAGATACATAAGATAATTCAAGAGGAATACTTAGTTCAGCACACACCAATCAAAATCCACTTTATACTATGGTCAGCAATAAAACTGACTCTCCAAATTCCTAACGTCAGTAGGATTTCCCATGTAGCAAAATTAACTAGAAGCATTGGTTCAAGAAAACCTAAAAGCCCCAAAGAAATATTCATGAAGATGTTTTGGAAATGATTCCCCAGTATTAATTGCAGTATTAAGTGAAGCTTCCCAACCAACACCACTCGACCATAATGTTTCTCGTACTGTTACCTAAGAGGGGGCTGTTGCAGTAACTTATTCCACATCTCAAACTCATGCTTCATATTCGACCATTAGACGACCACTAGACCTTATCAATATAGCACATGGCACTATTGAAGACACGTTGCAGTTATAGAGTTCTAGTCATCACTTTCAACCTCTATATCAACAGTTCGAGTTAGGGAAATGGACTGGCCTCAATGAAGCCGTTATAAAATAGTAAGATCAGACCGTTACCCAGTCCGTTCAAGAATATCAAATATATATTGAAACATCCACCATTAAGGATAATAATGGCCATCAAATGGTCATATTGTAAAACCTATCAATAAGACCAGAGAATCCTAGATGAAGGACTAAGGAATGCTCACTCAAACTCAATACTAAAATGTTCAGATCATCTTTTGTAATATCTAGTAGCTATCAATAAACTTCTCTCTTTCTAAACCCTCAAGAGAGGTTAAGGTTTTTAATCTATTCAAAGATTTTCCACGCTAAACTTTGCGCTAACATTCATTTATTATTCATCTAGACACTCTGAATATCCTTGGTGTAAAGGCTAAGTTTGAGATACGAAATTAGGCTATTACAACGTGTATTTGCACAATCCACACGACTTGATATCTTAATACTGGGGCAGAACGATCATGAACCCCTTTTATATGTTGAATTTTAGAAGTACCAACCTACGGGAAGTGTTTCACGGTGAAGCTATGGCTACCCCTTCACTTAGGGGGTAAAAAAAGAATAAATTTGATGATGCTATTAGCTTTACGTATTATCCATCCTCACAATTCTTATTCCTTTTCACTTCAGCACCATTTTAACCGTGTCATGAAAACAAACCTGAAAAGAGAAGAATAGCAAAACTTGCTTGAATTGTTTAGCAAAGAGGTACTGCTATAGTGTTTTGATTTTGACACACTAGGAAAAAAGGATGAATACTTTGATGTTTATTTTAATCTTTAGAAGATCTTATATCTACTATGTTGATATTGAAGCTATATATGTCAAAGGGTATATGAGTCTTAATGCGTCCTCAAAGAAAGAAGAATTTTCAATAATTTAATACTCCACATGCAGTATCAAAGGCATACACAAATATATATGACTAAACACACAAAAGCATTAACTTTATGACGACACAAGTATAATAAAGTATATGTTACCTTAGTCTTCTACACCAATCAACCAATGCAGTAGCAACTATAAGACAGACCTTAATTGAGTTGTAATATGCATATATCTTAGTCTAATAACTTAGGACTGGTAAGTAAATCTTTTCTTCTCCTTTTGATTGGGTACTGACACAAACCACAAGATGAATGAACTTACTTGGAATTAAGATAACCTAGATGAAGAAAAAAAAGCATCCATGCGACACTTTAAAGTAAACAGGTAGGTTTGGCATAGAGCGAACATAATCGAAATAAGTATGTGAACGCCTGAGCTAATATTGTATGATATTTTAAGTACTGACCAATTTTCAAGAGCTCTTAATTAAAGTTAGGCAGAACACTTGCATCAAACACTTTTTTTCTAAAAAAATAAAGAAACACTAATCCTAAAAAAAGTACAAAGAAATAAAGAAAGAAAAATTCAGTATTAAAAGGAATTCGCTTTTATTATCGCCTCCCCAACTACGACGCCATTTGATAAAAGGATTATAGACGTCCTTAAACAAAATACCCGCTCAAGTACAGTTATAAAGTTAAAGTAAGGATAAGTGGGTTCGAACCACAGGAATGTTGGGAAAACAAAAGCTTCAAGGCTAAATTAAGGTTTTCTTGATTAATGTAAAGGAAAACTAAAATAAGAAAAATAAATATGAGAGAGAGCATTTAGTGGAAATATATCCTAATATTTCCACTCATCATATATTCGTGCTAAGATACATACTATGTTGTAAAATAAATAACTAAATCTATAATCAAGCATTTAGTGGAAATACTTTTAAATGACGGTGAAGAGTGTCTTAGAGAATTATCAACTCAACCATGGCTAGGCTTGAGAGAGTTCTTTAGTGTTTCCTCTTTTTAGATCTCCAAATCAAGTCAATGGTTAGTAGCATTTATTTGCATCTAAAGTTATCGTACACCAAACAAAAGCTATGGTCAAGCCTTCGATATGATGCACAAATGAATTACACTACCACAGAGAAAGAAATATTAACCATTGTGTTTGTATTAGAAAAATTTTGGTCATATCTTGTTGGGTTCAAAATCATTGCCTACATCGATCATGCGGCCTTAAAATATATGTTATTCAAAAAGGATGCTAAGCCTCGGTTAATTCGATGGATCCTCTTGTGACAAGAATTTAACATTAAATTTAAGATAAGAAATAAGTTTTAAAAAATTATAGTAGACCATTTATCTTGACTTGTCATTGAAGTTATTGAAGATCTCCTCCCTATCTTAAAGATATTTCCTGATGAACAGCTTATGGCTATTTTATAACTACCTTGATATGTCGATATTGTTAATTATTTTGCTACTGAGCGATTACCTGACCTCTGGTCTTAGCAAGATGAACCTATATTTTTACACGAGGTTAGACATTTCAGTTGGGATAATCCGTATCTGCATAAATTTTTCCTAACCAAGTTATTAGGAGATTCATTCCAAATGATGAGTTTCAAGGCGTACTCATGTTTTGCCATACCTATGCCTGTAGAGGGCATTTCATTGCTAAGAAAATAGCTATAAAAAATCTTCAATTTGGTATTTATTGGACTACCCTTTTTCATGATGCACAGACCTTTTATTTTACTTTTGATAGATGCCAAAGGACCGATAATATTTCTCACCACTTCATGATGCCCCTAAACAACATTCTTATTGTTGAAAATTTTGATGTTTAGGGCATAGATTTTATGGGCCCATTTCCTTCATCTCGTGGAAACGATTATATTCTAGTCGCAGTGGACTATGTCACAAAATGGGTCGAAGCGGTAGCATATTCGACAAATGGCCATATGCCTGTGGTCAAAGTGATGAAGAATATTTTTAATCATTTTTGTAGGAGCCATGTTTTGTAGAAGGGGAAAATGAGCTCTTGCACCACAGGGTTGTCTTCAACTAGGGGATTATGTAAGTATCCAATATAATAATAGACAATATTATCATACCAACACGTACTACAACAAATATGGTCTTTTATGTCATTAAATTCAAGTCATTTTCTAACAAACTAACTTTGTTGCTCCTATTTGAACTTTAGTTACGTCAGTAGACGTACTTAATTGGGTTATTATTCCATTTTTCAAACTAGTGATGTTAGTTACTATTCTCGCTAGGATATTACATCGCTTTAGTTAGTGACGTATAAAGAAGTGCCTTTTACGTCATTCAGTTGTCGACTTTACTGAAGAACCATTGATATTCACATCATTTGTTATCAATGGGCATGGTTTGTGTCTAATAATTTTTGTGAGAGCACATTTAAGAAGCAAGAGAATTTTCCTTTTAATTTGAATTATCTTCATTTTTAGGGCTCAAACTGAGAGAAGGGGGATCTACCATTTAGTGTACCAATCCCAGTTCTATATTTGATTCTGCAACCTCATAAAATTGGCAACAATTAATTCGATTCTACCAAAGAACTTTCCAACATCCTTGCATCTCTGTTATCAAATCAAGGTATTGTTCTTAGTTTCAATTATCCAAAAATTTTACTCTAAACCTAAGGATGCTCTAACTTTTATGCAGTTTGGGGTGGAATCAAGCAAGAAAATGGTTAATCGTTACTTTGCTTCATATGAACAGCTTATCCCTCATTAAAATCATTTGTAACATCTCTCTCTCTCTTTCTCTCTTTATCTTTCTCTTTCTCACTCCCTCTCTCTGTATTTGTGATAAATTTAACATAGATATAATCGGCTTGAAAATGGTTACAAGAAATTATAGTTTCAGAAATTTAGAATATACTAAGATTTTTTTTTAATTTGAGAATCTCAATATCCTTGTACACTGAAACATGCAATTTTACGTGTATAATTGAAGTATCAGATGCCATATGACACATGTTTGTTGTATGAAGTAGCCGAGTATTGTTGTTCTGAGTTTAATCCTTGAAGGATGATCACATTTGATGATGTATCTTTAAATAATGTAAATCTGGAAATTAAAAGATTACTCATTTAATGATGGTTGAATCTATATATATAGATATCTAGATTACTTCCCCTAGCGTTTGCGGTAGGTAGCTCGAGGGACCAGAGCCAGGTAGTGAATTTTTCTATAGTTGCGAGTCAATAAATGTTCAACGAGCTACTAGAAAGTCTTAGTCATGTCTTGGAAGAACCCATATCTCCTGGAGCTGATGACGCCTAAAACGAAGCTCTCCTTATTCATAAAGATCCAGCTCTCTCCCCTATGAAGTGGCCATCAAAAGAAAAGATAAAGATTTGGTTTTACTTCGATCAGCGGGAATCCCAAAAAGAAGAAAGGAGGAATATGAGATTTTACTTCAATCAAAGGGAACCTTGACGTGAAAAAGAAAGGGATCCTATTGCTGGGACTAATTTACTCTTGTAGACCAGTAGAGAGAAGACCTTTGAAAGGAGAAGGAATAGAAGGAGAGTAGAGTAGGATTAACCAACTGTTGGCTAATAGGAAGCGAGTCGCTGAACCATGTAGGCTCCTATATCCACCGCACCCCAATTACATCAACTTTAAGTATAACCTGCTTTCTTTGTCTTGTATTGCCTTGCATGATAGTTGCTTAAATGCTTCTTATTTTATGATTTCTTCATTGCTTGGTAGTCCTATATTTTCATGATGAGGGTTGATTCTTGCAAAGAATAAAGAATAAGTTTAGGTTGAGAGTTGTATCTGTTTGGGAGAGTTCTACATTTAATTGTTATAATCTATTTTACTTTATTCTTATAGGTTCTAAAAGGAATTCAAGTCCTATACATGCATCTTTAGACTTCAAATTTAACCATCTAATAATACTTCAATTCCATTTGAAGCAAGTGAAGAAACTTTTAAACATAACTTCTTTAGTTCTTGAAAATCTAGGTCCATGTCAAAGGATGATGCACTGAATAATAGCACCAACACGACTCCAAAAGGGAAGAACAAAGTTGTTAACTTTGACAAACTATGAATGCTTGAAAACCCGAATATCATGACATTTGGTATATATATTTAGGCTTATTTCTGGCAAACTAAATGGCAGGTTCCAAAAAACTAGGCAGCTCACGTCTTTCCATCCATTTCTGGACAGAACTGCCTTTGCTTGTTTTTGTCTTTCCATCCATTTATGGACAACTAATTGGCATATTTTAAGATGTTTCTCCTGTTCCTGAAGGTTCCTCTGCTAATTCCTCTACCCTGGAAGGTTTTATGTGTGATCCTCATCCACTTTTTAGGTTGTGGAAGGAACTAGATAGCCAACATCTTTTCCATCCATTTTTGAATAGAACTGCCTTTGCACTTGTATTTTTAGGACAACTGAATGGCATATCTTCAGAAGCTTTAGGCTTTCTGCTTGTGTATACTATCAGTTGGTGTTATTGTGGCTTTAGGCTTTAGGCTTTCTGGATAACTGAATGTAAGTTTTAATTTCTTGATGTCATCTCTCTTTTGCTTTAGATATATGCATCCTATGGAAGATCGTGTATTTGATATTTTTTTATTCTGTGTATAGATCATCATCAGAAGATCATGTCTCACATGAAGATTTAACGAGACCAGTATGGATGGTGTTGAGAGTAGGGAAAATGATGAAATGGTTCATTAGGAGACCTTCTTTCCGCACATAAATAAAAGAAACTAGTGTACATCGACACATAACTGAGGATGACATGGTAGGTTTGCTTATTATGATTGCAAATATGTTACTCAATGTTTCTAGCTTCTCCAGTTTAAATATCATTGTAGATACATAGAGAATCGGTTGTAAGTGCTCTTCTTATTTCACGTGCAAATGATGTATGATGTATGATGTATTTCTAATTTTCCTACCATGATATAAGAATAAATAAGAATTTGCTTAATGTTTAAAGAAGAATTTATATTTATACTCCATCCTCTGCTTAGATTTTTAACAATAAGTACATCTTGTAAATTATAGTGGTGAGGTAAAAGGGGGAAGTGCGGCAAGGATGAAGGGTAGGTGGTATGATAGGATATGCAAGGCTGGTGTGAAATGTAAAATATGATAGAGGAAGGAGGTGGGGAGGGAGCTGTGTATAATTTTATTTTTTTTACTTAATAAGTATCAACATCATTAAATAAATGACGTGGTAGACCTTCTACGTCGCATCATACATGACTTTAAAGCAGCAATCATGTGACTTGACGACATAATAACGTCATTAATTATAGACATTTACGTCACTTAAAAAGTGACATGGATAATCAAGACTTTTCAAGTCGCCTTGGTCAATGTCACTTTCAAAAGAGACGTTATTTCTCTTTCACGTTATTTTTTTAGTGACTTAAAAACCCTTATTTATTATAGTAACACTTATGTAGAGTCCTAGAATGGCTTACTCCATGACCTCTAGCAAGGATTTTTAATAGATGATGATATATATTGAATTAGAAGACAGATCGAATAGAAGTAAATTACAGGATGGTCGAAGGTTATCATAGGGAGTTGATGGGAGAGATTTTCTAACCCCTTCATAGTGCCTCCTTCGTCCTATTTATAAGATATTGAAAAGGTTGAGTCACCATGGGAGGTCAAGTTATATGTATATCCTTTGGGGATAACTATATTGCACCTGGGGCTGGTTCTGACACTGTAGTTGTTGGTTCAGACACTGAAGCTGTCGGTTCTGACATTGTAGTTGTTAAGCGTCTTATTTCACTATTCGATCTAGTGAGTTGGTTGTTAGACGTATCTGCCTTCAACTATGTATGACCATGGTCGAAGTATTTCTTGTACTGATGCTGAGTTCTGGCGCTGCTAATCTATCTTCGACTATGGCAGTTTGCTTCGATGATTCCTTTGAGTGTTTGATTAGTCTTGGAAGGCTTCGTGGACTTAGTTATTATCTTATTGGGCTTCAAGTCTCTAGGTAGGCTTCGATGTAGCCTTCGATTATTTGACTTGAGCTAGAAAGCTATGAGTAGGTTGGAGAGTTGACTGGTTGAATGTGGTTAATTCTAAGGGGAGTAATTAAGAAAGGTAATTAAGAGAAGTGTTGATTAAGGGGTAATAAATAACCCTTAACCCAAGTATAAATGGGGGGTGTTAGGGGGGAGGGGGTTTTAGACTATCTTCATCTTCTTCTTTGCATAACCGAAGCAATGGAAACTACACCAAATACAAGGTACTAGAAAAGAATAGAGGCAAGGGAATGGCGTATAAAGGAGAAAATAGATGCGCTGAAGGAAAAGTTCTTTGGAGATCATGGTCTGGACTGGGAGCTGCCTGAGTTGGTGGAACTAAAACTGGGAGAGCCTATCTGCAGAATGCAATACAAGCATTGGTGCAGGGTGCTTCAATGGTTGGGTCCCAATGTTAGTAATCGATACTACCTGCTAAAAAGCCTGGCTAAAGACTAGGTAGATGTTAAGGACGTGGTCGATGATGAGGCAGGGCTCTACAAGAACTGCCCCGTATGCAAATATGGAGGTCTTGGTGGTGCTGGTGGTGTTCAATTGTAGAGGGTTACTGTTATTTCTTGTTTTCATATTTTGTTTCGGTTATTGCTCTTGTTTATGCTTCTCCTGCTGGATGTTTATGATGTACGCTCGCGTACTTATATAATTGAACTGTGTTATGTTTGTCGAACTGTGGTAGTAGAATTGTAATGGGTAATGTAGATGATGATAGTGTAGGCACGGTATTAATTGACGAACTTCAAACTTAAGTAACGAACACGATTAAAAATGGTAAGAAACTTGAGTCATGTCATATAATTAAAAAATATTAACCGAAGGTTCGAGAACCTGTGTGTATGGACGATGGGATAAGGGAAAATGTGGATGATGGTTGGAAAATGGATTCGTGCGAGGGTTTGGAAATTTCTGTTGCCGAAGGCATATGTACTTTGATTGCAAAGTCTAGCAGCCATAATAGCATATGTGTTAGAGGTGGTACTGTGCATAGGGCAGTGTACCGCTGTAGATCATCATGATGTTTTCTCGGTGTATGGGAAAGAGTGGTGGTGACATGTGGGTTTGAGTTGGCAGCTTCAGGCACTGCGCCAGAAGCTTCGAGAGGTAAAAAAATATTACTTGATGTGCGCATGTGATACGCACAGGAGAGGAAGTGTGGGTAAAATTGTCAAGACGCATCTCAGCCGAAAAATGAGGAGGAGTAGAGGAGTGGTAATGATGGTGAGTGGGGAAAATCGAGTCACTTTTATTTTTTTGAGGTGGTATTTAAAGGGGAAAGAGAGAAATTTATTGTTCCCAACCAATCAAACGTAGAGATAACAAAGGAGAAAGAGAAGGAGCACATACGCCATTCCTGTGGTAGAGCTTGTTGGGGAGGAGAGAAGAACACTTCGTGGTTGCTGATAGATCTGACCCATTCGAACAGGTATGTCTTCTGATTTCTTATAAAAATAGGTGATTTTTATTTGTACTCTGCTACTCTGCCGTGTCACCTTTTGTATTTGTATTTTGCTTAGATAGTAGGGTAAGTGCTACTAGGTTTTCTATTTGTAATGGCCTGAACGAGGAAGGGGGTAACCCATGTGGCTAGAGATTTGGCCCAGTGGTGAATAGGGGAGAGTGAGGGGGTGATTGAGGTTTTAGTCGAACATTAGACTGTGGGCTGGGAAAGTTTGAGAAGGTAGAGTGCAATATGATATCAAAATGTGATAGTCGAATATATCAATCTAATTGCGTACCTCTTCTTCTGTAGAGTATAATGCGTACCCGTAAAGCTTCGGGGATGAGGTTGATAGATGAGGAGGATGAAGTAAACGAACCAAGTGCATCTGGTCGAGGTCAAGGGGGTGAAAGAATCGATGTCAAAGTGTTAGAAGTTACAACGGCCGCTTCATTGGCTATGGTCGCGCCAGGGATTGGATCTTTGACTGGGAGCCATAGCAAGGCTCAAGTAGTCAGGTAGAGTGATGAAGATGAAGTTGAGGATGGGAAGGGAAATGGGAATGAAGGTAATGTTGAACCATCGGGTGATAAGAGGAAGGAAGGGGTAGAGGAGTAGAGTGACAATAGGGATGATTCGAACAATACGGGGACACCGTCGGGACCAGTCTCGGCTCAGAAAAGGGAGAGATTGGATCGATTCATGGAAAAACATGAGTTGTCGAAGGTAGGTATTATATTAGATCCTGCAGGGGCAGGTTTTACATTCAAGGATGCCCCACAGGTAGGTATCATGGCGTTCTGAGGTTAAATTCGACTAGGGGTGCAACTGCCCTTTCAAAAGCTGGTAAAGCAGGTATTGAATTTTTGAGATGTTGCCCCATGCTAGATGAATGGAAATTTTGATGATATGATAAGGGTTGACGAAGGGATGAATGTAGAGCTGCAACGTGAGAAGAGGGGTTTGATCGAGTGGTTCGTTATTGTATCGTTCTACACAAGAAAAACAAATCAGAAGGCGAATACAAATCATATTCAATACCATGCAGAAAAACGGTGGTTATTTGATCTGTATTTGACGGGGCGTGGGTGGGATAAGGATTTGTTGGTGGTAAGGTGGAATTATGAGAATGCGGAAGGGGAGGAGGTGTATAAGTTGAACTATAGGTTGTATTATCCAAGTAAGTTGATAATCAAAGGCAATTTATTATGTGGATCGAATAGGCTACTGAACTTCTTTTCTTTATTTTGCAGATCCTAGCAGTAATCAATTGACAAATCCGAAAAGGTATATTGATGAACTGATCGACCACGATGAGGAGTGGGTAAATTGGGTATTTAGGAAGTTAGGTATTGTGAGGAAGAGGTGAAAGAAATAGACACATTGCTGGGAAATGTATATGTTGCTATTGTTCAGTCAAAGCAGAGGAAAAAAGGAAGTTCTTCAACGAGAGCTGGTGAGATGGAGAAGGGAAGGTTGAGTCAAAAGTCGAGCTATGTGCAGGGGGAACAGCGAGGAGAACTGGGGACTGTACACCCGAGTGTGCCTGAGGAGGCTCCCGAGGTATTGCGGTAGGCTAGCAAGGGTAAGGGCAAGGTTACTGAAGAAGCTTTGACAGTGTAGCATGCATGACTACTCTACGTAGAGCTCTTGTGAGCAGGTGACCGATGATATGGATGATATAGTCGAAGTGAGTCTACCCGAGGTCGAACTGGAGGAGTAGGCTCGAGCAATGGCGACCCTCTGTGGAATAAACCCAGATGAAGCAGGGAGACAAATAAATAAGGCTATGCATAATGTAAATATTTATAAAATTATGATATTATACTTATCCTTCAAGAACTGCAGATTAGTCTAGTATTCATGCAGGTGAACGCCTAGGCTCAAGCTTTTATCAACACCCATAGCGTATCAAGTAAGCAGCTGAAGCAAGCGAGGGACAGTCTGGAGCTCGCCCAGGGGACCATAATATCGCTTGAGACCAAGCTTAGTATCTTAGGATGAGAGAAGTTACAAATTAGAGCCGAGGCTTCGAGGGATGTTGAAGCTATGATTGCCAACAGTGATCAAATACGAAAAATGTTGTAGGGGAGGCTGGCTGAGAAAGAGGAGCAGTTGGAGGAGAACTAAACAAGTTTCTAGGCATAATACGATGAGGAGTACGACACAACCATGGCTCTGAAGAATTTAATAGATAGGTTGGGGTATAATCCCGTGACCCTCAAAAATTTTCCTTTTACCATAGAGTCTGCTATCGAGGACGTGGCACAAGCAGTGGGGATAGAAGTAGACCCTATTGTGAGGGGTACTAGAGATGGTGTAGCTGATCCTTCGGCCGATAGGGAAGGTGCTGATGTTAGAGGAGGTTTTGCAATCGCAGATGCTGCTGATGCTGCGGGAAGGATCCCTACTGTCGAAGTCATTAGAGTTGTTGCCATTGAAAAATCTGTAAAATTTGTTAGTGCGGCCACTCCTGTGTGAGTGGGGTATCTTTAGAAAGTATGTCTTTGTCATCAGTATTCTGTAATGAACTCTCTTTCCTTGAATTGTTGGTATATTAAATTAGAACAATTATGTATTAGCCATGTAAAATTTGTACCATGAGTACTGTATTTAAATTTTATCTACTGGTATGTATTGGACTGGAATGGTTTGCGTGTATTTGACTTGAATTGGTGATATGCTTGTATGTTTTATCTGTACGTACGGTTAGAAGTATAGAATGTTCTACCCTGGTGGGTCGACCTGAAACCTTGAAAAGCTTCGAGGTCACCCCTGAGTATCAGTCAAGTCGAAGGGTTGACATGATACTTAGGTTTGACCGGGCCGAGGAGGGTACTAAACCTCAAAGATCGCCCCTGGGTCTATCCTCGGGATTGAGCCCAAACAAAGCATTATGTGGTTACCCCAATGCATTCCTGAGTATCCTATATGTCGGCCATTCATGCCACTCAGGTTTGCTCGAATTGGAAACTTGAAAATCTTTGAGATCGCCCCCAAGTATCAGTCGAGTCGAAGGGTGGACATGATACTTAGGTTTGACCAAAAAATTTACCGGACTCAAACGCCAGAGCCTAAATAAAGTATTATGTGGTCGCCCTCAATGCATTCCAGAGTGTCCGGTCTTTTAGCCATTTATGCCACTCGGGTTTGCTCGAATTGGAAACTTTAAAAACTTCAAGGCCTCCCCCAAGTATTAGTCGGGTCGAAGGGTGGACATGATACTTAGGTTTGACCAAGAAATTCACTGGACTTCGAAGGCCTAAGCCTAAGTAAAGCATTATGTGGTCACCCCCATTGCATTCACAAGTGTCCAGTCTTTCTGTCATTCATGCCACTTGGGTTTGCTCGAATTGGAAACTTGAAAAACTTCAAGGTCGCCCCGAAGTAATAGTCAGGTCGAAGGGTGGACATGATACCTAGGTTAGACCAAGAAATTTACTGGAAACATGACATGAAGCGCAGAGGAGAAATATATGTTTATTAATTATGATTTATTTACATCAGTTGAACAAGGTGGTGACCAAGGCCTGTTGTATGAGACTAACTGCATTGTGTTCTATAGGTTAGGTAGAGGCTCCTCCACTTCTATCATTAGATAATAGGATCCTTTGTTTGTTTTGTCATACACAACATAAAGTCCTTCCCAGGACTCGGCTAGCTTGCCGGTATTTTGAGGCTTCGAAGAGGGTGTGACTCGTCGAAGTACCAAATCCCAAATATTTAAACTACGTGGAAGAACTATTTTGTTGTATGACTTCAGGAGAGAGAGGTGGTACCAGCTAAGGTTTGCCATAGATCGGTCTCTGGTTTCATCGATCCATAACATATTGCATCCAAGTTCGAACTTATTATCTTCATCGCGGAGGTCAGGATCACGTGTTGGCACTACGAACTGGGTAGGCAGCGCAACTTTGGTACTATTAGCCATGAGGAAAAGAGTGCAGCCCGTTGCCTTTCTTGGTGTGGTACGATAGGCCTAGAGTACATGTTGTAATTCTTAAACCCATAGGCTTTTCTTCTTGTCGATGCTCTTCTAAAGACCGTTGACTATAGTTTTATTGATTGCTTCGACTTGGTCATTCCCCTACGGGTAATAGGGTGTTGAAGGGGATAGGATGATATTGTACTTCTTGAGGAAATTCTAGACATTGTTCCCAACAAACTGTGAACTGTTGTCGCAATGAATCATGTGAGGGCAGCTAAAATGTGTGATGATATTTTTTGATAAGAACTTGATAACTTCTTCTTCTCTGGTTCGACATAGAGGCACGGCTTCAACCCACTTAGTAAAGTAATCTGTAACAGCTAGAATGTGTTATCGTCTACCCGAAGCCTTGGGAAAAGGGCCCACTAGGCCAATCTCCCATAATTTAAAGGGCCAAGCGAATTGGCTGCAATAGAGGTATTGTGAAAAACCTCGGATATCATGAGCGTGACGTTGGCATTTGTCACAGTGTTTCGCGTACTCTTCATCTTATTTCTTCATATTAGGCCAGAATAAGCCTTGTATTATAGCTCGAGGAGCCATAGATTGACCAGTAGTTTATGCACTGCAGGTACCTTCATGAAATTTGGTAGGTATGGTAGTGGCTTCATTTTGGGTGATGCATCGAAGATGTACGCCGTTCGGGAATTTGCGGTGTAATCCGCCTTTGAGAATGGTGTATCTGCTGAAGTTTTCCTGTAACAAACATTTGGCTTTAAGATCTTTTGGGAGGGTAGAACTATTGAAATTAGCAAGAAAAGGTGATTGCCAGTCATCGAGATCGAGACTCTCGCCCCATTATTGATGTCATTGACTTCTATCTGGTTGATACTTGACCGTTCGAGTACTTTGATATGGACCGTTCGAGATTCAGGCTGGCCTAACATGGCTACTATGTAGACGAGGGAATCGGCATGTCTATTTTTGCCTCGAGGGTAATGTAAAATGGAAGACTTTTTAGGGAAATGATCCATGCACTAGAAGACAAGGGCAGCATACTCTGCCATGCGACCATTTGCCTGATTTTTACCAGTGTACTATCTCTGAACAAGTTGGGAATCGGTAAATACTTCAAGTTTAGGAACACCAAGTTCAAGGGTGAGATCGAGGCCATGTATCAGGGATTCATACTCAGCCTCGTTGTTAGAGCATTCAAAGTTTAACTTGACAGCCTTATCAATTCGGTCATTGGAGGTGGTAACCAAGACAACATCGATCCCTGAACCATTAGGTCCAGCGGATCCATATGTAAAGAGATGTCAACCTGTGTTAGGGTTCTAAGGGTCATTTTGTTCGGGCTGGTCTACTGGTAGATCATCTTCGTGTTCCTCCAAGTTAATGTCTTCGACCGGGAAGTTTGTAAGGAAATCAGCGACTGCTTGGCCTTTTTGAAATATCTGTTTCTTGAAAGTGATGTCTTATTTACCAAGATAAACAGACCATTGTTGAACCCGTCTAGATTTATCTTTCTTGTTGAGTATCTCCCGAAGGGGGTAGCTGGTGATAACACGTATAGGGTGAGTTTGAAAGTATGGTTTAAGCTTTTGAGCAGTGTAAATGATTGTAAGGAGAAATTGCTCGGGCTTGGTATATCGAGTCTCGGCAGGTGCCAGATTTTTACTGATAAAGTACATGGGTTTCTCGATGCTAGATTCTAGTTGAATAAGGACTTAGCTAATAGAAGTGTTGGTAACTACAAGATATAAAGAAAGCATTTCACCTTCGATGGGGGTGCTGATGATGGGTGGTCGACCAAGGTAGGTTTTGAGTTTGAGGAAGGCCTATTCACAATCGGGTATCCAATTTATTTTGGGGTTATTTTTCTTTTTGGCCTTATGGACACCTTGGTCGCGTAAGAGGGGGAAATGCCAAGCACAATGATCAAAAGATTTTGATATAAAATTATTGAGGGCGGCTATCTTTCCAGCAACCTTTTGGACATCTTTTTTGGTTCGAGGGGAAGGCATAACGATGAAGGCACAGATATGAGTGGGATCGATCTTGATACCTCGTTTTCCAATAAGGTGGCCCAAGAATTTACCAGATGAAACACCAAACTGATATTTTTTTGGGCTAAGTTTCATGTTATAAGAACGAAGTATGGCAAATACTTCAATGAGGTCCTGGATATGGGTCTGTTTTTGCATAACATGTCGTCGATTTAAACTTCGACCGACTTGCCAAGCAAAGGTTTAAACATGGTGGTCACAAGACGTTGGTAAGTGGCACCCGTATTTTTAAGGCCGAAGGGCATGACGTTAAAGCAGCAAAGACCTTGTTCAGTAATAAACAAAGTTTTAAGTTGGTCCTCCAGGAAGAGGGGTACCTAATTGTAACCCGAGCCGCATCCATCATTGATAGTCGTTCATGACCAGTTGTGGCATCTAGGAGTACTGAAATGATTGGGAGAGGAAAGCTATCCTTCGGTATGTGTTTGTTGAGGTCTATGAAGTCGACGCAGATTCAGATCTTTTCATTTCTCTTAGGGACAACAGTAATGTTGGAGATCCAGTCAGCTTACTTGACTTCCCTGCTGAAACCTGCGGCTAAGAGTTTTTTGACATCGTGGTTCACTGCTTCTCGAATCCTTGGTGCCAAAGTGCGCTTCTTCTACTTCACAGTGGTAGAGTGAGCGATGAGGACAAGAAGGTGGCAGGACAGGGTTAGGCCGACACCAGGCATCTCATGGAAAGTCCAGGCGAAGATATCTTTATTTTCTTGATGAAAAGTGGTGAGCTCGAGATGTTCTACCTCATCCAAAAAACTGCCGATGAATGTACCTCGACCAGGACCGTCGAGTTCGATGTATACAGTGGGTTTGACAGGTATGGAAAAAGGGTCCAAAGGTTTAGGGGGTACAAGAAGCATTGATTGCTATGGTTTAACAAGTTTTATGGTAAGATCAATCTCAGGGTGCTCGCATGAGAGGGCAAGGCGTTGACAGCCTTTTATGTTCCACGTGCTATAACGGGTAGTAAAAAAAAGTGCTTGGTGGTAGGTAGAAGGTATGGCTTTCATTGAATGGAGCCAGTCACGTCCAAGTTTGGCTTTTATTGAATGGCTTTCATTGAATGACTAAAAAGTAGGTTTAGAGGGTCACGGGGCCTGTAGTGATAGGCAGGCTGATCCGACCGACAACGAACCCGGTGGCGCCATTAAGCCCTTGAGCTCGATGTTAGCCAGTATAATGAGGTCTATTTTTTGCATGGCTCAAACAGTCTGGAGGAAGAGGACGTCGGCTGTAATGCCTGTATCAATAAGCATGGTATGGAGGACGAGTTGTTCGACCTTAATTATAATACCAAGAGGTCGGAGTGGGGGACGCGACCATGAGAAGTATCGTAATCGACGAAGGATATACCTTCAGGTCGAGGGCATTGGCTCGATTCTGGTAGAATGATGGGTAGTTTCTCCTGGTCGGTAAGCTTGTAGTATTCTTCGACACGCTTGCGCTTGCTTCTAGTATGGCCGCTATCGATATTGCTGACTTCGATGAGATAGAGTTGGAAAATGTGTACCTAGACTGGTTCAGAAGTTGGGGCAGGTTGGGGCTTGAGATACAACCCGTCGAGATAGCTAGGGAGGTCGACAACATATCAAAGTAGACGACCAGCTTTAAGAATCATCTCGAGCGATCGTTGCAGAGCATAGCATTTGCTGGTATAGTGGCAGTTGCACTTATGATTTTGACAGTAAGGCTCATCTTTCCAGACCTCAATGGGGTATGGGGTATGCTAGATAGGGTTAGCCTGTATTTGTGGGAGAAGGGTACTGATGGGGGCAGTGAGTTTTAGTGGGACCGACATCGATCATTTTTTATGGATCTCGGCAGGGGTAGCATTAAAGTGAGGGCGCTTGTGGATCTCAGCCTCCTGTGAGACGGGAGCGACCATGGGTATAGAAGAGGGCCGAGGTTTGTTATTGTTGGTGGCCGAGGCTTGCTCCTGACGATTTGCAAAGGCGTTCGAGGCCAATGTATCCGTTAGCGTTAGATAACATCTCCTTGAGGGTTCGTGGTTTATGAAACACGACATACACATTAAGACGACTGTGATTTGGTAGGGCATTGGAGTATGTGAGACCAGCATTCGCACAGTCGAGGTTTTTGACTTTGCGCGACTCATCAAGAAACCGCTTGGTGAAAGCTTCAAGCGTTTTGCTGGGGGATTTGCGGAAGCTGAAGAGAGCGTCAACTCGGACCTCATGGTCTTTGTTAAAGGCAAACTGGGCAATTAAAAGGTTTGATAATTGTTTGAAGCTTCGGATAGAGCCGTTAGGAAGGCTGTGGTACCATTTGGGAGGGCTAGTTATCAGTTATACTGGTGGGAAACATTCGACATAAGATATGGTCAACTGTGGAATACAGACTCAAAGAGTTTTGGAATTCAAGAACATCAGACTGAGGGTCGGTATTGTGGTATTTGTGATTTTAGGGGCATGGAAATTTTGATGTACATCGACCGCGAGAAGTTTAAGGAAAATAGGGTTGTTTAATCAACTCTACGAGTTCGGTGTGGGGCTCGCACTGATGCAAATTACGGAGCAGATTTTCTAATTGGGTTCCTACTATGTAAGGCAGGCAGGATGAGAAGGAGATCGCAGGGGTCAAGGGGGATGAAGTCGAGGGTTTGGCGTCTGTTCAGCGCTGCGCTCCCTGAGGCATTCTCGAGCAGGGCGGCGTGTAAGGTGTTGGGTATTTCGAAGGGTGGAGTCATAAAAGTCATCAATGGGATGAACACTAAGGTAGATCGAACAGGTAGGTAAAATGGTAGGAGCTCCCTCAGTGCCAAGGTGAACCGGAGGAACTTTTAGTTGTGTTAGAAGGTTGCGAGTAGGTTACTACAATTTTTGCACTCCTCGAGCAGTTTTTAGTTATTGTTGGAAATATTTTTGCAATTGTATTTTCCAAACTTTATTGAAAAACAATTCCATCACTCATAAAGTTGCGACACCTTACTATCCAAAAATATTTGATTAAGTAGAATTTTCTAATCGGGAGATTAAAAAAAAAAATTAAAAATTATTCAAACTGATCTCAAAGACTGGTTAGATTATCTTGATAATGTTCTTTGGGCCCTATCAAAGAGCTTATAAGCCCTAATTTGAATGTCACCCTATAGACTTGTCTTTGGTTAGGCTTGCCATTTACCCGTGGAACTAGAACACAAAGCTCTTTGGACCATAGAGGCCCTTAACTTTAAGATGAACCATGTTGGGCCCAAGAAAAAGCTTTAACTTTCTGAGTTTGATGAACTCCATCATGAGGCTTATGAAAGTTCAAAAATTTACAAGGAACGTACCAAAGATTTTCACGATAAATCAATTAGTCGCAAAAACCTTTCAGCCCAATTAAAAGGCATTACGCTATAACTCCAAGCTTTGTTTATTTCCTAGTAAACTACGATCCCAATAGCATGGTCCCTTTACCGTTATAACTCTATTTCCTTATGAGGTCGTGGAGGTGGAGGATCCTAAGAATGGAAATATTTTTAAGGTCAATGTCCAACAATTAAAACCGTACTTAAAGTCCCTGCACTTCTAGTGAAGAGACAACATTTCTTGATGATCCAGTATATAAGAGCTGATATTGAATACCCCTATAGTACTATTACAATATTATTTAAGTATGGGGGTACATTCATCTAGTTGAATGCGGTAAACTTAACGCTTCCTAGGAGATAACCCATAACATATTCAGATGAGAAATATTAGTTTTCCTCTTCCATTTATTTTGGCAATGTTTTATTTAAGTTTGGGGGTAGGAAACCATTTCTTTTAATGTTTTTTTTGAAGAAATGTGAAATAATGACACTTTGATAATTTAAGATATATTTTTGACGATTTTCCAAACACTTAAACTGATTTTACCTTGACAAAAATATTATGAAAAAGCATAAATTTTGAAATTGTACCAAGTATGCATTAGAAGATTTTAGATTATCTTAAACTAGATGAACTATCTTCTTATTAGTGACTAATTCATGTTAGCTTGACATATTTTGAAAACATATACTTCACTGTAGTTTTACAAAAGGGGCGATCTTTTCAGTCCCAAATTGCTAGGAAAAAATGCCTTTGATCCAATCCCAAATCCGAATCCCTAATTATTTATCAAGATGATCACGATGGATATCTCTACTCTTACTCTCCTGCATGGAATTATAAACTGGGAAATCAACTCGCTCGGCAATGAGGGTCTCAGTAATCAGAATTCTATGTTGAAATTCACCCCTACGCCAAACCCTACTGCGAATACACTTCCCAGCATCTCTCTGATCACTCCAGCCTACCAAAGGGAAGATAATCCATTTATGCATGAGGATCATCCTTGATGGTCAACCCGTAAAAGCTAACAAGGTCAAATCAATGGTTGCATGTCCCTGGGGCTTCATGAACATGGCTGAAGGGGAAAAGAAGAACATTACATTAGCAAACCAAATTACGACAGGAGGAAACACCGATCAAATAACCAAGAATAATCAGGTTATGGGTAAGGAATCTTTTACCCATTGTATAATCCCTACCCCTGGTGGAGAGAAATAAGTGTAATCATTTATGGACAAAGTTCGTAGACCAAAGACAGATAGAGAAACCAGCTATTCTTCTGGATATGGGAAAGAGGGGGGACATCCCAATTCTCTCAATCCCTAGATCTGAACTCTCTGCTAAAATATCAGTATACCAATTCAGCCTTATAGGATGGTTGGACCTAAAGAAAATCAAATTCACAACAGTTCACGAATTTAAAAGAAATCACTGGAAAACAAAGTGAACGTGCAAGCTGATTCCTATTGGAAAGGGGTTTTTCATCATAAAATTGGAGTTAGAAAAAGACAAGATATTGATTTGGAGCAGAGGACCCTGGATGGTTGAACAAATGCTAATGAGACTCATGCCATGGAATCAAAAAATTTGGTGGACTGACATAGTAACTCCAATGCTCTGATTTGGGACAAGTTTCCTAGGTTGCCTATCGATATGTGGAGTAAAAAGATCATTTTGTCTCTAGGGAAGATACTTGGTAACCCGATTTAGCTAGACCAATTGACAAGAAATCAAGATTATGTGTTCCATGCAAATGTTTTGGCCGACATTGATCTCCCAAAGCTAATACCACACCACATTCTTCTGGAGATTGAGGGAAATATTATTGAACAGGAAGTCCTACTACATCGAATCCCCAAATACTATTTTTACTGCAAAAATGTGAAGCACACAATCGTAGAATGCAAGATTGTACAAAAAAGCGATCTGAGCTAATAAAAGGGAGCATAACAAGACAAAACCGATGACGGGAAAAGATTTAGCGAAAGGCAACTGGGGCAATAAAAAATTAGTAATCCAGGAGAAGCAACCTCTAGACAAGGATTTGGGGAAGAAAATCACTCCAGCACCGGGCAAATACACATAATTTCAAGAATCTATGGAGGTGAGTAGTACTGCATCACCTCTTATATACTTCCCGGGCATGCCTAGACCATCTACCCATTTGCAATAGCACGAAAATATTGGGGAGACTATAAAGTGGTCAACCACTGAGGGCAGCAATAGAAAACCGACATCACCCAAGAAAGACAGTCTAGCTAGCAGGAGTAACCAGTTTAATATACTAAGAGGAGTGGAAGAAGATATAGAACACACTGATTCAGCTGTAATAGGATAGCAGATTACCACCAACTCTATAATGCAAGGAGTGAGTAGAGTCGGATAGACAGACGTGAACAAATCCATTTTAGCGCACATAAGGAGGATCTCGTGGCAACTATATGAGATTTAGCAAACGATCCAATAAATGATACAAAAAGAGATGAAGGTGATGCATACTTCATGGAGATACATGAAGTCAGACAAAATCTCAATCCGTCAAGTTGGGCTGATTAAATAGAACATGAAGAACAGGTGCATCTCGATCCTACTCAAGTTTTTAAAGGGGGTAAGATATATACCATAGACCCGAGAGTGAGACGCCCTACCCGTAAAGATCAATGAAATTCATATTCTTGTATGCCAGAGGGCTGGAAAATAGAAAAACAATAAGATATCTCAGGAAAACTATGGCAAGACTACAATAAAATATTGTGGGAATTGCTGAACCAAAATCTTTCTATATGAACTATGAGCTGTCAGGTTATGAAAACATAGTCATCTCCAATGAACTAGATGCAGAAAAAGGTAACATATGAATATTTTAGCTTACAGGAACCTCTGTTCCTAGTATAATTTTTATAACAAAACAATATACTATGGTCCTTTATATAGAGAGTTGTTTCTCATTTGTACATGCAGACTGCAGCAGAATTAACAGGTTGGAACTCTGGGATGACCTCTTTAATTTTACTGCAACTAATATCAAACCCTAGATATGCATAGGTGATTTCAACGTGGTTCTTCGGGTAGCTGAGAAAAGGGGACGATATCCACCTAACATAAATGTAGTGATAGACTTCGACAATTTACTGAATGCAGCGAAACTCACGAAAAACCCTTCCTTTGGGCTTAACATTACCTGGTGCAATACGCAGAGTGAGAATAACAGAATGCTGGTTGTCTTCGATCGATGTTTCCAGAATGCAGCTAGCAAAGCACGTTCAGAGGTTGGAGAATGAAAATGCTGCCTAGAACTCAATCCAATCACTCACTTATTATGGGGGAATATTGTCAGGTGCCTAAGCCAATAAACATCCCTTTCAGGTATCTTCAATCCAGGGGAGAGGAACTTAAGTTTGGGGATATCGTAGCCAGTAGTTGTGGGAAGCCGATGTATGTTTCCCCTCTTATCTCTATTATACTTAAACTACGAAGACTTAAAGCTGATAAGATATTAAGATATGAAGACACAAATCCGAAACCCAGCGGAAAAAAAAAAAAAAAAAAAAAACTGGTGAGAGAGATGCTGCAACTACAGATACAGTTGGAGGAAGATATATAACCAACGATTTGATGGAAAAGCGCTACCTTGCTCAAATAAAAATCCTGAATAGATAGGAGGAAACTAAAGGGATGGATTGGAGGCAAAAATAAAGAATCAAATGGCTATAAGCAGGGGACAGAAACACGAGATTTTACTACACAACCACAAAGGCTAGGAACGCGAATGCCCTTATCATAAATATCCATGACAGCACGGGAATAGACATTACAAGCCATTCGCTCATACAGAAACATATCACTAGCTACTACAAGACCAAATTCGGTGCTACAGATATACAGCAATGTCCAAAACTTTTCGATCTGCTCCCCAACCAAGTTATAGAAGCAGAAAATAATAGTTTCACTTCAGCACCAACCATGGTGAAGATTAGGGTTGCAGTTTTCTCTGTGGACAACAACAGTGCCCCCGGTCCAGATAGTTTTTCTGGTACTTTTTATCAAAAATTCTTGGAAATTCTGAGCACATATATTAACACTAGGATAATCTCGTTCTTTCTGGATGGTATGATTCCCATGAGATTCAACTCCAACCTCATAGTTTTGATTCCCAAAATCAACAACCCATCCAAGATTCAATAATATAGGCCGATTTGCCTTAACAGCTTTATTTTCAAAGTCATCACTAAAATTATTTCCACTCGGTTATCTCCTATTGCCGACAGATATGTTTCGAGGGACCAAAGTGCGTTTATCAAGAATAAAAACATCCATAACAATATTTGTATGGTCTCGAAGATGGCTAATGAGATAAAAATTAAAAGGAAAAATGGAAATGTGGCTCTTAATATCGATATCAGTCAAGCATATGACACTGAGCTGGAATTACCTCCTCACGACTCTTCGAGCGCTTGGGTCTGATTTGAAATTCTGTGATTGGATACGAACTATTATCAATAGTAGTATGGTATTTATTCTTATCAATGGTAGTCCATTAGGTTTCTTCCAGATGGCTAGGTGTCTCAAACAGGAGGACCCTCTCTCCCTAATTTTGTTTACAATTACGGAAGACATACTAAGCATTAATCTTCACAAGGCTAGAGAACAAGGAAGAATACAGACCATGACATCAATAAACGGTACGCAACGCCCCATTCACCTGTATTTTACACATAATATATTCATCTTTGTGAATGGGAACAATAGATGCCTGAGATAGCTTCAACTCATTCTTTCCAAATATCATAAGGTCTCTGGACAAGAGATTAGTGTGGCCAAAAGAAAAAAAATTCTGAGTTCTATACCTCTCACCCGCAAAAGAGTGGTCACTGAGATATTTTGCTTCAAAGAAGGAAAATTTTCAGAGCTGTATTTGGGTATTCCACTCATACAAGGGAGGGTAACAAAGCAAGCGTTTTTACCGCTATTAGAAAATATCAAAAAAAGGGCTAACAGCTAGACGGGAAGCATGATCTCGTTTCAGGGAAGGGTCACTCTTACAAAGTCTGTCCTGAACAGTATACTAATTCATAATATGGCAGGGTACAAATGGCCTCGTTCGCTTATCAAAGAGAAATAAAATATTCTTAAAAACTACATCTGGACTGGAGACCCAACCAAAAGGAAGGGGGTGACGCTAAAATGGGATAAGCTATGTAAACCGACTAAGGAAGAGGGGCTTACTATACGTAGTCTGGGTAAAGTCAGCAGAGTTATACTCTGCAAACTTCACTGGGTTTTTAAACAAGGAATAGAGGAATGGGTAAAATTTCTCAAATCCAAATTTACCTGCAAGAGTGGTGATACAATTCGAAATTATAAGCCATCTACCTTATAGATGGGAATACAGACCAGAGCAACCATTTCAAAACCACATATAGGATGGCTCATTGGAGATGGACAGAAAATTGATTTCTGGATAGATACTTGGGCAATAGATTTCCTTCTCATGGAACATATTTATTTGCCTCGACACTTATGGAAAAATTACAAAGCAATGCCCAGCGATTTTATCAACCCACAAGGCTGGCATTTCCCTAGTGAAATATTAGTCCTACTGCTGGCACTATGAATCAACATCCAGAACATCCAATGCAACCCCAGTTCCCATGATACTATGATCTAGAAATCTGATATCCAAGGAGTTTTCTCCACCAAGAATGCATATGAAACACTATGCAGTAAGGAAGATTCGACATGGTGGTGGAAGTACATCTGGAGATAAGCAATCCAAGATTTGCTTGGCACTTGCTGAACCATTTACTCCCTATGGATGAAGCCATAATTAAGAGAGGAATCTTTATTATGTCGGCATGATACCAATGCCATAACACATCATAAACAAAGTCTCATACTTTGTTGCAATGCCATTTTGCAGTCTCTCTCTGGCAGAAGGCTACGACATGCTTCTCGCAAGGACCTATCACCTCATCAGACATCTGGAGAACCTTACTAGAGAGAGGTAAAGCATCTTGTCCATACATTGTTGATCACTGGGTGGCCATGGTTTTTGCAATTTACAGCAACATTTGGAAAGCTAGAAACAAATAGTGGTTTGAAGGAGTCAAAACTCCTATCCAACAAACTACGCTACATGATCCAGGAGGATCTAGAGTTATTTCAAGATTTGTCAAAGTCGTTCGAAGGAAGTTGAGTGTCGTTCGAGCGAGTTGTCATGTCCTCTGGAATTTTGGCCAAGAGCCATATTTTGTACGAATGAAGTTGAGGGTCGTTCGAATGAGTTATCATGTCCTCAGGCGTTGTTTTACCTCGAGATCTGCTATTTTATGATTTTCGAGTTCCCTAGTATATAAAGGGAACTTAGGTTATTTTCTAGGTTATGTTAGATCAGAATAGAGTTCTGTGAGAAGCTTAGGGTTTGAGAGTTTTCATTGTAATTACTTCAAGTTTAAGTAATCGAATCTCTATTTTTCCAAACCAATTGGTGTTCTTCATGTTTCTCTACTAACTAAAAGCTTCTCAATCGTATTGTGGATTAAGTGGTATCAGTTTTCTAGTTTCGATTCTCGGTGGTTGATTGTGGTTTATGGTCTCTACATGTGACCATCTCAAGCAAACAAAAGGGAAGTTAGTAAGTCTGTTGAAGATCTCTCGCAAACCTACTTTGAGGAAGAAGGATGATTTAGAGATGGGCGATTCCAACGATCGACTCACAACTTTGGAAACGACTGTATCCACCCTAACTTCTACTATAGGAGAGTTTGTCGAACAATTCCGTCTCACAAACCTTGCGCTGGTTTCCATTTTGGCGAATCGCCAAGGCCGTTCTCAACGGGGACGCCGATCGAAGAAGAAAGGGGTTTTGGCGGCGGATGGAGACGAGGTTAATACGGATAAAGATAGTGATTCTAGTGATGCCGATTCCGTCAAGGAGCGCCCAGGCTTTGGTAAGTCAACGAATCTCATGCGTAATCTTCGTATTGGCTTTAAGATTGATATTTCAGTTTTTGATGGTTTCGTCGATGCCGAGAAATTAGATAATTGGTTAGATAGGTTGGAGACCTATTTTTTTATGGATGAATATTCTAATGCTCTGAAGATTTACATCTCTACTTTGAAATTCACAAGTCACTCACTTTCGTGGTATAAATCATACCTGAAATGACATGATGTCAGAAGTTTAAGTTGGAAGGAATTTATGGTCTTGGTGAGGAAGCAATTATATTCGATCGGTTATGAACAAGAGCGATGGTACAAATGGCGCAATTTGTGCCAATGGTTTGGGCAATCCGTACAACAATTTACTGCAGAATTTCATAACCAAGTGTTGGTTTTGGATATTGACGTGGATGAGTACGACATGTTTATGAAGTATACGGGGGGTTTGTCGGAGTCCATTCGAAGAGAATTAAAACTCTTCAAAATGGAGAATATCAAGGATGCTACCGTTAAAGTAATTTCCATTGAAAGTACTTGAAGAGCGACAAGAAAGATGACAAGAACAAGTCGGGGTACAAGGCTAATGGGAAGTTTGATCAGAAAGGGGAGTCAGAAGGAGAGGGGTCTTCATTCAAGGGGACTATCTATAGTCATTAAAAGGCTAATGTACACAATTCTGATAAATGTTGGAAACTTCATCCGAAGCTTCGGCCGAAGGAGGAAAAGATCAAGAAAGAAAAATGTGCACTAGCCGCAGCGATTGTGGATCTTCCAGATTTAGATAAGCCAAATCTTAAGCTTACTCTAACCTCTAGCTATCGACGAGGTCAGTCAGGAAGAGCTTTTCTTTCTCAGCATTCAGGTGAAGCAGAGCTCAGTCGAGGCCATCATTGATTCGGGTAGTCAGAAGAATTTTTCTTCTAAGGCGGTGGTGCAGAAGATGGGTTTGGCTACTGTGACTCATCCTAAGCTGTATGGTTTAGGTTGGATTCAAAAAGATGCGGAGTTAAAGATCATTAAGCAGTGTACGTTCAAGTTTATAATTATTGAGAATTTTATTGACGAAGTGACATATGAGGTGGTTCCGTTTGACGTGTGTCAAGTCATCTTGGGTATAAATGCATGAAGTACCTCATTTATTAGTTGTATAAACATCACTAGAGCATTGCATAACCCAAAAGGCATCACTAACCACTCAAATAAGCCGTATTTGGTTTTGAACGTTGTCTTCCAAGTATCATCCTCCCAAATTCAAACTTTATGGTAACCCAACTTAAGATCTAACTTGGTGAAAAACCGAGCCGTCTGTAACTCATCTTAAAGCTCATCAATCCATGGAAGAGGATAACGATTCTTCACCGTGATCTTGTTCAATAGCCGATAATCCATGCACATCCTCCAAGACCCATCCTTATTCGGCACCAGTAACACCGGCGAACCACAAGGTGAGCAACTTGGATTAATAACTCCTTTGTCCAGGATTTCATGTACCTATTTATTGATCTCATTAGACTCTATAACAGAAGTCCGATATAAGCTAATATTAGGTAGAGGCTCACCATTCACCAAGGTGATATCATGCCTTACATCCCTCTTACGCGGTATCCCTTCTATGCCCAGAAACAAGTCTTCATACTCCTCTTACAACTCCCCCATATTGGTTTGATGCTTAGGAGACATTGTCAAAGTAGACAATACTATAGCCGACGGACCCTCATGAGCCGGTTGCACCAACAATAAAACAAATTTGCCACTCGCATTAACCAATCTCTACGCAAGAGTCGCCGTTACCAAATTACTGGTAGTGATATGCTCCTTGCACGCATTAATATAAAACTTAGTCCCATCCTTCACAAAATGATACTTGCGAGCACGACGGTAAAGGATTGTATCTCGGTCCCAAAGATACTGCTTTGATTGAATGTAACCAACATCGCCCCAAAATTCCCAAGTATTTGGAGTCAGCGTCGATGACAAGGAATTTGACGAATGATGTTTCTGATTCTGCATGAACTGGCAGAGTGATCTCTCCTACAGCTAATTTTTTTGATCCGTTAAAGCCGGTGATTGTCATTGTCAAATCTTTAACTGAGTCTATGAGGCCTAGGGCTTCTATTGCTTTTTTGAATAGTACATCTATCGCGCTTCCGGTATCGACAAGAAGCGTATACAGGTAGTCCTAGCCGACTTTGGGTATAATAACGAGAGGGTCATCATGAGGGTACTTTACGTGGCTGGTGTCACAGTCTTCGAAGGTGATATGGTATAGGCGTTTTGACTTGCCCAAGCTGGGTAGAAGTTTTATAGATTTATCTGAAGAGGTCATTTTACAATAAGAAAGAATTTGGTCGTCTTGTTTTCTCTTCTTCCCTTTTCCAATCTCGATCATATACAGATGGCGAGCTTGCCCCTGGACCTGAGTTTGTTCAACGTCTTTGTTTTTACTTCATCGTCGAGAAATTTCTAGATGTCGAGGACATAATTCTGAAGCCTTCCGACTAACAGTATGTGATGAAAGATTCGTATCATAGAGTAGCAGTTGTCAATTTCGTGGCTACGCACATTGTAATACTAACAGAGAGGTTTGGTTGAACATCCAAAATGGTTTGTGGTGCGCGATAATACTCATCTCCCTTTATCGTTGGTAAGATTGCGGAGAGAGTTGTTGTCATTGGTGGCAGTACCGGGACTGGTCTGTCGGGTCTACCATCCCATCTTCTATTTTTGTCAACGTTTCTACCACGTTGCTTGGGAGCTTCAATAGTTGTTGATCTCTGGGGTGGGGTCGAAGTTGTTTCCCGAGAATGGATGGCAGATGAGCTCTTCATCGTATCTTTCTTTGACCATTCTAGTTCGATGAAATTATTAACTGCAACAATCATCTCAGTGACGGTTCTCAGTTTGTGTAGTGTGAGCTCTTCCCAAACTTTAGATCCGATGTAAAGGGCGGAGTTGAATGCTGAAACGACGATCTTGGGGTATGAGTTCCCAACTTTTCTTGTTTCCTATAAGAACCGTTTGTAAAAGCTCGTCAATGTCTTTTTTGCACCCTGCCTCGAAGAAGAATATGGAATTGACAGTGATCTCTCGCTCTTTAGTATGAGCATAATTGGCTTCAAAAAGATGCTGTAATTAGCTTAACATGGTGATGGATCGAGGCTTCTTGAATAGTATGGAACTATCATAGCGGTTATTCCTTTAGGCTCATGCTAAATATCCTACACAACATGTGGTCGAGCTTGGAATATAATCCAACTATAGCTTTAAAGTATCGGACATAGGTAAGTGGGTCAGTCAGGCCTGCATATAGGCCTGTATACTAAATAAACTTCGGCATATGGAAGTTTATTGGGATGGGCATTACTTCGAGATGAGGGAAGATGGGATTTGTCTCAAATCTTTCAAGTACGGATATTCGGCTTAGGATGTCAGAGTTTATGGCTTGGATCCTGTTGTTGATCATCCAAGGTGACGAACTATAATAGGGGAACTGGTAAGGCTATAACCTGAGGAATAAAATCTCCCTATCCTTCTGGTCTTAGTCGATCCCTGATTAGTCTCCTTTCAGGTGGGGGAGTCTGATGACACGTGCGTCGACTTCCTTGAGTTATCGATGCTGAGTATGTTAATCTAAAATGTCGAGAGGTCCTGTTTGGATTCCTAGATCTAGATCTAGAAATTCATAACTCGTCTTCCTTTGGTTGATTATCGCGCTGAACCGTTCTTGATCTATCATCACTTCGAGCGAATGGGGGTATCATCTAGCGGCCAGTAAGTCAATCTTGCATCCTTCTCAGTCTCTCCATCTCTTTCTAATGTGTTTGAATTTGTTGATTTAAGGCCTTTATTTATTCGTCTCTCACCGTTTGAAGAGTCTGAGCATAGACACATTGATCTTCCAGTCTTTGGAATTTTTCTACGGCCATTTGCTTTTGAGGCTCAATTACTGCACCGTACAGGTCAACCGTTCCTTGTATCGGATTAATTTATTGGTCTTTCACGGTGCTGGAATGACCTCTTTGGTTCATGTTTGTCATCGGAATGTATTTAGATCAGTGGTGGTAAAGAAAAGTGTGGTATTTCCCACAAACGGCGCCAATTATAGTGGTACGCTTTCCAGAAGGAAAATATTTTCCAATACTTATTCATAAAGAGAATGCAATAAAGACTTAATAGACAAGATTTTACGTGGAAAACTCAGTAAAAGCTAAGAAAAACCACGACCTCGAGGAGGATTTTGATATAAAATCTAGTATATTGCTAGTTATTATAAATTTTGGAGTAATAGTAGGGTTAAGAAGTAACAATGGTAAAGTTACGGATTTTAGTCTTGAATAATCTATTCGCTGCCTGTATTTATAGTAGATACAGGCAGTTTACAAAAAGAAAGAAGCAGTATCCAATTTTGGGGGAAGTTGGCAAACTTTATGGATCTCTAACAGCTCTCTTTTGACCAAGTGCAATAGCTATTTTTGGTAGGTTGAGGATTTGGTGTATTTTATCAAATGCTATCTATCTTCGATTATGTATGACTACTTCGACTTCATTGTGCTGGCTTACTCTTGCCGAATATGGGGAATATACTACTACAACAGGCAGTTTACAAAAAGAAAGAAACAGTCTCCTATTTCGGGGGGAGTTGGCGAACTTCATGGATCTCTAACAGCTCTCTTTTGACCAAGTTTAATGGCTATTTTTGGTAGGTCAAGGATGTAGGGGCCTAACTACGTATGGAGGGAAGTCGGATCTTGCACCAGGGGATTTATCCTCAATCTAAGGGATTCAAGTATAAAAGTTATAGCATTAGTAATCTCCTGACAATATACTTGCGTGGAGGCCTAGAATGTGACGCTCCATGACATCTGATGAGGATTTTTAAGAGAGTTTGAATTACTATCAAGTATTTGAAGGTTCGAGTATTGTATGCTTTTGCAGGGTGATCGGAGGTAAACAGTAAGGGCTTAGAGGAGAGATTTTGTAACTCCTCCTTGGTTCCCCATCTCCCCAATTTATAGAACATAGAGAGGGCTGAGTCACCAAGGTTAGGTCACATTGCAAGTGTACCATCTAGATATTGAGTGGGTATCCCAGAGTTGGTGTTGACGCCGGAAATGTCGGGTCTAGAACTGAAGCAGTTGTTGGGTCTGTCACTGAAGCCATAAGGACCAACAACGCTACCGTCTTGTCTAGCGAGCTGGCAGTCTGTCTTATCACACTTCGACCATGTACAGATATGGTCAAAGTATTTCTGATGTTGATGTGGAGTTCGTCATCGAGGCTTGTTCAGAGTTGAGGCTTCGTCTTCGGATAATCTTTGGAAGGCTTGTTTATGGGTTGAGTGGGCTTTGAGATGTTCGAGTACGCGTCGAGGTAGCCTTTGAGTGTTTGACTTGGTAGAAGGCTGCGAGTAGGCTACTACATTCTCCTCCTCTTAGCAAGGGTCTCAAAAATAGGTGTAGAAGCGTTTGCTGAGAAAAACCATTGGTTGTTGGGAGTTGGACAGTTGATTATTGGTTTTTGAGGGACGTAATAAATGAGGGTAATAAAAAAATGTTGGTGGTTATGAATTAATAAATGGGGTTTAATGGGTCTATAAGTAGGGGCTATAGAGGCAATAACACTGCATACTCTTTTTCTGTTGCACTTCCTTCTCCTTTCTCTGAATTTCTTGAAAAAATAATGGACACCACACCCAATACCCGCTACCAGAAGAGGATGGGATTTTCTCGAGACCGTCGTATAGGGCAGAAGATTGTTAGACAGAAGATGAAATTCTTTGATGATCATGAGCTTGACTGGGACATGCCTGGCCTGGTAAAGTTGGAAGCTGGGAAACCCATCAACAGGGCTTTTTGTGCATACTTGTGGGGGCAGATGAAATTTTACTTTACCACAGCTGAGAAATGCTATCTCAATTTGTAGAGCTTGGCCGAGTGTCTTCTGCAGGGAGAGGAACAATTGGCAAAGGAGCAGGATTCGGTTGGAGGAGCTGGCCCATCTGAAAATAGGGCAGGTTCTTCTTGAAGTGAGGCAAGGTGGTGGTGATGGTTTTTTATTTTGTATGACTGAAGTTTCCTGTTTCTGTTATAGATTTTGTGTGACTGTATTCTGAGGTCTCCTCTTGCTTTTGTAATTTGTCGTAATGTAATGAACATAACCGGTACCGTAATTTTGAGTTTTTTTCTAATAAATATTGTAGGCAAATATATTGTAGCTTCGAATGTTAACATGTGACAATGGCTATCTTCAGAAAAATTTACTTCGAAGTATAATGAAATGGTCAAAGGTAATTAGCCCTATTTCAGTTGAAACTTGAAGAAAGAGGTGTGAGACGAAGTATTAAAGGGGTTGATGGTTCGATACTGGGGATTTGTTCGACTGCAAGTCCTCAGGAATGAGGTTTGAGTGCACATACAGATGAAACGGTTATGTTTAGGAAGTTGTAAAGTCTAGACTATTGAGTTATTGAGGAAAATTGAAGACTATAATGAATGCGACTTAGGATTAGGAAAGGTTTAAATATACCTTCAAGTATAAAATAGGGTATTGTGGGGGGAACTTCTCATATTTCTTCTTTCTTCTCCGAGCATAATGTCTGCATCGTCATCCCAAAGCAATGGAAATGCTTCCCACACTAAACACCAGGACCGGGTGGCAGGGAAGGTTATTCATATTCGGGAGAAGACGCTGGAGTTATAACAGAGGTTTGTCAGTGATCAAGACCTGGATTCAGAGATGCCAGACTTGTTTGAAGCAGGACCCGGGGAGCCCATTGCTGGAATGCCCTTTGCGTATTGGTAGGGGGTGTTACAGATGATGGGTCCATTTCCCAGCCAGCAGTTGTCCTTGCTGGAGTCTTTTGCTGAGGAGATGGTGGACCAGGAAGATGCTACTATTGTGGCTGAGTGTGAGAAGACGTGTCCCGACAATAAATAAGGGCTTCCTTGACAGTTTTGTTGAGTGTTTGTATGTGGTGGTATATATGGAATGAAATTGGAAGTTGATAAGATAGGGGTATTTGGATTTTTCTGTTGATTTGTACTGTTTTGATATGTATGGAATGAAATTGGAAATTTATAAGATACTTGTCGAAGTATAACTATGACATTTTTATAAGTAAAATTCTGAACTGTCAGAGTAAAGGTCTGAACTGTCAAAGTAAAAATCTAAACTGTCGAAGTAAAGGTCTGAGCTGCGTCTAAGTAGGAAAGGCATAAAATTCAAAGGTAGTTTAGGCGTGATTATCTTGTTGAATGTCGAATGTGCAATAAATCAAATGCTTGATATATTTTGAAATCGAATGTGAGGTTATCTACGAACGAATGTTCGAGATGCGATGTAGTCGATTACTCGTGTATGAGAAAGGGGTGTGTTAAAAGTCTGTTTGATTTGACCGGATGATCTGACAGTCCAAACAGCTGGCCTATCAGATCGGTACTGGTTCCTGGGGCAGTGTGACGTACAGGTTATCATAATGTTTTTGCGTTTTACGGAAAAATGTTGATTTGATGAAGGGATTTGATTGGAGAGCCTCGAGTGAGGATCAGAAGATTCGAGTTGTATTGATTTTAAAGTTAAGTCAATATGGGCATACGATTCGCATGTGAGGGTAATGAGGGGCAAAGTGGTCAAAACACATTTCAGTCGAAAAGCCGAGGCAGTGGGGTAGTGGCAAATGATAATGGTTTGGAAATTAAGGCGGCTTTTATTATTCTGAGGAGGTATATATAGAGGAACTAACAAATGTACTATTCACATATAAAACCAGAGAGTGAGAGGAAGAGAACCTACGCCATAGTTTTGAAAAGCTTATGAGAAGTTACCGGTTTATTGCTGAGGAACCGGCTGACTTGCTGCTTTGAGTGTATATCCGTTAATACAGGTATGTCGATTGATCTCTATCTATTTTTGTTTGCCATTGCCTTCTGTATTTCTAAATAGAATCTTCTGGGTTTGTAGTTGTGAGGATATGATCGAGGGCAGGGGGAAACCATATGTCTGGGGTCTAGATCGTTTGGGATTCTGAGGGTATTGATGAGGGGATTGGGATTGGAGTCGAGTTTTTGGCTGTGTTTGTATCAGTTGGAGAGGGCAGATGACAATGAGTTATTGACATGTTATAGTCAAATGTATCAATCTAATTGCATGCCTCTTCTTCTATAGGATAAGATGCGTACCTGTCAAGCTTCGAGACTGAGGCTGATAGACAAAGAAGTCAAAGAAAATAAGGCTAGTGTGTCTGGTCGTGCTCTAATAGATGAGGGCAGCGACGTAGAAGAACTAGTTATAGCAAAAGATATCCCACTGGCAGTGGTGGTTCCTGAAACTGGGGGCTCAAGTAGTAGACATCAAAAGACATTAGTGACTAAGGATAGTGGTAAAGATGATATGGAGGGAGGAGGGAGAGAGACGCGAAGGTCGAGTTGGGACTTCGGTCAGAGAAAGGGGGGAGGGGGGCAAGGTGGCCATGATGAGGATTCAATTAAGTCAAATGAGGCTATTAGTTCTGTTCCGGATAGAGAAAAGCAGAGGTTAGATTGATTTGTGGCTAAATATGGGCTGCCGAAGGTAGGGGTTATATTATATGCTGCGGGGTTAGGGTACAGCTTCCAGTCGAAACCTCTAGAAGTTATCATGGTGTATAGAGGCCAAATTCGACTAGGGATGCGATTGTCTCTTCGAAGGCTTGAACTTCTGTGAAGTTACGCCAGTTCAGACGAATGGGATCTTTTATGAGATGATAGAGGTAATCGAGGGCATGAATACAAAATTGAAGAGTGAGGGAAGAGGTTTAATTGAGTGGTATGATATTGTATCATTCTATTCGAGGAAGGAGAATCATAATGTGAGCACCTACCACATCCAGTGCCATACAGATATGCCCTGGTTGTTTGACCTGTGCTCAACGGGTCGAGGGTGGAATAAAGATTTGGCTGTAGTACGGGGGAATTATGAGAATGCCAAAGGGGAGGACCCTTATAGGTTACATCATAAGGTCTATAATCCAAGTAAGTTTTTTATCGAAGGTTTTTTATGTATTGCTCGAATAAACTGTGATCAATTTTTTTTGCTTTGTAGATCCACAAAGCCGGACTTGGGCAAATCCGAGGGATTATATTGACGCCTTAATCGATTCAGATAAGGAGTGGGTGAATTTTGCTTTCAAGAGTCTTGGTATCAATAGGAAGAGGCAGAAGAAGACAGGTTCCCTGCTTCGAAATGTACCCATTACGTCGAAGCCATCGAAGAAGAGGGGAGGTGAAGGTGTTTCAATAGTGGTCGAAGGAATGGAGGAGGATAATTTGCCAAGGAAGGTAAAGTATGTTCCGAGGGCGCAACGGGCATCGAAGCAGACAGTGACAGTTTTCAAAGTAGTTAGTGATGCTTCGAGATAGAGGCCGATGCAGCCATCGACTCAGGCTGAGAGCGGGAAGGGCAAGGTCATTCCCGAGTCTCCGAGGGTACCGCAAACGAAGCTTCATCAACGTAAGGGGCGTAGGGCACTGGGGGAAGATGATGCGGAGGATGCAGGCAAAGATATGACAGAGGCTGAGCGAAAGGAACAGGCTCTAGCCGTGGCTGCTTCGATGCTGGAACTCTGTGGCGATGACCCAGATGAGGCGTTGAGGCAGATTAAGAGGAGTATGTACCAGGTAACTGTCTATTTGTTTGTAAGATTCTGACATTTTCTTAAGTACTTGATTCTTCAAAAGGTACTGATGGCTCGAATATTCTAGCAGATGGATGCTTGGGCGCAGTCTTTCAACAATGCGATGAAAGTGATAAAGAGGAAGTTATAGGAGGTGGTTGATAGTCTGGAGCTTGCTCAAGGGACTGATGCATCTGTGGTGTCTAAGAATAAAACTTTGAAGCAAGATCTTACAGCTATCAATAATGTATTCGAGAAGAGATTGGGGGGTCAACATTTTAGTCATAAGCAGGTGTTGAGGTCGAAGCTTTCTGAGAAGGAGAAAGAAATGAAAGAGCAGAGGATTTGGGGTATGATCCTGAAACTCTATAACGCTTCCCTGTTACTCAAGATCCTGTTGGTGAAGATTCTTTGCGAACAGAAGGGATAGGGGCAGATGTTGTTGCTGAAGGTATTGGAGGTGGCATGGAGGCTCCTGTGATAAAAGGTACCAATGCTAGAACTGCAACTGATATGGTCATCGATGGTGCATGGTCAAAATCTTCTACTGGAAGTGCTGGGGGTGTTGGCACTGAAGATCCTGTTAGGGGAGAAGATGCAGCCGCTTCGATATGAGGTATTTTACTGGAGTGCCATACCATTTTCTACTGATTATCTGTTAGGTTGTAATATTTGAACAATGTTTGTCTTTCTTTGCACTTGATCTTTAATCTTGTGATTACTTCGAATTGTTGTGCTGAAACTGACTTGTGATGTACTGATTATGTACGGCTGTAGACTGTACTAAAACTGATTTGTATTAACTTGGATTGCACTGAATTGTTGTGCTAGATTCTTGTTGTATGCTCTAGACTTTATTTGAAATATATTATGTTAAACCAGACTCTCTGATATATGCTGCATTGGAACGTCTTGCATGTAGCAAGCTGTTGATATTCTTTGAATATTTTTATCTGCGTTTGCTGTAAGTGTAGAATGATTGCAGAGTGATCAAGGCTTGAATGGCTTCAAGATAGTTGTGACACTTGTGTGGTCCCAAGAGTTTACTGGACTTCAAAGGCTTAAGCCACAGCAAAGTAAGACGTGGTCGCCCCCAATGCATTCTCGAGGGTTCGGTCTCTAGACCATTTGCGCCCCATGAGTTTGCTCGAATGTTGGGAGTTTGAAAATTTTTGGGGTCGCCCCCAAGTATCAGTTGGGCCGAGGGTGACATAATACTTAGAGGAAACTAAAAAATTTATAGGACTTTAAAGGCTTGAGCCACAGTGAAGTAAGACGTGTTCACCACTAACGCATTCCCGAGGGCCCGGTCTATCGACCATTCATGCCACTTGAGTTTGCTAGAATGTTGGAAGCCTAAAAATTTTCAAGGTCACCCCCAAGTATCAGTCGGGTCGAAGGGTTGACATGATACTCAGGCTTAACCATGAAATTCACTGGACTTCGACGGCTTGGGGCCTGATCGAAGTAGAACGTATTCGTCCCCAATATATTCCCGAGGGTGCGGTCTTTCGACCATCCTTGCCCCTCGTGTTTGCTCGAAATTGGAGATTTGAAAATTTTCAAGGTCGCCCCCAAGTATCAGTCGGGTCGAAGGGTTGACATGATACTCAGGCTTAGCCAAGAAATTCACTGGACTTCGATGGCTTGGGGCCGGATCGAAGTAGAACGTGTTTGCCCCCAATGCATTGCAGAGGGCCCGGTTTTTTGACCATCCTAGCCCCTCGAGTTTGCTCGAAATTGGAGGTTTAAAAATTTTCAAGGTCACCCCCAAGTATCAGTCGGGTCGAAGGCTTAACATGATACTCAAACTTAACCAAGAAATTTACTAGAAAACAGAAGACGAAGTGTAGATAGAAAAAAATTGTTTATTGATTATTTTGTGTTTGCATCGGGTGTGCAAGGTGGAAACCATGGCCTATTATATGAGACCAGCTGTATTGTGTTTCACAGATTTGGTAGAGGCTCTTTGTCTTCTGGCATTAGGCAATATGAACCCTTGTCAATTTTATCGTAAATGACATAAGGTCATTCCCAAGACTCGGCTAGCTTGCCCGTATTTCGAGGCTTCGGCGTTTCTTCGCATCGACAGGTTTCTTGAGGCCGTCGACAATTGTCTTGTTAATTGCTTCGACTTGACCATTGTCGTGGGGGTAGTAAGGTCTTGAGGGTGAGAAGATGATGTTGTGATTTTTAAGTAAGTTTTTGACTTTGCTCCCAACGAACAGTAGACCATTATCATATCAAATCATATGAGGGCATCTGAAATGTGTGATGATATTTTCCCATAAAAACTTGATGACTTCTTCTTCTCGGGTTCGACACAAAGGTACAGCTTCGACCCATTTGGTACACAAATATTATCTCGGCTGCCTGAAGCTTTGGGAAAAGGACCAATGAGATCGATGGCCCAACGTTTGAAAGGCCAGGAGACTTGGCTGAAATGGAGGTCTTGTAAAGGGTTGTGGATATCATGGGCATGACGCTGGCATTTATCACAATGTTTGGCATACATACTCTTTAGCCTATTTTTTCATATTAAGCCAGAAGAAACCATGGGAGACAGATCGAAGGACCATAGATTGACCAGCAGTATGAGCACCACAGGTACCTTCATGGAGTTTGGCAAGAATTTTAGAGGCTTTAGTTTGAGAGATGTATCAAAGGAGGACACCATTTGGAGATTTATGATGTAACTCGTGTTTGTGGATGGTGTATCAGCGAAAGTTCTCTAATAATGATCGTTTGGCTTTGGGTTTAACTAGGAGGGTAGCATTGTTGAAGTAATGGAGGAATGGTGTTTGCCAGTCGTCGGGATCGAGACTCTCGCCTCCAGTATTGATGGCATTAAATTCCATCTGGTCGATACTGGAGCATTCGAGTACTTCGATATGGAGAATTCGAGATTCTGATTGGCCTAACATAGCTGTTATGTAGGCGAGGGCATCTGCGTGTCGGTTTTCTCCTCGAGAGTTATAAGTTATAGAAGATTTTTCAGGAGAATGGTCCATGCGTTGGCGGACAAGGGAAGAATATTCAGCCATGCGACCATTAGCTTGATTTTCACTGGTGTAATATCTCTGAACAAGTTGGAAATCTGTGAAAATTGTGAGTTTGGGGATGCCGAGGTCGAGTGCGGGGTCTAGGCCATGGATCAAAGCTTTATACTCAGCTTTGTTATTGGAACATTCGAAGTTTAACTTAGCTACCTTCTTTATTCAATCATTCGTATGTGTAACCAGGACTATACCAATCCCTGAATCGTTAGGCCCAGCGGATCTATCTGTAAATAAATGCCATCCTGTTATAGGGTTTCATGGATCTGTTGCTTCGGGTTGGTCTTCTGTTAGGTCGTCTTTATGTTCTTCCCAATCAATATTTTTGACCGAGAAGTCAGCAAGGAAATCATCTACTGCTTGGCCTTTTTGGGATATCTACTTCTCGAATGTGATATCATGTTTGCCAAGATAAACGGACCACTATTGTACTCGTCTGGATTTCTTTTTTTTTCTGAGCACTTCACGAAGGGGATAGCTTGTTATAACACAGATGGGTGAGCTTGAAAGTATGGTTTGAGTTTTCGGGCAGTATAGACGAGGGTGAAGAGAAAACAGTCAAGTTTTGTGTACCGAGTTTCTGCGGGTGTCAGGGTTTTGCTGATGAAATATACAGGTTTTTCAATGTTTGATTCGAGTGTCGAATGAGAACCGAACTGATGAAGGTATCTATAACAGCGAGATATAAAGAGAGTGTCTCGCCTTCGACAGGGGTGTTGATGATGGGTGGTCGACCAAGGTAAGTTTTGAGTTCGAGGAAGGCCTGTTCACATTTGGGTGTCCAGTTCATCTCAGGGTTATTTTTCTTTTTGGCCTTGTGAATACCTTAGTCGCGTAATAGAAAAAAGATCCAAGCACAACGGTCTGAGGATTTGAAAATGAAATGGTTGAGGGCTGTAATCTTACCAGCCACTTTTTGGACAACTTTTCTGGTTTGGGGCGATGACATGTCAATTAGGGCTCGAATATGGGTAGAGTCGATCTCGATACCTCGTTTGCTGATAAGATGGCCTAAAAATTTGCCAGACGAAAAACCAAATTGGCATTTTTCTGGGTTGAGTTTCATCTTGAATGTTCTAAGTATCGAAAAGAATTCAGTTAGTTCCTGGATATGGGTCTATTTTTGGAGGCTCTTACATAACATGTCGTCGATGTAAACTTCGACCGACTTGCCAAGCAAGGATTTGAACATAGTTGTGACAAGGCATTGATAGGTGGTACCGGCATTTTTAAGGCCGAAGGGCATGACATTAAAGCACTAAAGGCCTTGTTCAGTGATAAAGGAAGTTTTAAGTTGATCTTCGAGGAGGAGGGGTACCTGATTGTAACCCGAAGCCACATCCATCATTAATAGGCGCTCATGTCCAGCAGTGGCATCAAGGAGTACTGAGATGATTGGGAGGGGGAAACTTTCCTTCGGTGTGTGCTTGTTGAGGTCTGTGAAGTCGACGCAGATTCTGATCTTTCCATTCTTTTTGGGAACTGCAACAATGTTTGATATCCAGTCTGGAGGAGCGAAGGGAGGAATCTGAGGAGTCCTCTGTGGGGTGGATGCCAAGATGGATGGAGGCAATAGGAGGAATAGCAGGAGGGGCAGCACCTACGGTACCAAGGTGGGTCGGAGGTGCTTGGAAATGCGGCAAGGTTCCCAGTTAGGCTCTAGCGGAGATGCAAGATGGGGCAGGTGCTTGGGATGGTAGAGGAGCGTCTAGTGGTTGTAGATACTATAGCTCTCAGACTGTGTTGCGCAGCTCATCGATGGCACAGTTCTATCTGTCGGCATCATCTAAATGGCGATGCCGTTCGGCTTTAAATTCTTGCCAGTGCTTTCACGTTCCTGGTGAAGCTGTGTTTGGTGTCACTCCTCGGCTTGAGCGAACTACTGGGAAAGTAATACAAGTTGGGCGGCCACTCCGTCGACGGAGTTGCCGGCATGGGTGGAATAGAATGGATGGTGGGGCCTTTGAGAATTATTTGCGGGAGTTAAAAAAGGGAGAAAATGTGCAAGGATGATTGGCAGGGTGGGAAGGACAGACGGCGCCAAATATAGGGGCCTAACTTCGCACGGAGGGAAATTGGCTCTTACAAAATAGGATTTATTCCTCAATTTAAGGGGTTCAAGTATAAAAGTTATAGCATTAGTAATCTATTGGCAATATACTTGCGTGGAGGCCTAGAATGTGACGCTCCACGACCTCAGATGAGGATTTTTAAGAGAGTTTGTATTACTGTCGTGTAGTCGAAGGTTTGAGTATTATATGATTTTATAGGGTGATCGAAGGTAAATAGTAAGGGCTCAGGGGAGAGATTTTGTAGCCCCTCCTTGGTTCCCCATCTCCCCTATTTATAGAACATAGGAAGGGCTGAGTCACCATGGTTAGGTCACATTACAAGTGTACCATCCGGATATCGAGCTGGTATCCCAGAGTTGGTGTTAACGCCGGAAATGTCGGGTCTGGAACTGCAGCAGTTGTTGGGTCTATTATTGTGTTCTGATACTATAGCAGTTGTGGGGTCTATCACTATATCCGTAATGACCAACAACGTCGTTGTCTTGTCTATTGAGCTGGCTGTTAGTCTTGTCACACTTCGACCATGTACAGATATGGTTGAAGTATTTCTGATGTTGATGTGGAGTTCGTCTTTGAGGTTTGTTTAGAGTTTAGGCTTCATCTTCGGATAATCTTTGGAAGGCTTGTTTATGGGTTGAGTAGGCTTCGAGATGTTTGAGTAGGCGTCGAGGTAGACTTCGAGTGCTTGACTGGGGTAGAAGGCTGCGAGTAGGCTACTACAGTGGACTTGGTACGTCTTCTCGAATGCTATCTACCTTCAATTATGTGTTATTGCTTCAACATCGTTGTGCTGGCCTACTCTTGCCGAATATGGGGAATATGCTAGCTACTACAATAGGATGTTTATAAAATGAAAGAAACAGTCCCCTATATCGGGGGGTGTTGGCGAACTTCACGGATATTTAACAGCTCTCTTTTGACCAAGTGCAATGGATATTTTTGGTAGGTCGAGGACTTGGTGCATCTTCTCGAATACTATCTGTCTTCGATTATATGAGACTGCTTTGACTTCGTTGTACTGGCTTACTCTTGCCGAATATGGAGAATATGCTACTACAACAGTAACTAGTTACTACGGGATTTATCCCAAACATGTGATGAGCTACAGCACGCAAGTTCTCAATGCAGTTGTTACCGAACCGGAATGAACCTTCACTTTCATTAGAAATAGATTATTATTATCTTCTAAATTATTAGCCAGACCAAAAAATAGATTATAATTTGGTTCCTGCTAGGTGCAAGGAATGCAACGTATTTTGTCTCGGCTTAGCGAATTGCCCAAAGAAGGAAAATGACTTAAATAGGGAAAGGAATGTTGTAGCACTTGGAGAAACTAGCAGCTTCAGAGGGCCTAAGAAGGCTTAAAGAGTGAAATGAGGTGATCAACCAAATCAAGCAAAAGATGCAAAGGACTGAAAGACTAATACAGAGATAAACTAGGATTTACCTAGTATAAAGTGAACAGTTAAGAGGTGCATCAATTACAATAACAACAGTATTGGCCTACAGGCTACAACCTATAGGTAGTTGCTACTTTTGTGGCCTTAAATGATTTTAGAGGGTAAGGGGGTGAGAAAATGCCCCTCTATCTTAGGATGCAAAAGAATTAAGTGAATAGTTAGGTTAAGAGATCTAGCTTCTATAAAGAAAAGCATGCATAATGGGACTATCCAACAAACTAAGGAAGCTTTTCCTACACATGATGTATGTTCCTCAATCCTCATATTAAGCACAAATAGGGGGATTTAAATAGTGAGAGGGCTTGAGCCCCCGTATTGTACCGATATTGTCCCTACCTTGACCACCTAGCATAGCCTAGGTGTTATAATAGCCTACTCGCAGCCTTCTACCCCAGTCACACTCGAAGCCTACTCGCAGCCTTCTACCCCAGTCACAGTCAAAGCCTACTCGAAGCCTTCTACCCCAGTCATACTCGAAGCCAACTTCCAGCATTCTACCCCAATCATACTCGAAGCCTACTCGAATGTATCAAAGCCTCAAAGACAAACTCCATATCACATCAAGAACACTTCGACCATATCCGCACATGGTCGAAGTATGACGGGATAGACAGCCAGCTCACTAGATAAGACAACGCAGTTGTTGGTCCGTCCAGCTACAGTAACAAGCCCAACTACTGCTACAATATCAAACTACAGAGACAGACCCAACAACTATTACAGTGACAGTTCCGACATTTCTAACGCCCATACCCATTCCAGGATATCTAGATCGTACCCTTGTAATGTGACCTATTGGTGACTCAGCCCTTCTTATGAGTCTATAAATAGGAGGGATGGGGAACCAAAGAGAGGTTACAAAATCTCCCCTCTAAGCTCTTACAGTTTACCTTCGATCACTATGTTAAACTCAGTACTCGAACCTTCAATTACTCATCAGTAATATAAATTCTCTTAAAAATCCTCATCAGAGGTCGTAGAGTCTCACATTCGGACCTCTACGCAAGTATATTGTCTATTAATTTTCCGTATTCTAGGTTATATACTTTAATTCCTTTGTTTGAAGATAAAACCCCGTGGTGTAGGAGTCGACTTCCCCTTCGAAAGAAGTTAGGCCCTTACATTTGGTGTCATCTGTGCTTCTAGCCCTACCAATCTCCCTTCTTTTTTTCCCTCCTTTTGTTTTCAACTTCAATAGATTATCCTCAATGGCAACCACCCTCCGTTCCAGTTCTACCAATGTCGGTAACTTTGTCGATGGAGTGGCCGCCCAAATAATTCGCTCAAGTCGAGGAGCGACACAACAATACAACTAGTCTCATACAATAGGCCACGGCCTCAGCCTTGTACACCCGATGTAAACACAGAATAATCAATAAACATCTTTTCCCAAGCTTCGTCTCCTATTTTTCTATTGTATTTCTTGGTTAAGCCTGAGTATCATGTCAACCCTTTAACCCGGTAGATACTTGGGGCCGACCTTGAAATTTTTCAAACCTCCAATTTCGAGCAAACTCGAGGTGCAAGGATGGTTAAAAGACCGGACCCTCGGCAATGCATTGGGGGCGAACAGTTATGCTTCGATCAAACCCGCAAAGCTGTCGAAACTTACTAAATTTCTTGGTTAAGTCCGGGTATCATGTAAACCCTTCGACCGAACTGATACTTAGGGGCGACCTTGAAATTTTTCAAACCTCCAATTTTGAGCAAACTCAAGGGGCAAGGATGGTTGAAAGACCAGACCCTCAGGAATGCATTGGAGGTGAGCAGTTATGCTTCGATCAGGCTCTCAAACCGTCAAAGTCCAGTTGATTTCTTGGTTTACCCCGGGTATCATGTCCACCCTCGCCCCGACTGATACTTGGGGGCGACCTTGAAATTTTCAAGTTTCCAACATTCGAGCAAACTCGAGGGGCACGAATGGTCGAAAGGCCAGACCCTCAGGAATGCGTTGGAGACGAACACGTCTTTCTTCACTGTGGCTTAAGCCTTCGAAGTCCAGTAAATTTCCGGGTTTCCTCTAGGTATCACGTCCCCTCGGCACGACTAATACTCAGGGGCGACCATGAAATTTTTCAAACTTCCAACATTCAAACAAACTCGAGGGACACGAATGGTCAACCGATCGGACCCTCAGGAATACGTTGGGGGTGACCACATCATTCATCGTTGTGGTTTAGGCCTTCGATGTCCAGCAGATCCCTTAAATATAAAAGAGGTGTCACAACATCCTCGAAGCTCTTCAGGGTTCGATCACTTTATAGTCATTCGACAAAAATAGCCCATGGGGATGCTATTATACAAGAACATCTACAATCCCACCACATACAAGAAGTTCTACAATATTCTATATCAGAGAAGCAGTTTCAACACAAATCAATTCAAATCTAATTTCGTTCAGAACATACATCAAGTATCAAGCATAAACAAGTTAATACAAATCAATTTCAAAGAGCACAAGTTCCAAGATCAGTTTCATCACAGCAGCACACAGCTACTCGAACCTTCTAATGCTCACTCGAAGTCGTCCAGTCAAAGATCAGTTTCATTTCACAAAGTTCAGACTTCTTCTTTGAAAAATCAACCTTCTACTTCGACTGATCAGAATTCTACTTCAACAGATCAAACATTTCACTTCACCAAAGTTTAGACTTCTACTTCAACAGATCAGACTTCTACTTCGACAGCTTCGACAGATCACACTTTTCACTTCACCAAAGTTCAGACTTCTACTTCGACAGCTCAGACTTCGACAGGTTCGATAAATCATACTTTTCACTTTACCAAAGTTCAGACTTCTACTTCGATAGCTCAGACTTCGACAGCTTTGACAGATCGCACTTTTCACTTTACCAAAGTTCGGACTTCTACTTCGACAGCTTCTACAGATTACACTTTTTACTTCACCAAAGTTCAGACTTCTACTTCGACAGCTCAGACTTCGACAGCTTCGACGGATCATACTTTTCACTTCACAAAGTTAATACTTCTACTTCGACAGTTCATATTTCAGCAGCTTCGACAGATCACACTTTTCACTTCATAAAGCTTAGACTTCTACTTCGACAGCTTCGACAGATCACACTTTTCACTTCACAAAGTTCAGACTTCTACTTCGACGGCTCATACTTTGACAGCTTTGACAGATCACACTTTCACTTCACAAAGTTCAGACTTCTACTTTGACAGCTCATACTTTGACAGTTTCGACAGATCACACTTTTCATTCAACAGATTAGACTTCTACTTCTATAGATCAGACTTCTACATCAAGAGACCAGACTTCTACTTCAATAGATCAGACTTCTACTTCGACATATCATACTTTTATCTCGATAGATCAGACTTCTATTTCAACAGATCTGACTTCGAGTTCGACAGATCATACTTTTCACTTCACCAAGTTCAGACTTTGACTTCGACAGATCATACTTTTCACTTTACAAAGTTCAGACTTCTACTTCGATAGCTCATATTTTGACAGCTTCGACATATCACACTTTTTACTTCACAAAGTTTAGACTTCTACTTCGGCAGCTCATACTTCGACAGTTTCGACAGATCACACTTTTTACTTCACAAAGTTCAGACTTCTGCTTCGACAGCTCATACTTCGACAGCTTCGACAGATTACACTTTTTACTTCACAAAGTTTAGACTTCTACTTTGATAGCTCATACTTCGACAGCTTTGACAGATCACACTTTCACTTCACAAAGTTTAGACATCTACTTCGACAGCTCATACTTCGACAGTTTCGACAGATCACACTTTTCATTCAACAGATTAGAATTCTACTTCCACAGATCAGACTTCTACATCAACAGATCAGACTTCTACTTCAGTAGATCAGACTTCTACTTCAACATATCATACTTCTACTTCGATAGATCAGACTTCTACTTCAACAGATCTGACTTTGACTTCGATAGATCACACTTTTCACTTCACCAAGTTCAGACATCTACTTCTACAGTTCAGACTTCTACTTCGACAGATCAGCCTTCTACTTTGATAGATCAGACTTCTACTTCAACAGATCACACTTTTCACTTCACCAAAGTTCAGGCTTCTACTTCAATAGATCAGACTTTTACTTCGACAGCTCATACATCGACAGCTCATACTTCGACAGCTTCGGCAGATCACACTTTTCACTTTACCAAAGTTCAGATTTCTACTTCGACAACTTATACTTCAACAGCTTTGACAGATCACACTTTTTACTTCACCAAAGTTTAGACTTTTACTTTGACCGCTCAGACTTCGATAGCTTCGACAGATTACACTATTTACTTCACCAAAGTTCAGGCTTCTACTTCGGCATTTCAGATTTCGACTTCGACAGATCAGACTTCGACTTTGACATATCACACTTTTTACTTTACCAAATTTAGACTTATACTTCAACATATTAGACTTCTACTTTGACAGATCAGACGTTGACTTCGACAGATCAAACTTTGACTTCAGCAGATCACACTTTTCACTTTACCAAGTTCAGACTTCTACTTTGACAGTTCAAACTTTGACTTCGTCGATAGATCACACTTTTCACTTTACCAAAGTTCAAACTTCTACTTCAACACCTCAGACTTAGACAGCTTCGGCAGATCACACTTTTTACTTCACCAAAGTTCAGACTTCTACTTCGAAAGCTCAGACTTCGACAGCTTCGACAAATCATACTTTTTACTTCACAAAGTTCAAACTTCTACTTCGACAGTTCAGACTTCGACAGCTTTAAAAGATCAGACTTCTTACTTCAACAGATCAGACTTCTACTTTAACAGATCAGACTTCTACTTCGACAGTTCAGACTTCTACATCAACAGATCAGACTTCTACTTCAACAGATCGGACTTCTACTTTAGCAGATCAGACTTCTACTTCGACAAATTTGACTTTTACTTCAACAGATCAGACTTTAACTTTAGCAGATCAGACTTCTACTTCAACAGATCAGACTTCTACGTCAACAGATCAGCCTTCTACTTTAACAGATCAAACTTTTATTTCAACAGATCTGACTTCAACTTCAACAGATCAGACTTCGACTTCGACAGATCATGCTTTTTACTTCACCAAGTTCATACTTCACCTCGCTCCTAGCCTCAGCAGCAGAATCCTCATGCTCCACCATCTCTTCTGCAAATGATTTCAACAAAATCAAATGGCAGCCGCGAAACGGACCCGTCATCTGAAGAACCCCCCTCCAACATTTCTTTATTACCCTCTTTAATTGCCTCCCAAAAAAAACCAACATACAAACCGTTCAACTTCAAACGCCAAAATGTTTTCTTAGCAAAGGCCTCTACACCTATTTTCGAGACCTTCGCTGAGAGGGGGAGAATCTTGTAGCCTACTCGCAGCCTTCTATTTTAGTCATACTCGAAGCCTACTCGCAGCCTTCTATTTTAGTCATACTCGAAGCCTACTCGTATCTTTCTACCCTAGTCACACTCGAAGCCTAGTCGCAGCTTTCTACCCCAATCACAATCGAAGCTTACTCGAATGTATCGAAGCCTATCCTACTCTAATGTATTAAAGCCTCGAAGACAAACTCCACATCGCTTCAAGAACACTTCGACCATATCCGCACATGGTTGAGGTATGACGGGACAGACAGCCAGCTCACTGGACAAGACAGCGTAGTTGCTGGTCCGTGCAGCTAATATGACAGGCCCAACCACTGCAACAGTATCAAAGTACAGAGACAGAACCAATAACTATTACAGTGACAGTTCCGATATTTTTGGCGCCCATACCCATTCTGGGATATCCGGATCATACCCTTGTAATTTGACCTAACCATAGTGACTCAGCCCTTCCTATGAGTTTATAAATAGGAGGGATGGGGAACCAAGGAGAGGTTATAGAATCACCCCACTGAGCTCTTACTGTTTACCATTGATCATTATGTAAAACTCAGTACTCGAGCCTTCAATTACTCATCAGTAATATAAACTCTCTTAAAAATCCTCATCAGAGGTCGTAGAGTATCATATTCAGACCTCTACGCAAGTATATTGTCTATTAATTTTCTACATTTTAGGTTATATACTTGAATTCCATTGTTTAAAGATAAAACCCTGTGGTATAAGAGCCGACATCCCCTCCGAAAGAAGTTAGGCCCCTACAGGTGTGGGGTTTTATTTGAAAAGGCCTCGGTGTAATTTAATAGTTTGTATCTTCTTATATCCTTGTGTGAACTACATCTTCTACCCGATGTGGGACTAACTTTGATCCACAGATCTTAACAATCTCCTCCATGGATCAAACACCGTTAGCCAACAACCATCCATTTTGAGCTTCACGGAAGCGAATATGAGCTCCACCTCTAACTATAACCGTCCACCACCACCGCACATCTATGCCAAAGGAATCGTTTATTTTGAGCTTCATGGAAAGAGAACATGAGCTCCACCTCGAACGATTGGAGAGACATGCCGATACGTTAAGATACGCCCAGCCGAACCATCAGCTCTTATACCACACTTTAGGGCCCGATCCCCCACATTGCACCGATATTGTCCCCACCTTGACCACCTAGTATGGGCTAGGTGTGAGGTTTTATCTTAAAAGGCCTCGGTATAATTTAATAGTTCGTATCTTCTTATATCCTTCTGTGAACTACATCTTCTACCCAATGTGGGACTAACTTTGATCTACCGATCTTAACAAATAGTTGATGATGAATTGGAACTGGGACAAGCAAAAGATGATACTCACAACTTTCTTTTTGTTAGATTTCATTTTTCCTAAAGCTCATTGCACATACAAAATTCACACGTATGTTCCACTGTGGTTGCTACCATGAAAATAGCAAAATTCTCACAATTAATGTAGAAGGGTCGTAGTAACTAATGAATGTTCGTAAAGGTAGTTATAGTAGCTTACTGTTAGACCAAGTCATTGAGAAGCTGTTCAAGTCTCTAGGTGTTAGAGCTTTGATATTCTCTGACCCCAATTATCTTCGTAATAAATATGTAACTGTATAACAACTTTTGATATTCTCTGTAACCTATTTTCAACTATTATAAATAGAACACTCAAAGCACCAATGACGGTGTGAGAACCATTAGCCAAACCTGCATAGTATCATACTAGATCCTAAGCCACCCTTCTCTTCTCAACAAAATGACTGGAAACAACTCTACCTCGTCGTCTACTATCCTTACAAGTTCATCTTCACCCATCTCGACTTTACAAACAACTCATATCCATCACCTTATCTCTGTTAAACTTGACCAAAACAACTATCTTTTATGGCTTAGATAATTCAAGCCTCTATTAAAAGGATTTGATCTCGAGGGGTACATTGATGGGATACTTGTTTGTCCTACTCGTACTTTATCCGACATCGATACATCTATCAACCCTACCTTCTTAGCATGGACCAAGCAAGACCAAGTTCTATTTGGATGGATTTTATCCTCACTTTCAGAGTTGATCCTCGCACAAGTCGTTGGACTTGATTCATCTCGTGTTGTATGGTCTGTTATAGAGAAACAATTTGCCTCAAAATCACCCGCTGGCAAAATACAGATTTGACGTGAACTTTAAACCATTCGAAAAGGTTCAAAAACCATGTCCCAGTATTTTCTTCATGCCAAGAAACTCACTGATAGTCGTGCTGCTACAGAAAATCCCATGAATGATTTTGACCTTCAACAAATCATTTTAAGCGGTCACGACTCCGCACATGATGCTATTGTAACCACTCTCACCGCCACAGTGGACGACATAGATATGGACGAATTTTATGCTCATCTCCTTGCCTTTGACATGAGAGTTGAGGCCTAACAATCTCTTCTTCAACAATAACCTATTGCCAATGTGGCAACTTATCATCACAACAACCAACACAATAATCAATACAGGAACTATAATAACTCTCGCCCTTGACCTCTTCCGCCTACTCACCACAAGACTAATTACCACCACCAAAGCACCAATTACCGTGGTCCAAATTGATATCCATTTTAATCCCAACACATCAAAAATACCTCTGGACCTAGTAATTTATGTGGGAGGAAAAACCATAATGTCAACCAATGTTGGCATCGCTTTGATAAGAGGTTTCAATCACAACCATCTTCATCTCCCACTACCACATATGTAGCTACACCTAGCTATCTAGCTGATGGAAACTGGTATCCAGATAGTGGCGCATCTCGCCGCCTTACCTCAGACCTAAACAACTTTCAGATTCATTTAGAGTATAACGGCCCGGATAAAATTCGTGTTGGAAATGGTAACAGCTTACCCATAGCTCATGTTGGTACTACTTCGTTCTCTACACCTTCTCGTACATTTTATTTAAAAAATCTCTATCATGTACCTCAAATATCTACAAACTTATTTCCCGTCTCTCAATTCTAGAAAGATAATAACGTTTACTTTGAATTTCATCCAATGTTCATTGTTGTAATGGATCACCAAATAGGGAAAGTTCATCTTCAAGGCCATAGGACGGTTTTTATCATTTTGATCAAGCTCAAGCCATCTCCAACTCGCCTTCCACCTCTCGAGTTTTTGTTACTGAGTCTTTACCCTTATGACATCAAAGATTTGGTCACCCAATGCTTCGCACTGTTAAACGCATTGCTGACTCAAATAATCTTCTTGTTTCGAATAATGAATTTCCTTTTTGCCACTCATGAAATGTTAGTAAAATTCGTAAACTGCCTTTTCAATCTAGTTCAACTTTATATCATGAACCTTTGAGTTTTATTATGTCTTATTTACGGGGTCATGTACTCGTTGTTTCACAAGATGGCTTTCGGTACTACTCATTGTTAATGGATGTATTTAGTCACTTCACCTAGATATTTCCATTAGCATAAAAATCTGATGCGTTGTCAACTTCGTTGTCTTCAAAACAAAAATTGAAAACATTTTAGATCGTAAAATCAAAAAAATTATGTCCAATAATGAAGGAGAATACCAAAAATTTACTTCATATTTGAAGGGACAAGGAGTCTTTCATCGATTTTCATCCCCTCACACCTCTGCTCAAAATGGCATTGTAGAAAGAGGTCATCGACACATTGTTGAATCCGGTCTATCCATGATAAACCATGCCTCAATTCCACTCTCACTTTGGGTTGAGGCTTTCAATACAAGTTCTTATCTCATAAATTGACATCCATCGAAAACTTCGCCAAAGTCTCCGCTTGAGCTACTCTTTAACCGTAAACCCAAGTATAAATCCTTGCAAGTCTTCAGATGTTTATGCTACCCATATTTACGACCGTACAGTCAATACAAACTTGCGTCCCACTCTCTTTTATGTGTTTATATCGGCTACAGTAATGCCCACAAAAACTACTTATGTATTCATCCTCCTACAAATCGTCTCTAAATCTCACGTCATGTTGTGTTTATAGAAAGCACATTCCCATATTCAAGTGAATACAAAGACTATGATTCTGTACCAAACATCAACCCCACTCACAATATTTAAACTCCAATTCCTCTCATTTCACCACATATGAATAATATGCCTTCATCCACAAGAACACCTATTCCAACTTTGCCAAGTCCTGACCCAACTAATTTTTCTTCATCAACAACCATCAATTTATTTGTAGAACCTTCACCGATTTCAACCGTACCTACCATTCCTCCAGAAACTCATGCATCTACCAATACACCTTCACCATCACTATAACCTATTACTAGCCCAAATGTAATTTTCATATCTGATTCTATCACACCTGACCTACATCGACATGGAATGATAACTTGAGCACGTGATGGATAACAAAGCCCATAAATAAACTATACTTACCTATTACTAAGCATCATTTGCAGGATCAATACATTGAAAAACCAACATGCTATTCTAAAGCCATACTTCATCTTTGTTGCCGTAAAGCTATGGATGACGAACTTAACGCTCTAATCAAAAATGGTACTTGGACGTTGGTTCCTTCTAAACCGAATCTAAATATTGTCAGTTGCAAGTGGGTATTTTGGGTCAAACGCAAGGCTGATGGTTCCCTCGATCGCTACATGGCACACCTAGTAGCTAAAGGTTTCCACCAACAAGAAGGGATATACTACACTGAAATGCTTAGTCTAGTTATTATGCCGTGTACAATTCGATTAGTTTTAACCATCGTGATCAACAATGGGTGGCCTCTTCACCAACTCGACGTGCAAAATGCCTTTTTGCATGGTATGCTTAATGAGGAAGTCTATATGAAATAACCTCCAGGGTACGTTGATTCTCGCTTTCCATCACATGTGTGTCGACTTCAGAAATCGTTGTACGGCTTGAAACAAGCCCCAAGAGCATGGTATTCACGTGTCAGTGCTTTTCTCATCAAACTTGGTTTTGGGGGATCCAAAGCTGACACTTCACTCATCATTCAAATAACTCCAGCTTATATAATCTACATTCTAATCTATATAGATGACATCGTTGTCACTGGTTCTAGCCCGAAACACATAAACGGGTTAATCACTCAGTTAAACTCGACGTTTGCAATTAAAGACCAGGGGTCGCTGAATTATTTCCTTGGCATCGAATTTATTAATCAACCTCAAGGTTTTTTCTTTCTCAAAGGAAATATATTATCGATCTCTTAACCCAAACAAAGACGGATGGTGCAAAACTAGTCCATACTATATTGGATGCTCATACCCAATTATATCAATTTGGTTCAACAAAGTTTTTGGATCCTACACTCTATCGTAGCATCGTTGGTGCTTTACAATACTTAACCTTCACTCATCCCAATATCTTTGTTGTAATTAACAAAGTCTGCCAATAAATGCATGATCCTACAGATGCCCATTGGGTAACTGTTAAACGTATATTGCGTTACTTGAAGGAAACAACTACTCTTGGATTATATCTCAAGCAATCCAATAATTTACACTTAGAAGCATACTCTGACTCTGACTGGGATAGTTGCCCGGATACTCTAAGATCCACAAGTGGTTATGGTATTTTTGTTAGAGGAAACTTAATTTCTTGGAGTGTTCAAAAGAAAAAGACAATTTCCAGATCAAGCACCAAAGCCGAGTATAGAGGGCAGGCTACTGCGACCGCTGAAGTAATGTGGATTCAGTCAATCATAAAAGAACTTCGTATTTCCATTTCAACTCTACCTGTACTATGGTGTGACAATCTAGGTGCCACATATCTTACGGTCAATCCAATATTTCATGCTCGCACAAAACATATCGAAATTGACTACCATTTTGTGCCGGAATGGGTTGCTCAACGTCAACTATAAGTCCGATTCATTTCCACCAAAGACCAAATTGTGAATATCTTTACAAAGGGACTAAGTACCTAATGATTTCAATTCTTAAGGGACAAGTTAACCTTCCAACATCGGACCCTCAATTTACAGGAAGGTGTTAGACCAAGTCATTGAGAAGCTGTTAAAGTCTCCAGGTATTAGACCTTTGATATTCTCTGACTCCAATTATCTTTGCAATAAATATGTAACTGTATAACACCTTCTGATATTCTTTGTAACCTATTTTCAACTATTATAAATAGAACACTCAAAGCACCAACCATTACCCAAACCTACACTTACCCATTTCTAGAAAAGTCAAAGCGGAAGGAACTGATTCTTCTTCTAACGCATTAGCACTTGAAGCCAGAGGTCTACAGTTCTGGAGAAACAATCATATTCCATCTGAATTATATTTACTACCTCAAAAAAACTAAGACATATAGAACTTATTGGAGTAAACGTATAAGAAGAAAAGGAAAAAAAATCTACGCGATATTGTTCATATAAATGCGAGAAATAAAGCACCAAGGACTTTGGTCTTCGAGATGTCTGGGCTACCGACCTTAGAAGATGGAAAATCATGGCACAAGATTACAACCTCGGTCAAACCTATGTGTGTAAGCAACCCACAAACTTTTCACCATGTTTGTTTACTATTGTAGTCCTTTACTGTGGATACACTCTAAACAAATAACCCAATGATCCATCAACTAAGAGATTGATGCAGAGTACACATATGCTAAACATAATACAGAGTTTTATTTTGAGCATTACATAAAGGCAAAATTGGACATCCAGACATTAGTAATTACGGCATTTTAGATGAAAGATCTTAAGGTGGCGTTTGTTTTTTCACTTAGTCAGTCTCAGACCCAGATAAATCATCTTAAAAATCAGATAACCCTTTTAAAAGAAGAGCCCAAGATGCACACCTAAGAAACCACGCTACCATGTCCAAGGATCCTTCAGTTGACGCCTTATCTTTTTGTCAAAACTGGGAGTGGTGTGCGAAAGGATTCATCGCTCTAATGGCTCTTTATCCACTTTAAAGGACTAACTACTATAGTTTAAGATCCTCTAGCTACTTCTTTAATACTTGAAAGGCTACCTTTTCCCTAATGTCACTGGTCTACGGCTGCACTAAGCCTATGTCGTGACCTGTCCGCTCTAACTATTCTCCCTAACGTCGCTAGTCTACAGTTGCACTAAGCTTATTAAGATTAGTACTAGCCAAGGATCCTTTATGTGTCCCAAAGCGAGAGAGCATAGCTGCGCCTTTCATTTAACGAAGATGGGGACGTAGAGTAAATCTTACTTAACTTTAACCCTTTTCTATAGACAAATCCTTCACTATAAAAAAATCCTACACTTGCGTACATGGAATAAGATTTTACGTACGCAAGTTGCATGTAGTTTAAGACACCCTTTTTGGTTGTAGACTTGCAAGGATCCTAGAAAAAAAAACATCCACAAGCTAGGATCCTTCTTTTACCCCTTCTATATACATTGGCCCTAACAGGTCTATAAACAAATCCTTTTAAAGCCATCCAGGGTACTGAAGCTATTTGTTGGTACTTGAAAGGCTTCCTAACTTATCATCCCTTCCTAAATTTGCTTACCTATAGCTATAAGCTTCAATCCCCTCTAGTTGTGCACATTTTGTTGAGCATATTAGAGGCGAATGAGTTTTGGTCGTATGCAAGTACGGGAGGATGAAACTTTGGTGCTTCTTTCACACTTGCAAGACCTTTGAACTGCCAAGGATCCAAGAAAGCCCTTGCTCCGACATCCGGGCGGCATAGTTTAGAAAGTGCATACTCTTGGAAATCTTTTACGTATTGAGCTTTTTATTTAACTATGTTGGTAAGTATTACGGGGCACCTAAAGTGTCAGAATGTGTGAAGCGTATTAGTAATAAAGTCAAGCTACAATAGGAACAGTAGTCTACCATAGGAACAGAAGTCTACCATAGGAATAGTAGTCCTAATAGGTAGCATAGTGAGGTAATGTTTGTATTTTGGAATTAGAGGCGAGGTTGGATTTGTGCTCTAATGCCTATATAAAGGCATGCTATATGTTGTAATCAAATAATCTCATCCCAAGGTTGATCAATAACATTTCTTCTTTAGAGTTTAGAATTCTGTTTTCAACATCTGGTATCAGAGCGAAAACAGTCCCTGGCTCGACAGCTCCAAGGCGACGACGTGATGAAAAGTAAAACCTTTTCTAGTATTCTGTCAAGATATCATTCATTCGGTCGAGATTATTGATTTCATCTATTTTTCACAAAAAATAACGAAGAGTTATGTTCAAACAGCAATTCCTAAATTCGATGGTCATTTTGACCATTGGAGTTTAATTTTGAAGAACTTCTTGAGGTCTAAGAAGTATTGGCACCTCGTTGAAGTTGGTGTTTCAAACCATTTACAAGAAATGATGACCGCTCAAATATCCAAGATCGAGGAATTACGATTAAAAGACTTAAAAGTCAAAAATTATTTATTTTAAGCTATTGATCGTAACATCTTGGAGACGATCCTATGAAAGGAGAAATCCAAAGATATTTGGGATGCAATGAAGAAGAAATATTAAGGAACCGCTAAAGTGAAGCCAGCACATCTACAGGCACTTCGTGTAGATTTTAATACTCTTCGTATGCAACCAACAGAGTCTGTTTCAGAGTATTTCTATAGAACCCTGGCAATTTCTAACAAGATGAGAACAAATGGAGAAAAGATGGAGGACATTACGATAATCGAAAAGATTCTTTGATCAATGACATCAAAATTCAATTACGTGGTTTGTTCGATCGAGGAGTCGAAAGATCTTGATCAACTCTCGATGGAGGAACTAATGAGTTCATTGATGGTTCACGAGCAATGAATCAACAAACATGTAGCTGATCCAGGAGGATCTAGGAAAGTCCTATTATAACTAGGAACTTGTAACCCTTATAAAAGGGGCAAGGCTAGGCAAGTCCTATTAGGATTAGGAACTTATAACCAAGTCCTATTATAACTAGGAACTTGTAGCCATTATAAAAAGGAGCAAGGCTAGGCAAGTCCTATTGGGATTAGGAATTTGTAACCCAGTCTTATTGTAACTAGAAACTTGTAACCCTTATAAAAGGGGCAATGCTAGGCAAGATTAGAAGGGAGGAGATCGATAGAAGTTTTGAGAGAGAAACTTAGGGCTTGAGAGTAATTCGATTATACTTGATTTCGATTAAGCAATTGAAGTTCTAAAGATTTCCTCTTGCTTTTGGCTTTTGAATTAAATCTCATATTTAATTCTACTTCCTTTCTTTATTCCTTACCCTTCTTTTATTCCATCAACCTCTTCTTCTACCTTTCTTTTAAAATGGCCTCAAGCTCATCTCCATTTGTCCATGCAATCCTTATACCTCCACTTCCCCCAAAACCTGATCCAGATGTTACTCCCTTTTCGGCGTTGATATTCTCTTCACAAGTCGATGTTACATCGACTGCCCTTCCCTTTGCGATTCCATCTTTTGCTAGTGTTTCTTCGAAGAAAGTAAAACCAGCACTTGAGGAATTCAAGCCGGAAACTCGGATCTTATCGAAAGATGGGAGCCCGTGATATCTTTTTCACCTTCGGATCTGAACAAGGCAGCGGCTGCTTTCAACACAACACTAATTATGAGTTTCCCAGCTGGAAAACCGCAATTTGATGACACTACAAGGAACATCGAATCCAATTGGGGTCTTCTCGAAGTTCCTAAGGTTGCAGTGCTTGATTTCAAGAACATTATGGTGCGAATGACATCTAAAAAAGATGTCACAAGAGCTCTCTCTAGAGAGTCCAGACAAATTAAAGGTTTCTTCTTCAAGCTAGTGCGGTGGACGATTGATTTCGACCCCAAGAGAGACTCGTCGTTTGCTCTAGTATGGTTTCAGTTCCCAGGTCTCAAACTGCATCTACAAAATAATGGGATAGTCAAGGAAATGATGGGTCTCATTGCAAAAAATACCTTATCACGGATATAACAACGCTAAGCCTGAGCAGACCTAGTACTGCGAGGGTTTGTGTCGAGGTTAATCTCACAAAGGACCTCCCAACGAAGGTGGGGCTTGCGCTCACAAAATCCTCTATCGTGGAACAATCAGTGATTTATGAAAGACTTCCGATGTACTATTCTCACTGCTGCCTGCAAGGTCACAACAAATCAAATTCCAATAAGAGCAATCCGAAAGTCCTAGCTGACAAGAGGGACGAAGCTCGAAAAGGCAAAGTAACCATGGAAAGAGCAATGCCTGCAAGAGATGGGAAAACGAAATTAACCAAGCTAGCGGTAAGCAGCAGCGACGTACCTGTGTTGGGTGTTACTAGCAACAACATAGAGTCAATATCTGCCAACGAACAGCTGCCGGAAACCAGGCTACGACAGCAAACCGTTGTACAAACAATGACCGACAATACTCTTACTATAGAGAAGATAAAAGCTCTGGAAACGTCGGCGAAGAACATCACTATGGGCAGTCCAAATGAGATAGTCACAACAGATTCAGCAGCAACCATATTTAAGAATGTAGATGTCGATAGCCTTGTGTCTGACGACGAGTTTGAATGAGGTTTTCACTCTGATATGGATGGGGCAGCTTGCAAGGACTGGACTCCAATGAAGAAAGTGCGATCAAGGCCGCAGTGGTTTCCTCTCAGTATGATCACAAGGAGCAAGAGTGCTCAACAACCTCCAAACTAAATTATGGTAGACGGACCACTACTCGTTTGAATTGCATGGGCATTGGCAATGCGAAGATAATAAATCATCTCAAGAAGCTCATTCATCAACACAAAATTTTGATTGTGGTACTGTTAGAAGCTTTTTTAGATGACTCGCATATTGGTAGCATATGTAGTCAAATAAAATACAATTCTTTTCTGTCCAATCAAAGCCAGAATGGCAAAATTTGGATATTCTGGAAACAAGATTATGAGGTGACGTTTATATCTTCGACAAATCAATATATTCACTGCAAAATAGAACTAAACAACAACTGGAGTTCCCTAGTGACTCTTGTTTACGCCAAATGCACAAGTTCTGAACGAGGCTCTCTATGGGATGGCATTTGTTTTCTTGCTCAGACCATTACGACACCCTGGTGTGTACTGGGAGATTTTAACACTATACGGTATGAATCAAAAAGACTAGGTGGTCAAAGAATACACCACAGTGAGGTTACAAAATTTGAGTATATGATACAAGCAACGGGGTTAATGGATATCGGGTTCTTGGGTTCAGTATACACTTGGTGTAACAATCATCGAGGCAGGTCATGACAATGGGCAAGACTGGATAGAATACTCGTCAATGTTGCGTTCTTAACTGGGTTCCCAATACACAAGATGCACCATCTTACACGAGTTTGTTCAGATCACGCCCCTCTTCTTCTTTCATTCACGAGCAACGCTTATCAAGGACCTCGACCGTTCATATTTCTAAAAATGTGGTCGACTCATACAACATTTCTTAAACTAATCGAAGATACTTCGCCATCGGGTGTGTTCGGAAATTGCCTCTCCTCTTTTGCGTACAAGCTAAAACTAGTCAAAACAACCTTACGAGAATGGAAGGAAACAACTTTCGGAAATGTTACACAAAACATCAAAAGGCTTGAAGACAAAATCATAGAGCTGGATTTCATGTTACAAGGTGGATGGGACGAACAGGTTAGTGCGGACCTTAGCAATGTGTAGAGAGAGCATGCTGATATGTTACACAAAGAGGAGATCTTTTGGAGAGAGCAATCCCGGGTGAAATGGATTAAAGCTGGAGATACAAATACCCAGTTTTTCCATACTGTAACGTAAATCAACCGTAAAAGATCTGTTCTTTCGAATTTCACAATGCACGATAGCACCCACACGCAAGATACTGGGTTGATTCACGAAGCTGCTATTACGTACTACAAAGACGTGTTTACTGCAACCCCAACCCAAACCGACCAGGAACTACTCAGCTGCATCCCAAATTTTATTACAGAAAACGAGAGCAATAGTATTACAGCCCCACCAACTATGGAAGAGTTAAAAGCAAGTGCTTTCAGTATTTCCATTGACAGCGCTCCAGGAAGTGACTCTCTACCAGTTTCTATACCACTTGTTGGGACATCATTAAGGAAGACTTACATGGAGCAGCCAAAGAATTCTTCAATGGTGCACCTCTCTCATGATTCTATACCTCCACCTTCCTAACCCTTATCCTAAAAGTTGAGAGGCCTACAACATTGGGCGACTTTCGGCCAATCAGTTTATGTTCAGTGGTCTACAAGATTTTTTCAAAAATCATTGCTACGAGATTGAGTACACTGCTATACAAGATGATCTCAGGTAATCAGGGAGACTATATACAAGGCAAGGACATCAGCGACACTATCACTCTCGCCCAAGAAACGGTGGGAGAATTGCATAGGAAAACTCGGGGCAATAACGTGATGATAAAGGTGGACATGACCAGGGCGCATGACCGGCTGGACTGGGGATTCCTCAAGATGGTTCTTCAAGAAATTTGTCTTTAGCAGTACATGTGTAAACCTCTTTGTAAAATGTTTTGAGACACCCTGGTTTCGGTGGTGTTACATGGAGTCTTTAAAGGATTTTTCAAGTCAACTAGAGGTCTCCGGCAAGGGGATCCCCTCTCACCTTTACTGTTTATCATTGCAGAGGAAGTGCTTTCTAAGGGGCTAATGAGGCGCTTTACAGACGGGAGGATTGGGTTTTTTAAATCCTCTAGGGGATGTCTTCCAATCACACATCTGCTGTACGCGGATGATTTTCTAGTATTTCTTAATGTAAGGCAATCCTCTCTCCGAGGGCTGCTAAAGTTTATGGGAAGATATGAAGCCTTCTCTGGGCAACTGGTCAACAAAGAGAAAAGTGGGGTTTATGTACATCATAACACAACAGGATCCCGAAAAAAATTATTCAAACAACAAGCAGTTTTCAACACAAGCTACTTCCGATGATTTATTTGGGGGAACCAATCAGCTATGGCAAAGTTCGACACTCTCACTTTGAAACGCTCCTCACGAAGATACAACAACGAATTAAAGGACGGTATGGTAAGCTACTATCTCAAGGGGGCAAACTCACACTGATTAACCATGTCTTGAACTCCATGCCGATACATCTTCTAGCATGTATCAACATCCCGCAATCGGTCATTCGAAAGCTAGAAAGCATGTTCTCCAATTTCTTCTGAGGAAAGTTTGAAGGTAGAAACAAACAACACTGGGTGTCATAGGATGACATATGTACACCCAAAGAAGAAGGCGGACTCGGTATCTGAAAGGTCGAGGGCATCAAATACCAGCTTTCAGCTCAAGAAATGTTGGAACATACTATATTCTGATACATTCTGGACTCGCTTTCTGAGAAGCAAATACACAATACCAAATGACATCTCTCGGCTTCAATCTAACACTTCTGCGCTATGGAAAAGTATACGAAACCTGATCACAATAGTCCAAGCAAATACAGTTTGGAGTTTGGGAATGGGCAATTGCAACTTCTGACAGGATGATTGGACCAGAGAAGGCAGCCTCGCAGACATTCTGAACATAGACTGCACATAAACAATAAGGGTGAAAAACGTTACAGAGAATGGAACAAACTGAAACTGGAACTGCCTTCAACACGAACTGCCGGCGCAATGGAAAACCATACTCATCAACAAGTTCTTCATCAACGAGGGTCATGACATGCCACTTTGGGGTCCTTCAGAGAGTGGTAAATTTACGGTAAAATCAGCATGGTAATTCTGGAGAGGGACTGCAAAAGTACAAAGTCGCATGGACTGGATTTGGTTCAAAACGCATCCTACTAAAATTCAAGTCTTCAATTGGAAAATATGGAAGAATGTCATCACGGTAGATGATTTCCTCCAACACCAGATTTGTTTTACATCTAGATGCAGCTGTTATCGCTCAGGTCACATCGAAACTTTAAACCATTTGCTCGTGAACGGAGAGACCGCTCAACAAGTTTGGCAGTTTTTTGCAATGGCATGTGGCGTTCGTAACATTCAAACGAAAAGTTTTTGGGCTCGGCAAGGGGTTTGGATATTAGCAGCAAACAAGAGTACACAAATGGGCACGATCAAGGGAATTTTGCCGGCCATAATAAGCTGGGAACTTTGGAAAGCAAGATGCAAACACCGATACGACGACATCCTCATGAATGTACAAGCGATCGTCAAAAAAACATGTTGTTGGCTTCAAGATCTCATGATCAAAACCACAGTAACTCGCGGCTGCAATTACGGAGATACTTTGTCACTTCAGGTGCTAAAAGTACACAAGCTTCAAATAAAACACAAAGTAAGTACATGGGTCAAATGGCAAGCACCATCGCCTGGGTGGTTCAAACTGAATACTAATGGATCCTCTCTGAGCAATGGTCTCTCTGGTGCTAGAGGTATCATTCACGACTCACAGAGAGGAATAAAACTAGGTTACATTTTGGCACTCTGCCTTTGCAAGGAGAACAACTTGTTTCCACTAGTCGTAGAGATGGATGCCGAGGTCATAGTTAACTGGTTCAAGCAGACAAGAACCTGCCCTATCAAGTTTCAAGCCATCTGGAAGATGGTCCTACAACTCAGCAAAGAGCTGTAAATCAACATGGTGCATACATACAGAGAAGGAAACGGGTCTGCTGATGGTCTCTCCAAGTTGGGAAGTGCACAACAAAACCTCCTCTTCTGGTCAGCTGCTTCACTACCTAGACACATAAGAGCCTCCTACTTTCTTGATAAACTAGGAGTTACTGCCATTAGATACTGATACATATGTACTATTCGGAGGTCAAGCTCTATGTCCCCCTCCTGTTTGCTTTCTTTTTTACATAAATAAAATCTCAATTTGCGTAAAAAAAAAAATTGAACTTCTAAAGGGAATTCTTCCACCTATTGTGAATTTTTCGTACTTTTTTGCTAATTAGGGTTTCTCTATTCGTATTATGGATTAAGTGGTATCAGACCGGTGTTCCATTCATCCTTGGGAGATTGTGGTTTATGGTCTCAATATGCGACCGACTCAAGTAATCTTGGAAGAGATCTAATTAGAAGAAGAATAACATCATGTCTACCGCCAAGATCTCAAAAGCTTCTATTTCCAAGAGATGACATGATCGTAAATAGAAGAAAGGGAGCAAAGAGAAGGAGGGGAATGATCATTGGAAGAGTACTTCAATGGATTTTAAGGGAGTATTGACTACTATCAGATCTGGAAGCTATTATATATTCTTATCTCTACTAGATGAAGACTCCACAGAAGACGTTCGACTACCATCGATTAAAAATCTATGGATTGAGCGAGAAATGTCATTTGAAAGAGTATGGTATTCTAGAGAGGGGGATGACTGCGACTAGAAGTGGTAAAAAGGGCAAGCTTCTCAACAAATCGAAGTGGTACACTCGTGATTCGGGGGAATATTCCAAGTTTTCACATCTCTAATTCTAGCTTGAGCAGGAGCACAAGGCTCCTAAAGGGGGGAGCCATAATCCAGGAGGATCTAGGCAAGTCCTATTATAACTATGAATTTGTAACCCTTATAAATGGGGCAAGACTAGGCAAGTCCTATTAGGACTAAGAACTTGTAACCAAGTCCTATTGTAATTAAGAACTTGTAACCCTTATAAAAAGGGGCAAGGTTAGGTAAATCCTATTGGAACTAGAAACTTGTAACCTAGTCTTATTGTAACTAGAAACTTGTAACCCTTATAAAGAGGGCAAGGCTAGGCAAGATTGGAATAGGAGAGATCCATGGAAGTTCTGAGAAAGAGACTTAGGGCTTGAGAGTAATTTGATTGTAATTGATTTCGTGTAAGCAATTGAAGTTCTAAAGGGAATTCTCCCACCCATTGAGTGTTTTTCTTACTATTTCTTCTATTTAGGGTTTCTCAATTTGTATTGTGGATTAGTAGCAGTGGAGGAAGAGTTATCATTGTAAAAAAAATGATTATTAAGGACCAGATATTAGAGACAGAGTAAAATTTGTCTCTAATAATATCACATTTGGGACAGTTTTGATTTCGTCTCTTATTTTTTTTGTTTATGGGATGGAAAAAATCACCCCGTCCTTAATAGTATAAGTTTAGGGACTGTTGGACATATCCGTCCCTAATTGTATAAGTTCAGGGACGGTTGGGACATGGTTGTCCCTAATAAGTTATGTTTAGGGACTGCGCGGAAAAAACAGCGCAGAAACATAAAACGAAAAGTTTCAATTTTGTCTACTCACGTAGTCCTTCTCCATATCAACTCAACTCAACTCAATCCTTCTCCCTCAACTCAACTCAATTTTGTCTACTCAATCCTTCTACATATTACCGCAATCCTTCTCACTCAACTCTTTCCGACTGCTCAAACTTCTGAAAACCCCAATACATAATCTGATTTGTTGGTTGTTGCTCTTGGGTTTGATGATCTCTATTGTTACTCCTGTAAGTTTTTTGATTTAAAACTCTAAAAAAATTTCCTTCTAGAATTGCTAGGTTTAATGTGTAGTATTCAATTTTTCCCTAAATTAACATTTGGGAGTTCTTCAATAGACTCGTTCTTTTTGCTCCAGTAAGAGAGTGTTGTCACCTATATAACCTTTTGACTTCACAGTGAAATCTCTTAGCGTCTCTGCCCACAATTTTCCCTCTTTTTTAAGAGTTTCTCATAAATTGTTGTGTTCTGCTGTTTGATTGTTCTTATTTTTTATTGCTTATTTTGAAGATTCTTATTTTTTTTTCTCTTTAATCAATTATTGAGGAGCTGCAACACCTTAGTACACTTAAGCTGGAGAATGGAGAAAATATGGAGCATAACCCATCGAAAATTAAAGTGCATCCAGCCTAAAATCAAAAGCAAAGCATCTCTTCTAAAAGGAAATAGCTGAAAGATTGTGTCCAAAAATAATACATGTTTTGGAAGTTTTAACTACATTAAGATATGAAACTATTAAACAATTTAATGAGATGGAACTAACTTGTTATCAGTGGTACTTTCGTAAAACTTGGAGAAGGAATTTCAGTGCCTAGCCTACCATCATATGAATGTAGAGAACCGTAAATAATTAGCATGAATTGTAGGTTTACAATTTTGATTTCGCAAGATATATCGGCCCTTAAAGAAACGGAACTTTGGCATTTGCTTTTTAACTCCCCAAAGAATAACAGATTGCAGAAAATTTCAGTGAAGTTTTGCCAAAATCCCAAAAATATGAAATTTAGAGAGAAAGTATCAAATTTTTGGAAATTTTAGACAAAATTCAATATTTTCACCATAATTTTATTCCATGCCGAAATCTATATCTTAATCCAAAAGGAGTCCGCAATAAGTACCTTAGCTTCGTCTCCTCGAAGATGTTTCATGTTCAAGCTTTGAGTGGAAACCCAGAAGAAAGTCAACTTAACAACTTTTATATGTATATACAACTTAATTTAATTTAATTTCCCTTAGCCAGACCGTCTTATGGTGGAAGACAGACTCCTCGAGTCACCTAACAAAGGCACCTTGAATATATTATGTTTATGTTAATTCTACCACTAAAAATCGTGGGTTAACTCTCAATAATCTCTACTCATCCCTGAATAATCCACCATAACCCCCCAGGATACCTTAGATCCATCTGTATTAAGAACAGAGTTGTCGTAGGCTCAGACCAGCTGTAAAAAAAGGTTCCTGGGCAGACCAAATGAAGGAGCAACATTTTAGTCAAAGCATAAGTCTCTGGAAGAAGGTGTATCATTAACTTTCATCAAGGACCTTCTTAGCTTATGAGTGAAATCAAAGCATATTAGCTTAAAAACAACATTTAGAGGACATACCTCATTTCTGAAAATAATATTGTTTCTGCAGTTCTATATGTGGTAAACAAAAGAGTTAAAACCTGAGTACATCTCTTTATATCCAATGGATTCAACTCCCAAAATGCAGATCCATTCAACTTCATTCTCCAGTTGGAAGATCTCCCCTCACAGAGGGGATGAAAAAGCTACAACCCATGAAGAGATGCCTAGTACTTTCATTGGTTGAGTACAGGAAGGACAGCTTGACTATTGTAGAATCTATGTAACATGGACACTCCATATTCCAAAAAAAATTCGTGTCCAAACGTGTCGGACACTCTAACACACCGACAGTAGTGTCGACACTCCAACGGACACTTCATGCTTAGATTATAACCTTTTTGACTTAGCTTTTAGAAAGTTTTCAATTCTTATACATGTTATTCAACCATACTAACTAGTATCATTATTTTTTGTTTGTTATTAGTCATAAATTAACCCATAAGTTAATACAACCCATAAGTGTTGGGACTTGTTTGTTATAAGTCGTAAAAATATGTCGCAAATTAACCCATAAGTGGGTTAGATAGGTTAAGCAACCAACATAAGCATAGTAGAAAATAAGAAATAAAATATTTACAGCCGTGTCCCCGTTTTTACATATTTTTGGGTCCCCGTGTCCGACACCCCGTACCCGTGTCCGACACCGACACCCGTATCCGTGTCGTTGTTACCTAGTATAGAATCCTCCTAGCATTAAGATAATCTAAGTAGCCAAACAGTCTCTTAGCAGTTTCCAGGTTATGGAAGCTTGCTTGAGAATGACGTGAGGAGACCAATGAAGGACATATATCCTCCTAACAGCTTTAACTCTTCTCAGCTTTTCAACAGTGGAGGCAGTGGTGTAAATCCCAATAGCTGAAGGAGTTCAGACAATGCCATCCTATTCATTAGAACAAGCAGAAATTTGGGGAAAATTGGTAAAGATGTCCTCAAGATCTTGTAGATGGTAGAAGACACCCCTGACCAAGCAGCTACATTTACATAAACTTTGTATTTTATTAATAACTTCACAGTTTGTAGTGCGCCAACTTGAACTGCATAGTGAAGTGGCGTAGCACCATTTTGCCACAAAACATAAATAGAACATTATTAAGGGTATTATTGAGGGTTCCTCCTCTTGCAATTTATGTTTAATCCTTGACTATGTTATTCTTTGTTTATCTCTGACAATTAATAGGTATTATTGAAGGTTCCTCCTCACGCAATAAAGCTAATAAGAATGGAAGAGGACATGCCAAACCATGGAGCGAGTGGGATAATGGAAAACTCAAGATCTTGGAGTGGAATAAAGATTGCTAACCACTTGGACCTAATGAACCCAAGTTGATGTCTCATCTAGGTCAGTTTTTATTGTCTTGAATATATATTTGATGCTTTATGCATATTCAGATTTTCTATACGAGATAGATTTATTTTTTGGGAAACTAACACCTTAATAAATTCTTATGCCTCTGAATACCCCAGTTAATTAACATCAATATATTTCACTTTAGGAAACCTTGCACGGAATGGAGCGATGTCCCATTAACAATGCTATCTTGGAAGGTGGCAAGTAATACGTCCCTTGATGAGGTTTAGAAATCAGTAAACGTAGTAGTTAATATACATAGTTAAGCATTTTTAAATTGTATAACTTGATTATTAAAAATTTTAATTTTCCATAAATTTTGTTTTGAATTTATTAGGATAATATAAATGCTCCGGATGGTTTTAAAGAAATTTGTTTCCAAAAATTAAGATTTTCTTGGAAGGCCTTTAAGTACAAAATTAAGCTTTAACACTATAAAAAGTATAATACTAATGATGAACGTCTTGTAAGCATACCCCCCCCCCCCCCCCCCTCCCCCCCCCATGTGGAGCCGAACCGGTGGCCAACTTTAGTAGATATTGGGGTCTAAAAAAGACACAAGTATGATTTGTTCGACTGTTATATTTTAAATTTTATATAATTTGGCAACTTCTAAAATTTGGCTACTATTTTATAGGCAATGGCCCAGAAAAATAGTGATAATCAGGCAAACCTCACTTGTCACCCTAGGACTGAGAGAAAGACATTTGCACGTGTAAAAGCAAATGTTATATATATATATATATATATATATATACTATGATACAAGTCAAACTTATCTTCTTTGTAGTCGATTGTTTATGAAACTCATTCTTACGCTTGTTTATAAAATCATATATCAATAGCGAATAGAGAACAATGAACCTATCGACGATCTTAGCATTTACAGAGCCACTCGATGTATTAGAAATGATTTATACAATACAGAAGATGGATCAGCTGAAAGAGAGGTAATGAAAAATTAATATATAAGTAGTCACTGCAATTTATTTAGAATGGTAGGTATCCATTTATATATATATATAATTTCATAAATTATGAATGACATTTTCTTATATTGATTAGTAAAAAATTTGACGTTGTTTGCTTGAGTTACCAGAGGAAGAGCGAGAGACTAATATTGAAGCAAGGGATAAGATTTTCAAAGATGGACATGGACGAGTTTTGTGAAAAGGAGTAGTTGCCCGTCCTAAAAACGCAAGGTTACGGCCCTTATCATTATCATTTCAGAACTACGAGGATGAGCTTGCCAAGTTACAATGAGAAGCTGATGAGAGAGAAGCTCGATACCAGCAAGAAATTGAGAATGTGAAGGCCTCTATGAACAGTACAATTCAAGTTGAAGTTAAGCGATTGATGCAAATTATAGGCATCCATTTTTCGGATAATAATTAGTATTGTCGGGTCTCAAAGCTGATCACTATTATAAGGTAACAATGTTTTTATTTTGTAGATAAGAAATCATGAATAGAGTTGACTTCTATTTTTGCTATTACAATGATCTTATTAGCTATTTGTAAGTGGGATTTTTAAATTTTTGACCCGATATGTTAGTATTTTAGAGCTAAAATTAGCTTAACCAACATAAGATATTTGGAGACCAACATGATATAGTGGCATAACTTTCTTTTCAAAGATTCTTTTTGCTTCGTAGATTGGCACTGAAATTATTTTTGGACGAAATACTGGTTGCAAGAGTCTTCTAGTTCTTTCAGATATGTTTATTCTTTGTGTAAATAAATACTTTACATTTCACCATACTACGTGTCGAGTAGAATTTGGTGGTATAGTATCGCAACTTCTAGATATTTATACTCATGCTATGAAATTATACTTAATCAAGTGTTAATGTTTGTAGTTGTTGAGATTTATATATATTATCAAGCCTCATGGTTGATATGACATTAATGTGATATCCTATTGTCATGCGATTTGTGTGGATTTCATAATCTTAGGAATTGGGAGCGTTCTTTGTGTATACTGGCCTAAGCATTCTCAAACTGAAAGATTACGTTATCCACTTGAGTATTTATAATTATATATATTTTCAAACAGGTTGATAATGGAAATGTCCAATTTACAGGGTAAGTGCTGCCAAATTTTTAGTAGGATTTCTCCTATTTGATTTGTTTTCGCGTAGAACTCTGATATAGATGTGACGCGTTATTTGATTTTTTATATTTTCAGTTTCATAATGTGTACTTTACTGTTTTATTATATTTTGGTTTACAATTATTTTTATATGATGTGGCTGAGGTTGTAACAATTTGATTTTTTTTTGTTTCAGGTAGTTTCTTAATAATTATGGGAGCGATACAAGCAAGTGTTTATTATACGTAAAGATATTATTCGTGTATTAATGGTTCCATATTTAGTGCATAAGAGGTTGGATAATTAATTTGAATGCTCAAGTTGTATTTAGTGATTGAATAATAATTTTTAATATTCTAGGTGGATTTAGACATTATTTATTAATATGAAATTAGTGTTTGTGGAACCTTGCCAATAAATCTTTCTCTCTTTTGTGGTTGATGAATGATTTGTACTATCTAACAGGGGCGTAATTCAAATTGCAAAAATGATATATTTAACATTACCTTCTTTAGAGACGATTTATTCTGTCTCTATTAATAATGGCGTCATACTTTTAGAGACAAACAAATTCGTCTCAAATATTGTGTATTAGAGACAAAATAATTTGTCTCTAATAATATTGGCAGTGGCGGGAAAATTTGGTGCCATACTTTTAGAGACAAACAAATCCGTCTCAAATGTTGTGTATTATAGACGGAATAATTCATCCCCAATAATATTGGCGCTGGCGAGAAAATTTGGCGCCATACTTTTAGAGATAATCAAATTCATCTCTAATATTATGTATTAGGGACGGTTATAATTCGTCCCCAAAGGAGTTGAAAAACAAAGACCTTTAAAGATGGATTTGTGGCTTCTCTAAAGCCATCCTTAATAGTATTATAAATGGATGCGTCCGCCCCTAATGTATTTTGGATGCCACCCTAAATGGACAGCATTTTACCGTCCCTAAAGACGTCCCTAATAGTTGTAGGGATGGATTAGTAGCCTTTTGAGACACATTTTTACCATCCCTAAAGGTGATTTTTCTTGTAGTGTATAATCTCAGCTCTCAATCAACAATCAAGTGAAAAAGGGAAAAGATACAAGTCGAGAAAGAGGTAACCGCGATAACTGATTCACAAATTAACATGAAAGAGACAAAGGAAGCAACAATCAACATAGTAGAGGCCAAAAGTCAAAATTATTTGATAAGTTAAATATCAAATGTTACAAGTGTAATAGGTATGGTCACTTTCGTTCTGAATATCATTCTTGTTTTTATAAGGAAAGAAGCGAAAAATCTAATTTTTCAGGAAAAAAAAAAAAAAAGATAAAATTTCTCTTCTTTTGGTTTGCAAAACCAAAGAAGAATATCAAACCGAAAAAGATTTTCGTCAAAACATATGATACTTGGACACAGGAGAAAGTAACCATACATGCGGTAAAAAATTTATATTTCACAAAATAGATGATTCTTTCCGTACCTCGCTAAAGTTTGGAGATAGTTCTACAATTGTTGTCATGGGGAAAGGCGCTATCAAAAGTTGGGCCAAAGATAATACTCATCAGACTATCTCAAGTATTTTCTATGTCCCAAACTTGGAGAGTAATTTGCTCAGCGTGGGGCAACTTCAAGGGAATGGATATATGATCATCATGAATGAAGTCTGCCAGATTGAAGATCCAAAGAGGGGCTTGCTAATTGCACAGGTACATATGACTCCAAACCAAATGTTTTCGCTAAGCATCACGCATGCCACTCTTCCTTGTTTTTCACGTATGGCGAAAGATCATGGCTGGATATGGCATCTTCGCTATGGGCACTTGAACTTCAACGGCCTAAAGCTCCTTCGTCAGAAGAATATGGTGACGGGAATTCCTCCGATTGATCGTTATCCACAAGTATTTGAAGGTTGTGTTGTTGGCAAACAACACCAGGATTCATTTCCAAAGGGGAAAGCATGGAGAGCTAAATCGACACTAGAGCTGGTTCATACTGATATATGTGGGCCGATTGATCCACGATCCAATGGAACTAAGAGGTATTTTATTACCTTTATTGACGATTATAGCCGAAAAACATGGGTTTATTTGCTACTAGAAAAATCTAAATCTTTTTCAGTTTTTAAGTCATTCAAGGCCCTTGTTGAGAAGGAAGTAGGGAGATCTATCAAGATTTTTCACTCGGATCGTTATGGAGAATACAATTCTCATGAATTTACAAATTTTTGTGAGAAATTTGGAATCAAAAGACAATTGACGATATCATACATGCCACAACAAAATGGCGTAGCTGAGAGGAAGAACCGCACTATTATGAATATGGTGCGAAGTATGCTGCAAACATCAAATCTTCCTAAAAGATTTTGGCCAAAAATAGTCTTATGGAGCATCTACATCCTTAGCAGGAGTCCTACCATAGCTGTGAGGATCATGGCACCAGAGGAGGCATGGAGCGGCAGAAAACCAAATGTGGAGCACTTGTAAATCTTTGGGTGTATAGCATATTCCCATATTCTGAAAGAACAGAGAAAAAAGATCGACGATAAAGGTCAGAAATGCATTTTTCTCAGTTATAGTGATAGTTCAAAAGCTTATAAACTCTATCATACAACTGAGAAAATTATCATTAGTCGAGATGTGATTTTCGACGAAGAAAATACATGGAAATGGAATATTAAAGATGCAGGAAAGCCAATACCGGTGGTCTTCGATGATGAAATGAGTCATCCGCCAGTTTTGGATAGTGAAACGCAATCACCACTCACGCCTGCACAGAGCTCAACCAGCCCTTCTTCAACAATGGTTTGATCACAATTTGTACCATCATTCTCAAGGCCTCAAAGATCCCACAGGAGGCCAGCGTACTTGGAAGATTACGATCTAAGTGTGGTGGATTAATCAGATGATCCAACTATATACTTTGTTTTATTCGTTGAAAGTGACCCAATTGCTTTCAAGGATGCTACTGAAGAACCAAAGTGGCAAGAGGCCATGAACGACGAGATCGAAGCAATCAAGAAGAATAGCATATGGGAGTTAACTGATCTCCCAGATGGATGCAAGTTTATCGATGTAAAGTGGGTATACAAGATGAAATTGAATGTTGAAGGAAAAGTTGACAAATACAAGGCAAGGTTGGTGGCTAAGGGTTATAAGCAACAACAAGGCGTCGACTATGAAGAGGTGTTTGCTCCAGTCGTACGACATGATACTATCAGGATGATAGTTGCAATAGCAGCACAAAACTCATGGCCTATTTTTTTAACTGGACGTAAAGTCAGTATTTTTATATGGAGATCTGCAAGAAATCGTGTACGTCGATCAACCACCTGGTTGCGTACAGAAAGGTGGAGAAAAGAAGGTGTACCGGTTGAGGAAGGCCTTATATGGACTAAAACAAGCACCAAGAGCTTGGTATAGTCACATAGAGGCGTATTTCGTGAAAATGAGGTTCTATAAGTGTCCATATGAACACACATTTTTCATAAAAGTTGGAACCGATGGAAAAAATTTGGTAGTGTGCTTATATGTGGACGACTCGATATACACTGGTAACAATCGTACGATGTTCAAGGACTTCAAACGATCAATGATGGCAGAGTTTGAGATGTCAGATCTCAAAATGATGCATTATTTTTTGGGCATAGAAGTAGTTCAGTCTGATGTGGGTATTTTCATATCATAGAGAAAATATGTTCAGGAGATTTTAGAACGATTCCAAATGAAGAATTGCAATCCGGTGCACACGCCAGTTAAAGTTGGATTGAAGTTCATGAAGGATCCCAAAGGGGAGAAGGTTGACAACCCATTGTATAAGCAGCTCGTGGGAAGTTTCATGTACTTAACCGTGACAAGGCCAGATATTCAGCACACAGTAAGCCTCATCAGTCGATACATGGAGAATCCAACGGAGTTGCATCTAAATGCTACAAAGAGGATTCTGCGATACTTGAAAGGTACGACTGGGTTGGGAATATTTTACAAGAAAGGAGAAGCTATTACTTTAATCGGCTATACTGATAGTGATTATAGTGGAGATCCCGATGATAGGAATAGCACCTCTGGGTATGTTTTTATGTTAGGATCAGGAACGATTTCATGGTTGTCAAAGAAACAACCAATTGTTTCTTTATCTACTACGAAAGTAGAGTATATCGCTGCTGCATCTTGTGCATGTCAAGCAATATGGTTAAGAAGAATGCTGGGTGAAGTAGGGTTTCATCAAAATAGGGAAACTCCTATTTATTGCGGCAATAATTCCACAATCAAATTGTCGAAGAATCCAGTTCAACACGGGAGAATGAAGCACATTGATGTGCGTTACCATTTCTTACGAAATCTAGTGAAAGATGGGACGATTGATCTTATCCACTGCAGGAGCGAAGATCAAGTTACAAACATTTTCACCTAAGCCCTCAAGTTAGACGCGTTTGAGAAACTTCGGAAGCTACTCGGAGTTTGTTCGTTTAAGGGAGGGAGCTGCAAGGAAAACTCAGTATAGCGTTTACTTCCTAAACTGGTATTAGCACATCTAGTCTAAGGGAGGGTGTTAGAATGTGTGAAACACATTGGTAATAAAGTCAAGCTGCCATAGGAACAATAGTCTACCATAGGAACAGTAGTCTACCATATAAATAGTAGTCCTAGTAGGAAGCATAGTGAGGTAATGTTTGTATTTCGGGATTTGTGCTCTAATGCCTATATAAAGGCTTGCTATATACTGTAATCAAATCATCTCATCCCAAGTTTGATCAATAACATTTCTTCTTTAGAGTTTAGAATTTTGTTTTCAACATAAAGGCCATTAAAGAAGGGACCTTTTTCCTTGGATCGAACTTGCGTATGTTGAAAGATTGGCTCCAAAAAAACAACTACGGCTCGAGCCTAAAGCCGCCAGATCCACCCTAATAAAAGAAATCCTAGTATTGGATTTTTTTTTGCTTGTTTGAACTAGACTTGTAGTGTATAAAGGCCTTAGTTGCTAACGCCGAGAAAACGGAAGTGGAATCAAACCAAGCATTCTTTCGTCATACGCAAGTGACTCTTATTTAACCCTGGCTACCTAGACCTACTGTTATGCGGCGGACCAGCGATAGAAAGCAAAAGACGCCTGGAAGGTAGTTTAGAGCCAGAAGGATCCTATTTTAAAAAGTTTAGAAGCAGGTAGTTTTAAAAGTGGGCGAAATTTTGCCGACTTGCGTACGTTAAAAAAAGAAGAGTTGCTAAAAGAAAGCCCAGGAAGAAAAGAAAGAAAAAGCAAGGCTTACTAGATATATGGAGATTCGTCACTCTCGAGAAAAGAAAAGAAAAAAAAGCGCAGCCAATTAAATGGTTGGAGACAGCAAGACACCCGCTCAGGACTAAAACCCATAGTAATGAAACGAAAGAGGACTATAACATCGAACTTGCGTACGACCAAAACCCCTTTAAAAAACAATCACGAAAGAGCAATGAAGGCTACGCGAATTCCATGACTGGTGGCACGAAGAGAGCCAAAAACCCGCCTGAATGCCCAAAAAAAATAAGGCACTAAAGAAAATTTCTGGTCCAAATTTTACACGAAGCTACATCTCTTTTCCTTTGTCTATTTAAAGTCCTCAAAAGCCAGCAAGACTGGCGAGATCGAAACTAGATGGCTCTTGTTTTCTTTCTTCTGCTCATAGAGTCTTCGTTCGCCGGACGCAAATTGACTCAACCTCCGTCTTGGTTGGGTGTTGTGAGGGCTTACTTGCTGCTCTCCTTGCTTACTCCGTAGTTTAGGACTGCCCTCTCGCTTTGGCCTACGAATAGTTGGGGCTAGGAAGGTGGAACCAATTAGAGCTCAGAAAAGCAGTCTTTCTAACGGGAAGCCTGTGATGGGCTAACCGCTCCTTTTTTTAGTGGTGGTTTGCCTAGGTTTAGTTGTGTTTTGCCTAGGTTACCATAGAGTCGAAGCTTTGTCTAAAATCAACAACTATGCTTCTAAACGTTTATGAGTAAAGCCACATTTTTTGAGACTCACCCCTTTTGTCTGATTGTCTGGCTCTTGCTATGCTACTAGCTCTACCTACTTCATAGCAATAGCTCCTAGCTACTAATATATAAACCGAAAGAGCCACTGAGCCTTGGATACACGATGGCTGTTCTCGCTGATTAGCGCTAGCCTGTAGTGAGTAAAAATTTTGGTTTTCACTCCCAATGATGGAGGCCCCCTTCGCTTTGCTTGGAGACTTGCTTCGACTAGAGATTTGCTTTGGCGCCTTACCTTGTGTTTTTCCTCCTTTGCTTGGAGTGCGCTCTGTTCACGTCCTAAACCACTAGATACTCAAGAGAAGATGTTTGATCCAATGACTCTCTTTTCAGAATAGAAGAAGGGCAGGGTTTGGGTTTGGGTTTGTCAACTCAAGCCCAAACCCAAACTATTTTCCTCCCAGCAACTCTAAAATGAGTTTGAGTTCGTCAGTTGGCACTGTCATAACTCAACCGAGTTTGAGGAGCTCAAACTAAAAAAAAATGAGTTTGGCGGTGTTCATTTTACCGCCCGGATTCCGGGCAGTAAAAGGAACACTTCCAAACTCAATTATCTTTCCTGAGCACTCCCTGACAACCTCTTTTCCCCCAAACCCAATTGCAGAGCATAGAAGAGAACCTCTACGCTCTCCCCAAATGACGAACTCCGACACCACTAGTAATAACTCCACACCGTCTACCCCATCCTCACATAACCCACATTCAACATCATTCTCTCAACACCCATCATCACAATTTATCTTCATACCTCTACCACAACCAATCTCAATTTCAATCACAGACCCGCCTCCGTTTACCATGTCGCAAGAGGATCCCAGTTATGGACAATATCAAAATCCATTTACACTCTCTCAACCGCAACCTCGGGCGTTTAGCCCGTACTATCAACCCTATCCGCTCACTTAACCTCAAGGTTTTCAACCTCCAAATCACTTTTAAAACTACATATTCCATGGTGAATCTACTCAACACAGTCAAAGTGACGCAAATGTGTCAATAGCTATTGAAGCGGCGGCGCCCCAAAAAGAAAAAGGTAAAGGAAGAAAGAAAAGAGCACCCGCAAAATAAAGACAAAGCGCGCAAGTGCCAGAAAATGCTGAGCTTTTGGACGAGACGGATGATGGTAGACTGCATTGGATGGAAGCAGACTTTACGTGTCTTAGAAGGGTGTGGGTAACAGCTTCTGTCCAGATAGTGGGCCGCACAAAGGGTTTCACTTTCTATTAAAAGGTTAATATTGCCTTTAACAGAGACTGCGAGTGCCCCACACGATGATCAAGTGGGCCGAACAAAGCTCAGTGGTATACCATTAATGCATAATGTGTGGCGTACAAGAGGATAGTTGCTCAAAAATGATTTAGGCACGACGGCGGGAAAACCGAAGAAGATCGGGTGCACGTTATTTATTTGCATTTTGTAATTTTGTGAATTGTAGAAAAATAATGCACACAAGATCTATCAAGGCTTGAATGGCGACAATAACTTCAAACATCATGAAGCGTATAATATTTTAGTGCGAGAACCACAATGAGCCAACCTAAGGGATGATGAGTTGAACCATGCGGTTAATGTGCCAAGAAATGTAGTCAGGAGAACATCAGAAAATTCTTCTCTGGGGAACTCGGTCGGATCAAACAATCTATCAGAGGACCCCAACGACCCACCTATACCTCAATCTGTGGGCCAAAATTTAGAATTAGATGGTTCGCTGTATGAGGGTGGAAGCAGACCCATCGGCCAAAAACTCTTTAAAAAAAACTTTACAACACAAAAGGCCTTGGATGGTGTTATTGCATCTGGTAACGGTATCCAAACAATGTTGGATGAACTACGGTTAGAGAAGAGACAAGCGAAAGAAGAAAAGGAAAGAAGAAGAGCGGAAGCAAATCAACAATGGCAAGCCAAAATGGGTTTTGAACAAGGAAGGGAAGATCGCAAAATCATGGAGAAAGACCTGAGTAATCTTACTGGACATCAATTGCAATACTATCTGCAAAGGCAAGCTGAGGTCATGGAACGTCTGGCCAAGAGGAGCGGACCAAGTACTTGAAGTGGTGATGAAATATAATTAACTTTGTTGTATATAGAAGTTTTATTTCCAAGAATGTAGTTTACCTTCCAATAATATAATTGTTTGAATAATATACACTGCTATTGAAGAATGTAATCTTGTTTTAGAAATGTTTATTTATGAGAATATTGTATTAAAACAAATACAAGATTAATGCAATATAAAATTCTTGTTTAATAAACTTGTACGACAAGAAGCATTAAATTACATCAAGAACACACAGATAATACAAGAAATGGAGTACTAGGTTTGAAGATTTCCCTTCACGACCCACAAATGCTCGATTAGATTATCCTTTAGATCAAAGTATAATTCTCAACTTCGAATGCGGTTTTTTATATAAAAGATTCTATTATTTCGCGTTCGCGTACAATATTGAACCGTTCGCCTTCGATAGTTGAGGGATCGACCGGATTGTAGTCTAAGTATGATGGGAATGTACCTCGTTCATCTTTGATGATCATGTTGTGCATTATCACGCACGCCTTCATGACATTGTTCAAAACCTCGGGTTTCCACAATTTAACCAGATTTTTTACAATATTGAACAGAGATTGTAAAATCTCAAACGCCTATTTTACGTCTTTTCGACAACTTTCTTGTTGTTGAGCAAAAAAATTTGTTTCGCTATAACCGGATTGGATATGGTTTGGACAATTATTCTCCATTTGGGGTATATGTCATCCGATAGGTAATACCTCATATCATAAGCTTTTTTGGCAATTGTATAATTGTAAGGCGGGGCAATACCATCGGCCAGGTCAGTGAAAAGATGTGATTATTGCAGAATATTGATATCATTATTAGACCCTGGTAAACCAAAAAAAATATCCCAAATCCAAAGATCGTGTGAAGCTACCACTTCAAGAATCAGTGTCGCCTTTGGGGTAATGATCAGTAAATTGGCCGTGCCAAGCTATAAGACCATTTTTTCGTATCCAATGCATGCAATCAAGGCTTTCTAATATGTCAGGTAATCCCCGTGACTCTTCGATCGCTTTTAACCTTTCGACGTCGACCGCGTTTGGTGCTCGAAGATATTCCTCGCCAAAAATTTGTATAACCGCAACACAAAACCTTTTCATACATAACAAGATTGTACTTTCTCCTATTCGAATATACTCGTCAAAAAGATCAGCCGCAATACCGTAGCTTAGGTAACGTACTACCTTTCAGTACGGTGATAACCCCATAGTACCAGTGTTGTTAGGTTTTTGGACAAAGTAATGATCATGTGCAACGACTGCATCGAATATACGCATAAACATGTTTTTACTTATACGAAAACGTTGCCGAAATTCCCATGGCTCATATGTGCACTCCGGCTTGAAGTAGTCCCGTATAATGCTGTAATGCCTCAATTGGTGATCTCACTTATTTTTCTTATCCTTACGGCCCATAACACTCCTACCGTGACTCAAAGTTGTATCATGTACTACTAGGTTTGTTGCATTTTGGTGCAGAACGCAAATTGCCGCCGCACAATCAAACATAAGATTGTCAGAGGAGGACGACGATACACGTGGAGGATCATCAATGGATGAATAGGATGATGAAGAAGACATTTGTGGTTGTCGAGTAAAGAGAAGGGTGTTGACGGTGAAGGGAAACAAGTTTCTAACAGAAGAGAGAAGTGTAAAAGGGGGAAGAAGAAGAAGTGGATGTTGGAAATCAGATTAATTGACGGTAAAAGGAATATCGCATGGTGTTCTTTTCACCCCCAATTACAATAATTTCCAACAATAACGGCTACTTCCTCTGGTGGGCCCTTCACAACGGCTAGTTTTGAATCACAACGACTACTTTTTGCTTTATATATATGTTGGTTGGAGATGCTCTAACAACACTCCTCTACCTGAACTCAACAATGCCAAATTTTTCACTCTAACATAGAATTCTTCGGTAGTATTTGGCTGGAATGAAGACTACTCCCTGGCCACGTCCTGATAATATTTTGCAGATAATCCACCTCTCCGACAACTCAATTTCAATCAGTTATGGAATAAAGTTCATGTCCAATTTAAGGCGCACACGGAACTTCAATACCCTCATGGAGATTTATACATTAGGTAGAATGTTATTAAGGCAAAATGTGATGAGTTTCATGAGATACGGATGAGTATTGATAGATGGATCAGAAGTGTTCTACTAGTCTATATTATTTGCGAAGCCAGAGATGAATGGTATGAAAAATACAACCAGCCGTTCCCGTTTAAGACTCCATATGATTTTTTTACCGGAACTACGTCCCGCCTGATGAGTTTCCAGCAAATTACCAACTTTCCAACTATGGACAAGATCCGTTCCCCCTTATTGAATGGTCTTGGTTTAATCCCTACATCAGTCGTGAACAATAAATTAAGTGTAATTGTATTTGTTTTGAGTTTAATTTCGTGTGTAGAACTACTAATTTAAGAATTGTAATTAAATTCAAGACTCAAATTAAATTGATTAATATTGATTTATATAAATAAATGTGACATCAGGTCGTACAAGTACTTATATAGAGAAACAAACCCAAACTTCAATAGAAATTGTTCAACACTGATGTTTACAATAAAAGATTACGTCTACAAAAACATCAAAAACACTTATATCTATTGAGATGGGCCACTACGGCTACTACCGGCTCCCCTGGTTCGCAGACCAGATCCACGGTTTCCCTGCCTCGTCCTTGCGCCACCTCCAGGTGGTAGCGGCACCACCCGTACGTCACGCCCCCTCCTCAGATGTAGGTTCCGAACATGACAAAGAAAATTTATAAATATTTTGACAAAATAAATATGACATTATTTTAATAAATAAATACATAAATAAATTACTTACATACGAATATAGTTGGTCGTCTACACTGTTCAAGTGCCTCCTCAGAGTAGCATTTTCATCAGTTAACTCCTGGAGCCTATGGGCGTCCTGCGCAGACCCCGCAAGGCAAAGTCATCGCATATCATGAGTCAGGTGCCACAGCTCCTCTACGCTGTAAGAGGCAGACATGGGTGACGGGTCCCTCAAACGGTAAATAGGGAGCATCTCATGCCTCCCTATCCATTCCATGTGCCCCCCTGGGTCTGGCCCCTCGGGCTCGCCAGGCAAATTGAAGTCCTGGGACAAGCTATGAATCGACGCTGACATAACCACCGCGGGTATAATACCAGCCCTGAGTACAGAGGGTCTGAACAGATATATATTCCCCATCCTCTGGGAATCTGTCAACAGGTGGCCTACCTCTACAGTTTGGTCAGCCCAATATAAGGCGTAAGTCTCTCGCTCCCCTCCTATCACAAACTGCTAACAGTCAATGAAGTCACCCTGTCTCATCGCCTATAAATCTGCTGGATTAAGATGTGTTAACATGGTAAGCAGAGGATCCAAAAGAATACCCGCAGTGCCAGTCAATTGCCTCTAACATCTATCCCCCAAGTAATACTCGCAGTTTCTATTTGGAACTTGAAGTGGCATCTTCTTACGAGATAGGAGCTAGCGACACAGTCCGTACGTCATCTAACTCAGACACTACAGAATCCAGCTAAGGTCGCCAGGTGATCGTCTCAATAGTCCAGTAGTCAATGTGGCTTCTGCCAAGAATAAATAAATTGGTTACCTGATCATTTGCTTTCTTCCTGTTCCCCCTCTCCTATGCTTTGAGGCGCGGATAGGCCGAGAACTTAACCTCTTCCTTGACTATAATGTGACCAACCCCACTATACTCATAGAACCAATACTGCATTTCGGAACAACATAAAAATAATTAGAAATTATATTTAAGACGTTTATTGGAAGATATTTGATTTGTAACTTGTAAAGAAAAAGTGTTAGTGTACCTCAAGAAGTTGGGAAAAACCAATAATTATACCCCCGGTCGTGACTGCAGTATCCAAACCATGGTACAGGGAAACAAGAATAGCAGAACCCCAGTCATATTCGGCAGCCTCGTCCAAATTGGTCACGGCCGTGAGATATCCAAGCGGGATGGTGTCGTTGGCCGTTTGGAACCACAAATGTTCCATCATGAAGAGGATAAAAGTACGAGCAATGGTAATATCATTCTCCCGATCACCTGTGATGGTCAAGTACGTACTCAAATGTGAAATGCTGACGTTCCCACTCTTTATATTGTTGGATTCAATGTTGGGGAGCAATTGCATCGCATTGGATAAAATACTTCATGCATTGTCATACAACACCTGTGTCAGATATCAGCCGATTGACAATGATGCAAGCATCTGGAAATCTAATGGAGTGACCCCTATCTCCACACACGGGAACAAAAAAATGTGCGTTGTCGACCACCAACACTCTGTAAGCGCTTGAATTAGCCGATTACCAAAATTACCCAAGCGTATATCCATAAAGCTACCGAATATCTTGACCACAACATCTTTAATTGTTGGAATTGTGGAAATCTCCTTCCACACTTTGATCACCGTAGTGAATGCGCAGTGCGGACGCATCGAATCCCAATTCTGTTCATTGAAGCATTTTGTCAAACACTTGATTTATGAAAAATAACAAATTCATAATTAAACAAAAATTTACCGTGAGTTCCTTGCCAGTGTAATAGATATGACTGACGCCGTCTGGGAGTTAGGTAATAAACCTCTGTGGGTAGTTTTCTTGGGGTGGGTTTTGTATAGGTTGGGTTTGTTGAACATCTTCAAATTCTACTCATTTTTTCTTCCTTCCGAACCTCGACCGAGTTACCGCTTGCTCTAGATCTCTTGTCACTCTAAAACCAAGTAATGTACTGGCGTCAGGGTCTTCCTGTGGCATCTCCATTTTAAATTTGTTGGGGGAATAATTTGTTTTACCTTCGAATTTAAGAAGCAAAAATTATAACAGTTGAAGCGGCAGTAAAAAGATTACTGCTCGGTAAAATGAATACCGTACGGTAAAAGGAACACCGCGCGGTAATCAGAACTCCTCTTAGTTAAAGATTTTTTTAAAAAAATCGCATTACAAACCCAAACTTGCTGCTAGGAGAGGCTGGGTTTGGGTTGGGTTTTTTGTGGGCCCTCGTTAGAGCACATACCCAAACCCCAACTTGCTATTGGATTTGCTCTTGAAAAGGGGAACATTCAATGTCACTGAACCGTAAACAAGTTCCTGAAAGAGATGCATTGCTACTTGCGTACGGTGATCCGCTTTCTTCCCCACCCCTTTTTTTAGATGGTGGCTCGAATTTGAGTCTGAGCGTATATTTTCGCCCCAAATTGCCTTTGATTGATATCAAAAATTACCAAAACAAAATCATTTCTTCTCCACCCATAGCTCCTCCCCGAACGAACCCCAGTGATCCCACTCGAATCTGGGATTTGCCCAACTTCTCATAACCAAATCATCTATCTAAATCTCATTAATCGTCTCTTACTAGTTGTTTCTCCGTCTCATATAGAGTTTTGGAGCTCCTCACAGGTACAATTTTATCACATTTGATCCAATTGGGGTTGTTTTGATTTGAAATGTGATAATTGGGTTTGTTTTGGAATTACAGCATAAGATCAGTTTGGGCAAGTACAAAAGATCTGTGAAACGAGAAGGGGAGAATTTGCAAGCTGTTTGGAGTCCTGATGCCAAATTTATTGCTGTTTTGGTAAGTTTTGAATTGGGTTTCGTTTATTTCAGTAAAATGCTCAAACACGGTAGCAATCGATATCTTATTTGCATCGTTTCTTGTTTAGTTTCTTTGATTTTAGGTACCCCATTGTTTCAATTCTGGGTTTTGTGTATTGTTAAGTATAAAGTTAGGGTTTTTATTTTTGTTGTTGGAAGTCCTAAGATGAACCTAATTGTGTAGTTTAGCATAAAAGAGATAACGAAAACCATTAACTGTAACTATGTGATAAGAGGGGAGGGGTGATTCTTCAATATTGCCGAAGAACGATGATTCCCAGTTAAGCTATATACCAATGAAATGCATCAGGGTATCCTCAGCTTATTGTGTATGGTAGTGATGAATTGAAGCAATTTCAAGCTTGATTGTTGCTAATTCTGATGTTGTCTTCATCGTCGAAGGCTCCAATGGAAATGGAGAAAGGCAAGCAAAGAATAATGATTTGGGGAAGGAGAAGGTTGAAACACCTCAAAACTATGCAGTTGCTTTAATGGATTTTATTTGTACCCTTTTGTTTTTAGAGTATTTAGGGAGTTAAATTGTGGGAAAATAATTTGTGGGGTGATTGAGAATTTTTTTAGTGTAGTTTTGAGTGGGTATGTGTTCGTTTTGTGTTGTGCATCGATAGCCTTGTCGAGTAGTTTGTACTTGATGTGCAAGTCTAGTTATGGATGATTACAAGATTTGGCCTTTGAGCAAGCTCTTACATTCATATGAATTAGATATGGAGGTGTGGTTGGGTAAGGCATGTGGTCTAGTATTTTGGCAGAGTCTAGACATAAATAGAACAGTGAATGGATGGGATGAAGAAGTCAATTGGCTTGTGAAGCTGGAAGCCCTTGATCTTGTAAAAAAGGAGATTGTTAGAGTGAATTTGGTTGCTACTGTGTACTTTATATGGGAAGAAAGAAACTAAGGAAAGATGCTCCAATTGTTAGAGTTCCATCTGCAACTTATATGTTGTTCTGTTTAGGAAAGATGTTGTAAGTACTCTCTATGAATTTTCTTTGTTTTGATTTCTTTTTATTTATTTATGATAGTTTGTTTGTTTGAATTTGTGTTCTTAGAAGTTAGTAGTTTGATATGAGTGCACAAGTTTAGAAATCAATCACAATTACATATTTTATGAAATGGGGTCATCTAAATGGAGTTCCCCAGATCAAACTTCAAATCTTTAATCTGAAAATCCCTTGTTTCCAATTTTCAACTAAGATAAAAGAGAATAATGTATATGGAAAATCCCTTGGTTGAATCAGCAGTAGCTTTGTTGACAATCCATTAGAATTCTGCCTCCCAGCCACAAATATCTCTTGAGTAACCAATACTATTAATGCTTTTAGACCAAATGTATTTAGTATAGAGGCAGTTGAAGTATATATGGTTTCTATTCTCCTCTCTAGCTTCACAGAAAGAACAATATGAGTTCTCAAGTATTGCATTTGTTGTATATTCTAGTTATATATTCTGACTACATTTGTTGTAAGCTTGTTGTGAGAAATAAAGGAGATTGTAGGTGTTGTAAGCTTGTTCCAGATTTGTTTATCTGTTTATGCTTTGTCCATCTGCCTAGAATGCTTGCTTTGTCCATCTGTTTATCTGTAGTTGTAGCTGTAGCAAAGGGGATCTGTTTATCTGTTTATGCATAGAGTACTTTACAGTCCATCTGTTTATCTGTTTTGTTAATGTCATGTAATGCTGCACTAATCTTTCCTAATAATTGATAAAAGACAAACATGCAGCCTATTTTGAAAAACATGAGGTATATATATATATAGTTTTAGTTCCTCAACCCCTCTTTTTAGTGATTGTCAAAATACCTACATCTCTAACCCATAACAAGGCTTGATAGATCATCTTTAACCTTGCACAAGGAATTTAGTCAACAAAATACAACTAGGGGATTTGGGTAGTGATGGTGGTGGTGGTGGACTCCAATCAGCTTTCTCACAAGATAGTCCAGTAGTACTACCTTCCACTTCAACTATCTCTGCATCTGTCTGCTCTTGGCCTACAATGGTCTGAGGGTTATTTTATAACTTTTAGATTACAAGTAAAAAAAGATATGGTAGATGAACTGATAGAAGATCTGCAACTTTTAGATCACAAGTCATTGAAATGCCACAGAAACTAAGGGTTCTTTTATGGAAGATGATCCAAATATGTACCTAGTCCTCTGTCAGTGCTCTTCACTATTCTATACATCTGCAATTACAAGAAGAAGAAAATATGGAAAATTATAAAGAAAAAAAACACTCTCTTAGACAATGCAAATTAAGATTAGTCCTTGGATACCCTTTTAAGCAGAGTACTTTAGTTAATATAAGGCTATATGGCTTATTTGTTTATACATAGTGATGTAAACTGATTACGCGGAAGCCAATAATCTAGAAAAATACCAGTTTTAACAAAAAGAATTAGGTTCATGAGGACCTTAATTTTATTAATTAGAACCTTGTTCTGAACAAGACTACTTTAACTGTATTAACTAACTAAGAAACAAATAACCTAGACCTGCCCTTTTATAGATCACAAGGGGGAGGGGGGGTTAGAATTAGGAACCCTAATTCTAATTGAAATAGACTAAAACTTAAATTGGGAAACTGCTAATAATATTGGACTTCTCCAACAGGGCTTCAGCTAAAGACTAAAATGCAAAACATTAAAAACATTAAATAAAAATAGGTGGTACGGTGAGTAAACGATCCTATGAGGGATGCGCCACATCACATGAAGTATAGGGTTTATCTGTTTACGCATATAGTACTTTTGTTAATATTTTACCTGTTTGTCTCTGAATATGTCATTATATGTTATTCTGTTTATCTGTACAATGGTACCAAATCTGTTGACCATGTTGTTTTGTTTATTTGTTACTGTCAAGAGTATAAAGCCAAGGCTAGAGGTGCACAAGCTAGATGATATTGTCAATTCATATGAGATATATGATGTATTATTTTTTAAGGGTTTGAAGTTGTTGGGAGGAAAAGATGAGCACAACTACAGAGTGATGTTTCTGGGGCTTGAGCTAGAAAAGCGTGTTGGTTTTCTTGAAGCCCTTTTAAGTTGATTGGAACTTATTTGTTGGCATATTTGTAATAACTCTTAAGACTTTGATATTTGCTTATTTGTATTAACTTTAAACTAATGTTAATCTTTATTTAATTTTAGGAACCAATGTATTTGTATTTGCTATATATACAAGTTATTTTTCTATGTATTTGTGTTTGCTATATATACAGGTTATTTTCTATGTATTTGTGTTTGTTATATATACAAGTTCTTTTCTATGTATTTGTGTTTGTTATGTATATGTGGTGTTGACGTTGATGACGAAGGGGTGGTGGTGGTGTTGGTGATGAATTTGTGTTTGTTATGTATATGTGGTGTTGACGTTGATGACGAATGGGTGGTGGTATTGGTGATAAATAGGTGGGGGTGTTTGTTTATAAATTGAGAGAGGTATTTTAGTATTTGCCTATTTTAGTCAGATTTAACTATGTGAATACATTTTTGTGCCAGCTTATTAAGAACTATTTATTATTAATGAAGCTTATACCAAGGTTTTTATTCATATTATAACGGTGTAATGGCAATAGCTGTTACTGTTATAACGGTGTTATGTCTAATTGTTTAAAACATAATGATATTGGGCATATCTTATCAAATTTCATAATAATTTTTAATTAGAACGGTCGTTATTTTACAAAGAACAATGTTATAACACCGTTATAACGGTATATAATGGTTTATAACTTCGCCCAAAATGTAAAAGATACCGAAAATAACGTCTTGTTATAATGGCAACAACCTCCTTTATGACATAAAATAACAGTATGTAACGATAAATAGCGGGCATTATTTTTTAGAACGGAACAAGGCATATAACAGAACGGGCTCAAGGCGTTGTTATAACGGTTATTTAAAACCATGGCTTGTAAATGACAAAGTGCTTCATTTAATTTCAAAATAGATTAATATTTTCATACAAAATCATTTCATGCAATTTTCAGATTACAATATCTAATGTCACGGTACATTATCTACAAACAAATGTAACTCCAAGAAACCAATATTCACACTGTCAAAGCTGATGCACTTTTGAACCGCACGTAAAATCTGGGTAATCAACGGAGCTGATGGTAAGCTCAGGATTTGGAGCTTCTAACTCGAGTATGATCTGAGTGAAAGTAACCAGAGGATAGTTAGTATTAACTGTAACAGTGGAAGCCAACATACTTCAAGGAAAGGGAAAACCCCAAACACTACCGTAGTTCGAAAGTAACGGGACAATGTCTCGCCAAACAGCAGTGTATTTGGGGGCTGAAACCACCATTCTAGATTTTGAAATTGAAATTTGGAGTTAAGTCTAAATTCGATCTTATAATGGATGTCAAAAATCGAAATATCTCTCCAATATTTGCACCGCAAAGTGGCAGAATGGAGGGATAAGCTAAGAAAATGAAGAAAGGGGGGACTAGATGACAGAGGTGATCAAAGTAATTAAGAAAAAGCTCAAACGATGCCTTCACATACCACAACATTTTCTCCATGTCGAAGTACTGGGGCGGGAACATAAAGGTTGCATTGTGGTCCAACCAGCTTCAAAATGATTTAACCAACAGATTCAGAAGATCATAAAACATAGGAGACATGAAATCAACCGTTTTCTATATAAATTATAAAAGTAATTAGGAGAGAAATAAAAAATTACCGGCCAAAATCTTCCTATATTGAAGTTGTTGACGAATGTGACCCCCTTACCCCATCCACTGAATGATATGAATGTGTCCTTAACTTGGTTTATCGTGTCAATGGTGAAACGACCTTCATAAAATCCTGGAACTTTTGAACTGGTCCCTGCAGAGGAAAATTAAAGATCATTTAATCACCATTAGATTCATTAACATATGCATGGTTCACCAAAGCAAACACACAAATCAAATACTATTTTTTTTTCTTTGATAATAGCATCTTGACCATCAATACTAATCATTCTTCAGGCTGTGCTCCAAGTATTTTGTTAGCCTTTCATGGACAATCTATATAGACTTGACCTGCTGACTGAGGTAGGATATGGAGAAAACCTCCCAGAGAATCTTATCTATATATAGATAAATAAGACAAGAAAACATTACCCATATCTTTTCTAAGAAACCAATATCCCCATTTATGCATATGGCACACAATTTGAGTTGCCTTATAAGTAGCAAAAATAGTACGACAATGCATGCAACTATATCTATGGAATCTAGTGCATCTGTAGATGGATTGTGTAGCACCAAATACAGTGGCTATCTTGACCATGTGGTTCATATTAGGATGCACTAACCATACTCGTAAACAAGACAATCTTAAGAAGCATAGTCAGCAATTTTAGGATTGGCAGGTAAGATAACAGTGCTGTGCATAATACTGAAAAAAGTAAGACTATCATACTTACTAGAGTTGCGTTTAATTTTCTTATAAGAAAATTTGTTTGCACTTTTAGAATCTGGAAATTGCACTATGGGATTGACTGTCAACAGCTTATTCAAGTTCTGAAAGGAAATTGGATACATCTTCCACCCATGGAGAATGCTTCCATCTACAATAACGGCAGACAATATCCCCTAAAAGACAATCTCAAGAACTTAGTTTTCTGCAGAAAGAATATCTACAAACTCGTAACCCATATCGGACAATGATTTAATAGAACTAGTACTTTACCTTCCTGTCATAAATGTATGCCCCGTGATTCAGATGGCCCATGTTTTCAACCTGTGAAGATTGGGTGAATAACTACTAGAAAATACATCTCAGTAGATGTTGAATTCTTAAAGTAAGAAGCTAATAATCATCAGGATTACTCCCTTCTCTTTTTATAGTTTCCGACTAATACGACATTACCCCAATAAACAACCATCACTATATTAATTTATGAATATTGCAAAATGCAAGTTGATATTAACCTTATCACGTTATATATGGATTTTATAATGTGAAAAATAACACTTAGGAACTTGAGATTTCCTCATCCGGCTTGAAGAGTATATGCTATACAACTAACCAATATTCTTTTCAGCATTTTAAATACTAAGCCCACACTCTACCACCGGGATTGTCACCACTTATTCACTCCACAAAGGAGGATTTAGGTTTTACCTAAAAAGCCTTTAAGTCATGTAAAGTGCAAATACACAATATGAATCTCACTCTGGACAAAAACCTAGTCGATGTGAGAATATCCACTGGTGAAACATAATATTTACAAGGTTAGGTGTCTCTCCAATATACCGGCTCGGGATATCACAGTCCCCATATCTTTAGGAGCATCCGACGAACTACTGGATTCCAAAAACAAAATAAAAAAATACCTTTAGGAGCAGGGCACCTTCGGCTTTGAAACCATTTTGGCACCCCCTCCACTCTGCCACCAATATGGTTTTCACTTAACCAACCCTAAAAAGATGTGGGGTTTAACCTCAAAAGGCCTTAGTGGCAAGTAGAGTAAAACCCACAGTATGAATGTTACTCCGGATGGAAATCTACCTGATATAGGACAAACAAACAATAACCTTTACAAGGTTAGGCATCCCTTAGGTACACCGGCTTGGGGTACAACATTAAATCTCTTATATACACAAGTATCTAACTTATCTTGGGTAAAGAAAGGAAGAAAATATTATGTAAATACAAGAAACGGCAAAAAAAAAAATGATGATAAGGTTACCCATTTTGGCAAAAACAAAGAACACAAACCAGTAAGCATCAGAAGATCTTGAACTTCTAAATTCCCTTGCATCTTCTTGTAGTGTAAGCTAACATGTTTTCCCATATGTTAACAAAGGGGACTTTTAGACTTCATATATTTACTTCTTCATTTGTAACAAAAGATAAATATGAAATCAAGACTTTACAATTGAGAAGTTAACGCACCAGGATATATAATCTGATATTAGAAGAACATTTGATACGGGGAACTCGAAGTGCTTTATTCAACCATCTTTCAATTGTACCAACATACTTTTGACTGCTACCATGGTCTCCACAAGATACAAACACTTGAGCTCTGTCATGCACCTGCAAGATATCAGTTGGTTAATTATGTTTCTATAAGTGCAGTTTTTTATTATCGATGTTCAGGATAATAAAGATGGGAAAGATATAAGTATTACTTGAAACATTAAAGTCTAATCGATATTCTATTTTCTGGGGTGACAGGTCATACATTAATCTAGTTGCCTGAAGAAAACGGAGTGGCAGAGAACCATCTCCCTGTTGTTCAATCAAGGCGTTGGATAAACTAAGTCCAGAATGGAACACCATGACCAAATAGCCAATCCATTTTTCAATGCAAGATATAAAATTAATCAAGCTGGACAAAAGAAAAAAGAGAAAGGCAGAGTCAAATGTACCTTTGGTACGGAAAGAACGCTCCCATTTTCCTTGACTGGATAGTCTGACACATAGAGTAGAAATCCAAACATCTGGACAAACATAACAAATGATTTGAGAGAAAATTTGATTTTGTTTCCATACTGTTCATACAATGCAAATGAAGTGCTTGCACACCTGACCCGCAGATTCCATAGAAACTGGGCTTTGGGCTTCAATGATGTCCATAGAATCAGATATGGTATCCAGTGCATCAAAAAGAGATGCAATCTTTTGAACTTTGATGGGTCCATAACCTTTCATTTTATTATTGGGAGGAATTGGAGAAACTGAAGCTGTACTGCAGCGTTTTATAACCCTCTGTAGTGCTGAAAGTAAATCAGAATGTTCTTTTCAAAAAACGGCCAAGAGAAACTACTCCAGATAACTCTTGTAATCCATACGTAAACTCTGATGCAGTAACATAAAATTAGTTACGAAGTGCAAAAATGTGGAATGAAATACAAAAGAGCAGATAAGAAAGAACAACCAACAGCAAAAACACATAATAATGTAGGTGAACAAAAGTGACATTCAGCTGTTTTCGGGAGAACTTCTTTTCTAATTAGCTATTAGATTTGAGGATTGACTGAATTCATGTAGACCGTAAACTTTAAAGCTATAGGGTTGAATGCTTGTTAGCTTTGACCAGTAAGAGCTGTAATTGTACCATAATCAAATGAGACAACAAGAGAGAAAAACGGGAGTGACGCCAATCATGGATGACCTCTAGTCAATCATAATGGACTTCCAATGTGCAAGATTTTATAATGTATACAAATAAGATGAATATTTCAAAGTGCAAGTGGCAGAGATTCTACTGTCTTTTTTATCGTTGTTGTCATATGTCGATAAGACACTTGTAGTTCTAGTTCTATTATTCTTGTGCACGGGTCTTTTGAAACTGCTGCAAACAAATATTGCTTACATCAGAAGCTTCGAAAGGATTCCTATTAGACACCACATAACTAGTTCCATCTTTCCAACATCTCTTACAAAACAAGAGTCTTCTTAATACTTCCCCTCACCTGATCAACAACGTCCATTAGCTAAGGCTTGCCAGTTATTGGATGAGGTATAACTTTCAAAATAGGGGCTTCCATGGAAGAAATTTTTGTGAACTTACCAGCATTTTTTAGGTCCAAAGGCAAAGACAGGAAGACATCGTCTCACTCGAATCTAATTTGCAACTAACCATAATCACTGGCACATTCATGTGTAGTTGGCGAAGTTCTCAAAGTCTAAAGGTAGGCAGGTGATCAAGGGTTGTGAGGTTATAGCAAACATAAGTTAGTATAGCAGCAGCATCTAGTCCAAATCCTCCAATATGCTTGATTTGACGCTCCAATATAGAGAAGAAAATATAAGTCACTAAATCAACTTTAAAATAGTCAGATGAAATTGCTCAAAGAGCATCTCCAGTGGTCCCCGGCAGCCTGAACTTCCACCCCATGACCCACCACACACAAGTACCCAACTTGTCACCGTGACCAAACAAACAACCACACCATTCCGACAGCAAAAACGACCCCCTCCGCAGCGTCAGTTGATCCTACGCCACACATATCACAAACAAGCTATTTCCCACCCATTGCCCCTTTGTGCATCCTTTAACCGCCATCTTAAAATAGACCTCGACTGTTCTAATTCCTGGCTTCACAACAATATTTTCCGAACAAGGTTTATTGCAAACTGCCGTCTTTCCGAGGTGATTATAGACAGTGGGTCCACATAGAACCTAGAATCTATGGAGGTGGTTGAGAAACTTATATAAGAAACGTTTCCGAGTAGTGAACTGTTTGATCTTCACTGGCTTTCGCATGGAGGTAGAAAACGATCGGAGGAGGTGTGCGTCGTGACATTTGCGATTGGAGGCACGTATGAGGATACCATACATGAGCTCGTTGTGGACATGGACATTTGTCATATGCTGCTAAGGAGGACGTGGATGCTTGACTGGAAGATTGTATATGAAGGAGAGACCAACACTTTCAGTTCCCGGGGACGACGGGAAGGGTTATCCTGGAGTCGCTACTTCCATCGATTTGTGAGGCTTGAGCATGTCAGCTTCATTGCAGAGACACAATCCCACAGTAGGGCTTACGCATTTGTCAATACGCATTCTGCAGCTCCTATTCCTGTTCCATCTAGCTTACAGTTTATTATTGGTGAATTTAGTGATGTATGTGAGGATCTTCAGGGTAGTGGCTTACCCCCTTTACGTGACATTCAGCATGTCATACATTTTGTCCCGGGAGATTCCCTCCTAAACTTACTGCCTTATCGAATGGCACCAGCAGAGCATACGAAGTTACAGCGTCAGGTTTCCGATTTATGTGACAAAAGGTTGCTTCAGGAGAGTATGTCGCCATGTGTTTGTTCCAGCCCTTCTAACTCTTAAGAAGAATGACAGCTGAAGGATGTGTGTTGATAGCAGGGTTATTAACAAAATAACGATTAAGTACCATTTTCCAATTCCATGACTCGAGGATATGATAAACAGTTTGCACGGAGCCCGAGCTCTACCTAAACTCGACGTGACGTCGGGTGATGAGCGGAAGACCGCATTTAAGACAAAGGATGGCCTATTTGAGTGGATGGTCATGCATTTTGGTCTTTCGAACGCGTCATCAACATTTATGAGGCTTATGACAGAGGCCTTACGGAAGTATATCAACAAATTGTTTGTTGTGTACTTCGATGACATTTTGATTTACTGCAAGACTGAGGAGGAGCATCTCCAGCATATCACCGTTATTCTTGTTGTCCTGAGGGACAACAAGTTATTTCATCAGTTGAAGAAATGTTCTTCCATATTAGATTTGGCTTAGTTTTTGGGTTTCGTAGTATCCACAAATGGTATTCAAGCTGATGAGGTCAAGGTTCAGGTCATCAGGGATTGACCAATACCTACGACTACTTCACAGGTTAGAAGTTTTCATGACCTTGCCACTTTTTACAGGCGGTCCATTTAGGGTTTTAGTACTATCATAGCATCGCTCACTGACTTGATGAGAGATGTTTCGTTTACTTGGAGTCCTGAGACAGCTATAATTTTTGAGACGATCAAGGACAGGCTGACTTCAACCCCTGTTCTTGTTCTTTCCGATTTTACTAAGTTATTCCATGTGCATACCGATGTGTGCAAGACTGGAATTGTTGCAATTTTTTGGAAGGGAGACGACATATTGCTTATTATGCTCAGGTCCATAGTTGTATTATTCGACATATGACATTGAGTTCCTGGTCGTGGTACATGCACTCACACACTAGAAACATTAGTTATTACATTAAGATTTCATTCTACACACCGATCACGACTCCCTCTGGCATATATACCATCAGCAACAGGTCACATTAGTGAGACATGAAATGGTTTAACTTCCTCTAGGGCTACACTTTTAGCACCCATTATGTTAAAGGGAAGGAGAACATTGTTGCCCATTGTCTAAGCCCTCACAAGAAGGCTTTGGTTACATAACGAGCTTTTGTTTTCGGGTTTGATACGTTTCATGAGTTATACGCGACTGATACATTCTTTGGTACTATTTTTGCCGAGTGCCTCGCTCATGAGGATACCTCATTATAACAGAGATTCACAGTGGGGGTTTGGGAGGGTATTTTGGCAGTGGCCAAGACTATGTCTTCTATGCGAGATAAGTATTTCCAGAACACCAGTGACGCGATGCCAACCAGTTTATTCGATGGTGTTATACATGTCAGTCAGCTAAGGGGACTCAGCAGAACACGAGTCTCTACACTCTTTATCCATTCCAAATGCTCACTAGTGCGATGTCTTCATGAATTTTGTGATGGTTTACCGATGGCAGCAGAAGGTTTTGATTCGGTCTTTGTCGAAGTCGAAAGGTTTTTGAAGATGGCACACTTCGTTCCCTGTACCCGAACGAATGATGCTTCTCATGCTGCCTATCTTTATTTCTAGGAGATTTTTCGTTTACATGGGGTTTCTCGATTGATTACATCTGACAGAGATGTTCGTTTCACTCGTCACTTCTGTCGGACCATGTGACAACATCTCAGGTGCAAATTACAGTTTTACACGGCGTTCCATCCACATACAAAAGGGCAGATTGAGGTGATCAATCGGAGTTTGGGTAATTTCTTACAATCTACGGTCAGAGACGATCCGAAGGAATGGGCTTTCACACTTACACAAGTAGAGTTAGCATTTAACAATTCCGTTAACAGATCGACGGGATTGTCTCCATTTCTGATTGTTCGGGGGGGCATTCACCAGACACAGTGTTGGATTTAACACAAATACTTTTGACGATCCCATATTCATTTTATGCTGAGGAGTTTGCCGCTTTGATCCAATGTATTCATGAAAGTATGCGTATCGGATTAGTAGACTTGTGTTGTCTATAAGGCGCAGGCCAATTTTCACCGACGACATGTCAGTTTTCAGCTATGAGACTTGGTTATGTTATATATAGAGAAAGAGCGTCGTTCAGAGTTGCACTCCAAATTAGCCCTCCGACGAACGAGTCCTTTTCATCCATCCAGTGGATCGGGGAGAATGCATATGAGCTTGACCTTCCAAGGCAGATGCGTCGATCGTCAGTTGTGAATTTGAATCTCCTTTCTCCGCTTTGACACCAGTTTTTGCTCCACGCCATCATGATGTTGACCGTATTGACACCATCCTGGAGAAGGGCACACATGTGACACTGGAGAGATGAGTTTATCATATGTACAAGGTACATTCAAATAAGAGGCAGAGGATTCCAAGATTTCAGAGGCATATTTTAAGCATAATGACCCCGAGTTGTTTGAACACCAGCCGGTTTAATTGGTGGTCGAACCGGTTGAATTGGTGGTCGAGTTCTTCCACAGAGGGAGGGTTTGATATGAGTCATATTGTAGACGGGCTGTTACCATGTCATAGGTCCCTCTCTCTAGAGTTCTATAATGAGGGGTACTCTTATCTATTCCAGTAGTTAGTTGGTTTTTTTAGCATTAAAAATTATAGAAATTTCTCACAAAATTAGGGTTCTTAGAGAAACCCTAATTTCTTTACAATTAAGATTAATTAAGGTTTCATTCTTCTAATGATTTCATTCTTTAGGGGTAGTACGCTTACTAGGTATAGTTTCAGATGTATATGGAGGAAGTTTGTTTGTTTGCGACGTAGATGATGATAAATTTTGTCCAATTGTATTTTGAGCTCCTTGGGAGTTTCCAATAGTTTTGTTTGGCGTGTCATACTATTAATGCATACAAAATTATTATCGGGCTTCTTTAATTTTAAATATGAGGGGTGGGCTCTGAGAATATTGCTGAAAGATGGAATTTGTTTTGATACAATGTATTTTTACACCTTGTATTTAGCTTTTATGACTTCTAATTTATCAGCTGTAACTGATTCCCATAGTGTGTAGTTGCTGGTTTTTTTTTTTTTTTTTTTTCCATTACGTATTGAGTTGTTATTTAGAATCTACCTTCTGAAATAATAAATTATCCATTACTATCTGATATAGCAAATGATGATCAATTGCCCATCCATATCCTAATATACCATAAGATTAAAATGCAACCCACCTCTAAACTTAGCATTATTCACATCACCCCATTCCTTAATTGGAGCATCCTGGAAAATGAGGTCAGTTTGATGTCCTAAAAATAATCCACAGTAACGAAATAGTACAAAGATCATGACAAGCTCACATAGTCATATGAAGTAAGGTCAGCCTTGTAATCAGATTCATTTGCACCTGTGTTTGCACCATTTAGAAATCCAAAATTTGTTCCACCATGTGCCATCTGTAATTTAAAACAGTACAATATCACCGTAGGAATATGCAACCAATTTATCACCTTCAAGAAAAATAACTAAATTTGGGAGCATACATAAAGAACAACAGAACCATTTTGACATAAAATGGTTTTCAGAGCATTTGCTGTAAAAGCAGCATCAGTCTCTGCCATCTTCTCTCCCCAGTGAGTAAGCCAACCTGTGTAGAACTCCCTGTAGAGACAAAACCATAAGCATTGGAGTGTATATATTACAGTAGTAAAAACTAGAACCACTTGCTTAACCCCCGTTTGTTTAAGGGTACCCTCATAATGTATATTTTAACATTTTATATTGAACATCTATACTTTGGTGATACATCGCTGAGTTTTAAAATTTATATATCCAGCCTCTACGAATCAATAAATGGTCTGATTCTGTATGTGTACCAAACAAAGCCCCTGAAGAGACATCCCTACACCATGAAGATTCAAATAAAACTGAGGTGGCTTATATTCATGAGGCATTTAGATAACCCTCAGACAGAAGGGGGTGAGAAACTACTTCCCCAGAGAGTATACTTACGCAGACAGAGGAGGTGATTTTCCCGGGGCATTAAACTCCTGCTGCAACTTAAATATTGGCCACGGGTCATCACCAGTTGTGAAGTCAACAGCTATGATTCAATAATAAAAAACATATCAATTAGATGAGATATATTTGCAAATACTTAAATTATACCTCTCCATAGGCCAAGTTAGCAAGGACGAGAATACATCTCAAGAGTTACAATATGGTTTGTTACTACAAACAAGTTATCCCTCTCCATAGGCTAAGTTTCTATTATAGAAATTGGTGCATTAACCAGTAAAAAGACAAACCTGAGTAAACGTTAGCTCCGGGAATGTTTCCCTTCTCAAGATTTGGCCTTCGACCTCCATCTGTGGTATATCTGAAAACCGTCTAAACAGCTAAATTATTGTACTCAAAAGTCAGATAAAAAAAATAAAACTAAGATAAGAATGCACGAAAGTTGTCTTTTAATAACTTCTACAACTTTCTAAATTACTTTCTTCCAATGAATATAGAGTACACCATACACTGTGTGCTGATTAAATACATACATAGACAAAAATGTAATAGACGGAAGAAAGAACGCCAAGGGATATCTATGTTTTTCAGATTAATTCAGTATAAAGATAATGTAAGGATTTTCATATCGTCCAAATAGCAAGTTACAACTAAAGAAAATGGAAACCAGTATGTTAAGAAGTAACTAGGATACTATGAAAAACTAGAGATATAAAGATATAATAGAAACTAGTATGCGGTACAACTTTCCCAGCAACCCTTACAGATGACCCTTAAAGCAGAGTTTCGGGGCCAAAAAAGAAAAGATCTTTTAAATTAACCAACTCACATTGGTGTGCTCTCCTAGAACTACTCTCGGGTATTTGGAGTATCATAACTGACAAATGTGAATCGATTATAGCATATAACTTCCTCACGAAACCATAAAACCAGCTCTCAATTATAAAGTGCAATTTTGGGCGACGTAATAAGCTGACAGAGATAAAAAGTGGAACATAACTGAGAGTCTAGACTAGGATGATGATGCAAGTACAGAGGTATTAAGAAAATAGTTTTGTTTTTGGAAGATGAGCCCATTATTAACGAGACTAGTAACTCAGATGCTACTGCAAGGAATTGATCCCGACACCTGGTAACAGCTCCCAAGTTCTTTACTAGCTAGGCTAGCTACAGACAGTTACTGCAGCTATGGAGAACGTCTATTATGACATCTTCTCCTTCTAAGAAAAATTACAAAGGTTGTTGTAGTACTCGTGTACATTTGCATATAATTTACTGATTAGGTGTATCTTGTAACTTGATAGTTATGTTGCTGAATATAAGAAGACGCATATTATAATAGACCTTTATTTTCTTCACTCCCAACCTATTTTTAATTCTCATCATCACAACCCAAATAGGATTTAAATGTGACTAAAGTTGATTAATATCATCTAAACATCCAGTAAAAACCAACGACGACACCTATTAGTGCTGGTATTCTCTTCACTCCCACCTATTTCTATTCTCATCATTACAACCCCAATAAGAGATATAAAAGTGAGTGATGTTGATTATCATCTAAACATCCAACAAAAACCAACGACTGTTGGTGTTCTCGACAATTGCAAAAGGCAGAAAAGAACTTGGATGAAGCTATTGAAAAAGATATCACATATGATGCAGTTTTGTTGAATTAACCCGAAGAACGAGACCATTAACCAGATTTGTTCTTCATCTAATAGGAATGAAAATAATAATTTCATTCATCCTAGGTGATTTAACCGCTTAAATTGTCAACAAAAGTATCCATTGACTTCGGCAGTCATAAATACCTAGAGGCGGAGTCAGAGTTTTATACTAGGGGATGCCGGGGGTTTGGGGCGGAGTCCCGAGAGAAAAAAGGGGTATTTTAGTATTTTTGCTTTACATGGTAGAGAGAGAAAAAGAACTACCGAGAGAGAGAGGGAGGAGTTAGAATAAAATTTAGAGTTAAAAAACATTAGGTTGGGCTTGGAGGTATGCCAAACCCTTGGGCTTTTGTAACTTTTTTTATTTTTTTCCAATTACTAAAGGAACTATTTTTTCCCCAAATCCCTCCCCCCCCCCCCCCCCCCCCCCCCCCCCCCACACACACACACACATAATCTGCTCCTGTAAATACCAAAGTAGAAAAATTACACGAAAACTGGCAGAGTACAAATATGGAGGTGTTAGCAAATAAAAAGAAGACTATAAAGTTAACAAAACAATTACAGAATTGTGCTGTCTCCAAGGTGTCCTCTTGCCAAAGTAACAAGGCGGCGAAGGTAGCCTTTATCCTCTCCATATGAACCATATTCATTTTCAATCTGAGAAAATAGTGTATGGTTAATGATACTGAGGTAGCACTAAAACAATAAAATTGAACACATTTTTTGTATAAAATACATTTACAGATTCATGTGTACTTGTTAATGAGATCAAGAATTAGTGGATATTTTCTCTCTTTCACCGTCCAGAATCCAAAAAGGTGGGGTGCCCTTTCTTTAATTTATTTGGTACTTTATGTCTCATTCATAGAAGTGTGTTGGAATAAATCAATAGTTAAGATATGGTAACTGCCTACTTGGACAATTTATAAGGGATTTAGGAAAACGAAAAAGAGCAGCCTAATCTTTAAGGAGAAAAGCTATGTGGAAGATTTTGATGTGAATTAGGTGTATGGTCCTCAGTGGTTGCTCTGTGACAATTTTGATTTTAAAACGGATCATTTAGCCTCAAGAGCCCCCTAGTTCTGTGTATACCTGTATATATACGAGTTTTTATGTATATGAACGAACCCTTACAAAAGTGGACAAGCTCAAACCCTTAAAGAAAAGTTGAAGGGGTGGAGCAAGTTCTTGTTTGTAAAGGTTGAGCTGAAGATCCAGGTATTATGAAAAATATCAGGAAGGTCGATCGCAAGGAGATGTTTTGTCTTGATGAGAAAAAGGTGGAGATACACAAAAATTATTTTTATGTTGGGAGATCGAATGGAGCCAAATACATAAGGTTAAATGGCTTACTGAAAGTTATCATAATTACTAGTACTTCATGTAACTGGCAGTGATAAAGAAACTGCATGGCCTTTACATGTTGCACAATGGGAGTCGGCAAATAGTTGGTGGGACAATCATATTGTTCAGGTTGCTTAGGTATTTGGTGGAACCTCGCTGGAGACCTTAGATGGCTTTCAGCGCGATGAATTGAGCAGGATAAGAAGGCTTGGCTTGACAGAGAGTTTCAAGAGATTATTATAGGTCCTTTATAATCCTAAAAAAGAAATACGAAAGAACTTCTTGCTGTCATTCGACAGATGATGAATTAGGAACACATACATAGAAGTATTCGACTCAATTCATGGGATTTCAATATGAACTTCTGGGGGACTACACTTTTCGATTGTGACATGAAATTTTCAGACAGGAGGGAAGGTCACTTTCATATTTTTGTGACAGCTTGAAATTATTATAAAAGACCTATAATAATCTCTAGACACCACAAAAATATCAACCCTCTGCAAATTTCATTTGACAATAGAAAAGTCTAATACACCAAAATTTCATGTTCAAAGCCCACGAGTATTGAGTCGAATACTCTTCAAGTTCAAGTATGCATTCCTAAATCATAATATGGCGACCGAGAGTGAATAGTTAGGGAAGCCATTACGTAAGTTATTGATAATGTGTACATGGTTCTTTTCTAGGATTATAAAGGATTCGCAAAAAACGAGTACCAAAATAAGCACAACAACATAAACTTTGGTGGTCTTCGTGTCTCATTTTTCCTGTAAACTTTTGGTACAAGCTCAGAGTATATATACACTTTAGTTAACATATCAAAGTATTTATAGACAATTGAAGCATAGGGAAAAGTACAACAATTTTACCTAACTTCAGTAAAGCCTAAAGATCATGCAAGAGAGGATCTCTCCTTTAGGAAGAAATTATATAGCCATAATACTTATAGCGTATAATATTAATGGCGCAGCAAAAGCAATTTGACTCATGAAAAGAGGGAGAGACGAATTAGAGAGAGCGGATATCGAGAACAAGAAGATAGAGAGACACGATGAATCCTCAACGCAAAAGAGAGAGAGAGAGAGAGAGTTGTGTAAAGCAAAAAAAAACTAGTTTTTGTTATTTCATCGAAAATTAACATTCCTAGAACATGCTTAGACCTTTTATAGTATTAGGATTAAAGAAACAAACAAGAAATACCAATCTATCCTTAAGGGAATTATCCCCATTTATGTTAAAGTGCTCCACCAGTTATGTAAAAAACAAGCCCTTGTTGTTGGCTTACCTGGCGGATGTCTTGCGGCATCAAATATATACATCCAATAGTAATTCCAGAACACTTATAGGAGCATAACGATGGGAATTTGATCATGAACGCTAACTCGCAGCATGAATCCCTAGGCTTCTAAATAATTCTATTATATATTGGTGAAACTTTAACTATCATATAAAAATATAAATGGTGCACAAGAAGCCTTGTTTCCACTTACCTGAACCATAATAATAGGACCTCCATTGTTGTACAGAAAAGGGTATACCTTAGGAAGCAAAACACTCCACCATTTTTCAACCTGTTACAAACAAAACTGTGTCATAACAAAAAATTAACAAATAAAGCCTTCATACCCAAGTACAGTAAGCTCTCTACCAAGCATTAATATTCATAACATGTGTTACTAAGCCACTGATTAAGGACCAGACTTCTGAAATAAAAAATAGTCTCACTACACGAATTAGACGCTTTAAACCGCTAATACTCTAAGGTTCCCCTACTTTATGTTGGAGTATATGGTGCGACATATGGAGCACAATAGAAGGTTACTTGCTATGAAAGTATATGCCTAAATTAATCTAGATTGCCTAGGTTTCTATCACTATGAGACTTTCTAATTTAGTGAGACAGTCTATCATTTATAAATAGAGATGTCCCTTCTCTTTGTAATTATCATTTTCAAATCAATAAAATTACTTTCACTCTCTCTTAATTACTACATGGTATTAGAGTGAGTTCGATCTTGAAGACGACCTAACTTTTTTCCGCTTCCACCGGCGACGACAATGATCATATATAAATAGAGATGTCACTTCTCTTTGTAATTATCATTTTCAAATCAATAGAATTACTTTCTCTCTTTCTTAATTACTACATGGTATCAGAGCGAATTCGATCTTGAAGGCAACCTAACTATTTTTTCACTTCCGCCGGCGGCGGCCATTGGCGTTGTCGGACTATTCATATAGTTCGATATTGTTTCCTTTCATCTTATTGACTAAGTACTTTGATAATCTGTATAGTTTTTTCTTTTCTTTTTGGTGGACTGTGTTACTATTCATCTTTCTTCTTCAAGGCTTTTCTCTCAAAACATTGATTGCCCGTTGAAATCTATCCTTGCTAGATTTTTATTTTGTGATAGATCTATTCTATTTTTAATCAAGGTTCATATTTGGAGAAGAGTCTACTTCATTTGGAGAACAAGATTTCAAGCAGTGGATTGACTCTTTTTTGAACCCCCATAAAATATGGTGATGTGGTGCATCACTGGAATCTCTGATGATGTGATGTTTATATTGCGATCTTTGGATTAGGGTTTATCCATTGCTTTTATGTATTGGAGAAGCCGATGTTATTCAGCCGACGTTGATGAGGTTATAAATCCAAATTCGAAGATTCAGTTTGTACTTCTGCACAAAATTCTGCATGGATTTCTCTCAGGTGCGATTGTTCTTTTCCCTGATGTTATTCATCTCTATTTGTTAAAGAGATTGTTTTTGGTTTGATGTTGCTGGTTGAAGTTGAAGCTAAAGTTCTCTTTCAGTTTGGGATTACTTTTATTTAGCAACCGATTTGAGTACGAAAGCTGCTGAGATCTAGTGCAATTTCTTAAATTTCTCTTAATTCGAATCTGTGGTTCCCTGCAATTTACGATTTGTTATCTGCAATGAGAAGAAAAAAACAAGGGTCTACCCTTAATCGATTTGATTATTGCTGATACTCTTCACTTCTCCACTGTAGTTAACAGTGAAAACGTAATTCTCTTTTATGTTCGTAACTTTTAGTTGTTGGTTATAAGATTCAACATTGCCAGGGTTTGGTTTGATAAGAAGCCCCCCCCCCTCTTATTTGGTATTTCTTGTGATTCAGTATTTGCATTTCTTTTGAAAGCTTATCATCTTTAATAGGAGTTTGGTTTTGTTGTGTGACACCTCTTTATCTTTCCTCTCGGTGATTTTTATCGCTCTTTCTAGTGATTGATATTTCTTTCACTATGATTTTTACCTCTTCTTTTAATTGCGAATGTGGTTTTTAAGGTTTTTTATTCTCCTATCGCAAGACGCGAATTACTTTCTTTAAATCAGGTGAAGATGCTAAATTTATTCTACCACGGTAGAGTCTTCGAGTGACTCTCTCTTCCTCGAGTGAACTTCTCTATCCTTGAGTGATTTTTCTCACTTTCTCTTCCTTAACTGGTTTTATCTTCCTCAAGTGATTTTTTTCTTTCCTCAAGTGATTATTTCTTTCTTACTATGATTTTTATTTCCTTTCCTTCAATGATTTTTTCTTCCACAATTAATTTTCTTACCTCAGTGTATCTTCAAGATATTCACATTACCCTCGAGTAGGAAAACTGGCAAGTCGGTAGATGCCGCCAATTTCACGAGTACGTGCAAGAAAAATGGTAAGTCAGGATATTACTACCGCCGATTTTACAAGGGATGTGTAAAACTTTGTAATATTTCTATTGATGCAAACGGATGGTTTTGAAGAAGTTTTTATCAGATTTAGGGGGTGCCTTAATTTTCTTTATCAATTAGGAAGTGATTGTATATTTATGAGAGATTATCTATTTGTTTTTCTTATTGCAATCCACCTTGACACGAGCATTCTATGTCCGTATCAACGTGAGGAGTGTTGGAGTATATGGTGCAACATATGGAGCACATAGAAGGTTACTTGCTATACAAGTATATGTCTAGAATAATCTAGATTAAGTAGGTTTCTATCTCTACGAGACTTTCTAATTTAGTGAGACACTCTATCATCTATAAATAAAGACGTCTCTTGTCTTTGTAATTATCAATTTTTAATCAATATAATTACTTTCTCTCCCTCTTAATTACTACACTTTATGCATAGAAAGTGTATAATAACCGTTAGGATATTCTACCTAAGGTTAGTCACAACCTTGTCTGGATTGTTTAGAAATATCCATGATTTGGACAATTAGGTGTTGTGCCGCTTTTATAGTACAAGATATATAGGTAGAGGTAAAATAAAATCAACGATTTGGAAGTAAAAACATTTAGGTCTTTTGAAGTCATCATGATACCAGCGACTCCTTAGTACGAACCAACTAACTGATCCAGGAGTCACAATTATTTCCATCAGCAAACAGGCCCACACAATACGCCACAAAGATCTTAACGAAGGAAGAGTTGACCAGCCTCTTAACTTATCATTTTCTGAGAGAGGTCTAGTTTGGTTTTGTTCTCCTACCTTAAAACACAAGCATGTTTGTTTCAGTTTAATTAACTATGCATAATATATTTTTCATTCTAATAAGCAGGCTTGTTCGTTTAAAGATTTAACAACAAGTCTTAAAGATACCAATATTACGAGCTGCAAATGTCTGAAGTTGCCCCTAACTTCCCAAGAGGAAAATGAAAGATATGATATATAAACGTACCAATTGAAGGAAAGCAGGATCCGATGACCTTAGTTCAAGAGCTGGTTCTACGGCAAGCAACCAAGCAGGGAAACCTCCAAAATCCCACTCTGGAATCAAATGATATGTTTCAGTTTGCTTGAGCATGTAATGAAAGCTGAACAAATGGTTGTGCAAGAAAATTGGTTGCAAGTTGATCCAAGTTTAACAGAAAAGGATATGTAAGAGGTGCCCAAAACGATAGAGACGTCTTTGATTTTGTATAACTGTGCGTTTTCTACATATAACTTCCATGGGTCCAAGATCAGAACGACTGTAAATCCATATCTTAATCTGCCCTATAGGTAAAATTCTTGTACTCACAAATCAAATCAGCATAAGAATCCTACTTTTGCTTATTAATAAGTAAGGATTTTGGCAATGATATCTTTCTGAGCCTTGCTTACAGAGTATTGCAAGACCAACTGCGGACCACTTCTTTTGTTGTTTGAGTTCAACATATCACTTACATATACATGTCTAGGTATTTCAATGGTAGTGAAAGCCTAATTAGTTTCGAGGCGAAGACTAATCAGTTAGACATTAACCTTAACAAAACGAGGTATGTCCTCATCCAGAGAGAGGAAAGATAGCATCTCCATTCTCTAACCCTTGGAGAAACTGAGTTACTTTCCACAATAAAACAGGGAATATATATGGATAAGAGGAACGGAATGTCATAATTCACAAAACACTATAAATACAGTCAATCTCATAAAACATCATCACACAATCAAAGATAAATAAATTAGAATTCTAAAACTAACCTCCACATATATACGGCCCAGCACGAAGCATAACAAGGAGGTCTAACTCCTTACATACCACAAGAAACGACTCTATATCCGCAAAACCATCGAATACCCATTGACCAGGTCTTGGCTCATGTATATTCCAAGGAACATAAGTTTGTATTGTATTCAACCCCAATGCCTTTGCCCTCAAAAGCCTATCCCTCCAATACTACATCAAACCAAACTAACAAAAACTCACTAACAAACATTTAAACCAATACATGCATGATCACCAAACCAACAAGAACTTACCACAGGATGAACCCGAAAATAATGCACGTCGCCCCCGATAATCTGAAACTGCTCCCCATCTTTCCAAAACTTATCGTCATCAATTTCGAAAGCTCTGGAATTAATCTGGGATCAAACAAATTCAAGAAAAATATATGGGGTTAGATTAAAACACTCAATTCAACAAAGGGGTTGTTTAGGATTAGAGTTAAAACTGACTACAGTGATGTTTGTGATTGAAAACAAGAAATTTGAAAGTAGAAAAAAAGTGGAAGAAAGAAGAGAGAGTTTACAAGAGAGGTTTGGAGAGAAGAAGGTTCAATTGAAAGAGATGTTGTGAGGAGAAGAGAGAAGAAGGAGATGATAATGATGAAGAAGGCCATTGTTGTTGTTGACTTTTTGGTTTGAGGAGCCATGAGTATGAGGTTTGGAGATTAATGGTAGGGGCATCACTCATACTGTAATCTTTAACTTCTTCGAATTGATTGTTATAACAGTTACGATATTGGAGAGTAGAAAATACTGAAACCAAATCATCATATGTATTGTAGTTATATTATAAATAAAGAATACTAAACGACTAGCCTGTCTAGCTCATTTGGTAGAGCGAAAGGCTCTTATCCTTGTGGTCGTGGGTTCTCGCCCCCATGGTGGCGATTTATTGTTTTCATTGCTTTTTAAGTCCAAGCATGATATTTTTTTTTTTTGTATTAGAAACGCTCAATGCATTTTTTTGGTTACAAGAGTTTGGGGGGTTGTACATGAGTTCATAGACATTTAAACATGATACAACGATATACATTACATATGGTTATTGTAGGGACTTGTTCCTCAAGCTATAATAATAGTGAAATACTACAATACAAGACTCACGCCAAATTTGGAGGACATACACCCTATTGATGTTGACACCTGGACCACGAATTGAGAAGAGACGTGGTTCGAACACCCCTGTAATACAAAAAAATGAGTCAAGGACACCTGCCCCCACGAACTGGCAGTTACAGGAAAAATCTCTACTCTTTCCTTTAATCCAGGAGAACGTAGTAGAAAGAGGAGAGGGGGATAGAAACAATTAGGTAATTTACTCTAAAGATTTCAACTATTGTAAAATCTAAGAGACTCTAGCAATAAAGTTATCTTTCTAAATCCTCGAGCTGAGGTCGTGGTTTTTACCTATTTAAAAGTTTTCATGCTAAACTTGTGTCACATTATATTATCTATTTGCAATTGTTTGTATCACATAAACATTTGGTGTAAGAGACCATCCGAGCTACGAATTTAGGTATTTACATTTAGGGCCGTCTATGAGAGAGAAGATATATTCCACAAAATCCTATGGCAGACAGTTACTCAAAAATCATTAACAATCAATCATGGTGAATCCCAAATGACTAGCCTCAATCGCTTAACACGAAGTCATCTCAACAGAACCTGACTAGTTAGCAGAATTAAGGGTGAGCCTCAATGCCAAAACCGTGAAGTGAAACGAGCTCGAACGCCAATTGCTCACGATCGAGAACTTCACGAACATGAGCTCGAAGGGGAGCGCAAAACTCAGCAATTGGAGTATAAATGGCATGAAGAACAGATAACCACATTGTAGACCGCCTTAAAATCCCTGCAAGACAATCAACAGGGACAAACTCCCAGGGGACGAGTGACCGTACCCACAAATTTTAAAATATCAGCACGAGACAAACTGAGAACTCGAGGCACCACAAGTAAAGGAGTTTCCAGGCACCACCATAATAATCTACAGCAACCAGAAGCCTCAATTTATCTGGGACGAGGAGATCAATCAAAAATTAGTAGGGGACGTTGGCACTCAAAATGTCAAGAAGGAGAACTGCGACAACTATCTAAGATGCCAGTTTGGGAAAGATTGAGTGAGGGCAGCAGAAATCATAACCCAAGACCCACACACCAATTAGTTCCAGCACCACGCCGATATGTCACACATGAGCACATAGATAAACGAATCAAGGAATTGATTGAAGTCCAAGTTCTTTGCAATAAAAATGATTTAGGCAAACTACAAGGAAGTCTGATTGCCAAAGAGTTATTTGAAATGGAAGTTCCAATGGGATTCTATACTCCAAAGATACGCAAATACAGAGGCACTGATCCAAGTGAACACGTCCAGCAATTCCAAGATTCGTTGGGATTATATTCAAACTTAAATTCCAAGATACTGCTTGCTATAAGTCTTCAGGGAGAGTCGCTCCGATGGTTCTATTCTCTACCCGAATATTGTATCCTCACGTTCGACCAGTTGCAAAAACTCTTCGTAAAGACTTATGTTCACAACAAAAATAAGGAGGAGAATTTATATACTCTTATCAGCCTCCAGCAGTCTCAAGGGGAAAAGCTCGAAGCTTTTACCAAGAAGTTCCTCGAACTTGCTCGAAAAGTTAATAATCTAAATCATAATACAACTGTATCAACCTTTACCAATACTCTACAGATCGACTAAAAAACAAAAGAGCATCTATTCTTAAACAAACCCACAACCTTGGAAGAAATGATGGAAAAGGTAAATGGGTATATCGACCTGGAAAGAATGATGTCTGAAAGTCAAAAATCTACTTAAAATGTCCTAACCACGAAAGGTCCAAATACAGATAGAGACAATAAATATAACAATGTTGAGCAGGGTGACAAGAAATAAGCTAAGACAGATGCAGGAAAGACTCAAAAGGGAAACTTACTGCCAAAACCCGTCCTTCCAAAGTTAACTGTCAAGCTTTCAGAGATCTACCTAATGCTGGCAAAAGATAAATTCTTCCGTGTCACTAAACCTCTAGAGCCGCTCGAAGGAAAACCTTACTGTAAATACCACAAGGTGACACATCACGACACTAACAGATGTTGCACCGTACAAAGATTGATGGAATATATTTTGAAAGACTAAAGAATGTGTGAATATATTATCGACCTAGAAGGATATAAAAATGGGAGCTACAAGAAGCAGGTTGATGCCATTCAAGTCAAAGAAGATTCAGAGGAGAAATACCTGTATCACTTTTATATTAACCACATGATCGAGATTCATCAGATTAACAATTCGACCAGATACAAAAGAAGAAGGTAATACAGTGCCACGACCTCACAATCCAGGAGAAAGAAGCCAAGCTCCTACCCGAATCAAGCCTTCGGGGAATTGGTATTTCATTCGAAGATTGCGACATAGGTCATGTCAACTTCCCATATCATGACACACTAGTCATCATGCTAAAAATGAAAAAAATCATCATGCACACCATGATGGTAGATACGGGCAGTGCTATCAAAGTTCTTATTCAAAGCACAATTGAGCAAATGGGACTTACAGAGAAAGTAGAGCTGAGCGACACAGATATTAGTGGGTTGAATGGATCTAAAGAAGAAAGAGTAGGAAAATTTGTTCTACCAATAACAGCCAGGATAACAACCCTCGACGTTATATTTTATGTAATCAACACAAAATCTTAATTCTTAGGGATCATGGGGAGTTACTGGTTACACATGTATGCAAGCGACCCTTTCTACATACCATCAGGCGCTTCATTTTAAATATAATGAGGGCATCTACGAGATTAAAGGGAGTTAGAAGCTTACTCGGGCTTGTAAAAATGTAGTATCCAACATACTCGACACGTAAGAGAAATTTACTTTATAGCAATTACAGAAAACTGGTCACACCGAGGATCAGCCTTCCATAATTGAGCCCACAGAGTACATTGAGATTGATGGACATAATAGGGGTACATTTATTGGTTCCATGCTCATCAAACAGGAAAGGAAGCTTTAGTATAATTCCTTCGAATAAATAGAGATGTGTCGCATGGACATTTTAAGAGATGCTAGGAATTGACCCTGGGAAAACCTGCCACAAAGTGAGCATTCAAGATAAAGTAACAAAAGCAGAGGAGGTTCTCACCTCGACTCAAAGATGAAGTCAACAAAGAGATCAATAAATTGATTGAAGTAGGTTTCATTTGAGAAGCCAAATACTCATATTGGATCTCGAACATAGTAGCGGTTTTAAAGAAGAATGGGAAGGTCCGAGTTTGTGTAGATTTTACCGATCTAAACAAACATACACCGAAAGACAGTTTCCCTTTCCTAATAATCTATCAAATTTTATATTCAACCGCGGAACACGAGCTTCTATCTATGATGGACGGTGCTTCGGGATACAATCAGATACCTTTCTTAGATGAAGATCAAGAAAAAGCAGCATTCATCACTAAAAGATGCCTATATTGTTACAAGGTCATGCCATTCATCCTAAAGAATGCTGGAAGAACCTATCAAAAGTTAGTTACAAGCATATTCAAAGAACATCAAGGGAAGATCGTAGAGGTATTCATTGATGATATGCTCTGCAAAACTGAAAAAAGGAAAATTATGCTGTAAATCTCGATATTGTCTTCAATATATTACGGTTTTACAAAATGAAACTCAATCCAGACAAGTGTCAATTTGAAGTACACTCTAGAAAATTCCTGAGTCATCTTATTAGTAAAAAAAGAGAGAGATAGAAGCTGACCCAGATCAAATTCGAGCTTTCATATCCATGCCATCTCCAAAGAAAAAGAATGATGTACAAAAGCTAACTGGCAAGATCGCAGCTATCAACAAATTCGTCTCAAAATCGTTAGATCGATGTCGGTGGTTGTTCATGGTACTTCGTAGATCCACCATAAGAGGTAAAGGAAAACAAAATGAGGAGATCAATTGGACAAAAGAATGTGAAGCTACTTTTATTGAGGTGAAATAATACCTTAGAAAATTTCCAGTAATGAGCATGCCGATCGACAACGTGGAATTAACGATCTACCTTGCAATCACCAAAAACTCTTTAGCTCAGTTCACATACGATTAGATGGGAAGATCGAAAAACCAGTATATTTCATAAGTAAAACGGTTACACTAGCAGAGGCGAGATATTCTAAAATAGAGAGACTCCTCCTAACGCTCGTCTACACTTTCCAGAAACTAAAATATTATTTCCAGGCTCATTAAGTGAACGTCATGACAAACTATCCCATTCGAGAAGTGCTATCTAAGAAAGAAAAATCACGAGGAGTGCATCAATGGTCAGTTAGTTTGGGCTCCTAGTACCTAATGACAGAAGCAGGAGTCAGGATCCCAAACCCTTGAAACACAAGGAGGTTGAAGAAATATTATCGTTAGTTCGATATATTTCTAAAAACAAAGTACATTAACTATTGTCATTCACATTTACTTTTAAAAGTAAGATTTAATCTCCAAGAGTCTGTACATTCTTTTCTCATTAATGAAAACTTTTCAAGTTTTTTCCCATATTTCTATCTACTATCATATATATAAATCTACTAAATATTAGATGATTAAATAAAAGGTAAAACTAGCTTCGATCTATTTGACTACTACATAGTTACATGATAAATCAACTCAAACATTCTTTAAGAGGATTTTTTCTGGCTTATACTAGAAGAGGTCCCACCAACTTCTGGAGCTCTTGAGGACATATAGTCTTTGGCTCTGACGACAACTATTTTTCTTCCATATTCTACATGATACTGGGTAATTGGATCAATACCGGGTTCCACTCGATTCAAATATTTAACACGGATTATATCCACATTACAGATAACATCGTTTTGACCATGAAATCATGCATCATATCCCTATCTTCTTCAATACTCATAATTTCTCCTACAAAAAATGATAGCACCACTTTAGCTCTTTCTCATGCACCTCACTTGCCAAGAATCTATCCTTGTCCGGTATGGCTAGATCCATAAAATTTTCTTGCGAACTCTTATATTAATTTTATAGTTTGTTATAACGCTTCTCTAAAATGTCCTTCTCAACAAGCTCATTCATCAAATGGACCTCAAGATTCGATTTTAGGCCGGTCATTTCCTTCACCAACACTAGCGATTCCCTCAATTCGACATCACTCTTCATTTTTTAATTGCTTAATTTTTCCAACTTCCCTTCCCATTTCATCAAATCAACCTCCATTTTTGTTATAACTTTAGCCAAATGGTTCTTATTAGCCTGAGAAATAAATGACTCCGCCTCCATCTTCGTTATTATCTTGTGTAAGTCCTTATAAGTCTGCGCGTTCACCAAATCGGCCTCCATTTTTGTTATCAAGTCGGTTAATTTCTTCACAGCAACTTCTAAGTTGACCAAAGACCTCCATTTTCATATTCAGGTCAGTAGAATTTTCTAAAGCATCATGAGCCTTTTCAAGTCGAACACGAGTTTCTCATTAAGAACAAAAGGAGCTTTATGATGAGCTCGAGCAATTTTTAACTCTTTTTGCACAACAGATCGCTCTCTCATAACATTCTTCAAGAAATTATGAAATATATTCCTCATACATAGCAGTTCCTACATGAAAAAATTATATATAAATTCAATTACAATTTAACAGATTCATAATTATTAATAAATCATTGAGACACCAGCGCGAGCAGAAACACCTTTGAATTTCAAGCTATGTAGGTTTCTAGCCCTGGTCGCCATACGCTCAATGATATCATGATCTGGATAAATGCCTCGATCTTCTAACACTCTAGGGTAAGCTTCCTTTAGACCCCTCTCACTATCTATATCAGCCTCTAGAAATATAGTCAACATCATAAGGTCATTGGTTACTTCTGAAGTATTCTCTCTAATACCACAAAGTAAAAAGGTAAAATTTTGATATACATACTCCTATCTTTTCTAACTATTTCATCCTTTTTAATTTTTTCTTTAGCCCATCATAGCCGTGTATCACATAAACTTCTCCAATTTACTTCACTAAGAGCTTTACATTATCTCACCTGAGCCTTAGTATGTGCAGTTACAAGAGTTGCTGTAGATGATGAATTTCTCTCCCTAGCAAACTCTTTCTTTAGGGTATTAATAGTCAATCGCAGTTCGTTAACGTCTTACAAATCACAATTCTTATATCAAATCAAGGGGAAAAAATCCATTTTACCAAAACCAAAAAGTTGCATTCCAAAACAAAAAATTTCTTCTGCAAAAAATAAAGAGTTTCAAAATACCCAACAGATATCTTAAACTACCTTCTCATGTTCATCCGCCACTCAAACTTCAGTTTACGCGATAAGGGTGGTAGCGTCCAGACCTGAAACAACCTCTCAAGTTGGAGACCTCATAATATCCACTTCATCATCTTCTCCATCAAGCCCCATGACATCCACATATCGTCCTTTCATAATTGCCATGATGTCAGCATTAGAGTAGCCATCTTCCTGAAGTCGTTGAACAGGTTGTTACGAGCAATACTCACTTCGTTAATATTGTACGTGGACTCTCCCTCTTGAGCTTGTCCACAATCACCTAAAAATTGCTTCCATATTAGCAACCTCTGAACTCCATTTTACCCTTACCTTCTTCAGCCCCCTTACCTACCTCTGCTTCAGCTCGACAGTCTGCTTCTCGAAGAGCTCACTCCCATCCTCGATGCCAAGAACGAGACCCTTCAGAACATGGAAAACCTATACGTAAATAATATAAGAATATAAAATATGAGGTAAAATGATTGAAAATAGTTAGGATATCTCAACCTACCATCCGAAGCTTGATTTCCACAAAAGATATAACTTGAGAAGCATCAGAAAATATAAGGTCCCTTAACCTGCTTTCCAAATTGAGCAAATCCTCATCTGCATTAGGCTTTTTAGCAGCCTCCTTCATTTTGACCTTAGTTGGAGCCGGAGGGCTGCTAACAAGCCTTCTCTTCTTCGAGGTAGCTTCGCCCTCCTTACCATTACTGGTTCCAAACTCAGAAAAGGTAGTCTTCACATTTTTTTTCCTGGACATTATTCGCCCTGGGTTGATCGAACTAGTTCCTGATGGTCGTGGTTTAAACACACCTGGTAGGGCTTTTTGGACCATCGGTATAGCAATACCGATTTCAACAAATGTATTCAGCACTGGGGAAACCGTCGCTGAAGATGAGCCAGCATCTGCAATCTTCCTCTTCGCCTGAGATTTTTGTACCTTGGGAGACTTACTATTCACTTTCTTACATTTACTTATACCAAGATCGTCTAGCATACCTTGGAGTTCGGTACCTTCTCGAGCTACGACGTCGACAAGAGATTCTTCTTTGACAACGGTACACCGAGGATCTGCCAGCAAAACATTCATATTAAAAGAAAAAAGCGAAAAATAATATACCATTCGAAATTTAGAATACCTACTTATGTTCCTTTAACGATCTATATGATAGATCCAGGATGTCCTCGTCAGCTCGTTGATTACATCCGCCTCTCACCCAAATCTGGTTATCATTCCATACTTTCCCAGTAAAAGCAAGGTCAAAAAATTGAGGTCATGGATAAATAGAAGAAAAGTAAGCACCTCCAGTGGTACTAAAATACTTAACGTTGTAATACTTCAGCACATCGACATAAATAAATCTCCTTTCCTTTCCCTCCTCTGCCCACTTCGAATTCAGTGTCTCATAAACACTGATTATCTCATATATATTCCCATTCAGCTGTGCAGGATAGACTTTGATGCCATTCATTATAGCTTTAGCAAAATTGCTCAAATGCACCATTAACCCATAATCGAACTGAGAAAGATAGCATAAAAATCCATCCTCTAGGTCGTCTGACTCGTCCCCGTTAAAATAGTCCAAAGAAATGGCTTCAAGAATTCCTCTAGCGATTTTGTCCTCCTATAAGTCAGGAAGAGGATATTACGAACTATCCCCCTCTTCATCAAAATACTCCCTATACGTCCTCTCCTCAAGCTGTAGTACGCCTCCCCATACCCTTTTAAGACTACCCTTATACTTGCAAAATTCCTTCAAATGATCAGACCTCTCTAGATAATTATGAAGGATACCAGGAAAATCGACTTGATTGTCATCATTACTCTCACCATCTACACTTAATTCGGCCCCATCATCAGACACTACTATAATATCAGTGGTCCCAGTGCTAATACGATCGACTTCATTCCCAGTAGAGGTCGTATTTTCATTATCTACATTCTCCTCAGCTATGGATCGATCAGAAGTTGTAGGGTCCATCTCGAATGAAGAACTTGAAACATAAGGTAGCCTACCTATTACTACTTTAGCACGCATCTACATCTACATAGAGGCCCAAGTATTTTATCAATTTCATGTATATTTCCTCATTCTACTTATTTTACAAATTAATAATGAATACATTGCTTATGTATTATATCAATAAAAATGATTAATAATATTTTTCCCCAAATTTTGGTACATGACAAAACTTTCAAAATAAGGAATAGATCTTTCAAAATTTAAAATAGAGCTACACGAGGGAAAACAGGCAAAAAATCAACAAAGATTGAATACACAAGAACAGATCCGCTAAAATTAACAACACAATTCAACTAACCTTCAATGGTTGAATACAAGTCAGGCACAATACTCCTCTTCTTCTTCACAAGTTGCCCTGGTAACAAATCCCCCTTCTCCTCCACAAAGTAAACAACTTCTTCTTCTATGTTTGAACGATGTAGTGTCTTTTAATTTCTTTCTCTAAAAATTTAGTACTCAGACTTTTTCTTCGTATATCTCTTTATAGATTTTCTTCTCTCTAAACTTTAGAACTTTTTTGAGGAAGATAGAGAAGAGTTATTTATAAGACATTTTTCTAATTGCTGACAGTTTTTGAGAATTTTGCAAGCCGCCCTCAGTTTTTCAATCGAGGCGTCCTTTCCACTTTTTATTTCAGACAACTCATACCTTTTGGAAAATGAACCCCTTTCGTCATTACCACCATTATAATACTTATAGTACAACACATCTCTCACTCTCCTACTCATCCTTCTCTCAGACTTCCCATCCTCCATGACAACAAAGCCAGTTGCATAGAATTCAAACTTCTATTTGAAACTCTTTTAAGATCACTAAGTACTCCTGAATATCCAACAATTCTCACAGAATAATCAAACTTATTTATAAGTAAATGGACGGGAATACCAATGTAAACAAATATTCAAAATTTGAATATTTTACCAGAATACACATCAAATAAGAAGCAAATTACAACAAGTCAAACTGAAAATATTATTTATTTATTTCCCAAATTAATATCATTTCGGCCTCCATATAAATCAAACTCCTAGAAATAGTTACACTTAAAACATCCAAGGTGCCCCATGGCCCCACACCTGATAACTTCACCACCAACAATCATTTTGTGCTTATCAACTATTTTAACAAGAGCAATCTCTTTTACAGCAATCTTTCGAGCTTCAAGTTCGATAATAATATCGTGAGATACGTCACACCAAAACTGCCAATACACCTCTATTTCTCTCTCCTGTGCATTCAAACCTTCCACCTGCAAAATAGAAATAGGTAACTCGACTTTGTAATCAACCAGCCCAAAGAGCCGTTCACATACTTTTGCTACCTTTATCGCCATAAGCCCCTTAACTGCATGACAAACCCTCTACGAGCGAGTCCTCACCATAATTCCTGTACATAATTTCTTGTCTAACCACTCTATTTATAGATACAAAATAGGATATTTCCAGATCCCATATATCAGTGAATACAAAGACTCAAGGATAAAGATAAATAGTTGTCAAAGTTATCCTCAATAATAACACATCTAATACAAAAACCATCAATGTCAAGCTTGAGATAAGAATCTAGGGATTTCGATTTAATAAATGAGCTAATTGGTCTCTATAGTTTGAAACCATTATTTTGCACATACATAACACATAATATAAGATCCATAGGATTATGAAAGCAGTTTGAAAAATGTGACAATAGCAGTTTGAAAGAATTTTTTTTATTACTTAAAAAAAACACAGATAGAAATACAAAAACCTAATTACAGATAGGGCACCTACAAGACTTCTTTGGAAGAATGTTAGTAGATTCGTTCTCCTCCAAAATAACCTGCTCCGCAATATAATGCAGACCGTCCCTGCATTGCTGCGCATCTTTGATGATATAATGGATTCGGAACATGTTGAAAAATTCGTCGTCCACCTCCTCCACCACGTCCTGTGTCATACAAAAGTAGGTTGGTGGGATATGAATGGGCGTTTATTCAGCTAGAGATTACGTTCTAAGGTATCAGAGTTTTAACTCCTCCATCTTCTCCAAAGTTCTAGCCTCGCGTATTTGTCCTCTAGTAGTCACCATTTTCGTTTGTACAAGAGAATCTCAAAAGATAGGAATATATTTGAAGAAAGAATGATGGATAAAAGACAATGAACAGGTACTTATAGCCATAAGTATATTAAATATGTACAATCAATTCCAAAGCAATCACTATTAAAAATAACAGTTTATGAGAACTTCAACGGTCAACACCAGTAATATCAGTCTAGTCTCCATAATGGGAATTACACGTCAACAACAAATCCAACATTCAATTCGATAAACAGACCGATTCAAATTCTAACAAGTTCGATTCAAAGTTCTCAACTCAAGCCACTCGTGTCTTCAGTTGGAAGGGACGATTGTAGGGACTTATCCCTTGAGCTACAGTAATAGAAAACTGCTGCAATGCAAGACTCTCACAAAATTTGGAGGACATACAACCTATCGATGTTGACACCTGGACCACGAACTAAGAAGTGACATGTCTCGAACGACCCGATAATACTGAAGAATGAGTCAAGTATACCTGCCCCCACGAACTAGCAGTTACAGGAGAAACCTCCACTCTTTCCCCCATTCTAGGAGAATGTATTAGCTTACATGAACTGAGGATGAGATCTATAAAAGGAATAGTAGAGAGAGGAGAGAGGGATAGAAAAATTTTTGGTAATATAATTTCAAGATCTCAACTATTGTAAAGCCCAAGAGACTCCACTAATAAAGTTATCTTTCTAAATCCTTGAGCTGAGGTCGTACGTGGTTTTTACCTATTCAGAGGTTGAAATTTCTAATCACTTGAAATTAACCGATTTCGATTAATTTAGGTCAAAATTAATAGGTCCAAAAAACCTTGAATTAACGGTCTAACCCTAGCCTAATTCAAGTTGGCCCAATGCTCTAGTGATAACGAGTAAGAGTAAATTGTGCACAAGAACAAGTAATTTTAACCCTGTGGGAAACCTTTTTTAGGAGAAAAATACACAGGTCGCAGCCGAATCGCCCGACAGCTGAACAATATAATATTAAAACAAAATTATAATAATTCAATTACTTACAGACTCGATAAGCACATCCCGTGGTTACCTCTCTTCTAATTAAATTCTTCACAATCAATTTCACATTCTCGCAATACCCTTAATTCTCGCAACTCCTCACCTCGGATAATGTACCATGAATCGCTCAAACTCACAAAATCTTAAATTGGATTTAGGTTTCTCAATCTTCGATTGATTCAATTTGAGTTTTACTTCGCATTGAATTGCTCGTTGAAATTTCTCTTCTCTCTAAATATCAAGCCCTACAAAAAGTTCTTTTAGAAGAGGTGAGAAGTGAAATAAGAAAGGATGCATTTTATTAGAAAAATTAAAAACCTGAAGTCTGTTCGAATAGAGAAATAATACATTCAAACAGACAATGCTTTATTCGAACAAAACCAAGATCCTATTCGAATAAACAAAGTTCTGAGTAACCTGCTTGAATAGAGAAAAAGTCTGTTGGAGCAGGGTCTATTCGAACAGAAAAAAAGTCTGTTCGAACAGGGTCTGTTCTAATAGAAAAAAGTTTGTTATAACAAAAACCTATTTTCTTCAAAAAGCATAATTCCTTTTTGACCTTTTGTAAAATATTAAGGGCTTGATATTTTTAAGCGAAGAGGTACAAACCCACGTACCTATTCAGTGTCAGTCCTGTAGTAGCTTACTCGCAGCCTTTCAGCACCAGTCGAATACTCGAAGGCTGCATCGAAGCCTTCTAAGAGACTCGAATCCCAACATGGCAGTAACTAAGTCCACGAGGCCATCAAGGATAATTGAACACTTGAAGGAACCATCGAAGCCAACTACCATAGCCGAAGATAGATGGGTAGCGCCAGAGGTCAGTACTAGTACCAAAAATACTTTGACCATGGACGTACATGGTCGAAGGCAGACACGTCTGACAGCCAGCTCACTAGAAAGAATAGTAAAACAAACCGCTCGATAACTATAGTGCTAGAAGCAGATGCTACAGTGTCCAAGCCAACAACTACAGTGTTAGAACAGACTCCGGGCGCCGGGTACAAGTTAGTTGTCCCCTAAGGATACACGTATAACTTGACCTCCCATGGTGACTCAGCCCTCCCTATTGTAGGAGCACGCTCCCACTAGCAACGAAGTGGCAGGTCGTCAAACGAGTAAGGTCTTTTAATGACCACAACCTCATCTAGTCCGAGCAACGAAATGACAGGTCGGTCGACGAGCAAGCTTGTTGGTCGTCCAACACTCGCAGTAAGAAGGCTTCATCAAAGCCACTCTAAGTATCTCCAAACAACGAGCAACTGTTAGCGACTATAGAACAGTAACGAGGAGCACCCAAACCCACGACCCTAAAGGGATAGCCTAGGAATTTCCTAGGGCATGTGAGTAAGGATGCTCCTAGGTCAAATCTACCCTATAAATAGGGAAGAAGGGATAAACCAATGGGATCTTCTTCTTCTTCCTTCTTCAGGCATTCTACTCTTCTTCAATGGTCTCAGACGTAACTAGAGAGATAGAGAGGAACCCGGAGAGAGTTGAGCGGTACCCTCCTCCGGCTCAGTATCAAGCCCAATCCATCGAACAATTATTGTTGTATCCTAGCAAAACAAAGAGACTTTAATTGGCGCCGTCTGCATTCCCCACCAAAGCCTCTTCCGAGCAATGATGGTGGTTTCCACCCGCAATCAGTCCCAAGAACAAGCCATGGCTGAGATGAGAGCGGTACTGGCATAGCTGTAAGAGCAGATGTCCACAAAAGATGACCAAATACGACAACTCCAACTTGCCAACAATACTCTATGCGATACCCTCGTCGTTAATACTTATCCGCCGCAAGGTTCGTTGGCCTCCGCGTCAGTAAACGAGTCGACCCCGCATGAACTAGCTCACGGGGGTGAAGTAAATCTTAGCCCTACAGTTGGGCCCTTGGCAACGCCAGTTCACCAGCCCCACGCACCACCTCGAGGACTAGCTATGCCTCTGCAGCCCACAATTCACCATGGCATGGGTCTGCCGTAGCATCGACCAGCTTACCAGCTCAACCATAATGACCTGCATCCTCCCGGTCGATATGCTCCACAGCTCCACGACCACCGAGTACCAACTCCCGTCATAGATTATGGTGCCCACTATGGCAACGACCGTGCAAAACATTCACCATGACATCCCCTTGTTGTCCTGATGACCCCTCCTACCCCCACAACCACGACTGTCACCCCCAATGCGATTGGAACCATGCGTACAATGAGAGGTTTTACGACCTATACCCAGGTATGCCCTTGTCGGGACCGACCTATGCCCAAAACTACGAGAGCCATTTTGACGAGTCATCAACCAGAGGTGAAGCCATTCGTAGAGGGGTCACGGGAACCCATAACCAGCAACCGCTGAAAGCAGCGTCCGTGGAGGCATTTATCCGGAAAATACAAGGCGCGGATCCAACTAGGCGGTTAACTACGGAGACGCTCCACCGAATCCATAATACACCTTTTACCGTGGCCATACAGAACTACGTGTCAGGCAAAAGTTACTCTCGGCCATAAATAAAGGCCTTCACTAGTTGCTAGGATCCAGGCTAGTACCTATCCAAGTTTTAATACAGCATTGGCCTACAACATCAAACAGATGACACACATGTGTTGTCTATTCCCCACGACCTTGTCTGACAGGGCCCTCGTCTGGTTTTAGAGTCTCGAGCCCAATTCTATTTCCACGTTTGAACAACTCTCGCCGGCATTCATCGAGAAGTACCTCTACAACTAGTAGTCAAAGAAACAGTTAACGGAGCTGTTCTTACTGAAGTAATAGATTACCGAAACCACTGACTCTTTCATATCCAGGTTCAAAAGCGAGCTCACCCTTATAGAACGGGCCGATGCGCCGATAGCATGCCTCGCCTTCATGGGCGTCTGTCTCCCTAGTTTTAAGCTGCGCGAGGCCCTGCATAGAAAACGGCTCGAAACCCTCGAGCACCTATATGAAAAGGTCCACAAATATCAGAACATAAAAGTGGACAACCGTGCCTCTACCTCGCACACTACTGCCCTTCTGAGCACCACATCCGTACCTACGCCGGTAGTACATACCGAGGTACCCAAACATTCACGAGACCACCAAGAAGATCCCAACGATAGCATGAACAAGTGACGTGCAGATCGTAACCCACGAGATAAAATAGAAGCACCCAGGGACGGATGTCAAAGAACCACCTGATGGGAACGTTATCCTCCCACCGACCTGACCATTTCATGGGCAGACATACTCCTCACAGTCAAGAACGACTCCGAGTACAGAAAACTTCGCAACAAGCCTGACCGACCTGGCCGCCCATACTGCGCGCATTATGAGATATATGACCACATAGCCAAGGAATGTTACGACCTCATCAATATGACCAAGACTTGGTTCTGCCTCGGCCGCTATACACATTATCTCAAAAGACCGATCCCACCCGCTAACAGAATGCCTCGCCCCACCCTCGACCAACCCGCAACAAACATACGGGTACCATAACATCTAGCAGTATGTGAGATGGTATTAGGGCACCTCAACCAAGCTTCGTCACGGCATTCCATCTCTAATTCAGCGAGGCAATGTTACCACCTCACCGAGAACCAATGAACGACTCACAACATTGATGCAGCCACTCGCCTTCCACCATAACAAACCATCTACTTTATCGATCATGACCTCGGCACAGTTTCTCATCCTCATGATGAGGCCCTCATTATTTGTATCATCGTAGGCGGTGTCCTCGTTAAGAGAATGTTGTTCGATTCCGGTAGTGGCGCTAACATCCCTTACTATGATGCCCTTCGCAACATGAATATGCAGGATTTCCTTGCACCCTTCAAAATAAAGATTTTTGGTTTTAATAGGTCCACTGAATGAGCCATGGGAGAGCTGGTCACTCAGGTACAGGCAGGCCCAGTTGTGATGCCTATAACTTTCATCATCATCAACAGTCCCACAGTTCACTACAATGGGATTCTAGGACGAGACTGGATTCATGCCATGAAGGTCATCCCCTCCTCCTACCACCAGGTAATATGCTTCTCAAGAAAGTTTGGCCCCTACCAGATATGAGGCTGCCAGGTCGCAGCCCGTGTCTGCTACACCAACTTATTACAAAACTTAATCAATCATGAGAATACCAAAAAAATAGGAAAGCACGTTGAGCGAGAGGATTAGCAACGAACAGTGTGTGAGCCCATGTCGGTAAACTCATCCCCCGTTCCTCGCCACCTTGACAAGGTAATACTCCCAGACACAGTACATGACCAGAACGATGCCATTATGAGTACGTTCAGTAAATCATGGACCCCGCCTTTCGTGGAGCCAGTCTTTCTGATTGACATCGATGGCCCCACGAGAACACCATATATTAGTTCCTTCTTGACAGGTGACGAGCGAGCAGACCCCATCACACTCCTCCGACAGTTGAAAGATATCTTTGCTTGGTCTTTTGATGAAATGCCAGGCATAGACTCCACGTTGGCCTGTCATCATTTACATGTTCATGAGAAGGCCAATCCCGTCAAGCAGAAACCACGCCGAACAACACCATGACTACGCGGGGCTATCAATGACGAGATCCAAAAGTTGCTGCACGTAGGATTTATATGACCCATTGACTATCCACGCTGGGTAGCAAACATGGTTGCAGTTTCGAAGAAGAATGGGGAAACCCGAGTGTGCATCAATTTTACTGACCTCAACCAACACTGCCCCAAAGATAGTTTTCTTATGCCCCTCATTACCAGGCTAGTCGATTTTACGGCCGGCCATGAGCGGTTGTCATTCATGGACGGCTACTCAGGATACAACTAAATACCATTAATAGTGGAAGATAAAAAATGCACGTCCTTCACCACTGAATAGAACCTATACTACTATACAGTCATGCCCTTCGGCCTGAAGAATACGGGATCCACTTACCAACACCTCGTAACCACCATGTTTGAAGAATAGTTGGGAAAAATAGTTGAGGTCTATATTAAGGATATGCTAGTTAAGAGCAGACTGAGCGCAAACCACCTTAACGACCTCGAGACAGTCTTCATAAAGGTACAGTCCTATCAGATGCGTCTTAACCCGGAGAAGTACAGTTTTGATGCTTCCTCGGGAAAGTTCCTCAGACACCTCGTCACCCAACGTGGAATCGAGGCCAACCCTGATCAAATCCATGCTCTCACCTATTTTCCATCACCACGAACGTTAAAGCAAGTGCAAGCCCTTGTCAGAAGAATTATAGCTCTTGGACGCTTCATTTATAAAGATTCCTACAAATACTGCCCGTTATTTCAGTACATTCGGGAGAACAAAAAATGTCAATGGAATGATGAATGCGAGGTAGCCTTTCAGAACATACTGCATTACTTAGCCACTCTACCCATCCTCAGCGCCCCCACTGAACACGAGTTACTGGGTTTGTACCTTATCAATGCAGATGAATCCATCAGTGCGGTCTTCATTCGTATGACAAACAAAACTGAGATACTAGTATACTTCATCTGTAAAACCCTCATGGGAGCAGAACTACGGTACTCCACTGTGGAGAAACAGGCCCTCGCGCTGGTATATGCCTCACAGAAACTACAACCATATTTCTAGGCCCACAAAATCAAAGTCATCACCACCTAACCACTGCGAGAGATTTTTGCAAAGAAGGATTAAGCATGCCAGATCACAAAATGGGCAATTACACTAGGAGAGTTTGACATCTGGTACGAACCACGAGTCGCAATTAAAGGTCAGGCGGTGGCCAAACTCCTCGCAGACCTCCCCATCGCTGATGACAACTGGCATAATGACGAGGATGATGACCTTGATACCCACATCGTTATAGATGAGCTGGCATATACTAAGGGATGGCGGCTATACACTGACGGGTCCGTCAATGCCTGCAGCTTCGGTCTTGGCATAGTGTTGGTTACTCCCCTCAATGAGAAAATCGAGAAAGCCATACGGGTCAATTTCCCCCTCAGTAACAACGAGGCTGAATATGAGCCATTATTAGGTGGAGTAGAAACAGCATTGGCCCTGGACGTGGAAGAACTCTCCATCTTTACGGACTCGCAGCTATTTGTTAAGCAGCATAGCGGGACGTTCCAGGCCAACGGCAGAACGGCAGAATGGCCAGCTACATGGAAACTCTAAAATAATGACTAAGCAAGTTCCATAAGGTTAACCTCGAACATATTCACCGCAGTGAGAATAGACACTTGGACGCCCTGGCGTATCTAGCAGGAATCATTGGCGATAAACTTTGCATAATCCAAATTGATATCCTTGATAGACCGATCATTAGCTTAAACCCAATACCAGCCATGCAGACTAACTTACTCGTATCCTCCGATTGGCGCCAACCTCTCCTTGACTTCCTCGGGGAATACATCATCCTTCCTGATGACCGATCAGCGGCCGAGAGCATCCACAATAAAGCCCGCAAATATACGATGGTTAATGGTGAACTCTTACGTATAAACCTATATGCTCCACACCTTACTTGTATCATTGGAGAGAAAATCAATACCGTCATCGTAAAAATCCAAGACGGTGTCTGCGGCGCCCACGCAGCGGGTCGTTTCGTGGCTGACCGTGCTCGCACTCAAGGATTGTACTGGCCAACTATATGACAAGATTTCATAACATATGCCCAAAAATACGACAAATGTCAATTTTACGGGAACACAATTCACGCACCAGCCATCGACCTCCACACAGTCTCCAGCCCCTGACCGTTTACAGAATGGGACTTGATATCGTCGGGGCTCTCCCTATGGAAAGCGGGTGATGCCAATGGCTACTGGTCACAACAGACTATTTTACTAAATGGTTCGAGGCGATACCCCTCGCTCGGATTAGGGAGGAAGAGGTCATCATGTTCCTATGGAAACACATCATCACACGGTTCGGTGTCCCCGCAGTACTGATGACCGACAATGGAACACAATTCATCAGAATAAAAGTCACAAATTTTGCATGACCTTACCACATAAAAATACTCCCTTCGAGCTCCTGATACCCCCGAGGAAATGGGCAGGCCGAGGCTACTAACAAAACTATAATCGATGGCATCAGTAAATGACTAGGCACGACCAAGGGTCGCTGGGTTGATGCGCTACCCCATATTCTGTGGTCCTACTGAGCGACCCCACGAAAATGTATGTGCTTCACACCGTTTATGCTCACTTGCGGCTCCGAAGCAGTACTCCCTACTGAAGTCATCGCCAATGCGATAAGATCACTGATTGTTGAAAGTGCAATCAATGACCGACTACTTGCTAAGAACCTCGACTTTATTGATGAAACCTGGGAGGAAGCTTCTTCCTGAATACTCCGGTATCAAGAGACAATGAAAAGAAGCTATCACAAATGAGTAATCCCTCAACAGTTTTGCAAAGGCGACTACGTCATGAAAAAAGTCTTCCCTACAGCTCACAATCACAACAAGGGTAAGCTGCAGCCCAAATGGGAAGGCCCTGACCTCATATCCTGCGTCACCAATTATAACGTATACTACCTACCCAATTGCGATGAAGAGGAACTCAAATCCCCCTTGAATGCCATGAACATCCGCAAATGGGCTCATTAGGAATACCTCAAATGTATATGACCACTCGTACTTAATATATTTTTAGTTTCAGCCCCATAATTCCCAACGTAAATTCTAATTATATGATCACTCATCCTCAAAGAGATGAAAATTGTTTTTATAAAAGTGAAATCACATAACTGGGGGTGCTCTTGACGTAGGCCGTCCTCGCAATGTACGAAAGTTGAGGTATCCTTGAAGTAGACCGCTCTCGCAAAACATGAAAGTCATTTTTTGACAAAAAAATGAAATCACATAACTGGGGGCGCCCTTGTCGTAAGCCGTGCCCGCAAAATACGAAAGTCAAGGTATCCTTGAAGTAGGGCGTCCTCCCAAAATTTGAAAGTCATTTTTTGAAGTAAAAATGAAATCACATAACTGGGGGCATCCTTGACATAGGTCGTCCTCGCAAAGTACGAAAGTCAAGGTGTCCTCAAAGTAGGTTGCCCTCGCAAAATATGAAAGTCATTTTTTGACAAAAAAATAAAATCACATAACTGGGGGCGTCCTTGACGTAGGCCATCCCTGCAAAGTGCGAAAGTCGAGGTATCCTTGAAGTAGGACCCCCTCGTAAAATATGAAAGTCATTTTTTGATGTAAAAATTAAATCGCATAACTGGGGGCGTCCTTGACGTAGGCCGTCCTCGCAAAGTACGAAAGTCGAGGTGTCCTTGAAGTAGGCCGCCCTCGCAAAATATGAAAGCCATTTTATGACGAAAAAATGAAATCACATAACTGTGGGCGTCCTTGACGTAGGCCGTCTTCGCAAAGTACGAAAGTCGAGGTGTCGTTGAAGTAGGCCACCCACGCAAAATATGAAAGTCATTTTTTGACAAAAAAATGAAATCACATAACTGGGGGCATCCTTGACGTAGGCCATCTTCGTAAAGTACAAAAGTCGAGGTGTCCTTGAAGTAGGCCTCCCTCGCAAAATATGAAAGTTGTTTTTTGACGTAATAATAAAATCACATAACTGGGGGCGTCCTTGATGAAGGCCGTCCTCGCAAAGTGTGAAAGTCAAGGTGTCCTTGAAGTAGGCCACCCTCACACAATATGAAAGTCGCTTTTTAACGTAAAAACAAAATCACGTAACTGGAGGCGTCCTTGACTTAGGCCATCCTCGCAAAGTATGAAAGTCGAGGTATCCTTGAAGTAGGCGACCTTCGCAAAATATGAAAATCTTTTTGACGTAAACACGAAATCACGTAACTGGAACCCTCTTAAGTGGACAATCCTCGCTACATACGAAAGTTATATAAAATATGAAAAGCATATATTTTCATATATACTAATCAGCGTGTACGACCAACGTGATTTAGTCCAACGAGGACTACTTAAAAAGTTTTGGTAGGGCACTTCACGCCTAGCTCAATGGACCTGGTCGCCTGTATGACTAACGTGATTTAGTCAAACGAGGACTACTTATAAAGTTTTGGCGGGCACTTCGCGCCTAGCTCAATGGACCTGGTCGCCTGTACGACCAACGTGATTTAGTCCAACGAGGACTACTAAAATTTTTTTAGTAGGCACTTCGCGCCTAGCTCAACAGACCTGGTTGCCTGTACGACCAACGTGATTTAGTCCAACAAGGACTACTTAAGAATTTTGGATGAACACTTCGCGCCTCACTAAGTAGACCTAGTCGTTTGAACAACCAATGATATCTTGTCTAAGCAAGGAATATTTAAAAAGATCGCCAGGCAAGTTGCTGCCAATTAATAAGCATAACTACTATGGCAGATATTATTTGTCACCGGATTTAATTTCAAAGCAAAAGACAATTCAATTCCCTTCAACTTTCTAGCAAGATAACTAGTAGATAAGACTAAACATAACATAAAAAGACTTGATTAAGAGCAAATACATCAGGAACAACAGGGACACGACCTCTCCCATAATCCGTAGGCCAGTCCCTCGCAACTAGCCGCTCTGACGTCCTCCTCGGCCATCGTACGCAACACAACTTCACGGCTTACACAATTATGTACTTGGTCCTGCAAAACAAGGTACTTGAACCACCATTTTTCATGCGTCTTCCTCTCAGGCATGGGTAGGGTAGACGGCTCGATATAAGTTCCCACTAATGGTTTCCCAGCAAGCCCACGCTCACCAAAATAAAACTTACTATAAGACTCTATCCAAATGGTTACCCGCGCTTTGAACCTTGCCTTCAACCGCGTCTGCATCTTTCTCCCTTCAACGTTAGGCCTTCCGGTTCCAAGCTCCAATATTAAACTAGAAGTGCCCCTCCCACAGATTTGCTGATATGCGATGGCATCTCTCTCCCACAAGCCTATATATATACAAAGCCTCATTAATTTCCTTGGGGAAATCTAAGAGCCATCCCCCTCTTTAAAGCATCATACTCCCAATTACTGCGCCTATAAAATGCCGCCCACGTCTCCCCAAATGTCCTCACCCACTGCCCCTTGGAAGTCACAATTTACACTAATAATGGATATGACGTTTCATCTACATTAATCTCTCATTACGTCGTCAATACGAGATCCTCATAACGAGGACATTCCCACGTCGTCGTTAATATGATAAAGTGTATACTAAACATACGTAAGCATAAATATATCAAGCAAAACATAACCAATTTAACAACACAGTTTTACAGACAAAAGCTCCACGAGCATCTTAAGTTTACATATCAAAGCATCAAGTCATAGTACAAGCTTAAAGCCTTACATGCCCTCGTCGATACGGGCACTACAGATCGACCTTACCATTCGCGCGGGGGGTTGAGCAGCTGCCGCCCTGTCCTCCTCCTCAAGTTGTGCTTCCTCTTCAGGGGTAATATCTATAGCATCCCCGAGTTGCAGAGGGCCTTGTCGCCCAAAATATCCCAGATGGTACAACTCCGGAACATCTCGTGTTTGACGCAACACTAGCAACGGCGGAGCTAGCGTAGCCACCCACTACTTCGTTGACAAATGAAACTTCTTCTAAACGGGCGTTGCCTTCCACCTGCTCGGCAACACGGCCCTGCAGCCCGTCTGCCACTTACTACGCCATCACCAACTCCTCACGGAGAACATGTTCATTTACTTCCTTCTCCAGCGACAAAGACCTTAGCCGTCCATGGGTCGCCTCCAAGTCACCCTCGACTTCAAGCTTCTCCTCAGTTACAACTTTTAGTCACTCCTCGAGCCCAAAGGTCACGCTCGCTACATGATCCGCTAGCTCGCGATGAACGACCTTCGTTACGAGCTCTTTCTACGCTGCCTGCATTTCCTCAAGCCGCAGTTCTAGCTCGGCATTACGGCTGACGAGGTTCTCGGCCTGGAGTAACGAGGCCTCAAGATTAAGTGTACCCTATATAAAATAAACAAAAAGATTTATTACTCTTCATAAGTTCGATGATAACGGGCGTATAACCAATATAGCACTAACTTACTTGGACAGCTGCCACGACCGCTGCAAGACGAGCCCGAGGATCTTCCAACGCCTCAGCAAGACGTATCCTTTCCTTCTCCTTGTAAGGGGTACTCTGCACTTCCCCATCTGGAAAGCTGCCTCAAAGAGTTTGCCACTTCCAATCGAACGGGTCCCTTCCTGCACGAAGGAATGAGACAACGACTCTTTTTCCTTGCCTCGCCGTTGTCCCGGATCTTCGTCCTAAAGCTCGACGATCACTGACCTCTACCGCTTTGTGACTGGGGCATCCTCCGTATGACCACTGACCCCCCACAGCCCAAGGCTCTGCCCAGCGATAAGAGGTGCGGAAGCGTTTGAACCGGACACATCCTTTCCCCTCACCTTTAGGAATCTCGACTTTATCCCAACACTCTCTACTGTCTCATTACTGCACACTTTCCACAGAATAAGTATTGCTCGCGGAATGGGTACGAGGCTCGCTATACTTGCTCGCTGACCAGTACTTGTCGGAGTCAAACTTCCCATCTAGAATATTTGTCAACACGTGGCACTCTTTATTTTTATGACCAGGCACACGCAAATGAGACGACCAACGAATAACAAACGCTCACACACAACTTTTATAAATTATAACAAGGAACGTATACTTTGTATTAAACACGTTATGATGTAAACGACGGTTAGGCCCGTTGTCATAATCAAAAGCCCCCGTCACCAGGATCGGATGCCGACACCAATAATTCCCATTCGTTGGCAACCTAAAAATCTACCGCTCGCCCGATTTACGAGCTATATAATACCAGTGCCTCTACTCAGGCATACATGTATGCATGATTCTCTGATACCTTGGACCTGCATCACCCTCCCTGCCCTGGGTTGCCTTACCTACTACCATTTTCTCCTTGGTTGAGGTCCGAGTTTGTCACCGTGCATGTTCGTGATCACGTAACATGAGAAGATGCCGTTTCTTCTATCACCTCGGCCCCATCATGCTCTGCCCCCGTTCCCTCAGGAGCAACATCCCATTGATGCGGACAACGTCCCGTCTTATAAGCGACCATTATATCCCCACAACCTACATTCCAACGAAAGGCACCAACTGATTAATCAGCCAACATCCCGCCATCACCCGATAAAAATTGCCATTCATTTTCCCCGGGGGACGCCCAAACGAGTTCAGACATTTTTTGGTCAAATCATTTAAGGGAAGCCTCAGCCCCGCATCAAATTGCCTGAAGTAAACAATGTATTAATTGGGTGCTAACGTTTGGCAATTCGGCCATATCCACTTACTACCACCTCGAGCCTTCTCCAGCTCGTTTACATCGTCCATAAACTCCATCGTGATCCCTGGACTCTGGTAATCGGCCAGCGAGCCAGGAAACATCCACTTACTTAGATAAGGCCTAATCAACTCTGAAACCCCCTTCTCACGGCCACTTAAAATCTCCTCATGGGCTAGATTTCCAGGTACTCTCCCTTGTACCATGAATTTTGCCTGTGACTCTGCCCTTATGTCACGAGGAACCGATGTCCCTGCCTCGTGGTCATCGCCGCCCACCCACCTCACGTGCATGACATACGATGGCACGGCCGTAAAGCCCTTCGTTGGTGATTTTCCCTTAGAGACAACAATTTCTCAGCTCATCTTTCTCCTATCCTTCCCTCGTAACTATATACTGACCTGTACTCAGCGCTCGTATGTCCCTGCACGAGCAAGGTATAAACGTCAGGCTCAACCCTAAGGGAACAGGGGGTATAATGGCCACCTAATTAACTAGGGTACCCTAGGGACAGGCTACCCCATCTCTCTCATCCCCTGGCGCGGCCGCCGAAAGTTGCTGTGACTCCACGATGAATTGCACGATTCGTCCTGGTGCCATGGTCACCTCAACTTTTCTAGTTACTACCGTTAGGCGGCGCACCCTCCGATTAGCTCTGGCATTTCACGCGATTCCAAAGCATATCCAAGAAAACATATTATGGTAAATGAAACGAGCTAAAGGGAAACTAACCTGAGAAACCCCATGCACAAATGTAAAACACCAAATCCCTCCCGCTCCAACCTAAATGCCCCAAAGTTCAGTTCTTGCAAAGTAAAAATTACCAGAGGAGAAGCTTCAACTTACAGCCATCTGTCCTCTTATAATGGAAGAGACGGTCTCCTTTAACATGTGAAGAGGCAATTTTATTGAAATATTTACCGGGCCCACGCATATCATTCGCCACGTTGCCCACTGCGCCAGCAGTCATACCACACACTTTCCCATGAATTTAATATTCAGCCCCCCTCCCGAGACGGTGCCAGACAGACTGTCACATGCCCCACAAAATGACGAACTCTACATACGGCTATAACTACCTCAGATCTCCCTCCCTGCAAGACAGACCTGAGTGGGGACAATTTTAGGAGCACGCTCCCGCTAGTAACGAAGTGGCAGGTCGTCAAACGAGCAAGCTCTTTCAACGACCACAACCTTATCTAGTCTGAGCAACGGAACGATAGGTCGGTCAACGAACGAGCTCTTCGGTCGTCCAACACTCGCAATAAGAAGGCTCCAACGAAGCCACTCTAAGTATCTCCAAACAACGAGCAACTGTTTACGGCTATAGAACGGTAACGAGTATCACCCAAACCCGCGACCCTGAACGGATAGCCTAGGAATTTCTCAGGGCACGTAGGTAAGGATTCTCTTAAGTCAAATCCTCCCTATAAATAGGGAGGAAGGGATAAACCGAAGGGATCTTCTTCTTCTTCTTCTTCTTCTTCAAGCATTCTGCTCTTCTTCAACGGTCTTGGACGCAACTTGAGAGACTGAGAGGATCCCAGAGAAATTTGAGCGGTGCCCTCTTTCAGCTCAGTATCAAGCCCAATCCATCGAACGATTATTGTCATCTTTTAGCAAAATAAATAGACTACACCTATGTTCTATAAATAGGAGGGATGAAGAACTATGAAGGGGTAAGAAAAAACTGGTAGGGGCCTAACTTCTTTCGGAGGGGAAGTCGGCTCTTGCACTACAAGGTTTTATCTTCAAACAAAGGAATTTAAGTATATAACCTAGAATGCAAAGAATCAATAGACAATATACTTGCGTAGAGGCCCGAATGTGGTGCTCTACAAGCTCTGATGTGGATTTTTAAGAGAGTTTATATTACTGATGAGTAATAGAAGGTTTGAGTACTGGGTTTTTACAGGGTATTCAAAGGTAAACTGCAAGGGCTTAAGGGGGAGATTCTATAACCTCTCCTTGGTTCCCCATCTCTCCTATTTATAGAATCATAGGAAGGGCTGAGTCACCAAGGTTAGGTCACAGTACAAGGGTACGATCCGGAAATCCCAGAATGGGTATGGGCGCCAAAAATGTCAGAACTGTCACTGTAATAGCTGTTGGGTCTGTCTCTATATTTTGATACTATAGCAGTGGTTGGGCCTGTCATTGTAGCTGCACGAACCAACAAATGTACTGTCTTGTCTAGTGAGCTGGCTGTCTGTCTCGTCATTCTTTGACCATGTACGGATATGGTCGAGGTGTTTCTGCTGTGATGTGGAGTTCGTCCTTGAGGTTTATTCAGAGTTGAGGCTTCGTCTTCGGATAATCTTTAGGAGACTTGCTTAAGGATTGGAGTAGGCTTTGATATATTCGAGTAGGCTTCAATACATTCGAGTAGACTTTGAAGTAGCTTTCGAGTGTTTGACTGGGGTAGAAGGCTGCGAGTAGGCTTCGAGTGTGACTGGGGTAGAAGGCTGCGAGTAGTCTTTGAGTGTGACTGGGGTAGAAGGCTATGAGTAGGCTTTGAGTGTGACTGGGGTAGAAGGCTGCGAGTAGGCTTCAAGTGTGACTGAAGCAGAAGGCTGCGAGTAGGCTACTACAAAACTCTCCCACAAAGCCTTAGAAGATTACCTTTGAACACCCTGTAATAACCTACTGTTCGAACCTTCGACTACCTTTGATATATATATCAGTTCTCTTAGAAATCCTCACTGGAGGTCATAAAGCACCCCATTCTAGGACTCCACGCAAGTCTGTTAGTATATTAGTGTCATTTACTATTATATTAAATTCTTGCAATCCCCTATATGAAGATAATCCAGTAGTGTAAGAGCTAGTTTCCCATCTACGAAACATGACCCCTACAAGTCTAGCTGTAGTCACTATATGTACAATCTCTAACGATGAGTAACCATGAGGTAGTGCTGACACCTAATCTAGACACGGAATGAAACAAATTTGGATGTTTCAATCTCCCCCTTTGGTTTATTTTGTGTCAAAACTAAAGCTATAAGAAATAAAAATACAACTCGATGGACTGGCTCAATCACTGAACATCCATACTCAAAGTTCTACTTTTATCCTATAACATATACTCTGGAATCCCTATACACTAAACAAGATACATCACGTAACCGTTCAAATAAAATATGGGATAAAAAAAAAAAACTTACCTGGCTTACCTATCAGGATCATCTCTCCCCCTTTTTGGCACAGTTGAACAAAGGGTAAATAACAAATAAAAGGAAAAGCAAACAAGTAGAATAAAATGTATAACAGTCACTGTAGGATACTCAATATGACAGACTATTAGGATACTCAAAAACTTAAACTAAACAAAACGGACATGTAGTTAGGAAAATACTAGACACCAATACCCTCAAATAAGATGAATCTCCCCCCCAAAATAATGGTAACCCCTTTAAAATGAAAGAAAAAGGAAAACACACATGGGGAGTTTCTCTGAAACATGTAGGCAAAAGAAGGCAACGCTCCCCCTAAACACAAGACATGATATAATTATAATGAATCTAAAATATTCTATAAAGACCAAGACATCGTCCATGTGGTATAAAACAATCACTAAATGAATTACTTGGTGTGTGTGTGTGTGTATAGTTAGATGGATACCCAATTTTTAACATATTACTCATCCGCAGTTTGAATACTATGTTGGAAAGTTATTTAAGCTTAGGCTCACTAGGGTGGTCACTCAAAAATCACTGAGAATTGACTAGCAAACACTCTGTAAAATATGAATATCAGTATGTAAAAAGAAAAATTTTATATTTCATCAAATAAACTGCGCACTGTAAATTAAAAGATCTCAAGGACAGGAAATCAATTGCCATAGATGGTGTCAGGTTAACTAACATAAAATCCCCATCTCTCATCTCTACTAAACTGACTGTGTTAAACTCAAGATCAAACAGGTCTTGAAAATGCTATAATATAGGCAAGGGAAGGGACATGAAGGAATAGGTGCTTTACTTGCATTCTAAGACTAAAATTTATACTTTCTTACCCTCTTTCTTTAAATTGAGTTCGCCTTTCGCCATTCTTTCTCTTTATTGAGTACATATTGAATATAATACTTTCCCTCCTTTTTTTAGCAAGACTCTTATTGATATACTAGCAAAAACATTGGGGATACTCTATTTTTCTATTCGTCCTTCCCCACTTAAGCCACATGGTTTCACTCTTTCCTTCTCTTTTATTTTACTAAAAAGTCCCAGAACAAATTGGTTAAAAGGAGCTGAATATAAAACGAATTGCATATTTGAAGGCACAAAAAGGGTTACAAACGGATAAAATTTTGGGCAAGCATAAACGAAGGTCAAAAAGGTGTAATAATTAAAAGCCTATTTTCATATCTTTGGTCTCACATAGTATCTTTTTCATCTCGAATCAAGTATAATAAATGTTCTATTTGACTAACTTGAACTTGAAGTTACCATCAACAATTGATATAAAAAAATGAGATTAGAAAAAAATACTGAATCTGAAAAGAATTTATGAGCTAACACTCGAACCTTATAAAAAGGCTAGATCCTCATATAGCATTAGGTACGAAGTCTCTGCAGTTATCCTCATATGGTTCTATTCACGATGATCTTTTAGTTTAAATTAGCGGAACAATGACTATTGTCAAATATGATTTTACCAAATAATTATCCCATGAATGAATATAACATAAAAGCACAGTCCAAGTCTAGTAAGAATATTCTTCATATAAAAGCTTCTAAAGTTCAAAGTGCTAATAAAAACAAAATAGTACCTTATTTTCTTAAAAATAAAAATAAAAACAAAAACAAAAACAAACTGAGATAGGGTAAGAAATGTACCTAATCAATGGAGCATACTGATAACCCATCTCAGTTAATATTCATTACCTTATTTGTGGTGACAAATCATTCTTTTGCATATAAATAACCCGACTAACCTTTCGAGGTGATGTTTCTTGAGCAAACCACCTACTTACATTCTCGCTTTTCACATTAGTAGAAATCATATTTGAGTTATATCTTTGCCCATAGAATGGTCGAGCATATGGTTGATAGGATCCAACAAATCTATAATAAGACGCAATATGACCCCTTTCGACCACATGTTATATAGTGATAAATCTGTGAGCATGAGAACCTTTTGGCTTTATTACAAATGGAGTATAGTATATTATGTTTGGGCATTGATGTAGTAACAATTGCCTTAATGAATTTCGTGATTTGAGGAGTCCTGGCATTAGAGAAATACTCTTCATATCTTTGACCTCTTTTATCAGTATCCATTTTCCCATCTTATCAATATTTTTTGTTCCATGAATTTTTTTTTTAAGTTTCTGCTGAGATAAAACTAAATCAAATTTGGCCGTATGTAATTCGTCTAAAGTTGATTTCACTTTCTCCTTCGTATCATGAACTCCTTTCTCTAAAATTATAACCTTGTCATGGAGGCCTTGTTTCTCATCTTCAAGCATTTCTATCTTGTGACTTGTATTCTCAGTTTTTTCTTAAAGTTCATGCATGAGTATATTAACTTGATCTTTTAAAACTTTTTTATGTTTACCAAGTTTCATACACTTCGCAAAAGTCTGAGCATACAAGTCTTCAAGATTCAGGTCCTCAAACTCATTTTTTTCATTATCACTTTGATTTTCAATAATTTAGAAGTTCGAAAGCATTAGAGTTATCATTACTACAATTTAGAAAAGTAGGATATGAGTAATATTTTCTATTCTCAACTACTTGGGGATGATCCTTATTATTATTATTTTTATCATTACTATCATCCCAAGTTACACTAATGTTTATAACTTTGTGATTAGTTCCAGATTTCTTATTGAGACAACTGTGAGTATGATGACCAAACTTGTGACACTTATAACATTCAACATAACCTAGGTTAGTGTCAAGGTTGGTCTACCGGTTATTCAATATAGTTGATCATGAGTTTGCGACTTATAAATCACTGATTGCTCTTATTTTTGAAATTAACATTTTTTATAAGGTTTTTAAGCATGTTGCTTATAAAGGCAATCTGTGAATCCATATCGGACCCATCATTATTACCTGAATCAGATAAGTTGTCAGCTTCTTTGGTACCTTTAGAAGATGAAGAGTAAGATGATGATTTAATAGAAACATTCTTCTTCTTTTCAGAGTTTTCCATTTTCATCTCGAGTTCCAAAGTTTGCAACTTTCCAGATAATGTATATGGTTTTATTTTCTTAAGATCCTGAGCTTTCTCGACTGTATCACATTTGGATCTAAAGCTCTTAGGAAGAGATCTTAAAACTTTATGAATAATTTGAATATCTGAATATGCTGCACCTAATACGGTACTAGTGTTGACAATATAACTTAGTCTCACATAGAACTCATCAAGGGGTTCATACTCATCCATTTAAATATTTTTAAATTGTAAGGTGAGCATTTGCAATTTGCTTTCTTTAACTGCATCATTGCCTTCATGAGGTTGAACAAATGTGTCCGAAGCTTTTTCGAAGTGGTACAAACAAATATGTGTCAAAACTCACTTGAGCTTATAGCCATAAAAAAAGTATTATGACCCTTAATATTATAACCAACAGCTTCCTTTTCACCCTTAGACCATTGATTCCTAGGCTTAAAAACCTCTTCAGATTCATCACCCATTCCTTTCATCATTGTAGGGTACGCCCATCTATCCTCGATTGCAATCTAGACATCTTCTTCGAGTAATTACAAGAATACTACCATTCGAACCTTCCAATAAGGATAGTCTTTGCCATCGAAGTGGGGTAGACGATTTATGGGACCTTTAAAACTTTTGGAATTCATTAATCTCAAATAATCGAGTTAGGATTCACGCTCAGGTTATTAAGCCTCAGAGTGTAACCGCCCATATACCAATTAAAATTTTTAATCACTTGAGATTAACCGATTTCGATTAATTTAGGTCAAAATTAATAGGTCCAAAAAATCTTGAATTAATGGTCTAACCCTAGCCTAATTCAAGTTGGTTCAATGCTCTAGTGATAACAAGCAAGAGTAAATGAAGTACGAGAGCAAGTAATTTTAATCCTGTGGGAAACCTTTCTCAGGAGAAAAACCCACAGGTCGCTGCCGAATCGCCTGACAGCTAAACAATCCAATATTAAAAAAAAGTCACCTAAAAACAATTACTTATAGACTCAATAAGCACATCCTGTGGTTACCTTTCTTCTAATTGAACTCCTAACAATCAATTCCATGTTCTCGCAACACCACACCTTGGATAATGCACCAAAGCTTGAATCCCTCAAACTCACAAAATTTAAAATTGGATTTAGGTTTCTCAATCTTCAATTGATTCAATTTGAGTTTTACTTCGCATTGAATCGCTCGTTAAAATCTCTCTTCTCTCTAAATATCAAGCCCTAGAAAAGTTCTTTTAGAAGAGGTGAGAAGTGAAATAAGAAAGGATGTCTTTAATTAGAAAAACTGAAAACCCAAAGTCTGCTCGAACATACAATATTTTATTCGAACAGAACCGAGATCCTATTCGAATAAACAAAGTTTTGAGTAACCTGTTCGAACAGGGTTAAAGTTTGTTCGAATAGGGTCTATTCGAACAGAAAAAAATATGTTCGAACAGGGTCTGTTCTAATAGAAAAAAGTATATTCTAACAGAGCTATTCTAGCAGATTTATTATTATTATAACAAAAACCTACTTTCTTCAGAAAATATAATTCCTTTTTAACCTTTTATAAAATATTAAGGGCTTGATATTTTTTACCGAAGAGGTACAAACCCACATACCTGTTCAGTGTCAGTCCAGCTGTAGTCGTTCCATGTACAATATCTGACGACGAGTAACCACGAGGTAGTGCTGACACCTATTCTAGACACGGAATGTAACAAACTCCAAATATTTATGCTTTAGAGGTTTCTATGCTATACTTGTGTTATATTATATTATCTTTTTGCAACTATTTATGTCACAGGTACATTTGGTGGAAGTGACCATTCGAGCTATGAATTTAGGTCTTTACATTTTTAGGTTTCTAGAGTATAAAAAAAGTTTCCCTGGCTGAGGTACTTGCATGATCAAAAAGATTTTACTTTGTGAATTTTGGAAATAATGCATGTTGCCTTTGGTAACCTGAAATGGGTCTTCATCTTTTAGACCGTCCAAATGTTTTGTTTTTTTAGGGTTAAGTGTAGGGGCCTAACTTCCTGTGGAGGGGAAGTCGACTCTTACGCCACGGGGTTTAGTCTACAAACAAAGGGATTCTAGTATATAGCCTAGAATACGAATAATCAATAGACAATATAATTGTGTGGAGGCCTAGAATGTGACTCCCCACGACCTCTGATGAGGATTTTTAAGAGTGCTTAGATTTCTGTCGAGTAGTCAAAGGTTTGAGTACTGGGTTTTACATGGTGATCGAAGGTAAATAGTATGAGATCGGGGGAGAGTTTTTCCAACCCTCCTTTGGTTCCCCATCTCTCCTATTTATAGAATTATAGGAAGGGCTGAGTCACCAAGGTTAGGTCAAGTTATAAGTGTACAATCCGGGTATCCTCCAGGTATCGAGCGGGTATCCCAGAGTTGGTGTTAAAGTCAGAAATGCAGGGCCTATCACCATACTCTGGCACTGTAGCTGTCTGTCGGTTCTGTTACTATGCGTTGTCACTGTAGCTGCCTGTTGGTTCTATCACTGTACCTGACTAGACTGACAAGGGCATCGTTCCTATCTGGTGAGGTGGCTGTCTTATCATGCTTCGGCCATGTATAGATATGGTCAAAGTGTTTCTGATGTTGAAGTGAAGTTCTTCTTCGAGGCTTGTTCAAAGTCGAGGCTTCGTCTTCGGATAATCTTTGGGAGACTTGTTAGGGGATTCTATAGGCGTCGAGATATTCCAGTAGGCTTCGAAGTAGCCTTCGAGTGTTTAACTGGGGTAGAAGTCTGCGTGTAGGCTACTACATTAGCCCCCTCTTAGCGAAGGGCTCGAAAATAGGTGTAGAGGCATTTGCTGAGAAAACTTTTGGCGTCAGAAGTTTAGCGGTTGACTGTTGGTTTCCGGGTAGTTAATAAAAGAGGGTAATAAAGGAATACTGGTAGTTAGGGAGTAATAAATGAGTTTAGATGAGGCTATAAGTATGGGTTATAGGGGTTGGAATACTACATGCTCTTCTTCTGTTTCGTTCTTTGCTCCTTCCTCTACATTTCTTGAAAAATGTTATGGATACCATGCCGAACACTCGCTATCAAAAAAGGATGGGATTCGACTGAGATCGTTGCATAGGGTGAAAGACTGCCAAATTGTATTTGAAGTTCTTCGGTCAACATGATCTGGACTGGGACATACCTGACTTGGTGGAGGTAGGAGCTGGAGAACTCATCAATGTGGAGTCCTATGCTTACCTTTGGGGGAAACTAAAGTATCATTTTACGATTACTGAGAAACCCTATCTCTTCCTGTCAGCTTTAGCCGAGTATCTCGTTCAGGCAGAAGAGGAGATGGAGGAACAGGGTTCGGCGAGTGGAATTAGACCGTCTGGAAATAAGGTGGTTTCATCTTAAGGTGGTGATGATGAGTTGTTTATTTTGGGTGGAACTGTATTTTGAAGGTTTCTATTGCTTATGTGGTTTTGTATATTTGGGTTTACAAATTTGCTATTTCTGTTGTTGTAATTTAGAGAATAGAATGGAAATAATGTTTTGCTAAAATTTTGTATATTTGTATCTGGTAGTTATTGTTGACTAATAGACTTATAGGCACGGTAGCAAATATATCTCATCGAATGTTGAAAAAAACTGGCTTCGAAGCATAATGGTATTGTCGAAGGTAATTTACCTTGTATTAGTCAAAACTCTATGAAAGAGGTGTGAAACAAAGTGTGAAAGGGGTCGGTATTCGATTGCAAAGAGTACTCGAAGCGATAGGTGTTGTTAGAGGAACTTAAAAGAAAAGGGGTCGATGGTTTGATGTTGGGGGTTTGTTCGACTGCAAGTCCTCGGGAAAGGGGTTTGAATGTGGGTACAGATGAAACAGTTATGTCTGGGAAGTTGAAAAAGTCAGACTGCTGAGTTTTCAAGGAGAGGAATTTAAAGACTGCAATGAATGTAACTTGGCATTAATGAATGTTTTTAATGTATCTTCATGTATAAAATGGGGGGGGGGGGGGTTGGGAGGAGAATTGCTCATAGTTCTTCATTCTTCTTTTGAACATGATGCCTTCTTCTTCATCACCAAACAGTGACAGTTCTTTTACCACCATGCAGGCGGACCTGATTGTGGCAAAGGCTATTCGGGTGCGGGAAAAGACGTTGGAACTGCAGCGGAGGTTTCTTATCCATCAGAACATCGACGCATAGATGTCAGACCTGCTTGAAGCAGAACCCAGGGAACCCATTACTGGAATATCCTTTGCATATTGGTGGGGAATTCTTCAGATGATGGGTCCATTTCTGGGCCATCGATTGTCTTTGCTAGAGTCATTTGTAGAGGAGATGGTAAAGTAGGAGGATTCTACTGCTGAGGCTAGGAACGAGGAATAACGTAATGATAAATAGGGACCTCTTGCTATTTTTTTTGGTGGTTTAGATGGGTACAAAAGGGAATTTGTGTTTTTTGTTTAAATAGTACTGTATTGATTTGATGGAATAAAATTGGGGTTTGATAATATGACTGCCGAATTATTTTTCAGTACCGTGTGCAAGTAGAATTTTGAATGCTCGAAGTAAGGTTTTGAATTGTCGAAATAATATGTTTGAATTGTCGAAATATGATGTCTGATCTATCAAAATAATAGTCTGATCTGTGTATACATAAAATGCTGAACTGTCAAAGTAAAAAAAATATGACCCTTCAAAGTAGAAGTCTTATCTGTGTAAAATTCTGAGCTGTCGAAATTTTGTCAAAGTATGAGTCTGATCTGTCGAATGTGTTGTAGATCGAATGTTTGATATATTTGGAAATCGAATGTGGGGTTATTTATGGATGAATGTTCGACACACGGTATAGTCGATTACTCTTATGTGATAACTGGGTATGTTAAAGGTTTTATTGGATTTGACTAGACGGACTGACAGCTCAGACAGCTGGTCTGTCAGGACGGTACGTACTCTTGGGGCAGTGTGCCATGCAGGTAATCAAGATTTTTGCTCGTTTTCAGAAAAAAGTGTGATGTGATCTTAGAACTTGACTGGAAGGCTTCGAGTGAGGGTTAGATGGTTCGAGAGGCTTTTGAGTTTACAGCAAATTGAGGGTGAGCGTACGGTTCACACGTAAGGGGAATGAGGGGTAAATGGGTCAAAACCCATTGTAGTTGAAAATCCGGGGTAGTGGGTGCGTGGTAATGATAGTGGGTTGGAAATCGAGGCGGTTTTGGTATTCCGAGGAGGTATATAAATGTGAAGGAAATAACCACTGTGCTGTTCATAGGGAAAAACTAGAGAGTGAGAGAGGGAGAAACATACGCCATTGTTACATGAAGCTTGGTAGAGGTTGTTGAGGTTATTGCTGAGGATGGACTGACTTGCTATTTTGAGTGTGATTTTACTAACATAGGTATGTCGATTTATCTTTATCTACTTTTTATTTGATTTTGCCTTTTGTATATGTAAGTAAGATCTTTTAGCTTCATAATTGAGAGGTGATGGTCGAGGTTAGGGGGAATTTGTGAGTCTGAGTTCTAGCCTATTTTTGGATTTGGAGGGTATTGATGGAGGGATTGGGTTTGGGATCGAGTTTTCGAATGTGTTTGTATCCGTTTGGAGAGGGCAGAGGAGAAAAGGGTTATTGACACGAAATTATCAAATGTATCGATCTAATTGTGTGTATTTTCTTCAACAGGATAAGATGCATACCTGTCGAACTTCGAGACTTAAGCTAATTAATGAGGAGGTTGACGAGAATGAGGCTAGTGTGCCTGGTCGTGTTCCAATAAATGAGGGCAGTGACTTAAAAGAACTAGTCATAGCAAAAGATATCCCACTGGCAGTGGTAGTTCTTGGAGGTTCGAGTGGTAAACGTTGTAAGACAGTTGTGACAGAGGATAGTGATGAGGAAGAGGTAGAGGGAGGTGAGAGAAACGAGGGTTAAACAGGACCTTCAGGTGGAAAAGGAGGAGAGATAGAGCAGAGTAATTGTAGGGAGGATTCGACTGAGTCGGATAAGGCCGAGGGTTCTATCTTGGCTAGAGATAACAAAAGAGTGGATCAATTTGCTACCAAACTGGAGTTGTTGAAGGTGGGGGTGATGTTAAGTACCGCGGGAGCAGGGTAGACTTTCAAGTTGAGCCCGTGAGAGGGTATAATGGCGTACAGGAGTCAAATTTGACTAGGAATGCAGTTTTCCCTCCGAAGGATGGTGAAGGAGGTACTGAATTTTTGGGAAGTTGCTCCGGTTCAGATGAATGTTAATTTTTACGAGATGATGTGGGTAATTGAGGGTATTAATGTAAAGTTGAGAAGTGAGAAGAGGAGCTTAATCGAATGGTACGATGTGGTGTCATTTTATTTGAGGAGGGCAAACCGGAATGTGGGCACCTACTATATTCAGCGTTACCCAAAGATGCCCTGGTTTTTTGATCTGTATTCGACGGGTCATGGGTGGAATAGTGACTTGCTTGTAATACAGGGTAAATTTAAGAATGTCAAAGGGAAGGACTTGTATAGGCTACATCTTAAAGTCTATAACCCGAGTGAGTCTTCTGTCGAAGGTTTTATTTTGATGTATTGCTCGAATAAACTGTGATTATATTTTTGTTTTTCTGTAGGTCCGGCTAACCGGTCGTAGGAGAATCCGAGGGATTATATTAATGATTTGATCGATTTTGATAAGGAGTGGGTTAATTCCATTTTAAGGAGTCTTGGTATCAAAAGGAAGAGGAAGAATAAGACAGATTACCCGCTTTAAAACGCACCCATTACGCCGAAGCCATTAAAAAAGAGAAGAGGCAAAGGTGGTTCGAAAGTATTCAAAGAAATGGGGGAGGATGATTTGGCAAGGATAGTTCAGTATGTTCCGAAGGCGAAAAGGGCATCGAAGCAAGCAGTGCCAGTGCCTAAAGTGGCTAGTGATGCTTTGAGACTGAAACTGAGGCAGGTACCAACACAGGCTGAGAATGGGATGGGCAAGGTTGTTCCCGAGTATCTGAAGGTATAATATATGAAGGTTATTCCGTGCAAACGATGAAGGGAATTGGGGGAAGATGATGCGGAAGATGAGGGTGAAGAGATGACGGAAGCTAAACAAGAAGGCCAAGCTCTGGCCAAGGCTACTTCTATGACCGAACTTTGCGATGCTGACCCAGACGAGGCCTCGAGGCGTATGAAGAAGAGCATATATCTGGTAACTGTCTATTATTGTTTATGAAATTCTGAAAGTTCTTAACTGTTTCATGCTTTGAGAAGTATTGACAGCTCGAATACTCTTGCAGATGGATGCTTAGGCACAATCATACAACAAGGCAGTGAAATTGGGGAAGAGGAGGTTGCTAGAGGCGTTTGACAGTCTGGAACTTGCTCGGGGGAAAGAAGCATCATTGTGGTCTGATAATAATAAGTTGTAGTAGGATATGGAGGCTATCAATGATGCAGTCGAGAAGAGACTGGAGGGTCAACGTTTTAATCATGAGCAGGTATTGCAGTCGAAGCTTGCTGTGAAGGATAAAGAGAAGACAGAACTGAAGGCTCGTTATCAGGCGCAGTTTGATGGTGAATGCAGAGTTACTGTCAGGCTGAAGGAGTTCATAGAAGATATAGGGTTTGATCCTGGCACTTTAGAACGCCTTCATGTTATTGATGATCCTGTTGCTGTGGACTCTGTGCAGGCGATGGAGAGAGAGGTAGAAGTTACTGTTGGAGGTGTTAGAGGTGACATGGAGACTTTTTTCTGAGAAGGTATTGCAGCTGGAGCTTCGACTGACGTGAACGCCGATGGTGCAGGGTCGAGACCTTCAACTGGAGGTGTAGAAGGCGTCGGAGCTGAAGAGCCTGTGGGGGGTACGGATGCAGCCATTTCACAATGAGGTATTTGTACTGGAGTGCCATGCCTATTTTTTTTGATTTGTTGCAGAGTTGTAATATTTAAGCCATGTTTATTTTGCTCTAGGGTTGATCTTGGAACTTAATTTGTGTGAACTGCTGTGTTAAAACTGATTTGTGTAAACTTTGATTCGCATTTACTTGTTTGTGCTACGTACTTGATATATGCTCTGAACTAAATTTGATTGGAATTGATATGTGCTAAAACTGCTTCTCTGAGATGTATTATTCTTATAATTCATGCTTGTGGTGAGATTGTAAATATTTTTGTATGGTTGTATCTGTGTATGTCGTAACTGTCAAATGAATGTAGAGTTATCGAATTGTAAATGGATTTGCTAGACTTCGAAGGCCTAAGCCACAACGAAGTAGGACGTGGTCACCCCCAACGCATCTTCGAGGGTCCAGTCTCTCGACCATTCGTGCCCCCCGAGTTTGCCTGAATGTTGGGAGTTTAAAAAATTTCGAGGTCGCCCCCAAGTATTAGTCGGGGCGAGGTCGACATGATACTTAGAGGAAACCTGGAAATTTACTAGACTTTGAAGGCCTGAGCCATAGCAAAGCAATACCTGTTCACCGCCAACGCATTCTCGAGGGTCTGGCCTTTCGACCATTCATGCCCCCCGAGTCTGCTCGAATGTTGGAAGCTTCAAAATTTCAAGGTCGTTCGCAAGTATCCATCGGGTAGAAGGTTGACATGATACTTCGAGGAAACCAGGAAATTGAATGGACTTCGATGGCTTAAACAAGATCGAAGCATATCTGTTCACCCCCAATGCATTCCCGAGGGTCCGGTCTTTCAACCATTCTTGCCCCTCGAGTTTGCTCAAAATTGGGAGTTTGAAAAATTTCAAGGTCGCCCCCGTGTATCAGTCGGGCCGAGGGTTGACATGATACCCAGGTTTAACCAAGAAATTCACTGGACCTCGACGTCTTTGATGGCCTGATCAATGCATATCTGTTCGCCCCCAATGAATTCTTGAGGGTCCGGTCTTTCAACCATCCTTACCCCTCGAGTTTGCTAGAAATTGGGAGTTTGAAATATTTCAAGGTCGCCCCCGAGTATCAGTCGGGTCGAGGGTTGACATGATACCCAGGTTTAACCAAGAAATTTACTGGAAATAGGATACGAAGCTTGGGAGGAAAGGATGTTTATTGATTATTTTGTGTTTGCATCAGGTGTACAAGGTAGAGGCCTTGGCCTATTGTATGAAACCAGCTGTATTGTATTCCACGGGTTAAGTAGAGGCTCTTCGTCTTCTGTCATCAGATAATATGAACCCTTATCAATTTTATCGTACACGACATAAGGTCCTACCCAAGATTCTGTGAGCTTGCCGGCATTTCGAGGCTTGGAGGATTGATTAACACGTCGACGTCCAAGATCTCTAATGTTAAAACTTTGTGGTCGAACTCTCTTGTTGTAGGACTTCTGAAGTGATGTATGACAACGGCCGAGATTGGCGATGGCTCGATCTCTAGTTTTGTTGATCCATAACATGTTACACCCGAGTTCAAACTCATTGTCTTTGTCTGGGAGGTTGGGATCTCATGTGGGTACTTCAAATTGAGTAGGGAGCACTGCTTCAGTACCATAGGCCAGAAGGAAAGGGGGTACAACCTGTGGATTTTCTTAATGTTGTTCGATAGGCTTAGAGGACATGCTGTAACTCCTGAACCCATCGATTTTTCTTTTCATCGACTCTTTTCTTGAGACCGTCGACTATGGTTTTGCTGATGGCTTCGACTTGACCATTGCCTTGGGGGTAGTAGAGTATTGAGGGGGAGAGGATGATGTTGTGTTTCTTGAGGAAATTTATGACTTTGTTATCGACGAACTGGGGACCATTGTCGCATCGAATTATATAAGGGCATCCGAAACGTATGATGATGTTTTCCCATAGAACTTTGATAACTTCATCTTCTCTGGTTTGTCATAAAGGTACAACTTCGACCCATTTGGTAAAGTAATCTGCTGCAACAAGGATATTCTCTCTGTTACCTGAGGCTTTAGGGAAGGGATCGATTAGATCGATGGCCCATCTTTTGAACGGCTAGAAAACTTGACTGAAATGGAGGTCTTGAGTAGGGCAGCGGATCTCATGGGAATGGCGCTGGCATTTGTCACAGTGTTTAGCATACTCTTCAGCTTGTTTTTTCATGTTCAACCAGAATAAACCTTGAGATAAGACTCGAAGGGCCATATATCGACCTGTAGTATGAACACCGCACAAACCTTTATGGAGATCGGCTAGGATGGTAGAGGCTTCAGCTTGAGTGCTGCATCGAAGGTGGACGCCATTTGGGGACTTGTAATGTAGCTCGTGTTTGTGAATGGTATATCTGCGACAGTTCTCTAATAATGACTGTTTGGCTTTGGGATCATCTGGAAGGGTACCATTGTTGAGATAATGGAGGAATAACATACGCCACTCGTCGGGATCGAGACTCTCGCCCCCAGTTTTGATGGTATTGACTTCCATCTGGTCGATACTTAGGCATTTGAGTACTTTGAATTGGAGGGTTCGGAATTCTGATTGGCCTAACATAGCTACTATGTAGGCGAGGGCATCTGCGTGTCAGTTTTCTCCTTGAGGGAAATGAGTGATAATAGATTTTTTAGGGAAATGGCCCATGCATTGTTGAACGAAAAGAACATATTCAGCCATGCCACAGTTAGCTTGATTTTCACCTGTGTAATGACTCTGAACAAGTTGGGAATCCGTGAAAACTGCAAGTTTGGGAATGCCGAGGTCGAGTGCGAGGTCGAGGCCATGGATCAAAGCTTCATACTCAGCTTCATTGTTGGAACATTCTAAGTTTAATTTGATAGCCTTTTCTATTCGATCATTGGTAGGAGTGACCAAGATTATGCCAGTCCCTGAACCATTAGGTCCAGCAGATCCATCTGTGATTAAACGCCATCCAGTGTTAGGGCTCTATGGATCTGTTGTTTTGGATTGGTCTTCTATTAGGCCATCTTCATATTCTTCCCAATTGACATCTTTGACTGGGAGGTCTGCGAGGAGATCTGCTACTTCTTGGCCTTTTTTGGGATATCTGCTTCTCGAATATAATATCATGTTCACCAAGATAAATAGACCATTGTTGAACTCGTCTGGATTTGTCTTTTTTTTCTGAGCACTTCTCAAAGGGGGTAACTTGTTATAACACTGATGGGGTGTACTTGAAAATATGGTTTAAGTTTGCAGGACGAGTAGAGGAGGGTGAGGAGAAAATGCTAATGTTTCGAATATCGAGTTTCTGCGGGTGTTAGAGTTTTACTGATAAAATATACAGGTTTTTTGATGCTTGAGTCGAGTCGAATAAGAACTAAACTGATGGAAGTGTCTGTAACAATGAGATATAAAGAGAATATCTCACCTTCGATAGGGGTGCTGATCATGGGTGGTCAACCAGGGAAGGTTTTAAGTTCGAGGAAGGCCTGTTCACATTCTGGTGTCTAGTTAATCTCAATGTTTTTTTTTGTTGCTTTGTGGACGCCTTGGTCGCATAATAGGGAAAAGAGCAAAGCACAACGGTCTGAGTATTTGGAAATGAAATGGCTGAGTGCCGCTATTTTACCAGCCACTTTTTGGACATTTTTTTTGGTTCGGGGCGAAGGCATGTCGTGAGGGCTCGAATATGGGTGGGGTCGTTCTCGATACCTCGTTTACTGATAAGGTGGCCTAAAAACATACCATACGAAACACCAAATTGGTATTTGTCTGGGTTGAGTTTCATGTTGTATGTTCGAAGTATCGGAAAGACTTCGATTAGGTCCTGGACATGGGTCTATTTCTGGAGTCTCTTGCATAACATGTCGTCGATGTAGACTTCGACCGAATTGCCAGGCAAGGGTTTGAACATTATTGTGACAAGGCGTTGGTAAGTGGCACCAGCGCTTTTAAGGCCGAAGGGCATGACATTAAAACAGTAAAGGCCTTGTTCATTGATAAAGGAAGTTTTAAGCTAATCTTCGGGGAGGTGGGGTACCTGATTGTAACCTGAAGCCACGTCTATCATAGATAAACGCTCATGACCGGCAGTGGCATCAAGGAGTATTGAGATGATCGGGAGGGGAAAGCCATCCTTCGGTGTGTGCTTGTTGAGGTCTGTGAAGTCGATGCAAATCTTGATCTTGCCATTCTTTTTGGGAACTACAATAATGTTTGATATCCAATCAGCATACTTTACTTCTCTGATTAAACCTGTGGCTATAAGCTTGTCTACTTTACGGTTTACTGCTTCTCGAAGGCGTGGAGCAAAGGTATGCTTCTTCTGATTAACTGCTGTATAATGGGGAATGAGATCAAGTCGGTGGCATGCCAAACTGGGGTTGACACCAGGCATATCCTGGAACGTCCATGCAAAGACGTTTTTGTATGCTCGAAGGATGTCTGAGAACTCGAGACGTTCTGCCTTGTCTAAAAAAGCTCTAATGAATGTACCTCGACCGGGGCCGTCGAGTTTGATATAAACAGTAGGTTCGATGGGTGAGGTGGTATCTGTCGAATGTGTAGGGAAATAGAGGGAGAATGATTTCTATGAGTGGTTGACAAGCCTCCTGGTCTGATCGATCTTCGGATACTCGCATGAACGGGCGAGGCATTGGGAGCCTTTTAAATTCCATGTGCCCAAGGGGGTGGTAAAACGAAGGGTTTGATGATATGTCGATGGAATGGCACGCATGGAATGGAACCAGTTGCGTCAAGGGATACCGAGGTATTAAGACTTTTTTTCAATGACAAGGAAACTGGTTTTGAGTGTGACTGGGCCGGTGGTAACTGGAAGGCTGATTCGACCAGCAATAACTTCTGTGGCCCCATTAAAGCTTTTAAGTTCGACATTGGTAGCAGTGATAAGGTCAGTTTTCTTCATGGTTTAGACAGTTTGGAGAAAAAAGACATCAGTTGAACTTCCTGTGTCTATGAGCATTGTGTGGAGGATGATGTTTTTGATCTTAATCATGATGACTAATGGATCGGAATGGGGAAAATAGACATGGGATGTGTCACAGTTGATGAAAGAGATGCCTTCAGGTTGAGGGGAGAGGCTTGATCCTGGTAGTAGAGTGGGCAGCTTCTCCTGGTAGGTGAGTTTGTAGCATTTTTTGACACGCTTGCGCTTACTTTTGGAACGACCACTGTCAATATTATTTACTTTGATAAAATGTATACGCAGATGTAAACCTCGGCTGGGTCCGCAGTAGGGGTGCACCACCAAAAAAATGGGTTTTAGCAACGGACTATATCCATTGCAAAAGCCCTTTCGCAATGGACAATGTCCGTAGCATAAGTGTCTCCATAGTGGGTGTTGCGGATGGGGCTGTAACGGAGAAAGTCCATTGCCAAAAGTAATGTTTCTGCGACGGATAAAGTCCATTGCTGTTGTTTGACTTTTAGCAACAGGTTTAGTCCCTTACAATAGCTTTGGCAACACCGCCAACAACAATACTTAAACTCTGTTGCTGAAGCTATTTTCTATTGTTGATAAGATGTCTTTGGCAATGGCCATTGTCCGTCTCAAATTCTTTTTTCATTTAAAAAAAATGATAGCAATGAAATCACCAAAAAAAGTATTATTACACAAAAAATACATTCAGGTAACTTTATTAATATCTCAAGACCTTCATCCAACAATTAATGGAGAAAACTGTATCATATTCTCTATCTCTAATTAGACTATAACTAATAGATAAAAAAACCATTTAACTTTGCTTCTTCGTCCTTCTAATGGAGGCTAGATCAATTATCCTCGATCTGAACTACAATGCCAAATAACAAATTCTTGTTAAACTAGGTGAACTTTTATGCATATAGTATGAACCTACAATATTCGAGAAGGTATGGAGCAACTACATACCTATGATGTACAAAGTATTTCCCTCTTCCTTTTTCCATTGAAGACATAACAATACTCTCAAAGGGCAGCGTGAACAACAACATCCAATATCCATGACCTAAGAATCATAAAAGATCTCGGTGTTAGCTTCAAGTAAAGAAGCAGACAAGCATAAACAGGCATAGACAAAGGGCAGCTACCTATTTAATAAGCGGTGTAGCTAAGATCCAAAAGGCATTACGAGGGATTCTCAGAAACTTATTCTGCTAAAGGAGTGACCATGCATTTGGATTAGTTGAAAAACACTTCTATATAAGACCACAAGAGGGCATTCTGGAGGTGGGGTATAAAGAATGATTTTGAAACTCCTTTAGTAGCTTATTTACACAAAGCCAAGCAAATAAAGGGCAAGAAAAACAATTCCAACAGATACTTGCCGAGAGTCGAGGATGGCCACATGGGTTACAGACATCGCAAGCTCATTGAGAAAAATTTGTTGCATAAATGAAGATGTATGAAGAAAATATAGTGCACATTTACCTGGAGAACATCCCTCACACCTCTCTTTGACAATTTTTGCTGCCTTAATAAAAATTTAAAACCTTAAGAGAAAATTACCCAATGTAAATTCCAAGTCTAACCAGCTAACCAGTCTCATATCACCACCGCATTCGACCATTTTTACTACTACTTTTACACTCCACTTTAACTTTTCATCGGAAGAGTTTGAAGGACTTAGAAAATTAACTAAATAGCCCAGATTAAGTAACAAAGGAGGCTTACTTGAAGACTATACAATCTAGATTCAAGTTTTCTATTATATCTCTCCTCTTCATCCATCAGTAAGTGCACCACATTTTCTCACGATTACGACGTGAAATTTGCAATGGCCCTGATTCACAAAGAAAATAAAATAAAGAACTGTACCTCTAAATCATCAAACTCAAGTCGGTCTATTCGCTCAATCTCTGCTTTCACTCTATCTGAATACCTGCAAAAAATTAGAAATGACCAGATGAGTAAATATATTTATACTCCTTCTTACGGATAAAGAGTGTGCAAAAGAAATTTTTGTGATATTACCTCGTATAGAGTTCCATAAGGAGGTTAAGAAGAATGGTCTGCTACTCATCACATGCTCAGAATGTGATTGGCTTGAAATAAGCACGGGGTCTTTGGGAGACTGGTCAGGGAGAGTCGTTTGGTTGTTAGAAAGATTAAGAATGTGGCTACTAGGCCTAACAACTGTCTAGCAATTTGCATGCTCCATAGCTGAGTGAGGTAAAATGTAAGACATGCAATATGAAATAAGGAATATTTTTTACAAATACAAAGGGGTGTTTTATAAAATATATAAGATAAATTCATTATGTTTCTTTTCCAATATCTTTCTTCTATCTTTTGGAGAAAAGATACTGGACCCCCTTGCTACGAAAAACCATTACAGTGAGTGGTCAACCATTTCCAGAGTCTCATTCCTTCATTTTTACTTTGAAAAGAGGAGTATTAGATCATATGGAAGACTCCAGGCAAGAATACTTGCAAACTAACAAAAACACCAATGACAATTCTTAATACCAATGACATTAGTAGAGAAAAAGTGGCTTAAGAGATTACCACTCCAGTCTCGTGGTTCACACAAGCTATGTTAATCCTTGAATGGAAACGGGCACTTGGAGGCTTCACTAGATAATCTTTATCACGGAACAGTTTCAATTGATAAATTCAACCTTCATGCACAGACTGAAATAGAAAAAAAAAGAAAGAGTTCGTAAACCATCTGTAAGTAAAGAAAAGAAGTGCACACTATCCAATTCGAAAATAGACTAGACATAAATAAGCCATACATATCACAAAACAAGGATGACATGTCCAGTTAATTTTAATTTTCTTTAGTTTATAAAATTTATGGCTTGGACTTAAACGCATTAAGATAGAATCAAGCATCCAATCAAACTTTCTATATACTATATAGGAGAGAAGAGCAAAACCCTCTTGACCAAAACCAAAAGTCACCCTTCAACTACTAAAATTATAGTTGGATCTCCGTACGCCAGCGCCGATGGATCTCCGTACGCAAGTTTCCTGTCTCAACTCTTGGGACGATACTCACTACTCGACTAGTGGGTCTTTAAACTGCCCCACCCTAAGTGCACCTTTACTACAAGACGTCTCCCAAAATACCCAAACCAAGGATCCTCAGACTCACTCTGGGTCTTCTATCTCTAACTTAGCTACGTTAGACCTGTCCTAGTAGCTTCACCTTATGCAAGCTCACCGTACCAAAGTTTACTATGCCTCCAAAGCAAAACATCTACCTACTTCTTACCTATCTTAGAGCACCTGAGTTGATCACCCAAGGCTGCTACGCTTCTCTGGGTCTTCTATCTCCACCTTCAACCCCATTGCTTTACTTTCTTGCTGTTTCTAAACTACCATGCTGGTGATTTCTAATAAAACACCTGGTGATTTCTAAACTACGCTGGTCTTTTCTTTAATCCGTGCTCTAACTACTTTCTTTAATCTGGCACTTTTGACGTGCGCAAGTCTAATCCCCAAAGCTTTTCCACCGCACACAATAAGGTTTGAAGTGAGTGATCCCACTTCTGATGTAAAGTGATACTATGTACTTTTATCTGTCTGTTCTAACTGCTGTCCGTGTCCCTTCTATCTTTCTTTTCTCTGGGTTTTTCTTTCGAAATGAAAGGGTCTTAGACCTCAGCTTGGGAAAAGCATGGTTCAGGTAATTTATCTACGTGAGGCCTTCCCTTGATCTAACAAGCCCGGTTTAGTTTCTTTCCATGACGGGCCATGCATTTCAAGCCCTAGAGAAGGTGAAAGCTTATAGTTATTTTGTCCCTCGATAGTAGGGCATATTCTCTATGGATGGGATGGGAATGGTCCAGATGAGCTTACTTCGATGGAGTTGCAGGCCCAAGGCCAGTTCCTCTACAAGCGAGCCAGTTTTAGTTCCAATTTGAGTGATAAGGGTTGGAGTCCCGTAGAAAGATTCATCAAATAAATTGGCAATCTCCTATATCAAGGCTTGGAATGATCCCTATAGCCACTGCTTGCCTAGCAACTGCTAACCTTTTCAATTCAGTTATTCTGCTCTACGCTGGCACAAGGGCATGGAGAGGACTTGACCCATACTACATCCTTAATAGAGTGTCCATACGACCCCTCTTTGGTCAGGAAAGGGAAGTCCTGAAAAAAGAGACTTGTAAACTCTGGCTTCCAAACTACCTAACTCAATCTAGCTCTAAAAAAAATGCTCACTTCCTAGCAATCTTCAGACTCACTTCTTTTCCTTCTTCTTTCAGACTCGCGGGTTTTATGATAGATAAAGACTACTCTGATTTTAGCAAACTGCAATGGCCTTATAGGAAATATCAGTAGACAGTAGATTAACCCCACAATATAAATCTTGTATTAAAGGCATATAGGTGAAAATATTACTCAAATCAGACAGCTTAAACCTTTTGGATAATTTATAATTATTCTAGAGTTATAAACTCTCTAACCTGACCTATCTTTCAAAATCTCCAATCTTCTTCTTATCATCTTCTTTGAGATATAACATTACCAGCTTCCTGCAAGCGAGATCACATTCAAAACCCAAACAACTAAAAATATATTAGTAGCAAGAGAAATTAGCGGAAGTACCTCAGCAAGAATCATGAACGCATTTACTGTAGTAAGCTAAGTCCCCAACTATTGCTTTGACAATTTCATTAATACTCGATAGAAACCAAGAGCAAGAAAGTATAAATTAATTGATTAATAACACTAGTTGATTGACTCACCAATTTTATTGAAGCAATCGTAAACTTCTTCCATTTCTATTAGCCCCATATTGGTGTCAATACCATGAACACTAGTCCTTCTCCATCCTTCTTTATCCGGGCTTGGGACCGGCAATGCAACCATATGGCTCCATTGGCGGAGTTAAAAAAGACTTTACCTGTAAGAAAATAATTAGTCAGTGACAATGAAACTGCTGCAATTCAAATAACATATGCATATATTGGAAACAATAGCATTATAAACAATAATTTTTTAAATCTAGAAACCCAATCCATAACTAAATCTCATACACACTATCACGTAAGGATATGCGAGAGATCTAAACATTAACTAAACCAAAAATTCCCAAATTCTTATGATATCCAAGAGCAAAAACTTATAAAAAAGCTCTCAATCCAAAAAGAAATAATCCCTAGAACTGCGAGGAAACACCTAACGACTTGACAGATCATTTGTCAAACTCAAGGCACCATATAGCCCAAGCAACATAAGTTTCTTCCCCAACATCACCTAGATCCTTTGAGTACCCATCATATTTACTTAATAGAGTTCTAGGCTTCATTACTTTAGACAAGAAAATCTTATAAAATCCATTGCCCAATAGAACATTATGAACAAGAGTATCTGGATCTACCGCGACCACCTCGCCATGAGAAACTCCACGATCCTTCTAGCTGTTCAGAATACATTTTTTATTGAGATGACGATGAAGCACCTAAATGTTAAAACCAATAATTAGTATAATCTACAGGAAAGAAAATGCTTAATTAACAATATACTGAGAGAACTTTGGAAAGTCTATACCGGTGATGGATGTTAACATGGTCCCACAGATGGTTCTGATGATGAGCTACTCCTAATCTGTGAAGTCTCCTACAATCACATATATGTATAAATATCAATCATCTATATGTACTATTAACTGTGATTTTACAATAAAAGAAAATATAAAAGCAACTAGAAGTTACCATAAAATTTTTCAAAGTGTCTATGAGTTTGGTTATGTCAACCTCTAGCTTATCCACCATATTAATTATTTACAAATTTTCACTGCGTAGAAATTCATTTTGTCTGATCAAGTATTTCGTCTTTTTCATGACTATTGGACAAACACCTACTCCAAGTCCGCGTATACGACCTTGGTTTTCTTTCTTTTGCAACGCCTATAAATCAATAGATCTTAAGCTTTATGAAATTCGGAATATGCACCAAATGGTACAATTATGCATAGGATTGCTAATGGATCGAATTAGATCTGCATCATATAAGGTTAGTGTTGATTGTGGTCTGATCCGTTTAAATGGCGAATTGGATTTCTATAAATGAAATGAGAAGATGATTCCAATCCAATATTAACTCATCAGACTGAATGTGTTAAGGCATTAAATCATGTCCATTGACATCCCTAGTTAATTAGGGTTTTACAGCCTTGAGTTAAACACATACCTTTGCAAGGGAATCATCTACACTTGCAAATTTCAGATGAGGCTCTAACCTCTCAATCGCCATTATTTTCTCCTATATAAATCAACGAACATGGAAAGCATTATAGTAAAATATTAAGAATTACAATTTTAATGCAATGACTGAAAATTTTACTTACAGCTAGTTCAGGACACTGAACATTGCTATCTCTTTTTGTATGAGTTGTAAGATGCACTTCAGACCTCGCGACCAATGCATTAGAATTGAGTTTCCTCTTCATAGCCTGAAGTTTAAATTCAATAATATTAAATATAATTGGAGATAACTACATGTAAAGATATAAATGAACATGAATATATGAATAGGGAATGTTCGCCGCTTATACCAGCATATGATGTATAACAGGTAAGCTCCTTCTTCCTACACATATTGGCGCTTTTAGTTTGCTCTGATTGACTTTGTTCCTTGCACTGGAGGCCTACACAAAAATAATGTATAAGTCGTAGTCATTATAACATTAATGACTACTAGCATTATTGATTTACAGTTGTACGTACTATATGCTTTGTAGAACTGCAAATATTAACAAACATGTGCTAGTCATCATCAGGGACTAACAAAGGGGTAGGACGAGCTTTAACATCCACAGGATCATGACCAATTATATATTTTGTTCGCAATCTACTCTTATTAAGCCTCCAAGAAGATGCAATTTTCTTTTTCAAGTAATCATCCGATACAAGTGACATTTCATAACCTTCCTAAACATGGTTTCGTTCACAAATAAAAAAAAATCAATGAAATAATGAAGTTTGAGACATACTCATTTTTGATATGATTTAACTTCATAAATTTTACCTCCAACTTTTTTAGGATCCTATTAGTAAAATAAGCAGGCACGAGTCGGATATCATCGTAAATTATTGGTATGTCAGTACGAGCCGACACACCAACGTTTGTGACAAATGCGATCGTATCTTCATCAACACCATTTGGTTGCCCTAAATGGTTGACACTAACATTTCTTTTCCGTCCATCTGGTAAGCTAGCTGGACCCCGATAGGGACCCCATTTCTTCTTAGCTGCAAACGATGAAAAGTAGAAAAGGTTATATATTAGTCACTAAAGATTTCCTATTACTAGATGGAAGATATAAATTGTTAAGAATCAAAAGAAAAATCAATTTCTTACCTCTGCCAACACTACCAAGTATATCATTTCCAGTTGTGGTGTTAGAGTCCATAAATCTAAAAACCACTTGTCACATAAAGAAAATATAGATAGATGCAATAATGGAAGGCTCACATAAAGTTGCATAAACAAAATTCAAAACGATAGTACAAAATATAAGATGTAATTATAATCCAAAAATAAAGGGACATGGTGATGTTCATTTTATCAACATAAATATCAAAGATTAAAATGAAACTTAATTTTTATGCAGAAATAAATTTACTTTAAGACAAGAATTCCAATATAAGTAAAAATAAAAACCAACAAATAAAATGTAATGTTTTGTGAATTCTAATGAATAAAAACATAACCTAAAACTACACGTAAGCCGAGAATAATGTAGTTGTCCAATAAAGTTCATTTTTTCGTCTCCTTTTCCTAGTTTTCTCAATTACCACATAACTATCATCGAGGTCATCAGATATTAACTCATCTTCAGCTATAGGTTCATTATTGCTTAGATTTAGATCTACAATTGCTAAATAAGGTTCTTCTAACATAAGGGATATTTGATCTTCAACGTAAACTTTTGTTGGAGTTTCCAATACTATGTGACAGTCAGGATCTAATGGATCCTTAGAGTAGAAAATCTATTTTGCATGTTCTGCAAGAATGAATGGTTCATCCCCTACTTGGTCTGAGCTAGTAAAGTTTAACAATTTGACCAATTTTAGCTTTGCCTCCTCATCTATTTTTGCGCCTTTAGTTACTTTTATCCAATCACACTTAAATAAGACAGGCTTGTATCCTTCCCGGTACTCTAGTTCGACTATATCTCTAAGAACACCATAGTATGTTGCAGACTCGTCTGTCGGATCTTTGTCCTTAGAACTGGAACAAAATGTCGTAACACAAGTCGTGCGAACCCCACTATTCTGATTTACTTTAGTTACCTCGTAGTCTTTTATGACAAAGAGGAAGCCGCTAACACAATACTTATTGAACCGTTTAACAAAAGCCAATGGTCCTCTCAAAATATCATGAAAGTCCATGTCCTCTAATTCGGTAAACTCAGCCTGAAAATAAAATTTACAAGTTATCCGAACATTCATCTTTTGGACTCAATAACTTATTTATAATTCATAATAACTATGTAATACCTATTTTTTCAACCAGGGTATAAACTCTTCTTTTTTAGCTACTTTAACATGCCCCGACTTCCTCTTTCCAGCTGTCTTGCAACGTTTTAAGAAGTCATTATGCCGACTACGTCCACAAATTAAAACTTCAAGTATTAGAGATTCACAAGGTTTAAAAAAATTTCAATAGAATATATGAAAAATAGCATACCTTTTCCAATCATCAAAATGAGGATGACTACCGATTAGCCACTTTCGAGCTTGTTCATACTCAATACCAGATAAGACCAAACATTTACCAGGACCGACCAGGCCAAAATCGCCACCATATGCATTTTCATAAATGTAATCATTTACCCCATCTGGCAAAGAGTTTGATCCATACAGAGACACCTCCAGTCCTTGCAATAGGCTTTCAGTAGCTTTACCTTTATATTCGATGCAATATATTAATATTTCCTCTTGTATGTACCTTTCTGCTATACAACCTAATGACCATTCTTTGTTACTGACATACCCCTTTAACGTCTTCATTAACCTTATAAATTATAAAATAAATTAGGAATTTTACTAAATAAAATATAAATTATTGAATGAGCCGAATGAGAATATCGCATACCTTTTAAAAGGATACATCCATCTATAAAAGACAGGACCACATAAACGAGCCTCGTATGCTAAGTGGATTGGGAGATGCATCATTATGACGAATACTAAGGGAGGAAAAAATTTCTCTAGATCACATAATGTTCTTTCCATTTGTTTCTCTAATGTGATCAGGATATCAACATCTAAAGTTCTTGAGCATAGTGCACTAAAGAATGTACATAAACTATGAATTAGTGGACGAATTTCCTTCCTATCCTTAAATGCATGCTGAATCAAAACTGGAAGTAGATGTTGCATCAAGATATAATAATCATAAGACTTCATGTCCTTTAAATCCATGTCACCTTCCTTGACAATATTCTTCCAATTATCACTGAACCCATACGGGACACGTAAATCATAGAGAGTTTTGAGGAACAATTTTTTCCCCTCTTTTTGTAACCAATATCGACCTGGTTTCATGATCTCTTTGCCATTTTTATTTTTTAGCCATAAACCCTTCTTAATTTTTAGACGCTTTAAGTCTCTTCGGGCGTTTGCATCATCTTTTGTTTTCCCCTTCGTATTCGACATTAATGCCACAAAGTTCTGACAAGCATTGCTTTCATTGTGCCTAACGTCCAAGTTATGTCTTAAAGAAAGATGTTTCCAATAATCAAGATCAAAGAATATTGATAATTTTGAGAAACTTGAAGATTCCTTATTGATATCATCTACTTTAGCATCTTCTTTAACATCTTTCTTACCCCCATGTTTTTTCTTTTTTGCCTTACCCCACTGTACATTTTAGCTAGCGACAATCTACTCAACCTCAGTCTCCTTTAAAGGCATCGGTCACCTTTGAAGCTCCTCCTTTTTATTGAAGGGGCTAGCATGTTAATCTTTTCGAAGTTCATCTATGAATGCCAACCACCATCTATGACTCATGTAAACATTTTTTTTCCCATGGTGTAGTCTCAATGAGTAAGTTTTTGGACCACACAAAGAACATGCAAATTTACCTTTTGTTCGGCATCTAGACATGTTCCCATATGCCAGAAAATCGTGGATAGTCCACAGTAAAATGACACGCATATTGAATTTTTCACTAATGTGTACGTCCATAGTCGTGGCCCCTCTATCCCATAACTCCTTCAATTCAGCAACTAGTGGCTATAAAATGACATCGATGTCATTTTCAGGTTGTTTGGGACCTTCAATGAGAAAACTAAGCATCGTAAACTCTGGCTTCATGCATAAACCAGATGGAAGATTATATGGCACACAAAAAATGGGCCAACAACTATGACTTGAGCTTAAAGTGCCAAAAGGGTTGAACCCGTCTGTAGCTAGACCCAAGCGAACATTGTGTGGTTAACATGAGAACTCTTTATATTTTTCATCAATGGACTTCCATGTAGGAGAGTCGACTGGATGTCTCATTTTTTCGGGTGGCATGCGCCCAGTTGAATGCCAAGCCATCTCCTTTGCAGCCTATGAGACACTGCAATAGGACCCAAGCATGTAAAAAATTAAGCGCACTCCCTAATATAAGCCTTATTTTAAGTGAATGTTAAATTATTTAAGAAATATGACAAATAAATGCACCTGTACATCCTTTGTAGCCTAAGCATTAATGGGAAATATCGTAACACCTTCGCAGGGACTTGCTTCCTAAACAGGACTTTATTATTCCTTGAATTTGGACCCCACTCCGTCCCGGTCTTATACCTCGAGCTACCGCAAGTTGGAAAGATGGTCATCGAAGCATGTTCCTTCCAATAAAGAATACAATCGTTTGGGAATGCATGTATTTTTTCATAACCAAGATCCAAGCTTGTTAAAATCTTCTTGGCGCGGGACGTATTATTTAGCGTCTTATTCCCCGATGGTAGCACCTTTTGGAGTAATTGAAGTAGTTGTGTAAAACTCTTTTTACTCTAACCATTTTCAAACTTTAAGTTATACATCTTCAAAGCAAAACTAAGAACTGTGAAGTCTTTGCAGCTAGGGTACAAATCAGTCATAGCCTCAAGCACTTTAGAATCAAAGATATCGGGGGCAATACACTCTGCAATGTCTTCCAACGCTAAATTTGGCTCGGCTTGAATAACCTGATTTAGAATATCTTTGACCTCTTGAGATACTGAGTTCTCGTCGTATACTGGTTGGAAAATTAGTGGTGCAAAACTATCATCGGTAACTACTTTCTCACCGTGAAAATCCCAAACACTATATGTTAATAGGAACCCATTCTTTAAAAGGTCATATCTTACTTCATCGTATGAAACTGGAATCTTTCGGTTTCCACATCTAACACATGGGCATGAAATATTTCTCTGACCAAGAAGGTGTATACGTGCAAAGTCAAAAATAATTTTAATGCCAGTCAAATATTGTGAGTCAATATGGTTCGGGCCACGGAAAGGAAAAGTAATCTAGTTCCTATCCATCATTTCTTTCTGGACTCTCCCTAAGCATAGGTAACACATATAAATGAATTATGAGTTTCATGACTAGAATTAATAGAAAAATCAGTAATTCCAAAAGTTAGCCCTCAACCCCTTTGTTGAACCCAAATAGAGTTAAACCCTCAGAAATTAGGTATCTAAAGCCAAAAATATAAATATATTGATTCGTACCAAATCTAACAATGAAAATGAAGAAATAAGAAATTGAGGTCATTGAATATGGGTTTCTCACTAAGTCTACTATTTAAGCAATATGGTTGATATTTAGTGGAGCGGTCAAACTAATATAGGTAAGACAATTTGTGGGTTCTAATATCGAAAATAACTATGCAAATTACCTGTCTTTCAATTCAACATTTATCACAAGCATAATTTATAATCAACATTGTATTAATGAGATGTATAAGCTAGATGCAATAGAATCCATAGTTAAATTGGTGCGAAAATAAAACAAGTACCTGATTCAAAGCTTTAATTCAAATCTCTATATCCTGATAAATGAAATAAAAGAAAACAATACGATTAATACATACATAGAATGATACAATCTTTTAAAAATAGCACAATAAACAAAAGCACAAAAATCAAAAGACCTCAAAGACTACATATCATTATTCTAAATCACACCCCTGTATCAAATCCTGAACTATACAAAATGGGATATTCATAAAAAAAATCCAACTTGGCAATGCCTATTTTTTATCAAATCACAAACAAATTGTTTTCTTAAGAAGAAGAAAAACTGCCAAAATTTGTAAATGTTGGAATTTTTAGCCGCACATAGTGAAAGATAGTAAAATATTACAACCTCGACATGTTTATAAACCAAGGTTCAGCAGCATTGAATGAAGTTTTTACAATGGATCAGCCATTCGTAGCCATAAAATGCAACCTCGACGTGTAAAAAGAAACACTCAAGATTAAATGAAATTTTTTTCTGGATCATCCAGAAGAAGTACCCAATAATCATATAGAGTCAAGTAATATCAGCACCGCCAAATGGAAGGGAGCTCATCTGTAAGGTTCTACTATTTCCCGACGCAAGAAAAGCTTTTGACTCTCTTAGTTTGAATTGAAGTTTATCCAACACATAATTTTCTACAAGAATTATCAGCCGGATAAGGCCCGAATTCTTGCTTTTTCTATTGATACAAATGGAGTTACTACCAAACTCTTCACCAGTTCTAATGGGATTAGGCACAGAGATCCCTTGTCTTCCTACCTATTTTTCATGGTAATGGGGGTTCCTCTTAACTAATGCAGTGGTTCAGGGTTAAATTTCTCTTTTTCCATCTTGCTCTAGTTATTATAATTTTCCTCTTATCTTTGTTGATGACCACAACATATGTTTAAAGGCTGAGACAAACCTGCTGTGATAATTTCAAGAAGATATTAAGTGATTTTTCAAAGTGGTTTGGATTGAATATTAATCCTCAGCAAAGCTCTATCAACTATTCTAATTCTACTGAATAGGCACTGCAACAATATATCATTGTTCAGATATGCTTCACGACTGTTAAGTTACCGATGAAGTACTTAGTTTAGCCCTTATCTCTACTACACTGAAGTAAAGAATGCAGTCCTATATTACAAATATGAATTACTAGCCAGAAAAACAGAACTCTCTCCACTACAGAATAAGGCCAGTTGCTAGATTTTTTGCATCGATAAAAACTACACCAAAAGTAAGTTCTTTTGGTCCTTGACTGAGTACCTAGAGGGCATTCAGATCTATGTTGAAACTTAAAACTGATACTGCTCCCTTCTTCAGCATTTACTTTGGAAGGATCCATAACTGACAAGAAGTGTCCTAGAAATTCCTCAGGGGAATATATCAAGAATTCTCATGGACTCACTCAAGATACTAAAGCTAGTGCTTCATCAACAACACCCATTGAGCACTTATTAGTACAAGATTCCCAGAAATAAACCAAACGATGAAGGAAATGTGTGCTATGCACCCTCCTAGTACACTTCACGAAGACCTTATAATGTGGAAGCCACTTGCGGATAAAAAGTTTACAACAATACTAGCATATGAATCCATAAGATTGAAGGAAACTAAGATGGAATGTCTAAGGATTACTTGGGAAACTAATAATCTACCAAGAAGATGTGTTTCATGAATGACAACACAAAATTAGGTTGTATACACAAATTTAATAGCTGAGATTTGTAAAGTTGAGAATCCAAAATGTTATATCTGTGGTGCAAAAAGGGAAGACAAAAATCACCTATTATTTGAGTGGCCTTTCACAAATCTCATCTCAAAATCAATCTTGAAACTGTTCTCCTCTAACATATTTCCTTTGATGTGGTCTAAAAAAATTGCTTAGAAAAACTAAAACGTTGAGAAAGATTCTTATAGTAACTTTTACCTTTACTGTATATCCCCTTTGAATGGAAACAAAATTGAGAGAGCTTCCACATTTAATTTGATTGACTCACCAAAAACAAGAGACCAACTTCTAAAAATAAGACTTCCATGTTATCTTCCTCGATTTCAAACTATGGCAACTGCATGTCATGTGAGCAAGAATATTCACCCCCTGATGGACACACATACTTACAACTATTTGACCACAACAACAATAGAATCCTTGTAGTGAGATCCCCTCCTGGCAGTTTTGTTGTTCAAGTGGGGGAATCGGCTGATATCTTATCAAAAGGGAAACTATAATCCACTCTTCACTCTGTATGCAGACCGGCAAAATAGGACAACTTAAGTTGAAAAACATTTGTTGTTTTATTACAACCATCTTGGGGCAAAACTTTCTCTATTTCACAACACCTTAAGGAAAAGTTAACATCAAATGAGCAATGTTCTAGGGCATGTGATGAGATAGGTGTCTCAACCTCTGATGCTATTAGCCTTCACCTTAATGAGAAGGTAATGCTTAGCCTCATAGAAGAAATCAATGGAATAGTTTCACCTTTATCTTCACGCTTAAAGGATGGGAAGACATTTGCTGAATTCTCACGCAAGACGATGAAGCAGTACTATGTTGGAAATGGTATGAAATCGAAGAGATGAGATTTATATATTTCAAATGTAAGACTGTAATCAAGGAGGTAAATTCTAAAGAATCCACTCTATGCATTTGTTTAAGCAAATTAGAAATTCAAATTGGTTAAAAAGATGAGTAGCTAGGACTCATATATATGAAAGGAAATGGATTTCAATTACTGATGGTTCTTATGTTAACTCCAAAGCACAGTTAGTCATATTATTCAAATGGTCAAGGAAAAACCACTTATTATAGCCTATAGCCCACCAGTATAAGCAGAAGATATTGTGGTAAATGAGTATATGGTTATTTTATTTGGAATAAAATGAATAAAGAAAAATTATATTACCAGCTTAGATATCATTTCTGACTCACTATATGCCATTAATATACTTACAAAAAGAATCATGCTCCTTAAAATAAATTCACATAGCTAGAGAGATCTTATCCATAGCTGAATCGTTTGAGAAGACCCTATTTTCATGCACTTGAAAAGAGGGGAACACAGACTGCAAATTATTTTGCCCCTAAGCATGTTGTAAACAGCTTTTTTACTATTTATCCTTCTTTATTTCACGGTGATTTCCTTAATATTGTTGAGGGAGATGCTAAGGGTTGTAAATATTCTAGGATGTTACAGTTTTTCAGCTCAATAAATAGGTAGAGGCATGCCTAACCCCAACTTTTCTGATTCAGAAATACCAGAGTATACTGCGGGGTCCTATCATGATGTTTCTATTCTACTTTGTGATTTACTATACTTCATCTCTTCTAGCTGATTGTTATAAAATAGGAGATCCTGTTTTTGGGAAAAGAAACTACACTTATATGGATACTGTTAGATCCAACCTTGGTAAAATTTTCAAGTTTTTATATTTTTCTAAGAAAAAGTACAATATAGGGGTGTGATAAAAGTTTTAAAGTTTTTTGTGTTGTGATTTGTATTAATGAGATGTATAAGCTAGATGCAATAGAATCCATAGTTAAATTTGCAATGAAAATAAACAAGTACCTGATTCAAAGCTTTAATTCAAATCACTATATCCTAAAAAAAGAAATAAAAGAAAACAACACGATTAATACATACATATAGAATAATACAATCTTTTAAAAAGAACACAATAAACAAAAGCACAAAATTCAAAAGATCTCAAAGACTACATATCATTACTCTAAATCACAGCCCTGTATCAAATCCAGAACTATATAAAATGGGAGATTCATACAAAAACTCCAACTGGGAAATGCCCCCATTTTGTCAAATCACAAACAAATTATTTTTTTAAAAAAAAAAACTGCCAAAATTTGTAAATGTTGGAATTTTGACGCGATGAAAACCGAATCAGGCGAATATAGTATAATGAGTAAGACTATTAGTTATAAGTGTCACTGGCTCTTGCTCTGCGATTTCAATGGAGGAAGTCGAGGCGAAGAAGCCGAAGAAGATATCAACTACTAGTAGTTGTCTAGTAGTTGTAATTGGAACCATGACAACAACCTATAATTGAAAACCATAAGTGCTTACCCTAAACCCCTAATTTCATAAAATAAGTTGAATTGGAACCCGATTTTATCAAAGATAAATTCGATTGATGCTTAGAGAAGAAGAATAAAAGGTAGAGGGAGATACCATTGACTGCAGAAGAGTGCGAGAACCACCAACGAGACTATAATCGCATAAAGAGATGCCACAAAATATACAGAATCTTGGGAAAATGAGGATTTGGAGAGAAATGTGGGGGAACAGGAGGTTATCCATATCAGATTCCCTCTTGAATCGTGGGAGAGAAGAGATTTTTTGGGGGAAATCTTTGAGAAAGGGAGGGAAGCTTTTGGCAGGGGAATTTGGGAGAGAGACGTAAAAAATATGAAAGTATTTTGGGCTACTAATTTTAATAGAACATTAGTACAAGAGACTTGGAAATATGGCAATGGATTTAGACTGTTGCAAACTTGCGACAGACATAGTTTGTTGCCAAAGGCCCTTTTTTTGGTAGTGGTGGTTTGAGGTTTGAGGTATGACCCGTCAAGGTAACTGGGAAGCTCAGCAATATACTGGTATAGATGACCTGCTTTGAGAATGATTTTGAGAGAACGCTGGAGGGCGAAACATTTGTTAGTGTGGTGACAGTTATACTTGTGATTGGCGCAGTAAGGCTCACCTGGTTTGGCTTCGATAGGGAAAGGGTTATGCCAGATGGAATCTGCCTGTATATGTGGTAGAAGGGTGCTGAGAGGGGTAGTAAGTGTGGGCAGGACTGACTTCAGTCTCTTTCTGCGAGCTTCGACATTGTTGTCGTTATGAGGGCGTTTGCGGCTCTCAGTCTCTTATGAGATGGGAGCAATCAGAAGTATTGGAGTAGAAGGTGAGTTTTCTTGAGGTTTACTGAAGTTGGTGGTTGAAGGTTGCTTCTATTTTTGGGATTAGTGAATGCGCTCAAGGTCGATATTGCCATTGATCTTCGAGAGCATCTCCTCGAGGGTTCAAGGTTTATGAAGGATAAGGTACTCTTTAATACGGTTGTGATCTGGTAAAGCATTTAAGTACACGAGCACTGCATTCACGCAATCAAGGTTCTCGACTTTCTGTTATTCATCTAGAAACCTCTTGGTGAAGTCTTCGAGGGTTTCACTACTGGATTTTCTGAAATTGAACAGGGCGTCAACTCGGACTTCTCTGTCTTTGTTGAAGGAAAACTAAGTGATGAAAAGCTATGACAGTTGCTCGAAGCTCCGGATTGAGCCATTGGGGAGATTGTGATACCATCGAAGGGGGCCGTCAGTGAGGCTGGTAGGAAAAATGAGACACATCAGGTGGTCGGCTGTGGCGTAGTGGCTCAAAGCATTTTGAAATTTAAGAATGTGCGATTGAGGGTCTGTTTTGCGGCATTTGTTGAGTTTGGGTATACAAAAATTAGGGGGTATCTCGATTGCAAAAAGTTAGGGGCAACGGGGGTTATTCAGTCGACCCTGAGAGTTAGGAGTTGGGATCGTGTTAACGCAAATAATAGGATGAATTTTGTAGTCGAGGTTCTACTATGCAGCATAGGCAGGATGAGGGGAAGATCAAGGGATTCGAGAATGGTGAGGTCGAGTGAGTGGTATGTGCTTGGCGCTGCGCTCCCCAAGATGTTCTCGAGCAGGGCGGCATTTGGGGTATCTTGAGGATCAAAGGGTGGAGTCAGAGGAATCTTTTGTAGGGTGAATGCCGAGGTGGATTGAGCTAGTAGGGGGAATAGTGTGGGGAGCACCCTCGGTGCCGATATAGATTAGGGGTACTTCAGGATTTGGTAGGGGCCCCAGACGAGTGCGGGTAGATACGCACAAAGGGTCTGGCGCTTGGGATAGTCGAGTGGCGTCCAGGGGCTGTAGTCTCTGTAACTCTTGGACGGTGTTATGTAACTCGTCAATCGTCCAGTTCTGTCTGTCGGCATCTTCTAGGTGGCAGTTCCATTCGGCTTCAAACTCCAGCCGGTGCTTTTTACGTTCCTGGTAAAGTTTTACATGGTGGCGTTCCTCGGTTTCATCAAATTACTGAGAAAGTAAGGCTATTTGGGCGGCTACTCCGTCGATGGAGTTGCCGGCATGGGTTGAACTGGAACGGAGTATTTGTGCCATTGAGAATAATCTGTTGAAGTTGGAAACAAAAGGGGGGGGGGGTGGAAATAAGAAAGGGAGATTAGTAGGGTGGGAAGCACAGACGGCGCCAAATGTAGGGGCCTAACTTCTTGCGGAGGGGAAGTCGGCTCTTACACCATGGGGTTTATTCTACAAACAGAGGGATTCAAGTATATAACCTAGAATGTGAATAATCAATAGGCAATATGCTTGCGTGGAGGCCTAGAATGTGACTCTCCACGACCTTTGATTAGGATTTTTAAGAGTATTTATATTTCTGTCGAGTAGTCGAAGGTTCGAGTATTGGGTTTTACAAGGTGATCGAAGGTAAACTATATGGGATCTGGGGAGAGTTTTTCTAACCCTTCTTTGGTTCCTCATCTCTTCTATTTATAGAATCACAAGAAGGGCTGAGTCACCATGGTTAGGTCAGATTTCAAGTGTACAATCTGGGTATCCTCCGGGTATCGAGCGTGTATCCCAGAGTTGGTGTTGAAGCCAGAAATGCAGGGCCTATCACCATACTCTATCGCTGTAGCTGTCTGTCAGTTTTTTCACTGTGTATTATCGCTGTAGCCGCCTGTTGGTTCTATCATTGTAGCTGACTGGACCGACAAGGGTGCCATTCTTATCTGGTGAGATGGCTATCTTGTCATGCTTTGACCATTTACGGATATGGCTGAAGAGTTTCTGATGTTGAAGTGATGTTCTTCTTCGAGGCCTGTTCAGAGTCGAGGCTTCATCTTTGGATAATCTTTTGGAGACTTGTTTGGGAATTGTATGGGCTTCGATATATTCGAGTAGGCTTCGAAGTAGCCTTTGAGTGTTTGACTGGGGTAGAAGGCTGTGAGTAGGCTACTACATTAAGCGCAAGATCTTAAAGTCTAGATATTTGAGTAAGCTAAATACTAATGCAACTTGGCAATTATTAATCTCAAAGAAAATGAGATTGAAGTAAGAGATTGGACATTTCTTTAGAAATATAGTTGGTCACATGTGCAAAGATGTCGCATAGCTAGAAATAATTCATTGGTTGTGTTTTGTCAATTAAGAATTACGGATATGTACAAAGGGTGTAATTTAAATTACATGAACAAAATTCTTAAAAAACGTATTATATGGTAATTAAAAAATATATTATAGGAGCAATTATGCAAGTGCTAGGGAGTCCAAGCGCATTAATTTTTAGATTGAAGTTGGAGTCGAGTGTAATTATTCGATATATTACTTAATTTTAAATGTAAAGGATATGCTGTTGGTTTTGCGTTTGAATATTATCGAGTTTTGTTATGATTGTCTCCATTCTTGTGATATCTTATATTAGAAACATAAAGGGATCTATTTGGAAATAGCATAATAGACCATTTTTTCTCCTAATGGTTGATACATTTTGGTTTTCCTGAATTATTTTGGGAGAATGGTATTTGTAATTTTTGATAGTGCTTACTCATTTGTTGATATAGAACGCAAAAGAATGTATAACCTTTCTTTTAAAGAACCTGAAAATTGACCTTTCTTAGTTTGGTGTTCTAGTTTGTATAAGAACAAATTAATGGGAAGAATTTTTAATGGTCTTTGCAAGTATTTCTCATTGGGAACTTTGCTCAAGGATTGTATTCTAATTTTCTGCATGTGTTTTGTAATATTCTAATGCATCTCACTGAACTGGTTTAAAAACTATTGTCTATATAATCTTGTAATAAGTTAGATAGTGTTATTTGCATATATAGAAGGAACTTGATTGTTATTTGCTTAATGGGTACTGTTATCACCACCATTTTCTTATTAAGTGAAAGGCTAAAAAAGAACTAATTGGTAGAAATCACTACCTCAATCACAAGTTTTGGTTATGAAGTTACTAGGCATTTGACACAGCATCTTTCAGTTTTTTGGCTGTAATGGAGAAATTCATGACAGTAAGTTGACTACATAAATCATTAAACACTGCCATATCATTATTATTAACTTTGATACACTGAAAAAATAAAATATTTTAAATTAAAAGACATATCAAGTTTTAATATTCACAGCCTCAATTGTACTCAATCTATGTAATAAAATTATCACTAAAAATAATAATTGGCATTGGTAAAAATTATAACATAGCACACCTGGCCATTGAAAGGACAACTATCCCAAATGACTCTTTTTAAGTGAGAACCAAGATAAGATCCATTAAGTTATGGTGATTTCTCCATCAAATATGCTTTGGAGTTATGGATGTGTCCCAATCCTTGCATAGATAGAATGAACATGAATTGGCATAATACAATTCCACCCAGAGTTACAAAGTACAAGTATTTTGCTGGAAGATCCGAACATGCATTATGCCAGGGGAAAAATTTCATTCAAAAATAGATATACTCACTTAAAAATTCTCTGGTTCTCAGAAGGAGGCTATGAAATCACTTACCAATGATCATATGCTGGTCAATGGAAATAATATCTATGATAAGGAAACATGGATCTCTCTTCTTATCAAGTACTACTTGTTGAAAAAGGTTTCATGAATCTATTATAGATTGATTAGAAGTAAAACTCATGAAGTAGATTGGAGCCATATCAGAGAGACTAAAATCAGAAAGTATCATAAAGATAGTAAAATAAATGACAGCTATAGTTCCTGATACTTTATGCTCACATTTTTATCTCTTGTTTTATTTTTCATTGATGTCATTCTTTGCATGCTATTTACTATTAGATGTTGTATAATAACTAAGTTATTGAGCTATGAATACAACTAGTATTTCCTATATTACTAAATTTTCTATTATTGCGACGACGATGTATTACTGTAAAGATAACATGCTACAGTAATGATGATCTTTTGATTTTTTTGTTGATAAGAGCATCTGTAGTCGATTCCCCACCACCAAACTTGGATTAATTGGTTAATAAAGGGAATAACTTTTTTTCCACTACAACTCCCCAAATATTACTCGTCAAATGCAACATGTCAAATTTTTATAAAATCCTTTAATTTAGGGTAAATTTGGTTTAATTGATTGCCACGTATGCAATAATTTTAATTTCAGTCGGATATATGTCCTTTATAGAGATTTGGCTATTCAAATTTATTTTTAAGCCAATATGAAAAGTCCCCTATAGATTCTCTGAAACCACATTTCTTAGAAATAAGGGTAAGTATATAAGAATGATATGTAAATTATGTCTTTTGCAAGGATTACAAATTTAAACTCACCATAATTTTGAACATTATGTGTTTGCACACGCTACCACATTTATTTCAACTAGTGTTATCATTAAATCATGGCCTAAACATCATATATCGACGCTACATTAGACATGCTTTGTATGATGAGATGGAATGGCAGATACAACTTGAGAAGAAATATTCCTTCTTAAATTGCAACAACTATAGGAATTTTTTGTTTTAACCTTTAAATATACATTCATTCAAGCTTTGCACACAAAAATAATTAACATTCATGCATAATAAGATTAAATACTTTTAAACAACCGTTTACATGCAACATATTTACCATAGCTAATTATGCTACTATTTTTCACACCTAGTAAGAACTAATCTATTACTATCATTGTTTGGTTTACTCGGTTAGATATTCTGTCAAATTACACAAAACAATATCTTTGATCTTCTTTGTTTGAGCCTAAAAATATGGTCAAAAGGTTTCAAAATTGGCAAAGTGGCACAAAATGAAATAAAGAAACTCTAGAATTCTTTAAAATCATCCCACCTAAAGTAAGACTTCTCACACAATGTCAAATTACATACAAAGAATATTTACTTGGCTTTTAAGTTCTTTAATTTTGTTTGCTTGTTCCTACAAAATGGGCAAAACATTTCAGAATCAACCAACTAGAATAAATGAAGAAGCATAGAAAAGAATTCAAGATCTCTTATAAGATCAATTCACCTTATACACCGCTTCCCGTTCAACTCATTGTTGTTGTAGTGGACACCATTGAACTGCAAAATCATATTCGTTGGTGTGTTTAGATGTGAAAGTTTCAAGACTGCATCTCTTTGAAAATTTTCAAGCAGTGAGTTCAATAACAAAATTTAAGCAAGAGATCATGATATATATTAAAGAATAGAGAAAAGATCATAAAAACTATCCATTTGTGTTTCCTTCAGAATTTGGATATGGGGAAATATAGATGACAAAGAAAGTCTTTTGTCGATGCAGGTTTCAGTAGATTATTTTTCCAACAAAGCATGACTCTGAAAATACTAAGAGAACCTAAATGCATAGTTTATCACATATCCAGCAACAAACTCTCAAAAAGATGTATGAAGAAAGAAACTCTTGAAAATATGGCCTGCCGCCTAGTCTTCCTTAAGCTAAGAATAATAATATTGGCTAAGTTGTAAGTTTCTATTTTTACCTTGAAAGTATGTAACGCTGGATATGGCCTTTTCTTTCTTTCTTACTAATAATGGTCCTTTTTATATATATTAAATATGCTTGAGATCTAAATTAGGCTACTTATGCTGAAATTGTTCGTTTAAAATGTGTTTGGCAAAGTAAATCCTTCCAAGGTACAGGTGCAATCTTGGCAGGTGTGGTACAATATGATGGCTGTAAATCCATTGATTTTGAAGCTCATATATGATGTTGCATCCAAGTGCAAATGTTGTGCAGGAGATGGCCATGACGACTTACATTTTTTTGGCTTGGTTGTCAAGTTCTACTTGATATATTTTGGACCTTCTTATGGTAATGGTTTAGAATTTCACTCTTATTTTCAAGGCCACGACTTGCACAATTTTTTTTAGCAATTAAAAAATGGGTGTCAAATGGGTTTGCTTTTTATATGTTTTAGGAACTCTAGTTATGCAGTTGCCATCTAACAGACAATTATTACGCTTTGTAATGGTCGGTAGAAATGATACTCCAAGCAGGATGATTGCATTAGTATATTGCCGAAATCCCAAGCTCTCAAAACCTAAGCATCAATAATGGAAGATACGAAGTGCATATATTTTAAACCAATATGATCAAAGTCAATAACATTGGCAGTAGTCATACTCGAAGCAAGATAAAGGGAGTGGAAGATTATTGTAGACTTACCTACCAACAAAAATAACTAGTCCTCTTACCTAAAATTAGCTAGCATCGCAGACCCAATGGTATATCTTTTATTGACGCCGACATCTCTTACATCAAATTTTTACACTAAGATCTGTTGCTCATCATGATAAAGGTCAAACACATCATCCTGCACATGATGCTAATCGGTACCAGAAGCGCGACCGGTGTCCTTTTGCTCCAGATAGTTAAGACAATATAGATGACAGACCATATAACCCTGGAAAATGTCAAGCTCAAGGGCTTCAATGGATCTACCAATGTTGTAGTAGGCCGAATAGGCCTACCAATTATTGCAGGACCAATGGTGTTATAGACCAACTTTTTGTTCATCGACAAGAAATTAGATTACCTCGGCATCTTGGGTTGGGACTGCTTGGACGACATGAAGGCAATACCCTCAGCATGTTACCAAGTGTTGCACTTTACCACCCCAAGTAAAACATGGGACATGAAAGGGCCCCAACAGCTAACATGGTCATGCAAACACCCGGAGATGGCTTGACCCAAAAGCTGGTTAAGCTATAACAATTATAATGACTTCTTCTCACCAAACCCTCGACTATCCCAACCGAAACATCAATCGTCGAGCCCACAAAATACACCAAACTTGATGGCCCCGGATGAGGAAAGTTCATTGGGAGTTTCCTAATTGATGAAGAAAAATAACAAATGACCTTTTTCCTTCAAGCTAATAGAGACTTCTTCGCCAGAACATTCCACAAGATGCTAAGAGTCGATCCTACCCTCGCCTATTACTAACTTGACCTAATACCCAGTTGCACAATAGTCAAACAAAAGAAATGAACCTTAGCCCCAAAGATTCGAGGCGCAATTAATCTTGAAGTCGATAAAATTTTAGACGTAAGTTTCATCTGTAAGGTTAAGTACACAGATTGGATCTCAAACATTGTGGTGGTTCCCAACAAGAACAAGAAAATTTGTGTGTGTTGACTTTACTAACCTCATCAAACACACCTCCAATGATAGTTTCCCTCTCCCAATCATTGCAGTACTGCTCGACACAATAGCCAGGCATAATGCCTCTCTATGATGGATACTGTTTCCAGTTTCAACCAAGTACCACTCTTGCCTGAAGATCAAAGAAAAACATCATTCATCACAAAGCAAGGCCAATATTATTTTAATGTTATTGCCTTCAGACTTTGGAATGCTTGTGCGACCTACCAATGATTGGTTACATGCATGTTCAAGCCACTGATGGGAAAGTCTGTCGAAGTTTTTATTGATGACATGCTTTAAAAGAGCCTCAACAAAAATACTCACCTAAAAGACCCATCTAAAGTATTTTCTATCCTTCGATCATATAAAATGAAGTTGAACCCTGATATGTACCAGTTTGGTGTTTCATCCAAAAAAATTCTTGATAACCTAATCAATAAAAGAGGTATCGAGATAGACCCTATCTAGATTCGAGCCTTAATCGACATGCCATTCCCCCGAACGAAGAAAGATGTGCAGAAGGTCATTGGCAAAATTGCCACCCTTAACCGTTTCATTTCAAAACCATCAGACTGGTGTAAATGGCTATTCACTTTACTCCACAGCCAGGGCATGCTTAGAAAGCTAAGAAGAAAATCCCAGATATTAACTAGATAACAGAATGTGAGCAAGCCTTCCAAGAGTTCAAGACTAACAAAGGAATCTTTGAGTTTGTTTCTCATTCGCACAGTCAAAGGTATCGAGAAACCCATATACTTTATCTGTAAAACCTTAACCTTTGGTGAAATGAGATATTCAAAAATCAAAAAGCTTATAATCAACTTCGTCCATACATAGGGAAAGCTTAAGCCATATTTCCAAGCACATCAGATAAGGGTGATCACGAGTTACCCCGATCGAGAAGTACTCACCAAAAAGGAAAAATCTTAATGCGTTCAACAATGGTCTGTTTACCTTGGGGACATGACATTACTTTTGAGAAGAAGGTATCTGAAAAGCTTCAAGCAGTCGCCGACTTTCTAGCAAATTTCCCTGTAGAAGGCACCGATTAGGAAGAGCACGAAGACAAAATCTTAAAAGAGCAAAATGAACCATCCGACCAATGAAATCCAAGCACCGGCTATAGACTATTTACTGATGGCTTGGCTGGCCCCAGCGGTTCGGGCATAGGCATCGTGCTGGTCACTCCTTTTAATGATCGACTGGAAAAAGCTATCAAGCTAAACTTCGCATGTACCAAAAATGAAGCGAAGTATAAGGCCTTAATTCATGGTTTAAACATGGCTCTCGTGTTGGGCATGCCCAAGTTAGCCATTTTTACTCATTCACAGCTAATCTAAAGGCATTACTCCAGAGAAAACCAATTGAATGGTCGAATGGCAGAATATACAGAACTCGTTCACAAGCGCATGGATCACTTCCTCAAATATTTGTCGATTACACATTACTCTCGAGGTGAAAGTAGATATGCCGACGTGCTCGCCTGTATTATTGTAATGTTAGGCAAGTCAGAACCCTGAAAGATCGACATCAAAGTACTTGAATGCCCAAGTATTGACAAGATGAAATTCAATACTATCAATAATGGGGGAGAGAGTATTGATCCCATTGACTGGCACACCCCATTCCTAGCATATTTTAACAACAACACCCTCCCATCTGAACAAAAGGTAAAATGATCATTACTGGAAATCTACCGAAGGTACTCAATCCTCTAAGGAAAACTACACCGAAGGACCTCAAATGGGGTACACATCAAATGCATATCCTAACATGAAGCTGCAACCATCATTAAAGAGTTACACGAGGGTAACTATAGATCACATATTGCAGGATGATTTATGATATTACACACAATTACACAAGGACTATTATGTCCAAATATGAAAAAATAAGCCGAAGATTATGCCAAGTATTACGATAAGTGCCAACAGCACGGATATGACTTCAAAAGTCCTTTACAAGATCTCTACCAGTTGAAAAGTTCCTTGGCAATTTAAATAATAGGCCATCGACCTAGTGGGCCCATTCCTAAAAGTGTCAAGTAAGAGAGAATACGTCTTAGTGGCCACAAACTATTTTATAAATGGGTTAAAGCAGTACCAATATGCCAAACAAGAGAAGAAGAAGTAATTAAGTTCCTGTAGGTTAATTTAATTACACAATTCGGATACCCTCATATGATCTAATGTGACAACAGACCATAATTTGTGAGAAACAAGGTCAGAACATTCTTGGAGATGTACAACTTTATCCTTTCTCCCTCCATGCCTTACTACCCACAAGGTAATGGCCAGGTTGAAGCTATAAGCAAAACCATTGTAGACAGACTTAAGAAGCATGCTAACGATAATAAGAGGTGATGGGTATAAGAGTTGCAACACGTTCTATGGGCCTATTATGCAACACCAAGAATGGCAATAGGCTGTACCCACTTTCTACTTGTATACAGGAACACATCATCTCTTCTAGCTCAATTCGAAGTCCCCACAAGAGACTCCAAACTCCCAGACAAAGAAAATGAGTTTCAACTCGGCCGTAGCATGCTATGAATTGACAAAACTTGAGACAGAGCCTTGGCTAACCTTGTCCGATACCATAACTCACTAAAAAAGTCATACAATAAAAGGGTTCATCCTTAAAATTTTAAAATTGGAGATTTGGTCCTTCCAAGAGTCACCCCCTCCTCAAAACCCAAGAATGTGGGGAAACTGGCAAAATTTTGGGATGACCTATACATTGTATATGACAAAATAGATAAGGGATCCTATTACCTGACGATCTAAGCCAAAAAACCTCTGCTAAACCCCTAAAACCTGAAATATTTTATTTGCTACAATAGAAGGCCAAAATAGATAACTTCCATGGTTGTAACTAATGAATTGTACATCAATAAAAGAACAATTTTTGACCATTGCCATTTTTCTTGATTTATCTGTAACAATCAATCCTCATGAACTTCTTGAGTCGGTTAAACCTAAGTATCACGTCAAACCTTCGACCCGACTCATACTTGGGGGCCTCCTCAAAATTTTTCAAGGTCCCTTATTTTGTCAAACCTAAGTGGCATGAATAATCCAAAGATTAAACACTTGTGGGCGACCTTGGACCTGACCGCGTTCAGTTTCGATTGGTTCAAACCCGCGGATAGAAATACTCGAGGACGACCTCAAATCCTCATGAACTTCTTGAGTTGGTTAAACCTTAGACTTAACTGATGCTTGGGGGAAACCTTGAAGTTTTTCAAGGTTCCTGATTTTGCCAAACCCTAGTGACACGGTCGTAAGCTTAGCTCGATACAACTCAAAAAATATTATCAAGACAACTTTTTATCTTAAGCAATATACATTCAGACAGAGCAAATGAAGTAGACAACTATTATAAAACAAAGTCATCATACCAACTCGAAGAAGAAACAAGATAGCATCACTAGTTACAAAGTAAAACAAAAACATCAGTTATCAATATAAAAACTGCCATTTATTACTGAAAGGGGATTGGTTTGATCCTTCTCATTGGTTTTGACGATATTAGTATTTTGGCTGAAACTAACATCGGGAGTAGAAATCTGGTGTTCGACAGTCAGGGCCACCATTTTTTCAGCCAGGCTCACATCTTTCGCTGCTGGACTCATTAATAGCTAGAACAGAAAATGCTTAAAGGTACTAGGATCATAGCCCACCTCGTCGATGAACTGGTTTAGGAACGTTTTCACGAGGTATTCCTACTCAATGTCCACCTGGAATCTCTCATGGTAATGCCTCAACTTTTCTTTGAGCTCCTGTACCTTCTTGGTGTGATTCACGACCATGGCCATATTTTCCTTTATAGCATCAGCTCAAACCTGCAGAAGCATCTGCTCCAGTTTAGATACGCGGGTGTTGAAAGACATGATGATCTCCTTTGAGAGTTCCTCGCCTTTTTGTCAGGTTTATGCTTGGGAGTTTTCTTTTACGAAGTCCCATAAGGGATCTAGCAGAAGGTTGAAGGACACTATTTTACCTGTCTTATCGCCACATCGAAGCGACCCCCAACTTCGTTAGAAAGTTGCATCATCGACTTAGCAGTAGCTCGGGCAACATCATCTTTTTCAGTTGCAAGTAGAAAGGTTTTAGTCGGAGTAGGCACAAACTTCATTTGTTCGTGTATCCTCTTTCGGGACGTCGACCAAGGGGCATGGGAGCTCGACCCTTCCCCGACATTCTTACCTTTACCCTTTTAAGTTACCCGTGGTACCCCATTTTTAGTCGAGGATTTTCTAGCTAAGGTAGTCGAAGCACCCGTACCGATATTTCCCCGCTAGACCATAGAGACATAAGTACTCTTCAGCCTCATCAGATTACCATAATTCATGGCACCCGAGCCTTCTTGTGGAGCAGAAGCTTTTCTTTTTCTTAAAGAACCTTGCGAGCTCGAAGGACCTTTGAGATGGATATCTATCTTTTTTTGTCTTCTCTACAGTAACTTTAACCTTTAGAAGATCTGATTCGATCAGATCGTCCAGGTAGTGTCAAGCGCTGTCAGATACCCCACTTCAAGGTCCTGCAAGCATACATATAGAAATTAAGAACATGGTCGAAGGTAAATACTTTACAAAATGATCAAATAACACTTACCATGATTGAACACGCTATTGTTTAATGCGTGCTCCTCTTCACCCTTGCGGTGCTCGTACTGCCCCATTACCACTACAAGATCCATATCCCTCCTGCGGCCAATTGAGCACAAGTCAAATAGGCAGCGTTTATCTGGATGACATTGAATATGAAATGTCCCCACCTTCGGGTTACTCTTCTTCGAGTAAAAAGCTACAATGTCCCCACATTCCATAAGAGGCCGACCTTCGGTTAACAACTCTCCATTCAAGGCCCTGATGATTCCCTTTATCTCATAAAGGTTGTCATTCATTTGGCAAGGGGTAACAACCTAAGAGTTCAACACCTCCTTTACAAGACATCGAAGGGGGAGATGCATGCCAAGCCTTATCTGGCCTCAAAAAGCCATAATTCCTTGAACAGACTCATTCTTAAAGGTAAAACCCCTTGTTATATCCATTACACCAACTCTTGGTGATTTCCTAAGGGATCACACCCGGTCGAATCACCAACCATTCTACAACACCCACCAAAAAATCATCTCGAAGCTAATATTCAAAAGTTACAAACCAAAATCAACTGCTCAGCCCAACCCTCATCTACCCTACCCTATACTACCCTACCCAATCACAATCATTTTCTCCATGCCCCGGCATCCACCATTAATGGCGGACACTAAGCTTTCTCTAATCCTAATTATCAGACCCAAAGATAATAAAAAGAAAATAGAGGCTAACTCAAAGAAAATAACAAGGAAGACATACCTGGTACTGGTGTCCTTTGATAATCTCCATCATCACTAACGATTGGCTCTCTCAGAGGATCTCTATTAATAGTGTCAAAGTTCTTATCTCCTTCAGACAAATGAATACTTGCCTCTTTCACTCCCTCACGTCCTAATTGTATTATTCTCAAACCGTATCAGTTTTCTAAACTACCATCATTACACCCACTAACCCTACTTTCTCTCAACTCTCAACCTTTCTACAATAATTCAAGCAAACTGTCCCTTACAAATTTTTCCTGCCTCTCAAAATGCTTTGACCACTTACCTCACCTAGCTTCTTGCCTCATTTTTCTCTTCGAGCTCCTCAAATCAAGTAGACATAAACCCTCGTGTACATAATCATCATTAATTTTTTGATCCAAACAAATCTCTTTCTCTATGCCTCGAATGAAAGCATCATTGGTACACCCAAGTGCTATTTGCAAATCGAAGTCTCGAAATGTGGAATCACATGTGTTCGTTATAGGGAAACCATCATTATACCCTAACTCAGACATGATGTAACTATTGAACCTAGCTCTGTGCCCTGCTTAAGATAGGCAATGCCCCCCATGTCAGCACTAAATCATGTAACTGTCAGATTGGTGTAGTTGGCACCCTCGAACACAGCGTAGACCTCGAGACTCCAACTATACATTTCTATGGAAACAACAATCAACCCTATTATAATTGGAGCCCAGAAAATCTTTTTATTCTAATTATTGCCACATAAATTTCTTTCTAAGTACTTAAGGATTTTAGACCTATAAGAATATCAAACTCTTATATTCATGTCACGTCTTCAACTTACAATCTTTGACCCCAAAGAACGCTACCCCTTTTGCTTTCATTTGTCCCCACCCTCGATTTTTAAATTCTACCAATTTTACTTCTTGTTCGGCTTTTCCATTCGACATCATTTTGATACCCTCAAAGGCCTTAATTCTAAGACCTTTAAAGAGCTAAGTTTCCTGCCATTAGCATTTTCTAACTCATTTTCTTTGGTTAGATTTCAGAACATTTGGTCCATAAGCATCATCAATACATAAAATACACAACTAAACTATTTATTCAATTTTAGTTACAAAAAAAAACTCCCGTAAAAAATAACAGCCAAAATAAAGCAATTGCAAGAAAAAATACCTCAGTTGCAGCCAGACCAACTCTTCGAGCTCCCTGAACTGCTACTACCACCACCACCTTTCTCATCCACCAACCGTTACGCCAGGGTCCTCAATGTAGTGGACCGCTCAGTCATGATACAGAGATACTGCTGAAGCATCACCCACCAAAAACTAAACACCTCCGCTTCCTATCGTTCCCGGCCGGCCAGCTCACCCATGTGAAGATCGATGAGGTCTGGGAGCTACACCACCAGCCCCATTCGGTCAAAGTATTTCCTCGTAGACTCTGCCATTTTGGCAGCTATCTTAGTTTCTAACTCTTCCTACTGGCAGCAGGTAGTAAGCAATAAGTTAAGTAACATTTTCTCAACTAAAAACTCATTTTATAGAAGATTATGAGGCATTAATGGCGCTAACACAATTAACATACTTAGTCATTAATGATCTCGGTAACTGACGCATTCATATCGGTCAAACTTTCATATTCTGATGTAAATAACTTCTTAGCAGAAACCTTTGACAACCCCTTATGAGGCCCTAGTTAAGAGGGGGCAAATATAGTGGCCTACTCATAGTTTTAAAGATCTGACTAGAAACTCGATGACTGCTGAGCAGCTTAAAGTCTACCATACTTACAAATCTAGTAGAAACAGAACAAGCCTACCCTCAAGTCCACTAAGGCTTTAACCATCTCTTTAGTCCAGTTCAGCTTCTGGTCGAAGGTAGACAACTCAGCAGACAACTTTGGCAGAACCGACTCCAATACAAGCAAGCTGTAATGAAGGATACACTTATAATTTGACCTCTCCATGGTGATATCACATTTCCTATCTTCTATAAATAGGAGAGGAGAGCCACCATAGAGAGGTGATTTCCCCCCCACACACCTTAGATAAGCTCTGATAACCTTCGAGCACCTTCTGAAGCTTGAAAATTTGATCTACTTGAGCCTTTATCTATAATCTCATCCATTTATACTTTCTCATCTTAAAAATCCTCACTAGAGGCCATTCAAGGACATCACGCAAGCGTGTCTATTAGAAGCTTTCCTTATTTTCATTAAATATACTCTTTAAAACCTCTAGCCGAGTATTAACTTAGTGGTATAAGATTTTAATCTCCCCTTTTTGAGATTAGCCCCTTACATATATACTATTTAGCTGATTGCCCTTATAGTGTTCGTGGTTTACCATCCCTCCTTCTGGTGGTCCCTCCGGCCAATAATAATGTGACACGTGAACTTGGTCCATCTTTTTTAAAGAGTTTTCCCTCTCTCTAGAGTTATGACTCTTCATTATTCTCTCTAAAGTAACTTTAATACCTAAAATCTCAGTGTCTTGAATATTAAAAATTCTATGGGATTGGGAGTCCAACACTTCAACTTTACAAAACCTAAAATGTAACTTCGTTGATTCTGACTCTTCTGTTTGATGCTTCCGGCTGTTATAACTATTTTGTACTCTTATGCAAATTGTTAGATAATTATTCAGATAGGTAATTATCCATTTAATATATTTCTGAGTTGAACAATATTTGGATTGTGTTTTCTCAAACTGCCTTCCATTTGTTTTAACCTATAATTAAGGGTTTTTTGTGAAAATTGAGCAGGGAGGGAACCCCCATGAATAACAAAAAAAAAGTATGACATGATAGGGACACAAGACCCTAATAAAATTTAATATGTTTGAAAAAAGGGAGTTGCATGCTCGTAGGGCATGCATCTACACTAGAATATATAAAGCAAAAGTGATACTATAAACTCGTCGCTTGAACCACACCCAAAAAAAGGAAAAACTCCAATCCATTGTACATGAAGTAGAACTATGTTAAGAAGGAAAAAATGTTTATCCTGTTTGTATTTGACAATGGTGAAAAATAGTAAAATAATTACTAAATTGCCAAACCTCTTGCAGTTACTTATAGTTCATTTTCTTATACATGGAGATTGATCAGGATTATGTTGATAATAAGTACTCAGAGTTACGATCTTGGAGTCCAATAAAAATGGCATTAAACACCTCTCTAAAACTTAAATTCTTAAAATGGCATATCACTCCTTTCATAGAGACTTCATATATTTCAAAGAAGCTTGAAATGACCTTATATTTTTTATAGTGGTAGTCTAGTAGAAACGTTAAACCTTTCATGTTTCCTTTGCTTGGTCATTTCAAAGAATCTTAAATTCTTAGTAATGTTGTCTTCAATAGTATTCTACTCCTACGCTTATTTGATAGACATCGATTAATCGTAGAGTCAATATTATCTAGCTCAAATTAGAGATCATGCATACAATCAACCTTTTTCTAGTGGTTAACCAATGTGTGCGCTCAATCATCCTACTATAGCTCATGATATTGTTTGCATATGTAATAAACTTTTAGGCAGAAAATTTCTTACTAGACGATTGACTTCATGATCAACATACAATCTCAGAGCAAGTACTACATTCAGTTATAAACTTTGCTCCTTACCTAGAGTAAACTTCCATTCCATTGATTGAATCCTCTAACCCTCTATACACTTACTAGTACAGAAGTTCTTGAAAGATATAAAGAGAGGGCTGCATTTTTTAAGTGACACCTAAAGCATAAAGCACAAAGCATAAAATTTCAAATTATCAATGAAGTCTCTATTTATCGATACATTAATAAGCTGTAATTTATGAGTGCATGGGACTCTGTCACTAGAAACAAAGGATGGGTTGGTTTGGATTTGAATTTTTTTCCCTTGTGAAGTCTAAAGTATGTCACATGAAATATTGGGTACACAATGAATACAATGTTTGAAGCTTATGAGATGTTGTTTCAGATAATTATATTTCAACCCATGCTTCAAACGGTGAATTTGATGGGTCCAACAAGTGTGTTATATTTACAATCTTTAGGTATCATCGTATCTAATTTTGTGATGATCAAAATATCAAACTTTATGCATTTCCATTGGAACTCATACAATTTTTACTCATGTTCTTTACATGTAATATTACTCATTTAATATATATGGTCACAAGTTCATAACCACCACAACCCTTTTAGAACATAATCGATTGCATAAGCTATAAAACTTCATGACATGAGGTAGACTTGACAAGAGAAAAGATTTGTTCCCCTGACAATCAAGCATATTTGTTTTTGAGAGTGGTAAGAAGTGTTCACCGAAAAGTGGTCATATTTCTATTTTGTTAGATTTTTTAATTATTTCTAAATTATTTATTACAGATTTGAACATCTTGTTGGGAATTTTGTTGACTAACTCATATGTGGAATAGCCCTCAGATCCCCCAAGTTAATGGTACCAAAAAGAATAAACGAGAAAGATGAAAGAAAAGTACACAAGATAATATTGGATAGTTAAAATTCCTTAGGATCAAAACCACTTTGCAGCGGCAACCTAGTAATTCGCTAGAATTATAGAAGATAAATTATAACTCTCCCTCACACAAAATTTTCTCTTGAATTTTGCTCACAAAAGACTTAGATTTAAACATAGAACATACCTCTATATTTATATGAGGAGAGTTACTAATTAGACTCCTTGTGTAATTAGAAGTTAGCTTCCTCTCCAAGTCATGATAGAAATAAAAACTAACAACAACTCCTTTTGATTTTAGGAGTCCTAGGAATTTAACCCCTACTCCAAGTCTATTCAAAGTGTTTCAAATAACACAACCTCCTCGCATCACGAACATGTGAGGTATTCGAAGATCCTCGCTCGACTCGAGTAAATCTAACTAAGAATTCTCCACCTTGACGAAGAGTCGAGCCACAACCTTGTCTTCAACAAATTCCGCCTTGGCTTAACCTTTTAAATCAAATCGCTAACCCACCACCGAAACTATGCACTTTTGACACTCAAAGATGTAAGATAATTGCCAAGTCCAAGAAATGCTCAAACTTGGTCGACAGAACCATCTTTCTCAACATATCTGATGGATTCTCCTTCATATTAATCTTCAGCAAAGAGATATCCCCTAAAGAAATCTATTGGCTGATAAAATGAAACCTGATAGGAATGTGCTTCATCTTCAAATTATTGACTTGGTTCTATGTCAATTAAATGACACCCTGACTGTCATAGAAAATCTGCACCGTCTTCTGAAAAACACCGAAGTTACCAACTAACATGTACATCCATAAAGCTTCTTTCGCTACTTTTGTTGCCGCCATGTATTCTTCTTCCGTCGTAGATAAAGACACCGTTAATTGCAATACTGACCTCCAACTAACTAGGCCACCAGCTAAAGTAAATAAATACCTAAACATAGACCATCGTTGATCTAAATTTCCTGCATAATTCGAACCGACATTACCGCAAAGTAGCCCTGTTATGCTACCATTCCTGCTGTACATCAAAGCCACATCAACTGTACCCTTAAGGTACCTCAATAGCCACTTTAAATCTTGTTAATTTCCTTTTCTGAGATTAGCCATATAACGGTAATGGCTCACCATACTGACAGCTTGGGCTATAGCAGGAGGAATACAAATCATAGCGTACATAACATTACCCACGACACTCGCATATGGAAGCTGAGCCATTTAGAATCTCTCTTTTTTTGTATTAAGAGAATTTCTCACAAATAAGCGAAAGTGGGCCACCAATGGAGTACTCACTGGTTTTGCTTCATTCATCCCAAACTGGGATATGACTTTCTTGAGATAAATTCGCTGCGATAAACATAGCTGCCCCATCTTTTGATCACTTCTAATCTTCATATCAAGGATCCACTTCGCTTCACCAAGACTTGAACCTTAATCTTATTGATTTCCACCATGCTTTTTGCAGCCACGAGCATATTATCAACATATAATTACAAGTAAATCAGAGAATCATCAGATTGTTGGTTAAAAGTGAGCACAACAATCACACCCACTACTCGTGAATCCATGTCTCACCATAAACGCGTCAAACTTCATGTACTACTGTTTCGGGGACTGCTTCAGCCCATATAATGATTTAGAAAGCTATCTTCACATCGAGTAGCTCCAACTCAAGATCATATAAAACAACTAGCGACAAAAGAACTTAGATATATGTATGTTTTAATATTGGTGAAAATACTTTATTATAGTCAATCCCTTTCATTTGTGCGAAACCTTTCACGGCTAGCCTTGCTTTGTACCGCATATCTTTCACACCCCCGAAACATTCTTTTAGCATTTAAAGCCATTTGCACCCAATTGCACATTTCCATTTCAGTAACTCCACCAGATCTCATGTACTATTCTTCATCAATGAACTCATCTATTTAGCCATAGCCTCCTTCTACTTCTCACTATCTACATCATGAATGGTATTGCGAAAAGTGGATGGCTCCTCACTAAATAAAATAAGTGTATAGGCAGCTGTACAACTCATATTTGGTTCTTTTTTAGGACCAACTTTAGTACCAGGTTGTATCGAATCATCATACCCGTAGTGTACTGGCAGAATACCCTCCGTCGATCTATTATCTCTCTGACTTACCAAAGATGGCCCTTGTTATTGTGCTAAATTTTGATTCCCATTATTACTAGAAGCCATTGATGTTCCTGCGGTGGATGAACCCCATTTTTTCAACTTTAACGATGTTGGGCTCAATTGAAATAACCCCTGGAGTATTCGTCTCTACACGCAGAACAGTAACCAAATCATCATCCTAGTCCCAACCTTTTTAAGCATAGAAGATTCGTCAAATGTCACATCTCAGTTGATTGCGATCTTTTGCAACTCTAGACACTATAACCTGTATCCCTTCACCCCTTTCTTTAACCCCATGAAAATTACTTTTTTGGCTCGAGGGTCAAGCTTATTTTTACAAACATGGTTATAAGCTGGACACTCAAAGACTCGTAACCTACTATAATTTGCTAGAGACCCCCCGACCATAACTCATGTGGTATTTTGCAATCAATCGATTTAGAAGGAGATTGATTAATTAAGTAACAAACAGTATTAACTACTTAACGCCAGAACTTTCTATCCAATCCAGAGTTAAATATCATACATTAATCCATAATCAAATTAAAAATTAACCATTAACGAAGAATTAACAAATAACAAACTATTTGGCAGATAATTTTCCAATAGGAAGGTTATAAGTATCCTAGGTACTATATAGGACTAAATTGCCCTTAAATGCTTTAAAAATTGAAGTAGTCATCCAAACGAACCCTTAAGTCATTTGAACGACTTTGCCAATTAAGCTTGAAAGTAGAGGCAGAACCTTTTGTCTTCTGGAAAGCAAAAGTAGTTCGAACTACTCCAAATCTAGTTCGAACGACCTTGGCAAATAAGTCTAGAATTAGTAATAGCACTCTGGCTCTACTTTCCTTTTATCTCGTTCGAATGGTTCCAAGGCTCGTTCGAACAACATGACGTCTTGTAAGAGGTTTAATATCTAGATCCTCTTAGATCATGGCTCCCCTTTAGAAGCATTGAGCTCCTACTCAAGCTAAAATTGGAGATGAGGAAAAATGGACGTGCCCATTTCCCTGTTGTACCACTTCGACTTACTGGGTAGTTGACCTATTATCACAACTCTGAACGACTCGATACTTCCCCATCTTGTAGTAGTAACCTTCATTTCTAGAATACTATCGTCCTATAATAGATCTTCTCTTTCCCTTCATAAGTCATCAACTAATGTTAGGCGAGTGTTTATTGTAGAGTCTTTATCTAGAAGAGACGACTTATTAAGTTTCAAATGTTCAACATTAATCACCGAATGCATCTTCATAAAATTGTGGCAAATCTAATTGGAATGCGTTGTCACCAATCTTCTTATGTATAGTAAATAGACTATAACGGATAGGCTTATGCTTCTTACCTTCTTCCTTTAGTCGCCCCTTACCCAAATATAATCAAACTAGGTCGTCCTCTCGAAAAGTACACTCTACCCGATACTTGTCTTGTCGAGCCTTATACTTTGCTTGAGCCTTTTTCAATTGTACCTCAAACGCCTTATAAACCTTATTTATCTTCTTAAAGAAGTGCTGAGCTTTAACTTATTCCTCTTCCTCCTTCCTAGTTATCGTCTTATTACCAAGACTAACTAAATATCGTCTTATCACCAAGACTAAAGGCCATATCAAAGAGGCTTTGAGGTAAGTACCTAAGACAAACATCAAATCAAGACTTCAAAGTAGAACCATGAATTGTGTAGTAGCCTACTCCCAGCCTTCTAGCTCCATTCGAACAACTCGAAGGCTACCTCGAAGCCTACTCGAATACCTCAAAGCCCACTTAATCCTTAAACAAGCCTTAAAGACGAAGCTTCAACTACTAACAGACCTCGAAGACAAAGACAGATCCGTCAGTACACGAACTCCACAACAGCATCAAAAACACTTCGACCATATTCGCACATGGCCAAAGGCAGACATGTCAGACAACCAGCTCACCAGAAAAGAACGGCGCCATTGTTGGTCCTTTCAGCTACAGTGACAGAACCAACAATAGCTACAATGTCAGAGCACAGTGCCAGACCAGACATTTTTGGTGTCAACACGAACTCTGGGATGCCCGCCTGATACCCGGAGGGTATACTTGTAATGTGACCTCCCATGGTGACTCAGCCCTACCTATATTCTATAAATAGGAGGGAAGGGGAACCAAGGAGGGGTTACAAAATCTCTCCCCTAAACCCTTGCAGTTTATATTTTATCACCCTGTAAATCCCCCTGTACTTGAGCCTTCAACTACTCGACAGTAATATCAAATCTCTTAAAAATCTACATCAAAAGTCATGGAGTGACCCATTCTAGGCCTCCACGCAAGTATATTGTCAGTAGATTTTCTATATCGCTGATTATATGCTTACTCCCCTAGGATAAAAGAGAAAACCCCATGGTGTAAGAACCAATTTCCCCTCCGCATAAAGTTAGGCCCCTACATTTGGCGCCGTCTGTTCTTGCCCACCCTACCAATCTCCCTTCCCTCATTTTCTCCCTTTTACAACTCCTACAGATCATTCCCAATGGCACCAACCCTCTGTTCCACTTCCACCCATGCCGGTAACTCCGTCGATGGAGTGGCTGCTTAGCTAGCCTGTCTTACTCAACAATTTGCTATGGCTGAGGAGCGACACTGAACACAAATATAGAAGGAGTGCGAAGAACATTGACAAGAGTTTGGGGTCAAATGGCATCGCCGTTTGGATGATGCCAATAGACAAAACTGTGCAATCGACGATTTGCACAACACAGTCCGTGAGTTGCAATGACTGTAGCCTCTTGACGTCCCCCTGCTACCTTGAGCACCAGCCCCGTCGCACATGCCTGCCTGCGTTCGACTGGGGCTTCTACCATATTTTGAATTACCCCTGGTCTATATCGGTGCCGAGGGTGCTCTCCCTACTATTCCCCCCACTGACTCCATCCATCTCGATATCCACCCCACAGAGAATTTCTCTAACTCTACCCTTCACTCCTCCAGATACCCCAAATGTTGCCCTGTCCGAGAACATCTCAGGGAGCGCAGCGCCGAACACATACTGAACACTCGGCCTCATCATTCTCGAACCCCTCGATCCCCCCTTATCCTGCCTACTATGCACAACGAGACTTCGACTGCAAAATCTACCCTGCCATCCGCGTCAGCGCGAGCCTAACACCAAACTCATGGAGTCGGTTGAATAACCTCCTCTACCCTAAACTTCCCGCTATTGAAGTACCTCTAAATTTCTGTGTTTCCAAACTCAGCAAATATCGCAATACTGATCCCTAATCCCACATCCTCGAATTCTAAAATGCTCTAAGCCTTTAATCCACGGCTGACCACCTGATGTGCTGACTTTTCTCTACAAGCCTCACAGATAGCCCTCTTCGATGGTATCGCAACCTTCCCAGTGGCTCTATTCGAAGCTTCGAGCAACTATCCCATCTTTTCATTGCCCAATTTTCCTTCAACAAAGACTGAAAGGTCAGAGTCAACGCCCTCTTCAATTTCTGAAAATCCCCCAGTGAAACCCTAGAGGCCTTCACCAAGAGGTTCTTCGACGAGTCGCATAAAGTCAAAAAACTCAACTGCACGAATGTCGTACTCGTGTATTTAAACGCTTTGCCAGATAACAACTATGTCAAAGAGTACCTGGTTCTCCACAAACCTCAAACCATTGAGGAAATACTCTCAAAAGTCAATGGCTGTATCGACCTTGAGCGTCTCCGCGAATCAAATAAATAGAGGTAGACTTCGAACACCAATCCAAATAAACCTCGACAAGGCTCACCCTCTACTCCTACACCCCTGATCGCTCCCGTCTCACAGGAGATTGAAAGCCCCAAACGTCCTCACTTTGATAACACTGCAGAAGGTTACATAAAATGACCAAAGCCAGTCCTACCTAGAATCACTGCCCCCATCAACACCCTTCTACCGTAGATCAAGGCAGACCCCATATGGCATATCCCTTTCCCCATTGAGATCAAACCAGACGAACCTTACTCCGCCAACCACAAGTGTAACTGTCACCACATCAATAAATGCTTCACCCTAGAGCGCTCTCTCGAAATAATACTCAAGGCAGGACGTCTATATCAGTATATTGTCGACCTTTCCTGCTGCCTCGACGGGTTATATCTCAAGCCTCAGCCCGCCCCTTCGCCCGACCCTGCCGAGGTCCACATCTACCAACTTTATTTCATCAAAGTAAATAATATCGATAGCGGCCGTTCCAAGCGAAAGCACAAGCGTGTCGAAGAAGGCAATAAGCTCACTTAGCTGGAAAAGCTACCCGCCCTCCTGCAAGAATCAATCCATTGCCCTCGACCCGAAGGTATCTCTTTCATCGACTACGACACTTTGCATGTTCCTTTCTCCCATTCCGACCCTTTAGTCATCATGATTTAGGTCGAGCACCTCTTCCTCCACACCATGCTTTTCAATATAGGAAGTGCAGCTGATGTACTTTTCCTTCAGACTGTCCAAGCCATGAAAAAAATAGACCTCATCACTGCCGCCAATGTTGAACTAAAAGGTTTTTATGGGGCGACAAAAGTTGTCGTTGGTCAAATTGGCCTTCCAGTTACCACCGGCCCTATCACACTTCAAACCAACTTTCTTATCATTGACAAGACGTCTGAATACCTTGGTATTCTCGGGTGTGACTTGCTCCATGCCATGCGTGCCATACCATCAACCTATCATCAGACCCTCCATTTTACAACCCCCTATGGTACATAGAATTTTAAAGGCTCTCAACGCCTTGCCCGCTCATGTGAGCATCCAGAGATCGATCAGACCCGAAAACTCTTCAGACTCCCATAACAATCTAGGTCTCTCTCGATCCTCATACCTTCGACATCTGCCATCTTACCCATCAAGCCAACTATTTATATCAAACTCGACGGTCCTTGTCGAGGTACATTTATTAGAACCTTTCTAGATGAGGCAGAATACCTTGAACTTACAGACTTCCTACGAGCAAGCAAAGACATCTTCACATGGACATTTCAGGAGATGCCCGGTGTCGACCCGAATTTGGAATGCCACTGCCTCGACCTCATCCCCCATTCTGCAGCAGTAAAACAGAAGAAGCGTGCCTTGGCACTACGACTTCAAGAAACAGTAAACCATGAAGTAGACAAACTCATAGCCATGGGTTTTATCAGAGAAGTCAAGTATGCTGACTGGATATCCAATATAGTTGCAGTTCCAAAAAAGAATGGCAAGATCATAATCTGTGTCGACTTTACCAACCTTAGTAAATACACACTGAAGGATAGCTTCCCCCTCCCAATCATTTAAGTACTCCTCTATGCTACTGCTAGACACGATCGCCTGTCAATGATAGACGCAGCTTCGGGCTACAATCAGGTACCCCTCCTCTCCGAGGATTAACTTAAAGCTTATTTCATCACTGAACAAGGCCTTTACAATTTTAATGCCATGCCCTTTGGCCTTAAAAATGCTGGTACCACCTACCAACGCCTCATCACGACCATGTTTAAACCGTTGCTTGGCAAGTCGGTCAAAGTTTACATCGGCGACATGTTATGCAAGAGCTTCCAAAAACAGACCCACATCCAGGACCTAACCAAAGTCTTTTCGATACTTCGAACATACAACATAAAACATAACCCAAAAAAATGCCAGTTTGGTGCTTCGTCTGGCAAATTTTTAGGCCACCTTATCAGCAAACGAGGTATCGTGATCGACCCTACCCATATTCGAGCCCTCATCGACATGCCTTCGCCCCGAACAAAAAAAAGATGTCCAAAAAGTGGCTGGTAAAATAACAGCCCTCAGCCGTTTCATTTTCAAATCCTCAGACTATTGTGCTTGGCTCTTTTCTCTCTTACGTGACCAAGGCGTCTACAAAGCTAAAAAGAAAAACAACCCTGAGATTAATTGGACACCCGACTCTGAACATGCCTTCCTTGAGCTTAAAACATAACTTGGTCGACCACCAATGATCAACACCCTTATTGAAGACGAAATACTCTCCTTATACCTCACAGTCACCGATACTTCTATCAGTTCAGTCCTTATTCGATTCAAATCAAACATCGAGAAACCTGTATATTATATCAGTAAAACCCTGATACCTGCAAAAACTTGATATGCGAAACTTGAGCGTTTGCTCCTCACCCTCGTCTACATTTCCCGCAAACTCAAACCATATTTTCAAGCTCACCCCATCCGTGTTATAACAAGCTATCCCCTTCTAGAAGTTCTCAGCAAGAAAAAGAAATCCAGACGACTACAGCAGTGGTCTGTGTATCTTGGTGAACACGACATCACATTTGAGAAGTCAATATCCCCAAAAGACCAAGCAGTCGCCGATTTTCTCGCTGACTTCCCGGTCGAAGATATCAACTGGGAGGAATACGAAGATGACCTTCCAGAGGACCAGCCTGAACCTGTAGAACCATGGAACCCTAACACATGTTGGCAACTTTTCACAGATGGATCCGCTGAACCAAACGGTTCGGGGATAGGTATAATCCTGGTTACACATACCAATGATCGAATTGAGAAGACAGTTAAGTTAAACTTTGAATGCTCCAGCAACGAGGCTGAGTATGAAGCGTTGATCCATGGCCTCGACCTTGTGATCGAAAAACTTACAGTTTTCCCTGATTCCCAACTTATTCAAAGACAATACTCTAGTAAAATTCAAGCCAACGGTCGTATGGCCAAATATTTTGTCATCGTCCGCCAACGCATGGACTGTTTCCCTGAAAAATCTTCTATTACTCATTACCCACAAGGTGAAAATAGACACGCAGATGCCCTCGCCTACATAGCAGGTATGTTAGGCCAATCCGAATCCTAAACTCTTCATATCAAAGTACTCGAACGCCCAAGTATCGACCAGATGGAAGTCGACACCATCAATACTGGGGGCGGGAGTCTCGATCCAGACGACTGGCGAACACCATTCCTCGACTACTTCAACAATGCTATCCTTCACGACGATCCCAAGGATAAACGGTCATTATTAGAAAATTATCGTAGATATATCATCCTCAAATGTGAGTTACATCGCAAATCCCCAAATGATGTCCTCCTTCGAAACATCTCTTAAAATGAAGCCTTTACAATCCTATTTGAACTCTATGAAGGTACCTGCGGTGCTCATACCGCTGGTCAATTTATGGCCCTTCAAGCCGTTTCCCAAGGTTTATTCTGGCCCAATATGAAAAAGTAAGCTAAAGAGTATGCCAAACATTGTGACAAATGCCAGTGCCATGCACACGACATTCATAAACCCTCTCAAAACCTCCACTTCAGTCAAGTTTCTTGGCTATTCAAATGTTAGGCCATCAACCTTGTGGGTCCTTTTCCTAAAGCCTCGGGTAGCCGAGAGAACATCCTCGTTGCCATAGACTATTTTACCAAATGGGTCGAAGCCGTACCATTGAGTCAAACCAGAGAAGAAGAAGTCATCAAATTCCTATGGGAAAACATCATCACATGCTTTGGATACCCTCATATGATTCGGTGCAACAATGGTCTACAGTTTGTTGGGAACAAAGTTAAAAATTTCCCCAAGACCTTACTATCCCCAAGGGAATGGTCAGGTCAAAGCAATTAACAAAACCATAGTCGACAGTCTCAAAAAGCGTATCGATGCCAAGAAAGGATGATAGGTTCAGGAATTCCAGCATGTCCTATGGGCCTATCGAACAACACTAAGAAAAGCTACAGGTTGTACCCCTTTCCTTCTAGCCTATAGTACTGAAGCAGTGCTCCCTACTCAATTTGAAGTACCCACACGAGATCCCAACCTCCCGAACGAAGATAATAAGTTAGAACTTGGATACAACATGTTATGGATCGACGAAACTAGAGACCGAGCCATTGCCAACATCGGCCGTTACCATCTATCACTCCAGAAGTCATATAACAAGAGAGTTTGACCATAAAGTTTCAACATCGGAGATCTTGTACTTCGACGTGTAACACAATCCTTGAAGTCTCGGAACGCCGACAAGCTAGCCGAATCCTAGAAAGGACCTTATGTCATATACGATAAAATCGACAAGGGTTCATATTACCTCATGATAGAAGATGATGAGTCTCTTCCAAATCAATGGAATGCAATGCAGCTAGTCTCATATAATAGGCTACGGCCTCAACCTTGTTCACCTGATGTAAACACAGAATAATTAATAAACATTTTTTTCCATCCGCACTTTGTCTCCTATTTTCTACTGAATTTCCTAGTTTACTCTAAATATTATGTCAACCCTCGACCCGACTAATACTTGGGGGCGACCTTGAAAATTTTCAAGTCTCCAATATTCGAGTAAACTCGAGGGGCACAAATGGCCGAGAGACCGGACCTTCAGGAATGCATTTGGGGTAAAAATGCTCTACGACGATTAGGCTTAAGCCTTTAAAGTCCAGTGAATTTCCTGGTTTGCTCTAAGTATCATGTCAACCCTCGACCCGACTCATACTTAGGGGCAACCTTAAATATTTTCAAGTCTCCAATATTCAAACAAACTCGAGGGACACGAATGGTCGAGAGACCAGACCCACGGGAATGCATTGAGGGTGAACACGTTCCACTTTGATTAGGCTCAGGCCTTCGAAGTCCAGTGAATTTCCTGGTTTACTCTAAGTATCATGTCAACCCTCGACCCGACTGATACTTAGGGGCGACTTTGAAAATTTTCAAGTTTCCAATATTCGAACAAACTCAAGGGACTCGAATGGTCGAGAGACCGGACCCCCGGGAATACATTGGGGGTGAACACGCTCTACTTCAATTTAGCTCAAGCTTTCACAGTCTAGTGAATTTCCTAGTTTACTCTAAGTATCATATCAACCTTTGACCCGACTGATACTTGGGGGCGACCTTAAAATTTTCATGTCTCCGATATTCAAGCAAACTCGAGGGGCACAAATGGTCGAGAGACCAGACCCTCGAGAATGCATTGAGGGCGACCACATTTTTCTTCGACGAAAATCCGACGTTCGAAGTCAAGTAAATTCCATGAACTCTCAACTGATACTCGGGAAATCATCTCAAGTTCTTCACAGTTCGATCATTCTGCAAACACTCTATACTTACAACATGAGCAGATAACAAGTATACAAGAATATCAACAAGATATTTCAGCACAACATATATCAGAGAATCAAGTTCAACATAAATAAATTTAAATAAAGTTCAGAGCATATATCAGAAATCTAGCATAGTAATTCAATGCAAATCAAGACAACACAAGCGGTTTTAGTACAGTCTACTTCAGCAGTTCAAAGCGATCACAAGTTTAAAGATCAAGTGCAAAGAAAGCTTAACATTTTTCACATATTACAACCCAATAGAAAAATTAGAAAAAATAGTATGGCACTCCAGTACAATACCTCATATCATAGTGGCTACACCATCTCCCCCAACGGGCTCTTCAATGCTAACACCTTCAGTACCTCCAGTAGAAGGTTTCGACCCTGTACCATCGACGATCACATCAGTTGTAGTTCCAGCAGTAGTACCTTTGACTACAGGAGCCTCCACGCCACCCCCCACACCCCCATCAACAACATCTGCCTCTACCCCCTCTATCTGAATAACATCTTCAACAGCAAGATCTTAGGTAATGGGGAAGCATTGCAAATTTTTAGGATCATACCCCAAATCTTCGATGAACTCCTTGAGCCTGACATTAGTCTCGAATTCTTTGTTAATCTGCCCTTGGAAAGTCTGCTTCTGCTTTATAATAACATTATCCTTCTCAGCGACTTTCACCTCCAACACCCACATGTGAGTGTAACGCTGAGCCTCAAGTCTCCTCTCACATTCATCCCTGATAGACCCCAGATCTTGCTTCAAAACGCCAATTTCTAAAAAAGCGATGCTTCGGTCCCTCGAGCAAGCTCCAAATTTTCAACCGCCTGCTTCAACTTATTTATTACTACCTTTTGCGCCTTGTTGAAAGCTTGCATCCAAGCATCTGCTGCTAGAATATTTGAGCCTTTAGTATCTCTCAAAGCATGCTGCAGTTAAGAAAATTTCATAATTTAATAAAAAATAAACAGTTACCTGATACATACTCTTCGTCATCCGTCTCGAAGCTTCTTCTGGATCAGTACCACAGAGTTCCACCATCAAAGCAAGCTTAGCTTGAGCCTGCTCCTCCCATTTAGACACGGTCTGTTCTTCATCCATATCCTTCGCATCATCTTCCCCTAGTGACCTGCGCCTTTTGCGGTAGGTTACCTTCTACTGTTGTGCCCTCGGAGACTCGGGAAAGACATTTTTCTTCCCTTTCTCAGATTCTGTCGATGCCAACTTTGGCCTCTATTTCGAAGCATCACAAGCTACTTCAGGTATTGTGGCTGCTTGCTTTGGTGTCTGTTGCTCCTTTGGAACATACTTTGCCTTCCTTGTTAATCTCTCTTTCTCCATGCCTTCGACACCTCTCTTTTTTGATGGCTTCGGCGTAACGGGTACATTTTAAAGCAGGGAATCTATCATTTTCTGCCTTTTCCTCTTGATACTGAGTTTCTTGAACACAAAGTTCACCCATTCCTTGTCCGAGTTGATTAGCGCGTCAATATAATCCCTCAGATTTTTCCAAGTTCGGCTATTAGGACCTACAAAACAAATAGAAATGCGGTTATCAGTCTATTCGATCAATACATCAATTTTTTTTTGACAAAAAACTTACTTGGATTGTAAACCTTATGCTATAACTTATAAGGATCCTATCCTTCGACATTTTCATAACTACCCCGTACTTCAACTAAGTTTTTATTCCACCCTCGACCCGTCGAGCACAGATCAAACAACCAGGGCTTATCTGCGTGACACTGGATGTGGTAGGTGCCCACATTTTGGTTCGCCTTCCTCTAGTAGAATGATACAACATCATACCATTCGATTAAGATCCTTCCCTCACTTCCTAATTTTATATTCATGCCTTTGATTACCTTCATCATTTCATAAAAATTTCCATTCATCAGAACCGGGGCAACATCCCAGAAGTTCAATACCTCCTTTGCCAGCCTTCGGAGAGGTAGTTACATTCCTAGTCGAATTTGGCCTCTATATGCCATTATACCCTCCCGCAGTTTTGACTAGAAAGTAAACCCTGTTCCAGCTGTATTTAACAGCACCTTCACCTTCGGTAAATTAAATTTAGCCATAAATCGATCTAGTCTCAACTTCTCCCTAGCCAAGATAGAACCCATGGCCTCCTCCGAATCCGTCAATTCCTCACTATGATCACTCTGCTCCCCCTCTTCCCCTTCATCACCTGAAGGTTCGATACTTCCTTCGTGTCCCACTCTCTCTCCTCCCTTTATTTCCTCCCCATTCCTCTCCTCTGTTACTCAAACTTTTTGGTGCTTACTACCTGAAACCCCAATCTCTGGAACTACCACGGCTTGTGGGGCATCCGCAATAATAATTAATTCGTCAATATCACTGCCCTATTCCATGGGAGTGACAGAATACACCAGCCTCATTTTCTTTAATCTCCTCGCCTATTAACCTCAGTCTCGAAGATCGACGGGTACGCATCTAATCCAATAGAAGAAGAGGCACGCAATTAGATCGATACATTCTACTATTACGTATCAATAACTCATTTTCATCTACCCTCTCCAGCTGATACAAACATAGCCAAAAAATTGACCCCAATCCTAGCCCCACCATCAATACCCTCAGAATCCCAAATGGGCTAGACCCCCAGACACATGGTTCCCCCCAGTCCTTGATCATATCCTCACAACTACAAACCTAGAAGACTCTACATATAGGTATAGAAGACGAAGCCAAATAGATGCAGACAAAAGTCAATCGACATACCTATGTGAACGGAAGTACACTTAAAACAGCAAGTCAGCCGGTCCCTCAGCGACAACCTGGTAACTTCTCTCAAGCTTCACAAAATAATGGTGTACGTTCTCCGCCACTAACTCTCTGTTTTTTTGAAAATGGGTTAACAAAAAAAATGACTTTGCACTCACACCTATTTATACCTCCTCAAAATTGCAAAAAACTGCCTCGATTCCCGAAACTGCCATCATTACCACTACCCCTGCTTTTTGGCTGAGATGTGCTTTGTCAATTTTACCCTCCTTTACCATACATACATGTCCCACATTCACATTTACACAATTTTACATTTAAAAACCAAATCGAACCTTCTGGTCCTTGCTCGAAGCTATCAAATAAAATCCTTACATCAATTTAACCTTTTTCCATAATTCAAGGAAATATCATGATGACCTACATGGCACTCTACCTTAGGAACAATACCATTTTGACAGGCCAGCTGTTTGGCTGTCAGTTCGTCTAGTCGAAGCCAGCAAACCTTTGACATACCTTCTTCTCCTACACGAGTAATCGTCTATATCGTGCCTCAAATATTTGTCCGCAGACAACCTGATATTCAATTTCAAAATGTGCCAATCATTGGATTTCTTTCACGTTCGACATTCTACAAGATGATTGCGCCTAAATTACCATCGAGTCTATGTTTGTCCTACTTACACAAAATTCAGCATTTTACTTTGACAGTTACCTTATAAATTACCAATCTCATTCCGGCAGACACCGTTATAGAAAACATAGTACAAAATAGTCAAGATCAGCAAAAAAAATACAAACATCCCTACAATCTTATTTTCCCAAAATAGAGAAGCCCTTATTTACAGACGGGACGCTCCTCACAAACCCCATCCTCAACATCTTCCTTGTCCACCTTTTCTTTGGCTAGAGACTCCAGCAAGGCCAACCGGTCGCTGGGGATTGGGCCCATCATTTATAGTACCCCCCACTAGTACGAATCGGGCATCCTACTAATAGGTTCCTCTGGCTCTACTTCAACAAGTTCAGCATAGCCCAATCCAGACCTCGAACGCCAAAATACATCTGTTTCAGTTCGAGTGTCTTCTCCCGAATACGAATGACCCTTGCCACTACCCAGTTCTGGTACTTGGTGTCAGGAGCATTTCCGTTTCTTTAGGACGAAGACGTAGACATTCTGCTAGGAGAAGAAGGGACAAATGTGTGAAGTTTTCCTAAAAATACCCTATTTATACTGGAAGGCAGGTACATTTAACCCCTCCTTAATCAAAACTGCATTAATGACAGTCTTCAAACGTTTCCCATGGTATCTCAACAGTCAAACCTTTCCAAATTCCCAGACTCAACCGTTTTATCAGTATGCACATTCAGCCCCCATTTTCGAGGTCTTACCATCGGCAAATCCCCAATATCGAACCATCGGACCCCTTTATATATCCTTTCACAACTCCTATGATATAAACCTCAAACTTCAAGAATTCAGAATCAGTTATTCATTTTAATTGAATACCGACCTATCACCTCAATCAACACATTATAAATCGAAGTCAATTTCTCCTTAAAGATAACTGTTTCTACTTTTTACCATTCGCTAAAGGTTGGATGTTCGATCCCATGCCAACAATCTATTCATCCACCCAAGTCATATTCGTCTACCTAAATTATCAGATATAGAACACATGATTCCAGTAAACTACTCTTTCATTTCAATTACTCCAAACCATACACATAAGAAATGAAAGAAGAGTGGAAGAGGAAAATCTATCGACATCGGCAACAATAACAGTAGAAATAGAAAAAAAACAGTCATACAAATCAAAAACCACCACCACCACCACCCAACCACCACCTTATGAAGAACCCGCCCTATTTTTAGACAGGACAGATCCTCATGCCGAGCCCTGTACCTCCACCAACTGATCCTCTGCCTGCACAAGACATTCAGCCAAGCTCGACAGATAGAGATAACATTTTTCAGCAGTTGTAAACCTCTACCGGATCTGCCCCAACAAGTAAACATAAGATTCCCCATTGATGGGCTTCCCAGGCTCCAACTCAACCAGGTCAGGCATGTCCCAGTCAAGCTCATGGTCATCGAAGAACTTCAACTTCAACTTAGCAATTTCTACCCTATACGACGGTCTCTAAAAAATCCCATCCTCTTCTGGTAGCGGGTGTTGGGTATGGTATCCATGATGTTCTTCAGGAAACAAATTGGAAGGAGAAGAAAGTGACGAAGAAGACTGTATAGCGTTATCGCCTTCATAACCCATATTTATAAGCTTCATCGAGCTCATTTATTACTCCATAATCACCAACATTTCTTAATTACCCTCCTTTATTACCCCTCTCGGAACTCCAATATGCAATAGTCAACTGTTCAAATTCCAGCAGCCAACGACTTTTCTCAGCAAACACCTCTACACAAATTTTTAAGTCCCCTGCTGAGAGGGAGCGAATGTAGTAGCCTACTCGTAGCCTTTTAGCTCCATTCGAATAACTCAAAGGCTACCTCGAAGCCTATTCGAATACCTCGAAACCCACTCAATCCATAAACAAGACATGCAACACTACATAAAGATGAAGCTTCAACTACTAACAGACCCCGAAGACAAAGACAGATCTATCAGTAAACGAACTCTACATCAGCATAGGAAATACTTCAACCATATTCGTACGTGGTCGAAGGCAGACATGCCAGACAACCAGCTCACCAGACAAGAATGGCGCCGTTGTTGGTCCTTACAGATATAGTGAGAAAACTAATAACAGCTACAGTGTCAGAGCACAGTGCCAGACCCGGCATTTCTGGCATCAACATCAACTCTGAGATACCCGCCTGATACTCGGAGGGTACACTTGTAATGTGGCCTCCCATGGTGACTCAGCCCTACCTATATTCTATAAATAGGAGGGAAGAGGAACCAAGGAGGGGTTACAAAATCTTTCCCCTAAACCCTTGCAGTTTATCTTTGATCACCCGGTAAATCCCCCTGTACTCGAACCTTCGACTACTCGACAGCAATATCAAATCTCTTAAAAATCCTCATCAGAGGTCATGGAGTGACCCATTCTAGGCCTCCACGCTAGTATATTGTCAGTAGATTTTCTATATCGTTGATTATATACTTACTCCCCTAGGATAAAAGAGAAAACCTCGTGGTGTAAGAGCCAATTTCCCCTCCGCACGAAGTTAGGCCCCTACAAATCACCCGGTTAAAAATAAACTAAGGATATAATAAACTTTCATCCCAAGTTTTAGGATGGCTAATATAAAATACCCGTAATAAATGAACCAAAGTAATATTTGCGACCTTTGTTTGCCTGTTAGTCTGCGATAAAACGCAGTACTTATCTTCAATTTAGTTTCTATTATCCCCCATAACAATCTCCATAAATGTACCAAAAATAGGCTATCCCTATCAGAAATAATAAAAGAAGAGAGCCTGAAATACCTCCAAATGTCTCTAATAAAAGCTCGCTGCTCCTCCCTCGGTAATTATATTCTGCAATGGAATAAGAACTATCATCGTGCTGAATTGATCTACCAACACAAACAGATAATCATTCTTACACTACATCATGGGCATACCGCCCATAAAATCTATTGAAATACTCTCTTAAGGTCGGCTGGGTACTGGTAATGGTAAGTACAGTCCCAACTTACAATTGAAAGGCTTTGATGTTTTTGAAAGAATGCAACCACGAACTACACGTGCAACATCTACCTACATCTACAACCAATAGACATAATGCCACTAATTTAAAAGATTCTTTTTAGCCCCAGAATGACCTGCCACTTAGGAATAATGAGCCTCTCCGATCTAATACAAACGGTCTCTACCCTCAGGGATATATAGTAAAGTTCCCCTGTAAATCAAACAACCCTTCAATTCATACTCACATATCTTACCTTGCTACAAATTTTGGAGAATCACACTAAGCTCTTGGTCATTGTCATACCCTGCCACATACTCATATGGAACAATAGGTTGTATTTACATATCAACAAACAAAGCAGAAATAGTTGGTAATTGGGGTCGAAATAACATATTAGCCATTTTGTTGTCTACTCCCTTCTAATACTTTATAATCAAGGTTAACTATTGTAGATACGACATCCACTTAATATGGCAAACTTATTGTAGCTTAGACTGTGAAGATAAAAATTGTAATAGTTTGTGATCAAAATGTACCATAACCTCATTTCCCAATAAGTAACTTTGCCAATGCTTTATTGATTGATATAATGTGAATAAATCCTTATCATAGGTATGAGCGGTCCACACTGCTACTGTAAACATCTCATAATGGTGCGCATCTGGCTTCCTATCCTATAACAAAATTACCCCTAATACATAGTCTGATGTATCTACTTCTACCTAAAAAGGATGTTGCAAATTTGACAATGCTAATACTGGTACATTTGTAATCTTCCACTTAAGTAACTAAAAGGTCTTCTCATGTTGATTTTCCCGCACAAACTTCACACCAGCCTTTGTAAGGAAAGCAAATGAGCTAAAATCTATGAAAAAAACCAAATAAACTATGATAAATACTAGCAAGAACCTATAAAACTTTGCACTTCCATCACTAAACAGGGTCTGGGCCAATTATTAATGATCGGGACCTTCTTTGGATCTACTTCGAGTTAACCTCCACCAACAATGAACCCCAAGTTTACTAGGTCCTTCTTCCCAAACTCATACATCTTCTAGCCATTAAGAAAAATGTGTGATCTCAATGTGTCCAACACTTTATGTATATACACGAGGTACTCCTCCTATGTTTGACTATATATCAAGATATCATTTAAATAAACAATCACAAAATCATCTATAAAAGCATGAAATACCTCATTTATCAATCGCATAAATGTCACTAGAGCATTGCATAACCCCAAAGGCATCACCAATAACTCAATGAGTTCCTGTTTGGTTATGAAATCCGTCTTCCATATATCTTCTTCATAGATTCGAACTTGATGGTAACCCGACTGAAGATCCAGATTGCTAAAAAACCAAACCTTTTGTAACCTATCCAAATGATCGCTAATCCATGGGAGTGGATAACAATTCTTCACAGTAATCTTGTTCAGCATCCGGTAATCCACACGCATTCTCCAAGATCCATCCTTCTCATGCACCAATAACACTGGTAAACCATAAGGAGAGCAACTAAAATTAATAACACCTTGCACACTAGGAGCTCTTGCATCTATTTCTAGATCACCTCAAACTCGGTCACCAAAATCAGATACAACCTTGTAAGAGCACACTCCATCTAGCCATGAGGCTTCCAGGTCGCTGGGCGACCTCCCCACCGATTGATGGGCACGTCCTAGGGGAAGCTCTCTTAACGACGCTCAGGCCATGAGGAAAGCAATTTATACTGATGAACATGTTATGCCAGGCCCACACGAGAATATAAAGCTTAAGACCCTGGAGGAGTGTCCTTATAATTATACACCTCACGTAAGCTCTAGCATTTCTTGGTCAAGACTCTCCCAATAAACACAGAAATAAGGGGACCTAAGAAGAGACCTTTTTTTAAAACCTCCTCCTTCATCTATAAACTCTAGCAACTCTAGAGGAAGAGGGAGAAGAGATCCAGAGAGAGTTAAGTGGTGCCTTCCTCTAGTGAGCCATGTCAAGCCTAAAATTAATAATCACGCATTGTCGTCCATGAGAGATCTTTTGGGGCTACAATTGGCATCGTCTTCATCCATATGATTGACCTTTACACAGGTGCACGAAGACGGTGGTTTCTACACGAAAATAAACCCATGGGCAAGCAATAGCAGAGATGCGAGCTACTCTCCTACACTACAAGAACAGATGCAGACAAAAAATAACAAGATACAATAGCTCCTGGTGGCTAATAATGAGATGTAAGAAAATATTGTTGCCAGACATCAAGCACTAGCTGCCTCCCTGGCCGCATCCAAAACTGTTAGAGATTCTATGCCAATGATAAAAATATGTATTCGCCTAGTCATTTGAGAAAATGCTGGGCATCAATCTTGACTTTACCTACCACCGCTTGCACGTTAACGCCAAAACAATACCTGTTAAATAAAAGCTACGGGGAACAGCCTAAAACTTCGAGCAGAAATAAATGACGAGATCCAAAAATTACTCAAGGATGGATTCATTGGACCCCTAGATTGTCCCCGATGGGTGGCAAACATGGTAGCAGTCCCCAAGAAGAATGGTAAAATACGAGTATGCATTGATTTTATCGACTTAAGCATAAACTTTCTAAATAATAGTTACCCCATGCCCCTCATAATAAGACTAGTAGACTCCACAATTGGCAATGAATGAATGCCATTTATGGATGGTTACCCAGGGTTCAACAAAATACCTCTGGTTGTTGAGGACCAAAAATTCACTTCCTTCGCCACAAGGCATAACTTGTATTGTTATACCATAATGCCTTTTAGCCAGAAGAATGTAAGATCCGCATATCTGAGACTAGTAACTATAATAGCCAAATTCCGTAAACTCGATATGATTAGGAATTAGCTATCACACCAATGAACCTGTAACAATACTCTACTAGGAAGTAAGAAATCAAAACATATGTCTTTGGCATGGAAAACCTCTAAACAGGTAAAAAACCACGACCTCGTATGGAGGATTTTTGTAAAAGTATCTTTATTTCTTGGAGTAGATTTCTTTATTATAACTGATCTCTGATATATATAAATTATTTTGATCTCGTAAATAAGAAGCTTGAGTAATTTTTCTAGTCCATGTCTCTTCTAGAACTTTTCCTTTATATAGGCATTTCCACAGCTCTTCATCGTGCTAGAACACGTTTTCCGAATAATATGGTTAGTGGCGGCTGACTGAATAACTGACGAGTTCGTGGGAGACAGGTGTCTTTGACTGGATAACATTTTTTGGGTTTTGCTCGAATCACGTTCTTGAGTAGTTCATGGGGTTGGTTATAATATTGACTGGAGTGCTTAAATGCCAAAAATGTGTGAGCCCTAATGGAGGTAAATTGAGCTGCATGAGCTCGATTATGAGTGAGATCGTGGGATAAGTCCCTGCAATCGCCCCCTCCCAACTGAAGCCACGAGTGGCTTTGGCTGAGAAAAATTATGTGAAATGTTTAAAATTCGAAAGGGAGTAATAAGGGTGTTTGACAGGGTGTAAGTTAAGTGATATTGGGAAGTGATGGGTATTAAATTATGATACGGATGTATCTAGCGGTTGCGTTTGAATAGTCACGTCTATAATGAATGATGACGCTTGAGAAAATATACCTGCACAATAAATTTAGGGTTATATATAGAGTACTTAAAGCAAATCTTTGGAACAATTCCTGCATGTGTAACTTTTTCTGAGATGGTGAAAACTTGGAGTATGGCTCTTGAAGAGAGGATTGCGTCTGAAATGCAGAGGTTGAAGCTAAAATATTTTGGTGACCATTTTTTGGAAATGGTGATCCCCGCCCCTATTCCTCCGACGTACCAAGGCTTTTCGGGAGAGGAAGCAGTTGAAGCTAAGGAAGATTTCTACTATAAGCAGAGATTTCATGTCTTCGCTTTACAGGCGAGGAGTGTTGGGTCTGTCTCCGCACCCTTGTAAAAGACAGGGTTAGGGCTTCATATGTAGGGGAAGGTGTATCTGCGGGGCAGTTATGTTGATTCCTTGTATCTCCATGGATTCTAAGGATAGGCCCTCTTCATCTCTACCAACTCTTTGGTGGTGGTGGTTATAGAAGAGGCGGTGATGGCAGTGGAGGAGGGGGATGAGAAGGGGGAATCCTGCTGATACATTTCCATCGTGTTTTTACGCTCATAAGACCTTCATCTTGTTTTGTGGTGGCCAATACTGAGTCCACTTCTTGCATTGTTTTTGCTTGAAGTTCGACTGGACTTCGACCAAACTCATGTGAGGGAAACTTTTTGTTGTGTCCAATGTCTTCTTTGCATCAGGGCGAAGAATTTCTTAATTAAGAAGAACTGGAAGACATGATACCTCAGCGGGCCTGAATGACCTGTGAGTTTTAACAAATAGGGAAAACTTGTTATCTGTAAAGTACCTAGAGTTTGGTGCTTGATAGATAACATTCTTTTGTATTCCTGTACGAAAACTTGTTATCTATAAATTGTATGTAATATCTTTAACATGAATAAAAGTTAATATTTCAAACTGTGTATAGAAAAATTTCTTTGAATCGAACTGAATTATGTTGAGTGTTGGTTGAATTACAGCTTGTAAGTGATTAATCAATGTTGCAATACTGCTCAAACTGAGATGAATATGTGTCGATAATGTCGTGCTGAAATAAATGACTTATGTTTAACATGTGGGGGATAAAAATTATAGGAAATATGCAATTGCAGAAACTTGAGAGCTGTTACAGGTCGAAAGGGGTAACACTCGTGGTAGCGTAAGGTCGAGTGTAGTGACCAATTTCTGTACTAGTGAGGGGATCAGTTAAAATAATTAATTCAAAGATTTTGAGTTTCTGTTACGAGATACAAGGTAAAAGTCACGTATTCGAGGGGAAAGTGTATGAGAAACGTATAAATATGGGTAGGCTAAAAGAAAAATGGAGGAAAGATTAGGGTGGTACTCGATCTCAGAGGATTCATTTTGACATGGAAGGACGATCGGCTATAAAGATTGCTTAAGTATATGAGTGGATCTTGAGTTCGTTTGGTTATAATGCGGAACTATTGGGGAGGGAATGTGAGCTCGAAGGTTAGATGTAAGGAGACCTTATGAGTATGCTCATTATTTTGATAAGGTGTTCTTCCGTAAATTGGTGAGGGATTCAGTAGATCAAGAGAAGTTGGTTTGTTTGATTACTAAAGTTGAGATCTAGTTTGAAGATCTGAGGACCGACGAATAATGCGATTTGAATGATATTTGTTTAGATCACTAAGGCTATGATGAATGTTGTGTAAACTGTGTCCTATGAATAATATAATTATTTTGAATGCAACAGAAATAATATAAGTAAATCGGATCCTTTATAGGTGCAAATCTATTTTGAGACTCTTTTAGAAAACATTTTGAATAATTTTGAACATTTGTACAGTTTAGAAAATAATGTCAATTACTACAAGTATGATAAACAAGGACAGTGAAACAAAAATATGAAAATGCAGAAGCTTCTAGTTTTGTTTTGTATGTAAAAGGAAATCAAACTTTGACATTGTACAGTGTGAGTAATCATGAGTGCGGGAAGGTCAGGAAAAGATATGGAAATAGGGAGAAAAAATATGTTAAAAAATGAAGGGAGTTGTAATGATAGAAATGTGGCTTTATCAAAAAGGTGCAAGGCGTCTGACATGGAGAGTGGAAAGGACACCTCAGTTCTGGAATCGAGGATGGTTCATGCGAGGATCAATAAATACCAGCCATTGGAGAGAAAAAGGATAAATAGTGTTTCTTCGTCTGCAATTAAACATTTTATAACTTCACAAAATATTTTGAGCACTAAAAAAAGAGATGAAAGATAAGGGGATTTGATAAAGAGTTATCCAAAGGTGATAAACGGTTGAAGAGGACAAAGAATTCAAGATCTCGTAGGTGGCAATACAACAGCGTTGTGAGGGAAAAGCTTGACTCTACTACCGATTTTCATTCGGATACTGAAGGTTAGTAGAGATGTACGCAAATATATGTTGACGTATGTATATGTTAAAGATATATATTGTTATACGTAAACGACTGATTAGAGATACATGTTGAAGATATATATATATATATATATATACATAGATGGAAGAATAATAAATACCTTAATTTGTATGTAGGTCGAGCATGAAAGGCATCTCTGTAGGTCGAAAACGTGCCTGTAAAATTTTTTTTAAGATGGGTAGTTGGTCTGTTAATGAGGTATCAACCTCTGGTCGGACGAATGAGTCTGATAATGAAGGGGAAATTGGATTGGAACAATTTATGGGTTTCCCTAGTAAATTGGTATCTTATCCTCATCGTTTTGATACCTTTAGAGAATTTTGTAAAGCCAAGGCGGCTGTAGGAGGGAAGTGAGGCAAATGTGTAGAGTTTGTTGGTAGGCAGTATAGGGGTTATACGGTAGCTGTGGGGGAAGAGTATTTTTACCAGTTGGCAGATTTAGAAGTAGAAAAATGGGATAAGGGTATAGATGAATCGATCTCGTTAGAATATTTTGATAGGGATGCCCAGAGTGAGCTCTTGGAGGGTTTTTTGTATTACCTATCTCAATTAGAGTATGGGTTGAGCCTTCCCCTCACCAATTTGGTGAAAGGGATTATAAATGCAATTGGGGCATATCTTGATCAATTGAATGGGAACATGTAGGAGGTAATAACCGTGTGTGACCATCTGAATAAAAAATGGGAAAGGGAGGAATAAGTGAGGAGGATAACCCCTGAGGACATTTTGCAGTTTTGCAGTCTTATTTTTGTGCGAGCGCAACTCGGCGTCATTTTTTTGATCAGTATTCAGTAGGTCGAACCTAGAATGACAACATTATATGGGTGAAGGGTAATTGCCTTTAAAGAGACGATGAAAAGCCTTTGAATCTTCGGTTTAGATCTATAAAGCATAGTAAGTATAGACATGCATAAATATAATTTTTGTTACATTTTGTTGACAACTGTAGTTGACAGTAAAAATGTGCTATTGCAGGTGTGAAGTCTACAGTGGAAAGGAAGGAATCTCTGTTGGACAAAGTTATAGAGGAGGAGACTGAACTCGAACTTGTACTGGAGGGACTCGGCCTGAGTAGGGAAAAAAAGGGTTGATAGTAGGTCGAATAAGGTTAGAAAGGCTTAGTCTACCAGATCGATGCAAGGGTTGATGAAGGAAAAAGGCAAGTGAGTGGTGAGGACGTTTGAACTAATCTTTCCAAGGCCCATTGAACTGGCAGTTCAGCTCAGCCGAATCTTGTCAAGCCGAGCAAAGTAGCCCAAAAATATCTGAAGAAACGGATACTAAAGGCCCTGCCAGCCTCTGGTACCACTGGAAGTGGTGAGGTCTCGAAAAATAGGAGGAGGAGGGTCGAACCCTCGGGGGAGTCAGGAGAGAAGGCCGCCGAGGGGCGATCTGCTTCAGTAGACGATCTTAAAGAGGTCGAGGAAAGGGCCAGGTTGGCGGTTCTCCAAGGAGAGGAAGATACGAGCAAGATGGTAAGTTTATATTATTAGAAATAAATTATTAACATACTTTGGGCTAATTGCTGAGATCGATATAATTTTTTATAGGTTGCTAGTCTGGTCAAGTTGATTTGGCTTGCTCTAAGGGAAGAGAAAAGCAAGCTGAAGAAGGTTAATGTCGAGCTGGGAAAAGAATTAGCTCGATCTAGGGCTGACGCTTTGAAGAACGTTAAACAGCTTAAGGCTTCTCACGCCGTGGCGATTGGTCAGCTGTAGGTAGAGGCAAAGGCCAATCTTGACAAGATGGTTGAGGAGCGTGACAGACTAAGGCGTCATTTGATGCTAAAAGGCTATTATGAGGAGGAGGTGGATGCCATTAAGGCGGACACCTATGTTGAGGAAGAAGATGAGGAGGAAGCTGATGTGGTTGGGATCGTGGACGGTCTGGATGATGTTTCCCGCCAGACGGTGCTCGACAATCAAGGGGATGACGTCGAGCTCCCGGAAGGTGGTAGGGAAAAGGTAGGGTAGACATATGTGTTTGTATAAGTACTTGTAAGTTCTTTGAATTGTGTGTGGGGAAGAAACTTTTGTAGAATGACTTTGTTTTATAAACCTTTTGTAGGTAGTTTGAGAGATGAGTCTCAGAATAAATGACCTAGAGTCTTGACTTGCCAGGGAAAGAGAGACCTATAAAGCCTTGTTGTCTGTACAAATAGAGCAACAGGTTAGATCGGAGTAGGTTTTTCGACTTGTATGTTATTCCAACAATAAATTATCAAATAAATAGGTTAGAAATGCATGGTAAAAATACAACGCTATTAATACAGAATAATATATCAAAAGTATGTACCTTGTATGCTAAAAGATAACTCATGAAGTATTCATCAGAGAATAGACTCCAAACTTTTAGTCTAAAAGTATTTGGAAGTAGATATTTTGAAATCACATAGTCTCTTAGAAATGTAGCATGTATATTTTTAAAAGCTTTCCTGAATCGAACTGTACTAAAACTTGTTATATTTCCCAGGTCGAATTAGATTCATCTCGCTCACGTGAGGACAACGTACTCATGTGTAATCGGGAATTTGCGGAGTAGTTCGATAGGATGAAGGTGGCAAACGAGAACAGAGAAGATCAATACGTAAAGGCGCATTTCAGACTTGTGAAGTTGACCCAGGCCATTTCCGACCAGACTCTTCAAGTTGAAGATAATGATGTCGAGATAAATAAGGGATTAAAAGAGCTAGTTGACGTAATAGAACGTGTCGAGAAGCTTCAACGTCAAGTTGACGCGTCGGCTATGAAGGGTAAGCAGTACAACACGGCTCAATACCGTATTCAGGTGCTGGATCAATTAGAGGAACGATTTTGATCTTATCTTTATAACTGTAGGAATGAGCTGGAGCGAATGTGATGAAAATTTATTGAAAAGGATGGCGAGCTCAGGGTAGCTCGAGAAAATCTATCGACTTTGAAAGCCGCAGCTTAATATTTGCAAACAACCCTCCCCGCCAAGGATATAGAATTCCAAGAAATACAACGAAGATGCAATAATTTAAACGATAGGGTTGCACGACTTAAAGACAAACTGGCACAAGCCATTGTTTATGCCAAGAAAGCCAAGGCTAGAGAACATTCAGGGGGGAGCATAACTGAGCTTAAGGCTCCTTCAGTTTGAGGGGATGTAGTTAGTCTCTCAGGTCGAATTAGAGAGCTAGAGAGTGACATATCTCATATTCAGGGGCATGTCCAAAAGGGAAATGCGAATTTGAGGGAATGCCAGCATAAGTTGGATGCTGCTCTTATCAGGGAGAAAGTTCTGGAAGGGGATATCAAAGCGAAGGAATTTCTTGTTAAGAGGAAAGAAGAATTATTGAATGATATGCCAGCTAGGAAAGAGGTGAACGCGGAAATTAGGAGACTTCATGGCCAGTTAGTAGATTTAGAAGCCATGAACCTTGCTGAATCAATGAAGTATATTGCCAAGTTGGAAGAAGATGCCATCTATCATGATAAGGTCGGTACAGATATAATTGAACGGAAGAATAAGTATACTAGGTTAGAGTCACGCCTCAAGAGGTTGAAGGCAAGATTTGCAACAATGGTAGTACCTGATGCGTCTCGATCTAACCTGCTAAGGGTGATTGCTGCATATTTTGTAGAGGAAGTAAAAAGACTTTAGTCAAAATGAGATACCTTATTCAAAACTCTGTCGGATAAGGGATGTATCTGTGAAGCTAAGATAGATTGAGGGAACCGTATGGGCGTCATGGAGACCCAACTGGACCCTCGAACTGCTAAATCGATAGAATAAGAAAGAGCTATAGTGGCCCACAAACTGAAAGCTCGACCTCTTGATGTGGGGGGAAACACTGCTGACACTCCATCAGCATAAATTAATCCTTTGTAATATGAATTTGACCTAAAAATAAATAGTATCTATCGCAGACACATTGAAAATAGATGAAAGGTAGTATGACCATTGCCTTATCTTGTGTCTGGTGGGGTCATTGATATAAGACCAATTTTTTACATTCGCTTTAATTGCAGAAATGGGTTGAGTCAAACCAAGTTGAAACTTGATTTGAACTATAGAAATGTCACAGACATATTGAATGAGATAACAGCTAGTATGACCTTTTCTTTATCTTATGTCTAGCTGAGTCTTTGATATGAAGCAGGTTATTATACTTACTACAATCATAGAGATGTAAAGATTCAGCTAAACAAAGTGTTATCCTTGATCCAGCCGGAAGAAATGATCTAAACAAGTTGAAAAAGATGAAGACTAGTATTACCTTTGTCTATCTCTTGTTTGGCTGAGTCTTTGATATGAAACAAGTTTTTATACTTGCTACAATCGCAGAGATGTAGTAAAAGAAGCCAAATCAAGTAATATTCTTGATCTAACTTGGATAAGATTGATTGTAAGCTAGTATTAACCATGCTTTAATATGTAAAATGCGGACAAATGTTCGTGAAGAGAATGATATTGTTCCAAAAAAGCTTTCATTGATAAGCTCAGAATTTACATTGGATAGATTTTAGAATCTCACTTTTGGAATTGTAAAACAACAAGCAAAATATGGAAATGGAGTAGTAAGGCGCCTAACGATTATATTGTTTTAGTCGCCTAGTATTCTAAGGATTTGAAATGGGGACTCCCTCTTCTTTCATGAGATAGTATGATCCCAGGCCTGAAAGACCTGTGATAATGAATGGACTCTCACAATTATCGGCTAATTTTCCAGTATGAGGCTCTTTGCGATGTTGAGGAATTTCTATGAGGATGAGATCATTGATTTGGAAAGTATGGTTCCTGACTTTTTTATAATACGATCTAGCAAGCATTTGATGATATCAACCTAGGTTAGCGATGGCGCGTTCCCTGGTCTCATCCATCATGTTGAGGTTGCAAACCAATTTGAATTCATTCTCCTCGTCAGTCAGCTCATGATCACGAACTGAATGATGATATCCAGAAGGAATGACAGTCTTAGTACCATATGTTAGGAGGAATGAGGTATACCAAGTAGATTATCGGGGAGTAGTTTGATATGCCCACAGGACGTGAGGTAGTTCGCGAGCCTAATTTCATTTTTTCTATGAGTAAGCCGTTTTTTGAGTCCATCTACGATGGTTTGGTCGGTGATTTCGGCTTGGCCATTGCCTTGAGGGTAGTATGGATTTGATGGTGAGTAGATGATATTGTGGTGATTTTGGAAGGTTACGACCTTATCTCCCAGAAATTGGGGCCCATTATCGATACGAATTAGGTGGGGGCACCCGAATAGAGTGATTATCTGGTTCCAGATAAAAGAGATGACCTCTTCATCTTTGGTTTGACATAGTAGAATTACTTTTACCCATTTTCTAAAGTAATCGGTAGCTACGAGTAGGTGACGGCGATTACCTGGAGAGTTAGGGAATTCGCCGACGAGGTCTAGTGCTGATCCTTTAAATGGCCAAAAAACTTTGCTTGTATGAAGCTCAAGCGCAGGGGCGCGTATCATATTTTCATGTCTCTGGCAGGTATCGCACCTGCGGTAATACTCTTCTGCTTGCTTGCGCATGCCAGGCCAGAATACTCCTTGAGTTATAGCTCGGTTCGCCAATGATCTACCTACGACGTGGGAGCCTCGAGCTTCTTTGTGTAATTCGTAGAGTAATTCATCTGCTTTTGACTTCGAGAGGTACTTGAGGTAAGGTCCTATAACGAAAAGGCGGTAAAGCATACCGTTTTGAGTAATGTAATGCTTCGAGTTGTTGATCAGTTGTCGGCGTTCTTTTGGATCTGCTGGGAGTGGTCTGTTGCACTTAGTGTCAACACTGAAGTAGGCTAAGAAAGGCTTTCGCCAATCGTCGTCTCCCATTTTATCGCCCCCAGTGTTTATCGTATATACAGATATGCAGTAAATATTGGGGGTTTAAATGATTTCGATCTGGAGATATCGAGCTTCAATTCCTAAGACCCCGACTAGATATGCCAGGGAATTGGCGTGTCTGTTTTTACCTCGAGGAAGATATTTGAGAGTCACTTTCAAGAACTTACTCATCCTATCTGCAACAAGAGCTGCGTATCCGATCATCTTCCCGTTCTTCTTGTATTGTCCAAAAAAATGGTGAACGATGAGTAATTAGTCTGTGTAAACTGAGAATTCGGGCACATTAAGCTCAAGTGCGAGGTCGAGTCCATGAATGAGAGATTCATACTCGGTGACATTATTTGAGGCCTCAAAATCCAAGCAGATAGATTTCTTAATTCAGTCATTAGAAGGGGTAATCAAAATGATCCCGATTACTGACCATGCGGGTTCTGCTGATCCATCTGTGAGAAGCCTCCACCCTGACATAGTGATTCAGTCAGCTCGTTCGTCGAATGGCTTGAGGGGTGGATTCTCTGGCGTGTTTTCGTTAAGGTCCGGGTCGTGCTCCTCCCACTCGCGATCTTTCACAGGAAAAATCGCAAGAAAATCGGCAACAGCCTAACCTTTTTTAGAATGACGTTGTTCGAACTTGATATCATGTTCTCCCAAACTGACTAACCATTGTTGCACCCTTCGCGACTTCTCTTTTTTGGACAGAACTTCCCAAAGTGGGTAGTTGGTCATAACTTTGACAGAATGTGCTTGGAAGTAGTGCTTGAATTTTTGTAAAATGTAAACAAGGGTGAAAAGAAGTTTCTCAATTTTAGAGTACCTTGTTTCTGTTGGTCTTATTTTTTTGCTGATGAAGAAGACGGGTTTCTCTATTTTCCCCTCCAGGTGAATGAGAACTGAGCTAAGAGAAGTATTTGTGACTGCTAGGTCGATTATCAGTTCCTCATTACCTACTGGGGTGCTCACTATGGGAGACCTCCCCAAATAGATTTTGAGATCCTAAATAGCTGCTTCGCATTCTAGTGTCCATGCGAGCTCTGTAGTTGGCTGAACCTTTCCTCATTTGGTACATCCGCAGAGTAATAGGAATAGCCAACAGCAGCGGTCTGATGATTTAGAGATGAAACGGTTGATAGCGGCAATCTTGCCGGCGAGTTTTTGAACGTCTTTAGTTGTCCTTGGAGAAGGAGTATCAAGGAGAGTACAAATTTGATCCGGAATGGCCTTAATCCCTTTTTTGCTGATAAGGTGGCCTAGGAATCAACCAGAATGTACCTCGAATTAACATTTATCAGGGTTGAGACGCATTCGATAAGATCAAAGGATGTTGAATATTGTGTTGAGATCTTAGATGTGATTACTTGACTGTACGCTTTTGCACAAGAGATCATCGATATAGATTTTAATAATTTTTCTTAGGTGTGCTTTGAACATAGCAGTCATCAATCATTGATATGTGGCACCTGTGTTCTTAAGCCCGAAGGGCATGACTTTGTAAAAATAAAGACAACTTTTGGTGATGAACATTGTCTTCTCTTGATCCTCTTCCAGAAGTGAGATTTGATTATACCCTGAAGCAGCGTCCATCATTAATAGGAGATCATGGCCTGCTGTGGAATCAAGGATCAAATGAATGTTGGAAAGAGGGAAATTGTCCTTTGGAGTATGTATGTTGAGATCTGTGAAATCTACGCAAACACAAACTTTTCCGTTCTTCTTTGGGACAGCGACAATGTTGGATATCTAGTCCGGATACTTGGCTTCTCAACTAAACCCACTTTGATAAATTTCTCAATCTCGGTGTTAACTTCATCTCGAAGACGAGGTGAAAGTTAACGCTATTTCTGCTTGACCGCTGCGGCATTAAGGTTGATAGCTAATTTGTGGCAAGCCATGGCTGGATCAACTCCGGGCATTTCTTTGAAAGGCCATGCAAAAATGTCTCGATTGAGTTGCATGAATTTAATGAGAACATCTTTCTCCTACTGAACTAGCTTGGTTCCGATGAACGTACCTCTACTAGGTCCATCAATGTTGACATATTCTGTGGGCTCCTCTATAGGTGATTGATCATCGAGGCGATCAATTCATCAATTCTCTGTAATTGCTATACGGCCAATCTCTCTGAAGTATCTAGGATGGTAGAGACAGTAATTTTAAATGCTCGAGAGAATTTCTAACTACTTCTGATCTCATAAATACCATTGTCATACTTGAATTGGAGTGTTTGATGATAGGTGGAAGCGATTGCTTCCATATTGTGTATCCAGCAGTGGCACATAATCCCAAGATAGAGAAACTTGGCATTGATGACGTAGAAAATGATATCGATTGTAGACAGTTCTACGGTATTAGGTAAGATAATCTTGCCTACTCGTTCCTCCCTAGATCCATTGAACCCACTGATGCCTGTGTCACTCTGAATGACTTGGTCGGCCAAACCCATATGGTGGATCGTACTCTGAAAAAGAATTTTAATACCGCTTCCAGTATTGATCATCATTGTGTGCCTGATAAACTGTTTCAGCTTGAGCATTATGACTAACGCGTTATGATGTGGAAATTTGACATGGCTAGTATCGCAATCCTCGAAGGAGATTCCGAGTCGGCAATTGCTCATCTCGGGATGAAGTTTGATTTCTTCTTTTTCAGGTATAAGATCACAGCATTCTGAGAGCCTCCAGCGCTTTAATCAGTTAGAATTGGTGATCTGGTTGATTTTGATCATGTTGCTGAGGTGCATATAGTTGAGATGCTTCTCCTCAGCTTTATCGTTAACCTGAACAACTTTGAGTTACTTCGTATAGTTCCCATCTTGGTATGACTTCAGGTCAGCAATGTATTCGAGCATCCGTCCTTTCTTTGAAAATGAGCTCGAGCAACCGCTGTAGAGCATAGAAATTATCAGTAGAATGATGATTAACCTTATGGTGCAGGCAAAATGGTCAATTTTCGATGGGCTCCAGTGGTTGAGAAACGCGGTAGAGTGTATCTTTCAGCAGCAGTAGAAAAATTATGGAGATTCAGACGTTCAGCTTTGGGAGGACAGGTTTGTTTTGTGAACTGCTTCTCCGAGGGTATCTAGTGTTTCACTTGGTGTGCTTCAGATCCCCCTGTTCCTCCTTAGGCTCGCTGGTTTGATCTGCAGGTGAGGCTTTGGTGGAGAGGATGGATTAAGTAGACTTTTGTCGCTCAAATATCATCCACTCCAAGTCGACGTAACCGTTGACTTTGGTAATCATCTCCTCTAATGTTGCAGGCTTGTTAAGGAAGAAATAATCTTTGGCTTTACAATCGAGTTGGAGAGCATTGGTGAAAGTGGTCACAACTATTATTTAGTCGAAGTTATACACCTTTCTCACGAGTTCTTAGAATTTCTTTGAGAAATCTTTATGCTTTTCTCCATGTGACTGCTTAAGACCGATAAAAGAGTACAAGTTCTCCTCTTTCTCTCTGTTGCGAGCATATGTCTTGATGAACTGCTTCTGTAGCTGATCAAACGTGTAGATAGATTCTTCAGAATGAGAATGGAACCATCGGAGTGGCTCCTCCTGTAAACTTATGGCAAACAGGCGGTAGAGAATGTGATTGAGATTGGAGTACAACCCCAATGAATCCCAGTATTGCTGAATGTGCTCCATCGGGTCAGTACCTTTGTACTTGAGAATTTTGGGAGTATGGAAACCTTACGGTATTTCTATATCAAATAGTTTTTTGGCAATAAGACTTCCTTGCAACTTCATGGTATTGCCGGTCGTACCCAGAACTTGTGCCTCGATCAGCTCCTTAATTCGTTGGTCCATGTGTTCTTTCGTGACATAATATCATGTTAGTTGAATTGTTGGACGTGTTGGCGGGGATGATGAGTTCCCGTACCTTCACTCAACCGATCTCGTGTTGGGACTTGATGTTGAGGTCGCAGGTCTTCTTCCTGACGGATGGGAACCTAGTAACTTCGACTAACTTTTGATTGGACTTCTCCTCCCAAATGGATGGAGGGCTACAGTCCATGTGGTAAATTTCTAGAAATGGCTTTACTGGTGGCTCCCCGAGGTCCCAATCTTTCCCTTGCTGAAATGTGTGAGGTCTCTGGAAGTTGATCGCAACCTCTGGCTGGGTGAGCCTGTTGAGTATTTTGCAGAGCCTCAAGTACAGTCTGCATCGTCGTCATCTAATCTTCATGTCGTTTGAGCCCTGGCAAACGAGTTTGTTTTTCTGCAGTGAGCTCTTTCTCTCGGAGCTCGTGATCCTTTGTTAATTGAAGTTCGAGTTCAACGCATTTTTCTATCTCGGCGAGGAGATTCACCCATAACTCGGTGAGTTGCCCCAGATCTACCGAAATTTCGAACTGAGTTCCTGCGACCTGTCGTCGGGCAGAAACCATAATTGAAAATTGTAATGAAAGAATAGCTTAGGGTATCGTGGAAATATAATATTTCCCACAGACGGTGCCAAATGTAATGGCCAAATTTCGTAAGCTCGATATGATTAGGAATTAACTATCTCGCCAATGAACCTGTAACAATACTCTACTAGAATGTAAGAAATGGAAACAAGTGTTTTTAGCGTGGAAAACCTCTAAACAGGTAAAAAACCATGACCTCATATGGAGGATTTTTGTAAAAGTATCTTTATTGCTTAGAGTGGATTTATTTATTACAAGTGATCTCTAATATATAGAAATGCTTTTGATCTCATAAATTAGAAGTTTAAGTAATTTTTCTGGTCCCTGCCTCTTCTGGAACTTTTCCTTTATATAGCCTTCTCCACAACTCTTCATCGTGCTAGGACACATTTTTTGAATAATGTGGTTAATGGCGGTTGACTGAATAACTAACGAGTTTGTGGGAGACAGGTACCTTTAACGGGATAACATTTTCTAGGTTTAGCTCGACTCATATTCTTGAGTAGTTCGTAGGGTTGGTTATAATATTGACTGGAGTATTTTAATGCTTAAAATGCGTGAGCCTGAGATGGAGGTAAATTGAGCTGCGTGAGCTCGATTATGAGTGAGATTAAGGGATAAGTCCCTATAGTCACGATGATGTTTGAAGTGCAGTTGGGTAAAATAATAGAAGTCTACATTGACGACATACTTGTCAAAAACGAGTTACATAACGACCATCTAGCCAAGCTCGAGACCGCATTCACCAAGTTAAAGCACTACAGAATGTGACTCATCCTTGAGAAGTGCAGGTTTAGCATCTCTTCGGGGAAGTTCGTTGGGTACTTGGTCACTAAGCGGGAGATAAAGGCTGACCCCGGCCAAATATGAGCCTTAGCATGTATGCCATCCTCCTTGAATACTAAAGCAGGTTCAGAGTCTCATAGGTAAAATTTTGTCGGATACTTTATTTATAAAGCCTTATATAAATGTTGACAACTATTTTAATGTATCAGAGAGAATAAGAAATTCTAATGGAATGAGGAATGCGAGGCAGCTTCCTAGGACATGTTACAATACTTGGCCGCACCCCCAATCCTCAGCCCACCAAAGGAACGCGAACTCCTGGGAAACTCGGATGAACCAATTAGCACAGTCCTCGTTAGAGCATACATTAAAACTTAGAAGCCAATGTACTTCTTTAGTAAGACTGTCTTGGGGGAATAATTGTTGTATTCTACCATAAAAAAACAAGCGCTCGGCTTGTTATAAGTATTGCAGAAGCTAAGACTATACTTTCAAGCCTACAAAATCATGGTCATAATAACTCAACCATTGCAAGAGGTCTTTGTGAAGAAAGATAAGACTCGTCGAATAGAAAAATGGGCAATCATACTAGGAGAGCTTGACATTTGGTTTGAGCTGGGGGTAGCCATTAATGGGCAGGTCGTGGTAGATCTCTTGGTCGACCACTCCATTAGCGACGAGAACTGGATAAACATGGAAAATAATTATGATCAAGTCGCTCCCCTCGACGATACTGATGCACCATATACAAAAGGTAGTAACTATACAAGAACATATTAGTTAATACAGGTACTGGGTCATTTTAGTCACTCCAAGTTGCAATAAGATAGAGTAGGCCTACGTGTTAACTTCTCATTAAGAAATAATGAAGCGGAATATGAAGTCCTGTTATGTGGAGTTGATTCAACACTGGTACTGGGCATGGAAGAAATTTCCATCTTTATCAACTCACAACTAGTTGTCAACAGCATAATGGGACATTCTAGGCCTGCGAAAACATGGCCAAATATATGGAGATGTTGAAGTGATGAATTAGAAAATTTAAGAAGGTTAACCTCGAACATATTTACAGAGGTGAGAGCAGGCATTCTGATACCCTCGCTTATTTACCTAGAATCATCGACAACTGGTTATGAGTTATCCAAGTCGAAGTATTTGACTACCAAAGCGTACTTGAGGACATGGCATAATACAAATCGATAGTGAAGCCTCACACGAAGAAGCTAATTGGCGATGACTACTTATTGATATTTTGGGTGAACTCCACATCCTCCCAGCGGACCAATCAGCCACTAAACGTATCCATAACATAGAAAGAAAATTTATGGTGATAAATAACGATTTTTACTGAATGACCATGTACGCTCCACACTTCACATGTATTGCAGGAGAACGTCTGATGACGATCATCGAAGAAATTTACGAGGAAGTATGAGGAGCACATGCAACGGGTAGGTCCATGGCTGAACGAAAACGAACACAGGGACTTTACTGCCAATGATGAGACAAAACTTAATAGAATATGCCATAAAGTGATACAAATTTTAGTTCCATGGTTAACTTATCCACGCCCCCGTTGTAGACCTCCATAGAGTCTCAAGCCCTTGGCTGTTCATAAAATAGGGGCTGAACATAGTCAGAGCGCTCCCTAAGGCAAGTGAGAGACATAAATGATTATTGGTCACTACAGACTACTTTATAAAGTGGGTCAAAGCTATATTAATCACTCACATAAGAAAAGAAGAGGTAATCAGCTTCCTATGGATGTACATTATCATAAAGTTTGGCATCCTAGCAGTCCTGATGATAGACAACGGGACTCAGTACATTGGCAGTAAGGTAGCTGAGTTTGTGCGACCCTACAACATCAAAATATTATCATCAAGCCCAAGCTACCTCAAAGGGAATAGACAGGCCGAGACAACCAAAAAAATGATAATTGATGGTATCAGTAAGATGATGGGTGCTGCCAAAGGTCGATGGGTCGATGAGCTACCCCACATTTTATAGTCCTACCAAACAACTCCACAAAAGTTGACAGGATTCACTCCATTCAGGCTTACCTACGGGTCCAAAACAGTGCTTCCCACCGGGATCATAGCCCATACAACCTGATCTCTAATCGCTTGCAGTGAAGTCAATGACTGACTCCTTATAAAAAAATCTCAATTTGATTGATGAAACAAGAGAGGAGGCCTCCTCCCGAATGCTAAGGTACCCGGAGACACTGAAACAAAATTTTAATAAGTGAGTCTGCCCACAGGAGTTCCAAGAGGGGGAATACATGATGAGGAAGGTCTTTCCCATAGTATAAAACCATAATAAAGGCAAACTCTAACCTAACTGAGAGGGATCGTACCTCATCTCAAGGGTCGTTGCTGGAAATGCCTACTACTTGATAAATAGGGACGAGGAAAAGTTAAAATCTCCTTGGAACGTAATAAATCTCTGAAAATGGAAATAGTAGCGTATTCCGCTTGTATAAATTTATAAAGCAAAGTTTCAATACTCATTTTGCTTAACTTAAATACTGTTGAATACTGTGGGTGTTTTTGAAATAAAATGTCTTCCCAAATACTGAAGTTGTTTATTAAAGTAAAAATGACCTCCCTATACTGGGGGGCATTTTTGAAGTAAAATGTTCCCCCAAATAATAGAGTTATTTTTTGAAGTAAAAACAACCTCGCCTCTACTAGGAGTATTTTTTGAAGTAAATTGTCATCCCAAATACTGGACTCATTTTTTGAAGTAAAAATGACCTCTTCTATACTTAGGGCATTTTTAAAGTAAAATGCCCTCCCAAATACTATGGAGCTATTTTTTAAAATTAAAACGACCTTCCCTATACTTGAAGCATTTTTGAAGTAAAACGTCCTCCCAAATACCGGAGTCATTTTTGAAGTAAAAACGACACCTCCCTCTATTGGGGGCATTTTTGAAGTAAAATGGCCTCCCAAATAAGGGGTTCTTTTCTTGAAATAAATATGGCCCCCCTATATAGGGGAAGTTTTTGTAGTAAAATACAATTCCCAACTACTGAAGTCATTTCTAAGGAGTTATAATATCACAAGATCATTCATATGACTACGGCGATAATATACAAAATCAAATAAATCACATACAACCGCACGGAAATCTTTTATTATTTTATTCATAACATTATAGTCACAGCCACCAGCCTCATCTTCTACCTTCATATCTTCCATCGCCATGGTCCTTAGGATGACTGAGCATCCAGGAAAGGTCTTCACCTAGTCACAGAACACCTGATACCAAAACAAACACTTTTGGTAAGCTTTTCATACCCTTTTCGGGAGAGTCGCAAGATTTAGGTACGTACGCTACAGGGGCTTCCCAGCTAAACCCCAACTACCAAAATACATAGGAGTATAGAAGTCCACCCACGCGGTAACATGGGCTTCATAACGTGTTTGGGATCGTGTTTGCATGATACAACAAGCTTGAATAAATTTCAAAAAATGATAACATAATAAGCCTAAGGACGGTGAAGACCAGAGCATCTTTTATAGTATATTAGAGTATTAAACCTAACATTAATGATGTTGATTACCAATACACACTAATGCACATAGGGAAAACTAAATAGCTCAACAAATCTACTCTGAAACCTAAGAAAACACCTTTTAACTTCTTTAAACAGTCCAAATTGGATTACTTAAAGTTTGCGGGAACTCCAAAAAAAACCATCGATATTTTTAGATTAGGTCGTAATAAAGACCCATATAAACAGTCCAAAGTGGGCTACTTAAATTTTTTAGGAACTCCAAAAATCACATCGATATTGGCAAGATTAGGTCGTAATAACGACCAATTTACATAGTCCAATGAGGAGTAATAAAAACTTTTTGGGAATTCTAAAAATTACACCGATATTTTTAGATTAGGTCGTAATAACGACTAATATACATAGTCCAACGAGGACTAGCTTAAAGTTTATGGGAACTCCAAAAATCCCACCGATATTTTTAGATTAGGTCTTAATAATAACCAAGATATATAGTCCAACGAGGAAAAACAAAAGATATTGTTCACATTAACATAGAACAAAAAAAAGATATAGTTCACAAATTACAGGGATACAAATAGTTTTTCCATATAAAACAACATCGCCACTGCAGGTACTAAGAAATTCTTATAAACAACACATCTACAGGGTAGGGCTTGGCTCGGCTCGACAATGGCGGTGTTCTCATCGGCAACCTTGTCATTTTCCGTATGTACGCTTGTAGTTGTAGGCTTATAAGTATGGTCTTAGCTTCTATGATGCATATACCAAGGTGAGTGCTTTCTTTTTGATGGTAGAATACCGTAATTCTGCCCCTATGAAGGCCTTATTGATGAAGTAGACTGGCTTCTAAGTTTTAACATTTTTTCTGAGAAGGACTACGCTGATAAATTCTTTGGTGCGTTGAGGATTGAGGGTATGACCAAGTATCATAACATGTCCTAGAAAGCTTCCTCGCATTCCTTATTCCATTAGCATTTCTTATTTTCCCTGATACATTAAAATAGTGGTCGACATTTATATGAGGCTTTATAAATAAAGTTTTCGAGCGCGACAATTTTACCTACGAGCCTTTAAACCTACTTCAGTGTCTGAGGTGATGACATACCTGTTAAGGCTCAGATCTAGTATTCAAGTGACCAAGTACCCCATGAACTTCCCTGAAGATATGCCAAAGCTGCAGTTCTCATGGTTGAGTCATATTCTGCAGTGCCTTATCCTGGTGAACACGGTATTGAGATCGGCTAGATGGTTGTTATGTAACTTTCTTTTGACGAGCATGACATCAATGTAGACTTCCACTATTTTACCCAACTGCTCTTCAAACATTTTTGTTACCAGTCTCAAGTAAGTGGATCCTGTATTCTTCAGGCCGATGGGAATCACAGTATAGCAATACAAGCCCTGCTTTATAGTGAAGGAAGTGGATTCTTGGTCCTCGACAACCATAGGTATTTGGTTGTATCCTATGTAACCATCCATAAATGACATTCATTCATGGCCTACTATGGAGTCTACTTGTCTTCTTATGACGGGCATGGGGAAACTGTCTTTCAGAAAGTTTTTGTTTAAGTCGATAAAATCAATGCATACTGGTATTTTACCATTCTACTTGTCTTCTTATGATAGACATTTTCCGTTTAAGTCAGCGAAATTAAAATATACTCATGTTTTTCCATTTTTCATGGAGGCTACCACTATGTTTGCTACCCATCAGGGATAATCCGCGGGTCTAATAAATCCTTCATTGAGTAATTTTTAGATCTTGTCGTTTATTTATGCTTGAAGTCTTAGGGTTGTCCAATGTGGCTTTTATTTAATAGGTATTGCTTTGGCGTTAACGTGCAAGCGATAGCTGGAAAAGTCAGGGTTGATGTCTGGCATTTCCATAAATGATTAGGCGAATACATCCTTGTAATGCTGAAGGATGGTTATAAGGGCTGATCATTCTTCTTTTATCAAAAGTAGGCTAATATATGTAGTTCTCATAGGGCCGTCATGGTTAAGCTTATCGACCGGCTCTTCGAGAGGTGGCGCTTATTCTCTACTAAATGTGTTTATAATTACATTATTTTGGTCTGAGGTAAGTTGTGTATTAACATACATATTGCTTGGGTGGGCAGAAATGGGGGACAAGTCCACCGCCATGGGCCCATTCCCTGTTCACTTCTATTACCCAATTGTTTTAAAAATTCCTTTCTTTCTTGAATTCTCATGGGCAGCCAAGTTTTTTAAAGAGTTGGCGTAACAAATATGAGCGGTGACTTGGCCGCCTCGTATTTGGTACGTTCCAAACTTCATTGGGAACGTATTACCCGGTTGTAGGAAGATGGTACTGCCTTCATTGCCCGGTGGATCGAGAGACTATTTACGGTGACGAAGGTCATTGAGATTACAATGGGTCCAGCTTGTACCTGAGTAATGAGTTCCCCGACGGCTCGCTCGGTAGAATTGTTGAAGCCCTTTATCTCGGTCTTGGAGGATGTCATACAGTCTTGCATGGTCATATTTCTTAAGCATCATGATAGAGGATGTTTGCTTCGCTTCTTAAGTTGACCAGCATGCGCTTGACCAAGACTCCCCCGATTATGATCCAAATGACTTAGACATCGTCACGAGGATGGGATATTAACCCCATGTTGTTGTCTGTAAAGTAAATGGCTTGCCCATGGTACATCTCTAGAATTGTTGTGATCTCATGAGTTGTTCTCTAATTGTCACTTAATCAATAATATTGCCCCGTGGAGTTGGAAATGGCGTTATGGGATTATGCCTTGTTGATGTCTCCCAGTATCATCTCGTAGACTACCATGTGATCCTATAGTTGTATGGTTACTGCTAGTTCTGCTAGCACCCTATAAGGGTGTATGTCTTTTGCTAGCGCCCTTTTCTGAACCATGTCTCAGTAATGATAATCAGGTCATAACACTTCTCGGTTTCATGGTCATGAACTTCGTGATGAGTGTAATATGGTCATCCGAGATGGTCGACCTTTTGGTGCGGCTTCCGGTAGTCTGAGTCTTTCTTAGAGATAACAAAAAGGGGTGCTCGTGTAATAGTGAGTTCGCAGGGTGAGTATCGTTCCCAATGCATGACCTTTGGCTTATCTTCTCGGCGGGGGGGGGGGGGGGGGAAGGGTCAACTTTACACCGAGGGTCTCTGTTTATACCCCTTTGGTTCTTTCCTTTGTCGTATCTGTACTGCCTGTCGGTCATATATATTGGATGTTAAGGCTTTTCTGAACGTGTGACAGGTAACGGGAAAAAGGCGGCACTGAGAAGAGCGGCTGTCTGAAAGGTAGATGCACGTTTGTCCGCTTCCATATTTTGGTACTTTCACACCTTTTTGTATAGATTTTCCAGTGTCTTTGGTTGCTTTATGTGCAAAGCTTCACGTAACATTAAATCGGGTAAGTATGCGCCCATGAGTGCCAACAAGCTGTCTGGGCATCAACTCTTTCAATGAGTATTAGCTCATTCTTGAACCTTTTCAAGAAAGAATTAATGGTTTCTACAACCTGTTATTTTAGAGAAAATAGTTCCCCTAGTTTCTTCTTTGATTGCTGGTTGTGTAGGTATTTTTCCATGAACGCCAGGGAGAGTTGCTCAAAGGTGGACATCGAGCTAGGTTTAAGGCTTTAAAACTAGGTGAGAGCCCCATTTGACAAGGTCAAGGGGAATAAGTGGCACATGTACTCATCTATCTGATGCTGCAGGTTAATACTATGCTAGAACTTTGAGATGTGGTGGCCTGGGTCATAGCTCCCGGTGAAGGGCTCTATCATTTGTTTGGAATAGCTCTGCCCCGGCACATAATTCCTGATAGTCTCCGTTAATGGGGTGCTATGTATTGTACGTAAAGTCTTTTTCCTTAACTGATTGGCCGGATCATTGTATTGCATACTTCTGATCAACGCCTCGATGGAGGCGACTGTTAAGGATCAGTGATCGCTTTTGCCTTCGTCCCTTCATTGGCCTCGTCCTCTATGGATTGATGACTCATCATAGTAGTTGTCCTCGTATGGTGGTCCAAACTGAAGCATTTCTTGATATTGCCTATGACCGTGCCAAGGTAGGTATGATGGGTCATTAGGGTTGTATTGTTGATGCCACTGAAGAAGGTTCTCATGATTATTATTGTATGAGGCCCCTAGGCTCGTTGTAGGTGCGGGGGGAAACATACCCTGGTACTATGAAGCATACCAGCCAGAGTACCTGAGGTGACACTTCTTGGGAACATCTTGGGTTAGGCGTAGAGTATGTAATGGGGGAGCAACCATGGCGATCCACCAATCAGTGGACAAACGAAATTCTTTTTTCAATATTTGATAAGTTCTCGACAAGCTCTCCCAGGTGGCCTTGTAAGTTCACCGACACCATCCTCTCACCCTTGAGCTACTCGCGGAGAACCTACTCCTCCGCCTCCTTCTTCATCCACATATTCTTAATGTGACCATTGGCGGCCTCCAAATTCTGCTCGAGGTTCACCTTTTCTTCCTTGACTACTTTGGCCTCCTCCGTCAATACCCTCGTCTGACCTGCCACATACTCTGCAAGCTAACACTACATCACTTCTCAAATGAGCTTCTTCTGGTGGGCCTGCATATTTGTGTGGCGTTGCTCTAGGTTGTGGTTACGACTAAGGTTCTTGCAGTGTTACAGAGTAGCCTTCAAAGTCAGCATGCACTGCAAGTGATAAATAACAATAGTTTAAAGATAGCACGAGATGCTTCCATAGTAGGAATGGACGTACAAGAAGCTATAACCAAAATCCTTACCCATACGGCAACAACGATAGCATCTCAATGAGCAAGAAGGTCTTGGAAAGCCTCTGTAAAATGAGCCTTCTCCTTGTCCTTGTAGGTAATCCAGGAGGATTTAGACATTCAACCTCTTTAAAATATGCCATGTCATTCAAACGAGCCTTGGAGCCGTTTGGAAGAATTGAAGGAAAGAGCAGCCAATTCTAGCTGCACCTATTTTTTGGCAAAATTTGGCAAGTCCTTCGAACGTCATTAGAATGACGGGGTTCCCAGAAGACCAAAAGTGACTTCCACATTTTTTTGGCATAATTTGTAATCCACAATATGATTGAGAAGCTTTTAGTTAGTTGGGAAACACAAAGAGCACCAAAATTGGGAAAAATAAAGCTTCAATTGCTTAAAAAAAGTGAAGTAGATTATAATGAATCATTCCAAAATTCTACTCTCTCAGATCTAACAAAAGAAAGAAAAGATAACCTAAGTCCCATTTATATAGAGGGAGCTTGAAATTATAAAATAGAACACATCTCGGGGCAAAACAACACTGAGAATCAAAAACACCACCAGAGTCGTTCAATCGAACTAGAAAGTCATTCGATCAACTTTACGACTAATTGGTCTAAACCCTATAAAAGTTGCCTAGTCATTCGAACGAAACCCAACTCGTTCGATCAAAATATGGCTCTGAGCCAAAATTCCAGAGGACATGACAACTCGTTCGAACAACACTAAACTTTATTCGAACGACTTTTAGGTTTGCCCGAACGACTTGTTCTCAAAATTACCAAATACGACTGCCTCGATTCTTAGGCTTAATTGAGCCAGTAATTTGTAACCCATGGGTTCTTTCGAACAACTATCGTGGTTCTTTCATAATTTTATACATTTAAAGGGCATTTTTTCCCTAATTTGTAACTAAAAAGTTGTAGCCTCCATTAAAGGGCAAGGCTAGGCAAAGATGAGGATCAAAGTTTTATAAGAGAAACTTAAGGTTTTGAAAGGAATTTAATTAAAATCAAATCATTGAGCAATTGAAACTCTAAAAGGGAAAATTCTCCTACTAATTGTTTGTTCTTCACATTAATTTATTCATTTAGGTTAATCTCAATTTGATTGTGGATTAGTAGGGCATGCTCTGGACCTCCCCCTTTGACAAGATGCCTGAGAATAGCTTGCTACTACCCGCTGACCGGGTCATATCCATTACGAAGGATGGAGATAATGGTTCTTTCTCTTTCCCCCGTAAACTTTCTAACTCCTCATCAATAAGGCCTTAGTGCATAGCTTTGTGGCGGTTGGCATTCTGGGAATCCTTATTAGTATTGATGTTAATACCCTTCAGCCCAGAACTCAAGCGGGGTACGGGAGTCGCCTGCGAGGCACTGACAGAGTCCTTCTCCTTCAAGGCAAGAATGTTAATTTCATCTCAACGGTCTCTATAAACTTATACGTATACATTCTTTACATGGAGATAGTGTTACTCACGGAACACCCACCTGCCTCGCTTACTTTGTAGGCGACCAATACCTATCCGCATCAAACTTCCCATAAAAATATTTGTAAGAACTTGTCAATTTTTATTTTGAATGCCTAGCCAACATAGACAAGAACCTTTCTAAGTGACCCTCGCAAGTGTAACACCTGTGAGGAAATGATAAGATGTTAGACCACACATAAACGATGACAGTTCACGAATATATGAAATATTAGAACATATACTTTTGTTAAGAACGTTACGACGGAAACGACGATTGGGACAATCGTCAAAATCAAACGCATAGGCCACTAGAATAGGATGACAATACCATAAATTGCCACCAGTAATTTGGGAGCATAGGTACGCCTTACCCTCTGGCCCTTCGGTTTGCCCCTCCCCCCTTCCCAGGGGACCTCTGAACCACACTTGTCATTGCCTCCGCCAATATACGGGCTTGACATCCCTCAGGGAATGCCCTCGAACGAGTAGGAGTCGCACGAGGTGATGTTATGGGCTCATCCGGTGCACTTACCTCCTCACCCTCATTTACAGCATCCCTGGGGACCAAATCACATTGTCGGGGACAACGCCCCATCTTATACGCCTCCGTAACATTAGCACAACCCTCATTATAATAAGGAGGTATCGATTGGTTAATTAAACGACAACCAATCATTACCCTATAAAAATTCCCATTCATTTGGCCCAGCGCTCGTCTAAACAAGTTCAAACATTTCTTTGTAAGGTCATCTAAAGGGAACTGCAGACCAGCATCAAACTGCTTGTAATAGCAGATGCACTTTTTCGGAGCCATCATTTTGCAACCAATCTAAATCCAATCGTCATTCCTATTCGCCCTCGCACGCTCGTTAATGACATCAAAATATTATATACTTATCTCGGCGATTTCATACTCAGCTAGTGATGCGGGTGGTCTCTATTCGCTAGGGTAAGGCCAAAAGCTTTCTAAGCCTCCCCCAGTGCAACCATTAATAACCACCTTATGGGCTGAATCCCTAGTCACCCTCCCACATGGCATAAACTCCATGCCAGCCTCGACATCTAACTTACGAGGAATAGAAGTTCCTGCCTCGTGGTCGTGACTACCTCCCCAATCTGGGGGTACAACATGGGGAGGCCATACAGACGACCCTTATGTTGTAGACTCATCACCAAATGAATACATCTCACGCAAGGAGCAATCTAGTGGCAAGGACGCACATAGTCACACAAGATTAGTGGTACTCGTCCCTGCATGAGCCATGTATAATCACAAGCAACAAAAGAAAATTGTTGTAAATTGGAAACTTATCAAAAATAGGACTCCAAACACTTTGGCAAACGACAACAATAAAGAATTGAGAACAATGACGAACAAAGAACATTAAATAACAGCGAATAAAAACAGAGTTATGAAATGACAAGCAGATGAGAGGGAGAACCAAATGTAATGCAAATGATACAGATCTCTCTTATATTAAGACTGAACGAAAGGGCAGTTTTAATAATTCAGTAAACCCCATCACAATGATGAGACACATCACCAGATATTTATAGCAGTAACCGTACACAACATAAATGACAACAACATTACTTACTTTATTTTATTGCCCCAAGATAGGTAAGGATGGTGGCTCATAACTCACAACACAACGGCGAGGAATAATAGCATTTAAAAAGCGACCGTGTATCAAGCAGGACGAGGCATTGCCCTCGTGCATAAATATACGACAAATGTATTTATATTGCCTCAGCTCTCCCTCGTTACGAGCAAGAACTTAGGAGGGTGATTGTAGGAGCAAGCTCCTGCTAACCATAAGGCTCCCAGGTCGTTGGACAGCCACCCCACCGATAGGCGAGCACGTCATAGGGGAAGCTTTATTAACGACACTCTAGCTATGAGGAAGGCAACTCATACGGGAGAACACGTTATGCCAAGCCCACATGGGAATATAAAGCCTAAGACCTCATAGGGGTATCTTAGGAATTATACATGTCACTTGAGCTCGAGCACTTCAAGGTCAAAGACTTTTCCTGTAAATAGGAAGAAAAGGGGGCCTAAGAAGAGTCCCTTTTTTCATAACCTCATCTACCATCTACAAACCCTAGCAGCTATAGAGCAAGAGGGAGAAGAGATCTAGAGAGAGTTGAGTGGTGCCCTCCTTTGGTGAAATGTGTCTAGCCCAAAACTAATAATCACTCATTATCGTCCTTGAGAGATCTTTTGGGACTAAAAGCCTATTACTGGGTACTGGCTTAGCACTCTCTAAGGTGATATCATGCTCTACATTCCTCTTACACGATATCCCTTATAATCCTAGAAACAAGTCTTTATACTCCCCTTGTAACTTCCCCATACCAGTTTCTTGCTTAGGAGACATTGTCTAGAATCCCTTCTTTTGGTCTTCAACTCGTTCGAACGGCTCAATGGCTCGTTTAAACAACCTTGGCAAATGAGCCTAGAATCAGCAACATAACTTTGGCCTAACTTTCCATCTAAGGCCTGTTTGAATGACATGGCATCCTATAAGAGATTTAATGTATAGATCCTCCTGGATCATGTAACGTACCTTCTCTAGTATCGTACGATTTAACTATTCTGTAACTCCATTTTGTTGTGGAGCTCTAGCCATAAACCAATGCCGAGTTATTCCTTCTACCTCTTAAAACTCATGAAGATAATCTTTTTTGTACTCAACTCCATTATCAGACAAGATCCACTTAATGTTCCTCCCCATCTACTTCATAAATTTAGCCTTAAATCGTTTAAAAATATCATAGACTTGATACTTCGTCTTCAATACGTATACCCATAAATAATGTAAAAAATCATCAGTAAATGTGATAACCTACCTGAAACTGCCCTTCGATCTAACTGCTAAAGGACCCCATACATTAGAATGTAAATAATCAAGAGTGCCCCTAGTTTTGAGGATGCCCTTGCTAAATTTGGGCCGATGTTGTTTCCTAAAAATATAGTGCTCATACAACTCCAACTTCTCAACTTTCACGTCTCTAAGCAAGTTTTGCTTGCTTAAAACCTCCAGCCCTCTATGACTCATATGCCCTAACCGCATATGCCATACATAAGACGAGTCAATCGCTTTAGAAACCGCAACTCCACCTTGAGCATTACTTCCTACCATAACATAAAGGTTGCTACTGCTTATGTTACCACGCATGACTGCCAATAAACTACGGACTACCTACTGACCGTTACCCAAAATAAATTTGTAACCCAGTCTATCTAAAGTAGTGAGAAAAATAAGATTCCTACCCAAATTCAGAGTATGTTGCACCTTTGTTAATGTCCGCACAATCCCATCATGCATCTTGATATTGATCGATCCTATGCCGATAGTTTCATTAGCAGTGTTAGCGCCCATTGTAATTGATCCACCATTCAGCTCCTCATAGGAATCAATCCACTCCCTTGCGAGACAAATATGATATGAACATGCAATATCTATGATCTACTCATCACGAGTTGATGAATTGAGATTGCATACCAAAAAAATTGTGCCTTCCGAACTATCTGAGTCATCAGCAATACTAGCCGAATCTTTCAAAGGACAATCTAACCTAGAGTGGGTGCCTTTCCATACTCCAAGCATTTTAGGTTTTTCCTAGATTGAGACTTTGACCTAGAAGAACTTCCCTTGATCTTTCTTCCATTAGTCCTTCCCCTTACCACCAAACCCACTGCTTGATCAGTTTCCCCTAAACCTTTCATTCTTTCCTAATCAGAAATTAGGATACTAGAAACTTCACCAAACTTAAGAGCTTTCTAATCATAAATAATTGTTTGCTTAAGATACTCATAAAATCTAATAAATTATTTTAGAAGAATAAACGCTTGGTCCTCGTCTTTTGTCTATTTTCCTTGCTCAAGAAGATTTGTGACCAACTTTGTAAAACCGTTACAATGGTCTGCCATTGAAGTCCCTATTTTAAAAGTGTAAGAGAAAAGAGTGAGTTTCGCATTTACCCGCGTAGTTAGAGACTTAGACAAATACTCATCAGAGTGTTTTTCCACAAAGTCGATACCGACTTCTCCGTCACGACTTATGCTTGATCTTCTTTGATAAACACATCCAGAACGGGCTACACGCTTGCAAATTGTACTCCTAGTCTTGATCTGTTATCTACTTTTGTTTTGCCTATTTCCTCAACAAAGCCTTATGAAAATTATCTCTCACCAAGAGATCCTTAACTTTGCATTGCCAAATACCGAAGTTAATTCTACCATCAAATTTTTCCATATCAAACTTTGAGCCCGATTTGTTCATCTTTCACGCCATTGAAAACTTCTTAGAATTAAGGTTTGAATTAGAGCTGGCAAAGTGACCTGCAACCCGCCAACCCGACCCGACCCAACCCGGCTTTAAGGGGATTTAGGTTTTACCTTAATGGATCGCGAGTCATTTAACCCGAACCCACCTAACCCGTTTAATAAACAGGTCGGGTTAGGGTTTACCCTAAACAGTTTGGGTTGACCCGTGACCCGTTTAAATTGAATTTGGGCTAATTGTAAATATATGGTTTTATGGTACCCTTTTAAAAAGTTAAATAAAAAATAACCTAAAGTCTTAAACCTAGCCTCTCTTAACTTCAGTCTTCATTTTCACTCTCAGCCGACTGTGTTCTACTCTCACCAACTCCTCGCACGTAAAGCTCCACTCAGCCAAATATGGTAACCAATTCCTTCCTTCCCCTCTCTCTAATTCTACTTTTATCAGAACTGATGAATCTCTGCTTTCCCTTTTGTTTTTCTTCAGCGATGATGATGAAGGATGAGTTTTGTTTGTTTTCCCTTTTATCAGATGATGAACTGATGAATCTCTGTTTTCTTTTTGATGATGAACTGATGATGATGATCATGATGAAGGATGAGTTTTATTTGTTTTTCTTCGACGGTGATGATGAACTGATGAATCTTTGTTTTCCCTTTTATCAGAGCTATGTTTGTTTTTTTATTTTTTATTTTTATTTTTTTTCTTATTTGAGTTTGTTTTTAGGTGGTGTTGTTATCGTCAATGAGAGGAAGGTCAAGCTTCTCGACGGTAAGCATCATCATACTTTTGATGATTTTTAGAGATTCTCACAACAATCTATTCCTCTAATTCTGTGTTTTGTTATTTTTGTTGCAGAGGAAGTAACTCGATTACTGGTACTTAAAACTACACTCGACAACTTTGATTTTTATTTGTTTTTGATGATTTTTTTGGTGTTTTTAGATGGAAATCACTGAAGCTTGGAAGACGAAGCCCATCACAGATCCAACAGTTCTCCCAAAAGGCAAATCTGAAGCGAAGTAAGCTTTTTCTTGTTATCCTTCACCATCGCAGATCCAACGGCTCTCCCAAAAGTAAGTTTTTGATGATGTAACTGTTATTTGTTTTGAACTTCTATTTGCGTCTTTGTGATCTGATTCTGCTGTTTGGAACTGCTTTGGAACTGATGTTGTTTTGAACTGTTGTTTGTGTCTTTGTGATGCTATTTTGAACTGCTTTGGAACAATCCATGTGATGTTGTTTTTGTGTCTTTGTTATGCACTTATACTGTTTTGTGAAGCTAATTTGCTGAAGCAGCTGAACTGCAATGCTTTGGAACTGATTATTGTTATTTGATAATGTAATTTGTTATGTAATGTAATCTGATAATGCTGAAGCAGTTGAACTGATAATTGTGAACGAAAAATGCTGAAGCAGCTGAACTGATAATTCTGTAATGTAATCTGCTGTTATCTTTAATCTGTAATGCAAGGGTGTAATGCTCTGGAACTGTTGTTTTATCCTGTTTTATTATGATGTTTGGGTTAAGCAGATCGGCCCAAACCCGACCCGTTTAGTTAAACAGGTCGGGTCGGGTTTGGGTTTGCATATCTGACCCGTTTAGTTAAACAGGTCGGGTTTGGGTTTGCCTATGTGACCCACGAACCCGTTATGACCTGACCCGTATAACCCAAACCCGACCCATTTGCCACCTCTTGAATCGCTTCACCCAAAATGATTTTGATACCAATTGTTGGGAATTATGTCAACTAACTCACATTCAAAATAACCCTTAGATCCCTCAAATTAACGACACCAAAATGAATAAATGAGAAAGAGGAAAGTAAAGCACATAAGACAATATTCAATGGTAGAAATACCCAAGGATCAAAACCACTCATTAAGGCCGAGCTGGTAATTCACTAGAATTATAGAAGAAAAATTATAAATCTCCCTCACATAAAAATCTCTCCTAAATTTTGTTCACAAAAGACTTATTTATAAACATAGAACATACCTCTATATTTATAGGAGAAGAGTTAGAATCCTTGTATAATTAGAAGTTAGCTTCCTCTCCAAGTCATGATAAAAATAGAAACCAACAACAACTCATTTTGACTTTTGGAGTCCTAGAAGTTAATCTCCTACTCCCAGTTTATCTAAAGAGTTTCTAGTAATATAACCTCCTCGTATCATGAACGTGTCTGGTATTCGAGGTGCCTCACTTAACTCGAGTAAACCTAACTAACACTTGTGTTAATTGTAATAATGGCTTCTTAATATTTAGGTATTGGTGTGAACTAAACATGCGTCCAATTTTGTTATCCTAAATTTGGTGTCTAGCTTATTAAACAAAAGTCCTAGTGGGTTTCAAATTACTTGTAAGATTTGAATTACTAGTCCGAGTATGACTTCAATTGCAAGTATGTCTTAGTTGTTATTTTTACCTCTCTTGAGAATAATAAACTTATCTAGATTTCACAAACCTTCCTTGGTATCATGAGTCCTCACAGCCTAGGGCTTCTATCTTCTTCTACTGCACCTCCATCTTCCACGTCCCTCTGCACTCTCTTTCATCTTCCCTTGATTATCATCCCATTTAGATCTTGATTCTATCTTCCTTGATTTCAAGGAAAAATCAAGGAGGTCGTTTGAATGACTTCAAGGTCAGTTCGAACAATTATTATGAATATTTCAAAATTATGTTGCTTTAAGGGCATTTTCATCTTATATTGTAGCTAAGAAACTTTTAACCTTCTAAAAAGTGTATGGCTAGGAAATATGAAGATGATCCAAGCTGTAATCTCGACTTATGGTTTTTGTGGAGTAATTCATAGTAAATAATCAAATTGTGCAATAGAAGTTCCTATAGAGAAATTATCCCACAAAATCGTTTGTTATTTATTGATTCTTCTTCTAGCGTTGGCATCTAATTTGATTATGGATTAAGTGGTATTAGATTATGGAGTTACTGTAGTAGCCTACTTGCAGCCTTCCAAGACTAGTCGAAGGTAGTAGCCTACTTGTAGCCTTCCAAGATGAGCCAAACAATCAAAGGCTACCTCGAAGCCTAATGAACTCATAAGTCAACCAAAGCCCACAACGAAGCTGTATTCGAGTCAGTAAAGCTTCGACCAAGCTTTGGTCTAGCTCGGCTAATGGTCAAAAGTAGATAAACCAGCAAGTAATTCAATAGACAAATCTGGCAGAGTCAACTTTAGTACGAAACAACTATCAGTAAGGATACATGTTTAATTTGACCTCCCTATGGTGACGTCACCTTTCCTATCTTCTATAAATAAGGAAGGAGGGCTACCAAGAGAAGGTTGAGAAACTTTGCATAAATACTTTAAAGACATTCTGAAAACCTTTGAGCACCATTAGAGGCTTGAAGATTCAGTCCTCTATAACCAACATCTGTAATCTCCCCCATATATACATCTTCACCTTCAAATCCTCGCTTGAGGTCATGGAGGAATCCCATTTAAAGACTCCATGCAAGTGCGCTTATATTTTCTTTACTTCATTTCTACCAAATATATATGCTAAAAACCCTAGTCGAGCATAAACCAAGTGGTGTAAGTGCCTAGTCTCCCCTCTATGAGATGATGCCCTACATTGGGCACAGTCTGTGCTATTCCCTCCATTCTACTCTTCACAACCTTACAACCCTGTAAACCTCCAATGGCTCCTACCCTCCGGTCCACCTCAGCCATAGTCGGTACCCCTGCCGACGACAACATCACTCAGTTGGCCTAAAACAACAAGAAGTTTGCTCAAGCAGAGGAACGCCACACAAACCAAATTCGCATTGAGAGCAAAGATCGATGCCAAGAACTAAAAATAAAATGCCAATGCTGCGCTGAAGAAGCAGACCGATATCATCGTGCCTTCGACGAGCTATACAACTCGGTTTGGGGACTGTAGTAGGCTCAAACCTAAGATGCCCCTGCTCGGTTCAGATCTCTGATAACTTCTCGCATATCTGCTTGCACACGTTTAGGCCCATAACCCCATACTGTGGTACCCCTGGTTCACCTCGGTGTTGAAGGTGTACCCAACCCCATACCCAAAGGTTTAATCTACCTAGGTATCCCCATTTCATAAGATTCAACTAACTCTATACTATAAACATTCAGACCCCCCATCCAGCGACTAGCCCGTAAGCGATTGGGTAAATGCAGTGCCAAACACACACCTGAACCAAAGCCGCATCGACCATAAACACATCGTTCTCCCTCTAGAGCAGCTTACCTCATACAACAGAAGCTTAACCAGAAAATTAATGATACCATCTACATCATTTCGAGCCCCATACTTATTTGCTAGAGTCGAGATAACAATCCAATTTGCCCAAAATCCTAGCTATCGAGGATCCTCTCATTTTCCATATTCCAAAATTTTGTAAATATCGAAACACATACCCTCAATCTCATGTCCTCGAGTTCCAAAACTTGTTAAGCCTCCACTCATCGGCAGAATACATCCTTTGTCGGATGTTTCCTACTAGCTTTATAGATAGCCTGATAACGGTCAAAATCCGGTGTTTAGTATGGGTAAAAATCATGTGCCGTTCACTTCTGAACGGGACTAGAAAATGGTTGTCTTGTGATTCAAAGATGTAAAATACTTATTCTAATGAAGTCAAATATTTGGTTTTAGACAATAATTAAAAAACCTAGGGAAAGAATCCACCTCAATTATACCAAATATATAAACTAACAATAGTTACCCATAGTAAAGATAATAGTTTATGATCTCAAATCAAGTTGGTTCATCTTTTATCATGATGTTTTATTTTAAACTACATAAAATACATGACTTTCAAGTATGAAAATACGAAATGTGAAAGCATACAAATCCTAACTACAAACCGTGAATCTCTTGAAGGTCGGGCATTTAGTGTGAATAAAATAAAACTTTTGGGATAACTATATTCTGAATCACAAAACTTGGTCTATATCTCATGGACATAGACCAAAAATATAATATAACAATATAGAGATGAACTTTTACAATAAAAGCTTATTTGGGTTAACACATGCATGTACTACATATTTAACATATTTTTGGCTTCATCTCCCCCTAGAGGAGAGACTTAGCTAGCCATAAAGAATAAAGTAAAACAGCGAAGTAAAGAAGAATTCATGATAAACAAGGAAGAAAAATAAGAACTTTATTAGATGATATAAGACTTACAAAATTCTTCAAATGCTCAAAACTTTGCTTTAAGTTCTCTGGCAATGCTCTCTTCTCTTACTTTATTACAATAATTCTCTCAAGCTCTCAAAATTGGTTGATCTTATGAGCTCACCACCTCTCCTATTATAGGCAAAGGAGAGGGTTTTTACATTTAATATGAGATTTATAATCTATGCCATGAATGTACATAAATTTGTAACCTCCAAGAGTTATCCTCCAAAATTGTAACCTCCCCATGTGGGACCCTTGTGTTTGACAACTCTATATCCTCCTCCAACAGTTTATCCTTTGAGCTATACATCCTGCTATTTGCACATATTTGGTAAATTTGCTCCATGTGACCTGAAATATAAAAATTAGTTTTATAAGTCATGTTTAATAATAAAATTAAGAATAATAAACATTAAGTCATAGGGGAATAGTGGTCATTTTATGTGTCCATCAAATACCCCCAAACTTAAAGTTTGCTAGTTCTCGAGCAAATAAAAGAATAAAAACATAACACTTTCGTGGTTAAGACGATTGCATTTAGCGTATTCAACAAGCCGTTAAACCTATAGGTTACCCATATAGGACGAGTTTTGTCTCGTGAGGGTTTGCAGTGACTATACCCACAAAAGTCAATAAGAGCATTATAGTAATTTAGATACTCATTAGGTCATTTCAACTTACTTATTGATATCTGATAATGGTAAAAACATTAAGAAGGTAAACCCCTTAAAATTTAATTTTTTCACATATATATAATCAGAGAACTTGGAGAATTATCCAAAACTAGAGATACTACCCAATACTTAAATGAGCTTTCACATATTTTTCTAATATCCACAAGAGTGTTGTGAAAATAGTTATTGAACGTACAACTTTATTTTGAGGCTCTTGAGTCAATATCCAGTCATTTCATATTTCGTGAAACAAATCCAACGATCAGTTTGACAAGTGTCATAGTCAATTCGAAACTTGTTATTGATTTTTGGGGAATAACTATAAGTCTTTTTATTTTGGTACTTGTTTCCTTAGTGAAGCCTCCATAATATGAGTCGTTGGTCGACAATCCCAGCCAGTTGGCTTAGGTTGCCGGGGTTTGGTGCCCCTTCGTGACCTAGGCTCTGGATTCTCACAAGTAAACTTTATTCCTTGCTCATTTCACATAGTTCATAACTATACTCGAGATTGGCAATAATTCTTCCTCTTTCAGTTCTAATCATGCGAGTATGCCTTGCATCATGAAAAATTTTAGAGCTATTTTGGCTTATAGAAATCCTTATTATATTACTTCAGGATCGAACTTATTCTTAGGCAGTTGTTTCCCTTGTAGTGGATCATTCCAACATCAAATACTAGATTGTCTTTGATTGCTCAAAATTTTAGCAAAAGTAATAAATGTAATACTATCGTGAAGTGCATTTTCTTTGAGAAATATCAGTCAACATGAAATTTTCTCTAATTAAAGGGTAGTACATCTAGCTTAAGATAATGTTCCACAAACATTTAAGCATGTATTTGATGAAAATTTTAACTTTAAGGTTTTTACGACCAAAATATTTAGACCATATCAAATACTTATAAGCTTGCAGAAACTTACCAAAGAGTCTCATAAATTACCATAATGACCTATCTTTTCTCTAAAAAGGTAAAAAATATGAACGATTTTCCCCCACACCCAAACTAGAAAGAAGCATTGTCCCCAATATTTGAAAATATACCTTAAAAGAAGGGAAAAAATTGGAACATAGTACCTGATATAACATGGGTTGCCTCCCAGATAGCGCTAAGTTTATTGTATTCAGCCAGACAAAATAAGGAACCCCTAAACTCAGTAAAAGTTAGGTAAAAAGGATATGAATGTCACTCCTTATAAACTGGGACCAGAAGCTTTAAGTCTTCATTGGTGAAGCTAAAATGCTCATAATAAGGCTTAAGCCTTTGCCCGTTCACTTTTTGTATTTTGCCAGTACTCGGTTCTTCAACCTCAACCGCCCCATGTGGATATACCGCTTTAACAATGAGAGGCCCGGTCCATCGTGATCGTAGTTTGCCAGGAAATAAATGCAACCTAGAAGAGTACAACAAGACTTTTTGGTTTGGTTCAAATGATTTTTGCAAAATATTTTTGTCGTGAAACGTTTTCATGCGCTCCTTATAAATCTTTGCTGAATGGTATGCATCATTTCGTAGTTCTTCTAACTCATTGAGTTGAAGCATGCGATGCAAACCGGCCTTCCCAATGTCAAAGTTCAAGGACTTTATTGCCCAATATGCTCAGTGTTCTAATTCAACTGGAAGGTGACAAGCCTTTCCATAGACTAGCCGATAAGGGGGCATTCCCATAGGTGTCTTAAAAGCAGTACAATAAGCCCAGAGAGCATCGTTTAGTCGAGTTGACCAATCTTTACGGTTTGGTCTTGTCATTTTTTTAAGAATATTCTTGATTTTACGATTCAAAACCTCCACTTGCCCACTAGTCTGCGGATGGTATGGTGTAGCAACCTTGTGTGTAACTCCAAATTTTTTTATTAAGTTCACAAACATTCGACTGTTAAAATGTGACCCCCAATCACTAATTATTGCCCTCAGCGTACCAAAACGAGAAAAAATATTCTCTTTAATAAATTCAATAACAACCAAACTATCATTGGTCCTGGTAGGAATAGCTTCAACCCACTTAGTCACATAGTCAACGGCTAAAAGGATGTACATGAACCCAAAAGATGGGGTGAAGGTACCCATAAAGTCTATGCCCCAAACATCAAATGGTTCAACGATCAAGATTGGGTTTAGTGGCATTATACTCCTACGGGACAAGGCTCCCATTCTCTGACATCTATCACAAGCCTTGCAAAATTCGTGAGCATCACGAAATAAGGTAGTCCAATAAAATCCACACTATAAAAATTTTGTAGTGGTCCTTTTACAGCTGAAGTGATCACCACAAGCTTGGGAGTGGCAAAATTCTATGACTTTGGTATGACCAGAATCTGGGACACATCTCCCAATGATTTGATCAGAATAATATTTGAACAGGTACGGGTCATCCCAGAAGAAGTGTCAGGCCTCACTAAGAAATTTATTATTATCTGGCTTGATCCAAAAACTAGGAAGGTACCCTGCAGAAAGATAATTCGCTATGTCTGTAAACCATGGTACAAAAGACATTGAGCGAATGGGCATGAGTTGCTCGTCAGGAAAGGACTCACGAATAGGTAACGACCTACCTAAAGAATTATTGTCTATTCGAGAAAGGTGGTCAGCTACCACATTCTCGACACCTTTTTTATCCTGAATCTCAATATCAAACTCCTGAAGTAATATTATCCATCAGATTAAGCGTTGTTTGGTGTTCTTCTTGGTAAGAAGGTGTTTGATAGCAGCATGATCCGTATAGACTATTACTTTAAAACCTATGAGATAAGAACGAAATTTTTCTAGAGCAAAGACTATCGCTAGAAGTTCTTTCTCTGTGGTTGTGCAATTGAGTTGCGCATCATTAAGAGTTTTACTGGCATAATAGATGGCATGCGGAAGGTTATCAATGTGCTGTGCCAAAACTGTACCAATGGCATAGTCAGATGCATCACACATCAACTCGAAAGGTTCGTTCCAATTTGGAGGTTGGATGATGGGTGATGATGTTAGACGTGTTCGGAGATTTTCAAAAGCTTTAAAACACGAATCATCGAATAAAAAGGTGGCGCCCTTGGCAAGGAGATTGCTGAGGGGTCGAACAATTTTGCTAAACTCAGGAACAAAACGTCGATAAAATCCTGCATGCCCCAAGAATGAACACACATCCTTGACTGTTTGCGGGGGTGGGAGACAAGATATGACATCAATCTTGGCTTTATCTACTTCGATTCCCTTTGCTGATATGACATGTCCTAATACTATGCCTTTTTTCACCATGAAGTGACATTTTTCCCAATTTAGAACAAGATTTTTCTGCTGACACCTAGCACAAACAATAGATAAGTGGTGGAGACATTGGTCAAACGAATCTTCGAAGAGGGAGAAGTCATTCATGAAAGCCTCAAGGAAACGCTCAGCCATGTCAGAGAAAATGCTCAACATACATCGCTGAAATGTTGCTGGAGCATTGCATAACCCAAATGGCATGCGGCGATAGGCAAAGGTTCCAAAAGGATATGTAAACGTGGTTTTCTCTTGGTCCTCTAGAGCGATGGGTATTTGATTGTACCCAGAATACCCATCAAGAAAACAATAGTATTCATGACCGGCGAGATGTTCAAGCATTTGACCCATGAATGGTAAGGGAAAATGATCTTTTCGAGTGATCGAATTGAGTTTTTTATAATCTATACACACTCGCCACCCTGTGGTCATGCGAGTGGGGACAAGATCATTGTGATCATTCTTTACAACAGTGATTCTAGACTTTTTAGGAACAACATGAATTGGGCTTACCCACGGGCTGTCAAAAATAGGATAAATGATCCCAGCATCAAGTAGTTTCAAAATTTCTTTTCTCACAACCTCAGCCATAGTCGGGTTAAGACTTCGTTGTCCTTCTCTGGACTTCTTGGCATTATCCTTGAGTTTTATCTTGTGCATGCACACAGAAGGACTAATACCCTTAATATCTAAAATATTCCATCCAAGAGCTTTTGTGTTTCCCTTTAATACACGCATTAATTTCTCTTAATTCTCAGGTTCTAGGTCGGATACTATGATAGCAAGTGGAGTTTCATTAGGACCTAGGTAGACATATTTGAGATTTTCAGGGAGAGGTTTAAGTTCTAACCTAGCGGGCACTTCCTCCGCTTCTAGAACAGGACCTTTGACTTTTAGCATTTCAACATTATTATTGCTATCCAAAATAGGAACAGAATCCAACAAGGCATTAACCTCATTGATGAGGTTATCAGCATCTAAATTATCTCTAAAATGTGCAAGACAAGCTTCTAACGGGTCCCTAAGATTAGAACTATGAAATGTACTATTAATAATAGTACCAAGCATCTTACACTCATCGGGTTCATTTTCAAACTGAGTATGCGTTGCATTGAAGATATTCAGATCGATGGTCTTATTCCCATAAGTCAACTTCATAGCTCCACTACGGCAATTGATCAATGCATTAACAGTTATTCCAGACCTAGTGATATTCAGATCGATGGTCTTATTCCCATAAGATATTCAGATCGATGGTCTTATTCCCATAAGTCAACTTCATAGCTCCACTACGGCAATTGATCAATGCATTAACAGTGGCCAAGAAAGGTCGGCCAAGGATCACAGGTATTTTACTATTTGTGTCTTCTACCGGGTTTGTGTCAAGGACCACAAAGTTGAAAGGATAGAAATAATCGTCAACCTGGACAAGTATATCCATTATAACTAGCCTAGGAATTCTAATGGATCGATCAACTAGTTGCAAGGTTCTATGTGTCGGTTTTAGTCCTTCTAGACCTAGCTGCTCATATACCAAATAAGGGATCAAGTTGACACTGGCACCTAAATCAAGTAAGGCTTTTCCGATGAGATTTGTCTCTATGTGATAAGAAATTGTCGGCATTCCTGGGTCTTTGTATTTTATGGGTGCTTTGTTCAAGATTATAGAGCTAACCTGAGCATCCAATTGAATAACATTTTCACTGTCATGGACATTGAAAGCTTTCTTGGAAACATTCAAATGTTTCTTGAACGTGCAGAGGTCCTTGTGATGTTATGTTTTTCATAGGAAGGAATCTGCCGTAAAACATCGAGGAAAGGAATAGTGATCTTAAGATTCTTGAACATCTCCTTAACCTCTTCATCGGGAATGTTCTTCCTATTGACTAAAATCCATTGGGGAAAAGGTGCTCTAGGAATTCTAGGCAGATTATTTTCGATAATCTTCTCACTTAGCGAGACCTGCCCAGTATCTTCCTCAACAAAAGAAGTTTCTTCACATATAGGTTTACCTCCTGCTACAACTTTCTCAGTACTAGGATTAGGACTTTCACGTGATTTTTCCTCAGGCATCCTAACTTTGTTGTCTATAGCCTTTCCACTTTTAAGTGTAATCATTGTATTCGCCTGATCGCGATGTAAACTCTCAGTTTTATCCTTTGGATTGGGTTGGGTTTGACTTGGAAATGTACATTTGTCTCTAGTACTTGACCAAGATGTCAATTGAGCAATTGATGTTTCTATTCGACTCATGGATTGCTGATTCATTTGCATAAATTGTTGTATCAAATGGTTATTGGATTGTAATAGGGCTTGGATGCCATCATCCGAAGATGGTTTCCTATTCTGAGGAGGAACGTAAGGAGTATTTTGCTGAAAAGGTTGGTGATTGGGAGTAAAGGTTACACCATCTTGATTTTGATTTGAATTACTCCCTTGGTAATACGGTCTACCAGAATAGTTATTTGAATTATTCCTCCTTGAAGAATTTCCTTGATGATGTGACTGGTTATAAGGAAAAGAGGAAGGCTTTTTATGAAACATATTAACCTGATCCTTCTTGGTTTCCCTAATTTCATGAATCAAAGGGCAATCTTGAGTATAATGTCCAGCATCATCACACGCAGCACAAGCTTGCATCTCAGCATGAAAAATTGATGCTTTAGCAGACATTTTGCTTTTCCCTAATTCTAAGGACTCTATCTTACGCAGGATGGTCATCAGTGTAGCTTCCAAATTGGAGTTAGATCTAACTCCAAAGGCATTACCCCCCATTTCTTGAATATCAGTTTCTCTCATGGTGCCCTAGGTTTGTAATTTTTCAGCCATCTCTTCTAAGAAGTCCAAACCCTCTACATCATCCTTATCAGTGAATTTCCCTAAGCAAAAGGATTCTACAGTTCTCTTGGTTTCAGCATCTAATCCATCATAAAAATTTCTAGTTAGGACCCAGGAGTCGATACCGTGATGAGGGCACTGTAGGATCAGTCCCTTATATCTCTCAAGATATCCTTTAAGCTTTCTCTATGAAGTTGGGTAATCCTAAGAATAACCCTACGAAGGGTCTCAGTTTTCTCAAGAGAGAAAAACTTCTTGTAAAAGGCTTCAGTAAGCATCTCAAAACTCGTGATTGATCTTGGCCATAAAGCTTGAAGCCAGCTCTTAGCTTTTCCTAGTAAAGAAAAGGTAAACAACACGAGTTTCATGGCCTCCATTTCATTATCATTCCTATACTTTTGGAGGAACATTAAGTCATCAAAATCCCTAACATGAGCATATGGGTTCTCATCAACTCCTCCTGAGAATTTTGGCAATAAATTGATAAGCGCATTCCTAAGTTTAAATTGCCCAGTTGTAGGAAGTAAAACAATGCACGAGGCACGATTTATCATTTTTGGGAACATGTGATCCTTAAGAGGAATTCGTACGGGTCCCTGGCCATTCTCATTATCATTGGCATCTCCCATCTCAAGTGATTGGGATGGAATACTAAATGGAGTGAATGAGGAAATTGGACTCGGATTAAGTCTCAATGGAGAGATAGGGAAATCAAAAGTTTCTAACTCACCCTCAATAGGGAAGAGTTCTCTACGAGTAAGGATTGTACAGTATCTCGTATTAATAGAGATTGGAATCTCCAGTTGGGTTAACTCGCCTACCTCAAAGTGGATCAGAATATCTATCAAATCAGATTTTCTAAGCCTCTCAAGACGACTTTAAGGCCCTCGAAACCATTCTTTCATACACTAATAGATATGCGCACTATGATGATCACACAAAAATGAGGTGCACAAAAAATAAACACAATAACCTTTTTAGATGGGCCTTTATTAAGGTCAAGTTGTGAACCCGGTCTCAGGATTCGGTTGCTCCTATACCTGACAATGGATCGGCTCACATATTGAGTTGTGTATACTCGCTTTAGCAATAACTCGCGTGCAGTTCTAATCACCTAGAAGCACCTGTACTGGAAGGTGGGGCAAACCCCTTAAAATCACCATTCCACACTAGTTATGCCAGGGAACGTACTTCCTCCAAACAAACGTAGCCACTATCAGAGATCTTAATGAGCGCGTTCCTAATGCTCCCAGTCCGAGCTCAATAAGACTTTTTGTCTATCTATGTATTTTATGGCCTAATTTTGGTTTCTTTTAAAGTCAATGTCCTGTTCTGTAAAATGTTAAACTGGGTCGTGATCTCTCGGGGTCCTAGTATGCGGTGCCACACACGGGTGATGAAATCCCCCTTTTTGTTTTCCCTTTATCTAAAGTTTAGAATTTAAAAGTCCACAAACATCAGGCACATGAACAAAAATTGACCGCTTCGCAGGAGGGTGCAGTGGAAGAAAGTACCTGCGGGGCGGCCTTTTTAGGGGCTCGTTGTTTACCCCGGTGAAACTGTTGAGATGGTACGCCCGGGCTCTCTGGCTTAAGTAGGCGTTGTAGAAAGGTCCTCCTCAGATGTGGGTTCCAATATTGCCCCTACAGAAAAAAGTACAATTTTATCCTCGATTTAATTACACACTCTTCACTCAAGAGTACAATATTTTGCCTCACTACAAGTCACTCAAAGAGAGAAAGAAAAGATAACACTATCTAGTTTTTTTTTTTTTTTTTTTTTTTGTTGATGTAACCTACAGAAACCCCTTACTTCTTTTGAAGGTCTTTTAAGCTAGCTATTGCAGATTGTCCTTTATATTGTATGGTCAGTCACATGCTTCTTTAGAGAACATGCAAAACAAATTAAGGTCGGTCCTTAGCTTCCTTTGGTAGTCACTGAAAAACAAAGAAAGTAGTCACCGCAAAACAAAGAAAAATTCCTCAAAGTGCAAAAGTAAGATAAAAATGTAATAAATGAAATTTATGTTCTTCTAAAAAGTGAAACCGGTAACAACGCCATTTTGATAACTGTCAAAATCCGGTGCTTAGTTTGGGTAAAAATCAAGTGACGTTCACTTCCGAACGGGACTAGAAAATGGTTGTCTTGTGATTCAAAGATGTAAAATACTTATGCTAATGAAGTCAAATATTGGGTTTTAGATAATAATTAAAAAACCAATGGAAAGAATCCACCTCAATTATACCAAATATATAAACTAACAATAGTTACCCATAGTAAAGATAATAGTTTATGATCTCAAATCAAGTTGGTTCACCTTTTATCATGATGTTTCATTTTAAACAACATAAAATACATGACTTTCAAGTATGAAAATACGAAATGTGAAAGCATACAAATGCTAACTACAAACCGTGAATCTCTTAAATGTCGGGCATTTATTGTGAATAAAATAGAACTTTTAGGATAATTATATTCTTAATCACAAAACTTGGTCTATATCTCAAGGACATAGACCAATAATATAATATAGCAATATAGAGATGAACTTTTACAATAAAAGCTTATTTGGGTTAACACATGCAAGTACTACATATTTAACATATTTTTGGCTTCATCTCCCCCAAGAGGAGAGACTTAGCTAGCCATAAAGAATAAAGTAAAACAACGAAGTAAAGAAGAATTCATGATAAACAAGGAAGAAAAATAAGAACTTTATTAGATGATATAAGACTTACAAAATTCTTCAAATGCTCAAAACTTTGCTTCAAGTTATCTGACAATGCTCTCTTCTCTTACTTTATTATAATAATTCTCTCAAGATCTTAAAATTGGATGATCTTATGAGCTCGCCACCTCTCTTTTTATAGGTGAAGGAGATGGTTTTTACATTTAATATGAGATTTATAACTTATGCCATGAATGTACATAAATTTGTAACCACCAAGAGTTATCCTCCAAAATTATAACCTCCCCATGTGTGACCCTTGTGTTTGACAACTCTATATCCTTCTCCTGCAGTTCATCCTTTGAGCTATACATCCCGCTATTTGCACATATTTGGTAAATGAGCTCTATTTGACCTGAAATATAAAAATTGGTTTTTTAAGTCATGTTTAATAATAAAATTAAGAATAATAAACATTAAGTCATAGGGGAATAGTGGTCATTTTATGTGTCCATCATCCCACTAAATGGTACATAGCTTACCTAATGGTTCTATCCAAAGCATCGAGGAGCTCTCTAGTCTATTCATATCTCAATTAACATTCAATAAGGATTACAAAGTCTGAGTTGACGCCCTTTTCAACATTCAAAAAATACTGGCAGAAACACTCGAGAACTTTAGCAAATGAATCCTAGACGAATCCTGCAAAATCAAAAACCTTGCTTATGCCAATGCTATTTTAGCTTACTCAAACACCCTACTTGAGCACAGCCAGGCCAAAGAATACATCATCCCCCAAAAACCTAAAACCCTTGAAAAAATGCTTTCCATGGTCAATAGCTACATCAACCTCAAACATCTCTATGAAAACAATGGACAGAGGTAAACCCTGAACCAACAATCACAACAAACCTCGATTGCCAAGTACAACCATGGCCACTCCCGTATATAATGTGACCGATAACTGAAAATGTGGTAACCAAGAATAGCAAACTGATCGGCCTCGAAAGAAATGTCCACTGCCAGTCCTACCCAAACTCAATATCCCTATTAATACTATTTAGCCAATCACTCATGTCGACCCTATTTGGCGAACCCCATACCCAATCAAAGTTAGAAAGGTTGAGCCCTATTGTCAAAACCACAAGTGCAACTGCCATCCGGCCAATGACTGTTATGCCTTGCAACGGTCACTGTAGATGATACTCAAAGTCGGCCGCCTACACCAGTACATGGCCGACTCCCCAACTACCTCGATGGGTCATACATCAAACCCCAAGTAGCCCCGAACAATGAAAAAAATAAATTTTACATCTTTTAAGCTCACATGATTGAAGTCAATATTATCAACAGCGGTCACACCCGAGGTAAGAGGAAATGGGTCAAAGATTATTACAAACTTACCTACCAGATAAAATCCCCAACCCGAAGGTATATCTATAATTGATTGAGACATCTTACATGTCTGACTCCCCCACTCCGATCCTTTGGTCATTATGGTCAAGGTAGAATACATCATTCTCTACGCGATGCTTATCAACATGGGGTGTACAACTACCGTCTTTTTTCTACAAACAGTCCAAACAATGAAAATGGAAATCCCCATCACCTTGGCTAACGCCGAACTCAAGTGTTTCAATAGAATAATAGAGGTAGCAGTCGGGCGATTCAGCCTCCTAGTCACCACCGAACCAATGGTCTTACAAACCAATTTCCTACTCATCGTCAAGAAATCCGTATATCTCGGTATCTTAGGTCACGACTGGTTGCATGCTATGAAGAAAATACCTTCGACTTACCACCAAGTACAGTGCTTCACCACCTCAAGCGGAACCTGGGACATGAAGTGGTCACAATGACTGGCTCGGTCATACAAACACCCTGAAATTGATCTAACTCAAAAGCTAGTCAATCCATAGCAATCACAATAAGTTTTTCTCACAATACCTTCGAATACCCCCCTCAAACCACCAACCATTAAACCCAATGTATACATCGAGCTCGATGGCCCCGACCGAGGAACGTTCATTGGGGGTCCCCAGACAAACAAAGAAAAATACTAGCTTACCATGTTCCTTCAATCCAACAAAGACGTCTTCGGATGGACTTTCCACAAGATACCAAAATTCGATCCTACCCTCGTCTACCACTGACTCGATCTCATACCCAAGTGTACTGCAGTCAAACAAAAGAAATGCACCCTATCCCCAAGGATTTGATACGCGGTTAACCTTAAAGTTGATAAACTTCAAGCCATAGGTTTTATCCGAGAGGTTAAGTACGCAGATTGGATCTCGAACACCATAGACATTCCCAAAAAGAATGGCAAAATCAAAATTTGCGTCGACTTTATTGACCTCAACAAGCATACCCCAAAAGATAGTTTTCCCCTCCTATTATTGTAGTGTTCCTTGACGCCACAACTGGACAAGAGTAGCTCTCGATATTGGACGTCGTCTCAGGTTAAAATAAGGTACCCCTTATCCTCGAAGACTAAATCAAATCTATTATTACGGAAGAAGGGTTATACTATTTCAACGTCATGCCCTTCAAGCTAAAAAATATGGGTACAACCTACCAGCATCTGGTCACCATGATCTTTAAACCATTATTAGGAAAACTAGTCGACATTTAAATCGACGAAATACTTTGCAAAAGTCTCCACAAAAGTACCCATATCCAAGACCTCACCAAAGTCTTTTCAATCCTTCGATCATACAAAATGAAGATAAACCCCGATAAATGCCAGTTAGGTGTTTCTTCAGGAAAATTCCTTGACCATTTCATCAGCAAACAAGGAATTGAGATCGACCCCAGCAAAATCCGAGGCCTCGTTAACAGCCCTCTCCTCGAACAAAGAAAGACGTATAAAAAGTTATAGGTAAAATTACACCCCTCAATTGATTCATTTCCAAATCCTTGGACATATAAGACTAGTTATTCTCTCCCCTCTACAATCAAGGAGCCCACAAAACCAAAAGAAAAAACCTAGACATCAACTGGACACCAGAATATGACCAAGGTTTCTACGAGCTCAAGACTTACCTTTAGTAACCACCTATACTGAGTACCCCGGTCGACGGCAAACTACTGACCCCTCTACCTCACAGTTATAGACAAATCCATAAGTTTGGTCCTTATACGCACTGATCAAGGCATCGAGAAGCCAATATACTTTTTCAGCAAAACTTTGACATCAGCCAAAACCAGATACACCAAACTCAAAAAACTCCTACTTACCCTCGTCTATATGTCCAAAAAACTGCTACCATCCTCACAGAGTTGTACGAAGATAGCTGCAGAGCATATACCGCAGGCATATCCATGGCACTACGTGTAGTAATATAAGGACTTTTCTAGTTGAATTTGAAGAAATAGGCTGAAGAATATGCCAAGACTTACGACAAGTACGAACGACACGACCATGATATCTAAAGCCCTTTACAAGATCTCCACAATAGCCAAGTTTCTTGGCCCTTTAAATGATGGGTCATCAACTTTGTGGGACCATTCTCAAAATGCTTTAGGTAAAAGAGAACACATCCTTGTCGCCTCAGACTATTTTACCAAGTAGGTCAAATTCGTAGGATTATGTAAAACTTGAGAAGAAGTAATTAAGTTCCTATGGGGGAACATAATTATATGATTCGGATGCCCCCATATGATCAGATGTGATAACGGACCATAGTTCATGGACAATAAGGTCAGAACCTTCTTAAAAAAAAGTATAACATCATCCTTTCTCCCTCTACACCTTATTACCCATAAGGCAATGGTCAAGTCGAAGCCATTAACAAAACCATTATCGATGGCCTTAAAAAGTGCGTCGACAGCAAGAAGTGAAGATGGGTTGAAGAACTACAAAACATCCTCTGGGCTTATCGTACCACATTTCACTAGAGAAGTCATACAATAAAAGAGTTCATCCTCAAAGCTTCGCCATTAGAGATTTGGTCCTTCGAAGAGTCACCCCATTATCAAAACCTTGAAATGCAGGAAAATTGGCTGAATCTTGGGATGGACTGTACGTTGTTTATGACAAAACAGACAAATGATCCTACTGCCTCATGACAGAAGATGAACAACCCCTAATAAACCCTGGAACACGATACAATTAGTCTCATACAACATAATAGAGCCACAATTTCCTTCTACAATTGTAATTAAAATATCATGAATCAATAAAAAGAGCTTATTTACAACTATTATTTCACCGGTCCATATATCACAATCCATCTCCATGAACTTCTTAAGTTAGTCATGCCTATGTATCAACTAAACCGTTCGACCCGATTGATACTTGGAGGCGACCTCAATGTTTTACAAGATTCTCGATTTGGACAAACCCAAGTGGCCTGAATAGTCGAAAGATTAAACATTTGGGGATGACCTCGCATGGGGCTGACCACGTCTAGTTTTGTTTAGGATCAAACCCGAGGACATAAATACCCGGAGGCGACCTCGAGGCTCATGAACTTCTTGAGTTGATCAAGCCTAAGTATCAAGTCAGCCCTTCAACCCGACTGATACTTCAGGGTGACCTCGAAGTTTTTCAAGGTTCTCGATTTGGGCAAACCTAAGTAACGTGATTAGTCAAAAGATTAAATAATTGGGGGTGACATCAGGGCCGACCACGTATGGTTTCATTTAGGATCAAACCCAAGGATAGAAATATCTGGGGGCAACCTCGAAGCTCCATGAGCTTCTTGAATTGGTCAAGCCTAAGTAGCAAGTCTACCCTTTGACTCGACTGATATTTGGGGGCGGCCTTAAAGTTTTTCAAGGTTCCCGATTTGGGCAGACACCAGTGGCATTAATAGTCGAGAGATTAAACGCTTGGGGGCAACCTCAGGGCCGACCACATTTAGTTTTGTTTAGGATCCATCCTAAGGGTAGATAAACCCTAGGGTAGCATCGAGGCACCATGGCTTTTTTGAGTTGGTCAAGCTTATGTAACAAGTCAACCCATCGACCCAACTGATGCTTGGGGGCAACCACAAAATTTAGCAAGACTACCTATTTTAGCCTCGATAGCATTACTTGGAGGCAACCTCGGTGCATTTCTCAGTTTCCACTTAACCACAACTCAACCAGATAGCATCACAATTCAAATAACACATTTCAGGCAAAACAACCAACAGCGTGTTCGAACAAAGTCAGAATCCAAACGAAACAAGAAGAAGATAGTCTTGATAAGTTACAAACCAAGGCAGAATAGAAGTTATATCACTCATCCTCGTAATACATACAAACTTACGATACGTTACTTCGATCCTCCTCATTGGTCTCAGTAGCAGTAATACTCGGGTACAAACCATCACCTGGAGTAGTGACCTCATTCTCAATAGTCGAGTCTTGCACCATAACACTCCACTCTACCCGTTCTACGCAAACTGTGTCATCACAAGTAGGGCTTAGTAGCTCATCTGAAGGATACCGCTCAAAAGTATCCAAATTATAACCTAGATCATCAATAAACTGCTTCAGGGAGGTTATTACGAGACATTCCCGTTCGAAGTCTGCCTGAAACCTCGTGTGGTTCACTTTCAAATTTTTCTCAAGATTAGCCACCTTCGCGTCCCAATGCTTGACCACTGCAAGATTCACCCTAGTTGCATCAGCTCGATACTAAAATAGTTCGTGCTCCACTTTGGCCATCGGGTGTTTAGCAACATTATGGTCCTTTTCAATAGTTCCTCCCCGCCCATCACTACTTTCAGTCTTTGGCTCGACCCTTTCTGGGCCTTCTTAAAAGAAATCAGCCAAGCCTACACCTAGAACAACTCTACACACGATTAAAGGTAGAAGCCTAGCAGACAATTTTCAAAATACAAGACTTACCTATCGCATTGATAACTCTGCATGGTGCCCCGCTTCATCAGGTTTCGATGTGCACAGAATGGCCATTGACTTAGTAGTATCTTGAGCAGTATCCTCCTATTCTGCTCCAAGCCTCCTTGCTTCAAACAAAGATGAAACTTCCTCCATCTCGTTGTGTATTCTCTTATAAGGCATTGTACCGACCACCTGTGAACTCGAACCCTCCTCAACTTGTTTATTTTTCCCCTTTTGAGTTAGCTGAGTCTCCTTTTGCAGGATCGGGACCTGCCTCCCTGCGGAAGGCGATACACCTATCCCACGTTGAGCCCTCAACACATAAGTGGTCTTCGACCTCGTTAGAGTACCATAATCTATGCCATTCGGAGTTTATGGGGGTACAATTTCTTTTTCTTCTTCGACGGACCTGCCAAATTTGAAGGACCTTTGGTAAGGGTGCCAGCCTTCTTCCTTCTCTTCCGCAATAGCTTTAACCTTTGAAAGACCTTACTTATTCGCTCGTCGCTCCCGTTGATAAGGTTGTCTAGGTAGTATCGAGTGTTGTCCGGTATTCAACTTGAAGGTTCTGTAGAGCACACATTCAGAGATTAGAACATTTTCAAAGATAAAGCATTACAAGGTACCTATAGAATACTTACTTGAATTGAAAACCTTATTTCTTAATGCAAGATCTTCTTCACAATCGAGGTACTCATACCGTCCCTTCACCACCACCAAATCTCTGACCCACCCGCACCCAGTCGAAGACAAGTTGAACAACCAGGGTTTTTTCAGGATAACATTGTATGTTTAATGTCTTTGCTTTTGGATTGCCCTTCCTCAAGTAGAACGCCATGATGTCTTGGAATTCAACGAGAGGTCTACCCTCGCCTAACAGCTTGCTATTCAGAGCCTCGATGATCTTCATCATCTAATAAAAATTACCATTCATCTGGCAAGGTGCAACATCCCAAAATTCAGTACCTACTTCACTAAACGTCAAAGGGCCAACTACATGTCCAACCAAATCTGACCTCGAAAAGCCATAATTCTTTCGACCAGCACAACCTCGAAGGTAAACTTTGGGTTACAAGGAATTAAAAATACTCCAGTCCCAACAAGGTTATATTTCTTCATAAAGCGGCCTAGCCTTCCTCGCTCATACGGGGAGATCTACAAAAGTAATGCCCTCATCCTCCTTCTCTTCATCTTCCTCATCATCTCTCTTTTTGTCATCGCCCTCATCACCAGTACGAATGATACCTACCTCTTTCTCCTCATTACTTTTCCCAATAGCCCAGGCCCTTCTCCGGCTCTGCCTTATCGAACTAACGTCGGGTTCCACAATCACCAGGGGAGAATTGGTGGCAAAATTCAACTCCTCAAGATCACTGCTCCTTTCCTCCCCTTGGCCAGAAATACTCAGCTCATTTAGTAAATTGTCGACCTCGTCTATTAACCTCATCCTCGAAACTTCGCGGGTACAAATTAATACCCTATAAAAGAAGAGAGAACAAGTCAGCGCGATATATTTAAGCATAAACCCTCAAAGTACACTAGATATTGGCGGTTGATTTAGTATTTCTTATAAGACATGCCCTAATTTGGACTTGAAGACATCACAAAACATTAAACCACACACTATTCCCCCCCCCCCCCCCCCCCCAAATTAACCCACCACCTCGAATTCAAGTTTTAAAGGATCTCGTGCATACTATACCACTACCAATCACACCATCTCCCCCAAATCCCCTCCACCCACCATTAATGGTAGAAACCAAGGTTTTTTTTACCCTAAACGACTATCAGATCATAGGCAAATGCAAATTCAAAGACATCAAAAGGACATACCTGTAACAATCGCTCCCTGATGGCCTCTTATACCAATAGTAAATAATGGACTATTCAGGCAATTTGGATTTAAAGCTTCAATACGTCACCTCTTCCCTTCAGACAAATGCAAGTAGAAATGAATAAATTTTTTTTCCTTTCTCTCTCCTATTAAATAAACTATACTGCAAACCGTATCAATTTTCCCAAATTGACATCATTACACTCACTAAACCTACTCTCCCACCTCTCCAACTTCTCTCCATAATTCTAGGTAACCGTCAATTACAAAAAATTCCAACCTGTATTATCACCTCGACAACCCACATTCCCTAGTTTCATGCATAACTTTTCCATTTGAACTCTTGAAAATCCACATACACAAACCCTTGAGTAGAAATCACCACTAACTCTCTCAACAACATCATTGTCTTTTCCTATGGCTCAATGGACCGATATCTGCTATACCTCATGCATCATTTCTAGACCTCCATATGTGGGCTCTCAGGAGCTTTCCATGTGGAAAAATCCATCCTCTCTTACTATAAACATGAAGTGACCACTAGCACCTTTACACACTATATAAGATACGTACGTCCCTACCAATCAGTACTGCTGATTACAGGTGTCAAATCTCTGCAGCCAACCCTTCGATCACAACATAAACTTCGGACAATATCCAATAAACTCAGAATACCAACAACAATCGAGCCTATGCTATTTTGAATCTGAACAATCAATCCTACTCAATTTGAGTTTCGTACACTTGTGATCATCTTTAACACGATCACTTAACTATAACCTTCAGAGCGACTCTGACAGTTCGACCTATAAAAAAGATGTTCATCACTTTATTTAGGTTCTACCTTTGCCTACACAATTTACTATCAGCTATATTCGGCAATTATTAAATTGAAAAAAATACGCTAATTCATAAATTTTGTCACTATAAGGAGGGGGGAAGAGGAGATAGAGATATATTAAAAAAATAACAAAGAGAGAGAGAGACAACAACAATAGCAGAGGAAACAACACCTAAGCTATATTACATGCAGATGGGGCAGCTCTTCCAGTACCATGAACCACCACAACCACCACCCTCTTCAACGTGGCTGAGAATTTAGTCATGCTCAGGAGGTGGTGCTGGAACATCCTCCACCAGAAAGTGAATGCCTTCGCCTCTTTCTATTCTCAACCGGTCACCTCTTCCCTATAAAAATGAACGAGATCGAGCAGTGGGGACCCCATATCCCTTCGTCTAAAGAACCGCTGGGTTAACTCGGTCACCTTGGCTTCCACCAACTCCACGTGGTCCTCCATCTGCTTCTGATAGCGAGTCTTCATCCTTTTTTCAACATTAGAGTCAAGTTATGAGGAAGACAACGAAAAGAGGTTAAGGAAAAAATGATCCAATCCTTAGCCCCCTATTTTTATAGAATAATTAAGAGAGCATTCATGATCCCTTAATCAGCATAATCAACCATTAATGTCCTAAAAAAAATAGGCACAACGATACTGGTCAACCATGCCAATTCCCATATGTAATGACCTAATTTCATTAGCTCGAAATGGCTTGAAATTAGCTCTTATACCAATGTACCTGTAACAAAAACTAATGAAAAGCAAGAAATGATACATGTGATTTAGCGTGGAAAACCTTTGAATAGGTAAAAAACTACGACCATAAGTTAAAAGGTTTTAGTAACAGTAACTTTTATTGCCTGAGGCTGATATTTTATTACAAGTGATCTCTCGATCTTGAAATACCTAATCTTCTAAACAAAAAGTTTTGTCTTAGAGTATAGAAAATATGGTTTTTTTTATCCCTATCTCTTCTAGAACTTTTTCTTTATATAGGTCTCACCCGTAGCTCGTTATCATATTGAAGCACGTTCTCCGAACAATAATGTAAGTGGTGGTTGACTGAGTAACTATTGAGTTCGTGGAAAACAGGTATCTTTGGCTTGTTCATATTATTCAATTGTGCTCAATCCACGTTCGTCATCAGTTCGTGGGCTAGGTGGTACTGCTGATTATTCAATATCACGTGTGTAATACGTGAGCCTGATATGGAGGTAGTACGAATTGGAGGTAGTTCAAATTGGGTTTGGTCGAGGGATAGGTCCCTGCACCATACATAATAGCCTTTTCTCAGCATGAGCTGTCTACAATAATATCTGAGGCCTCAGTTGAGAGGGGGCGAATGTAGTAGCCTACTCGCAACCATCTAAAATGAGCCAAAAACTCGAAGGCAACCACGAACTCTAATGTACTCACAAGTCAACCAAAGCCCACAGCGAACCTACATTCGAGTTAATAAAGCTTTGACCATGCTTCAGTCTAGCTCAGCTTATGGTTGAAGGTAGACAAACCAGCAAACGATTCAGCAAACAATTCTGGTAGAGCCGACTTTGTACAAAACAACTTTCAACAAGGATACATGTGTAATTTAACCTCCCTATGGTGACATCACATTTCCTATCTTTTGTAAATAGGGAAGAAGGGCTACCAAGAGCAGGTTGAGAAACTTTGCCATAATACTTTAGAGATATTTTGTGAATCTCAGTGCACCGCCAGAGGCTTAAAGATTCAATCCCCTCTAACCAACATCTCTAATCTCCCCCATATATACATTTTTACCTTTAAATCCATGTTAGAGGTCATGGAGGAATCTCATTCAAGGAATCCACACATGTGTATTTATATTGTGTTTACTCTATTTCTACCAAATATATATGCTAAAACCCTTAGTCGAGCATAAACCCCATGGTGTAAGTGCCTAGTCTCCCTTCTATGAGATTACGCCCTTATAGTTATGATTCTTCAAGGGTTGCTTGATTATGGTCTCTTCATGGGACTGACTCAAGCAAACGACGGAGATACTTATGAGTCTATTGAAGATTCACAGAAAGCCTAATTTGAAGAAAAACGTAAATACAGGGATGGGCCATTTAGAAAATTGACTCACAAAACTTAAAAATCAAGTTTCTAACCTAATTATTTCTCTAGGAGAGTTTGTAGAACAGTTAGCTCTTGTAAAGCACGCTAAAGCATCCACTTCAACGAAGCGACAAGAGTAGAAGAAGAAGAAAGGAGTTGTGGAGGAGGAGAAGGATGAGGGTAACGTGGAGGAAGATGAAGATTTTAGTGATGCCGAATCCATAGAAGAAAAATCAGTTACTGGTAAGTTCATGAATCCTATGCGTAATCTTCATATTGATTTTAAAATTAAAATTCTAGCATTCAAAAAGTTTATCGATGCTGAGAAATTGGATAACGGGATAGATATGTTAGAGACCTATCTCTCTATATATAAATATTCAAATGCTCCAAAAATATCCTTTTTGACATTGAAATTTATTAGTATGCACTAATGTGGTGGAAATTTTATAAGAAATGCCACATCGTGAAAGCTTGAATTGGAAAGAATTTAAAGTGTTGGTTAGGAAGCAATTTTATCCAATCGGATATGAGCATGAGAGACGGTTTAAATGGCATCATTTATACCGAAACACAAGAAATCATTACAAGAGTACACTTCGAAGTTTTATAACCAAGTTTTGGCTTTAGACATCAATGTGAGCGAGTATTAGGCATTCATGAAATACATAGGTAGTTTGTCGGTGGTCATTAGATGGAAGTTGAAACTCTTTAATGTGGAAAATAGCAAAGATGCCACAATAAAGGCGGTTTTCATTGAGGGCAAGTACTTGAAGAGTGATAATAAAGTTACAAGAATAAGTCGAGGTAAAAATCTGGTTAGAAGAATGAGCATAAGAGAAAGTCTAAAGGAAATGGGTCTTCATCCAAGGAGAATTGTTACAGTCATCGTAAGGCAAGTGAGCATATTTTAGATAAATTTTGAAAACTTTACCCAGAGAATAGGCCAATGGAGGAGAAGAGTAAAAAAGAGAAATGCGCACTAGCCACAGTGGTTGTTGTTGTCTTGGATTTCGATAAACCGAATCTTAAGCTTACTTTTATATTTTAGAAGACTATGGCTACCGAGGAGGCGAGTCAGGTAAAACCTTTTCATGTCAGTATTCAGGTGAAGCAGAGCTTAATAGAGACCATCATTGATCTGGCTAGTCAGAAAAACTTAATTTATGAGGCATTGCTAAAGAAGATGGGTTTAAATACTACGGCTCATCCTAAGTCGTATGGTTTGGGGTGGATTCAGAAAGATGCCGAGTTAAAGATTATAAAGTAGTATACGTTCAAGTTTGAGATCACTGAAAGGTTTATTGACGAGGTGACATGTGAGGTGGTTCCTTTCATTGTATGTCAGGTCATTTTGGGAAGCCCTTATCATTGAGAGTGAGATACAATTTATTACCGCAAAGCTCGCAAGTATTATCTTATGAAGGAGGGAAAAAAGTTCTATATCAATGCTTGTAAGGAGTATGTCACAGCAAACAATTTAGTAATAGCAACTCAAGTGAAGAGGTTGGTTAATACGAGCGACAAGTTTGTGTTATTGGTACGACCGATTCTAGAAGGTGCATCGGCTAAAGGGTTGTTTACTATGATATTATCTCCTAAGCAACAAACAACAATAACGAAGTTCCAAGAGGAGTATAAAGACTTGTTTCGTGAACTAGAAGGGATGCCGCATAAGAGGGATATGGAACATAATATCACCTTTGTAAGTGGTAAGCCACTACCCAATATTGGGTTGTATCAGGTTTTTGTGACCAAATCTAAGGCCATCAAGAAACATGTAGAAGAGGTCTTAGAGCAAGGAGTTATTAATCCAACTTACACACCTTGTTGTTCATCGGTGTTATTGGTATCAAAGAAGGATATGACTTAGAGAATGTGTGTAGATTATCGGGTACTGAACAAGATTACTGTGAAGAATCGTTATCCATTTTCATAGATTGATGATCTTTTGGATGAATTACAGAAGGCTTGGTATTTTACCAAGTTGGATCTTAAGTCGGGTTACCATCTAATTTGAATATGGGAAGAAGATACATGAAAAATAGCTTTCAAGACCATACAGAGACTCTTCGAGTAGTTCATGATGCCTTTTGGGTTTTGTAACGCTCCAACAACATTAATCCGGTTGATAAGCGAAGTACTTTATGCCTTTATAGATAATTTCATGATTATTTATTTAGATGATATCATGATATATAGTCAGACATGGGAGAAGCACCGCGTGCATATACATAAAGTATTGGAAGTATTGAGATCACAATAACTTTTCCTCAATGGGAAGAAGTGTAAGTTTAGAAAAAAGGACCTAGTGTACTAAAGGTACATTGTAAGTGGAGGTGAACTTAAGGTAAATCTAGAGAAGGTCTCGGTTATTACTAATTGGCCTAGACCCCGTTCAATGACGGAAGTGTGATGTTTTATGGGTTATTGTTAGTATTTACAGAAGTTTATTCGGCATTTTTTTTTATAGATTTTAGCACCTTTGTATTTCTTGACAATGGCAGGTGTGATGTCTGTATGGGAAGATAACCATAAGGAAACTTTTGATTTACTAAAGTAGAAGATTTCAGAAGCACCAGTGTCAGCTTTACAGAATTTACAGTATCTTTTTTAGGTAGAAGAGATGCCTCACCATTGGGCTCTTCGCCCAGTGGTGGTTGTACCTCTCCACCTAGAGAGAGGTCGTGGATTCAAAACCTCATGTGGTTAGAAACTCAGGGTTACGGATCCCTATATAAAACCGGCTTGCCTTGCAAAAAAAAAAAAGGATACGTCAGACTATGCATTAGGGGTAGTTTTAATTATTGCAGGATCGAAAGTTGGTAGCCTACCATTTTGAGATGTTTATAGGAGCAGTACATAACTTTCCTACTTATGATAAGGTGTTTTTCGCGATACATCAATCAACGAAGTATTGGTGGATTTACTTATTTGGGAAGGAGGCTGTTGTATATTCCGATCAAAAACTATTGCAGTTTTTATCTACACAATCCAATCTACAACAAGCTACCCATATGAAGTGGATGTCGTATCTACAATAATTCACCTTAATTATCAAGTATAAGAAGGGAGTGGACAACAAAATATCTGACATGTTATCTCGACCCTCATTACCAACTATTTCTACTTTGTTGTTAGTTATGCAAATATAGCCTATTGTTCTACCTGAGTATGTTACAGGGTATGACAATGATAAAGAGCTTAATGTAATTCACCAAAAGTTGTTACAAGAAAGACATGTGAGCATCAATTGAAGGATGATTTGATTTACAGGGGAAGTCTACTATGTATTCCTGAGGGTGAAGACTGTTTACATTAGATTAGAGAGGCTCATTACTCTCAAGTTACAGGTCATTTCAGTGTTATGAAGTTTATTTTATATTTGTGGTGCTATGTCTATTGACCAATGATGCAGGTGGATGTTTCTCGTATAGTTTGTGATTGTATTCTGTACAATATATCGAAGCCTTCTAATCATCAGGTTGGACTTCACTTACTATTACCAGTACCTAACTGACCGTGGAAAAGAATATCGATGGATTTTATAGGCAGTTTTCCCATGACCAAGTGTATGAATAATTATCTATTTATGGTGGTAGATCAATTTAGCAAGATCATCATAGTTCTTACTCCATGCCAAAAGGTAATAACCGGGGAAAGAGCAGTGCGCTTATTTTCCAAAGATGTTTGGAGGTATTTCAGGCTCCCTTCTTCATTTATTTCTGATAAAGATAACCATTTTTTGGGGCATTTTTGGAGATCGTTATGGGGGATGATGGATCACTATGTTGAAGAAATGTACCATATTTCATCCGCAGACTAATGGGCAAATAGAGGTAATCAATCGCACTTTGGTTCATTTATTACGGGGATTCCATTCTAAGCATCCTAAGACTTGGGGTGAGAGTTTACCGCATCTTTACTTTATTTTTAACCAGGCGATTCATGGTTCCACTTTAAAATCTTTGTTTGAAGTTTGTCTTGGGTACTTACCTCAAAGCCCCTCTGATATGGCCTTTAATCTTGGAGATAAGATGGTGTTAGGGAAGAAGAAAGATGAACAAATTTAACCTCATCGTTTCATTGAGAAAATAAGTAACGTTTATGAGACAGTTGAAGAACAATTGAAAAAGACTCAAGTAAAGTATAAGGCTCAACACGACAAGCATTGGGCTAAATGTACCTCTCAAGAGAGCGATCTAGTTTGGTTATATTTGGGTAAGGAACGACTAAATGGAGAAGGTAAGAATCTCAAGCCTATCCGCTTTGGTCTGTTTACTATACTAAAGAAGATTGGTGATAACTTATTCCAATTGGATTTGCCACCATTTATGAAGATATATTCGATGATTAATGCCGAGCATTTAAAACTCTTTGAGACGCCTCTCCTAGATGAAGACTCAACAATCGATACTCTCCTACTGTCAGTTGATGACTTATGGATTAATAGAAGATCTGTTGTAGGAGAATAGTATTCTAGAGAGGAAGGGTACATCTACTAGACGGTAAAGTATTGAGTCATTCAGATTTGGGAAGAAAGGTCAATAACCCAGCAAGTTGAATTGTTACAAGGGGGAAATTGGCACGACCAGTTTCCCTTATCTCTAGTTCTTGCTTGAGCAGGAGCTCAAGGCTCCAAAAGAGGGGAGCCATGATCTAGGAGGATCTAAACACTAAATCCCTTCAAAAGGTGCCAAGTCATTCGAATGAGCAAGGTCAAGCCAAAAGTTCTACTGATGATTCTAAACAAATTTACCAAGATCATTCGAGAAAGCCTTGAAGCCATTTGAATGAGCCGAAGACAAGAAGGTGCCTTTCTAACTGCCTCAATATTTAGGCAATTTTGCCAAGGCCATTCAAACGAACCTTAAAGACTTTCGAACGAGTTGAAGAGCATAAGAAGAGTTATATCTACCTCGATTTCTAGGTCAAATCAAGGAGGTCGCTTGAATGAATTATAGGTCCTTTCGAACGACTTTCTTGACTCTTTTTAAATTAGGTTGTTTTAAGGGCAATTTCGTCCTATATTGTAACTAGGAAACTTGTAGCCTTGTAAAAAGGGCAAGGCTAGGCAATATGAAGGGGATCCAAATTTTAATCTAGACTTAGGGTTTTTGAGGAGTAATTCATGGTAATCAATTTAATCGGGCAATAAAAGTTCATTTTGGGAAATGATCCTGCTAAATCGCTTATTTTTTGTTAATTCTTCTTCTAAGGTTAGTTTTTAATTCAATTGTGAATTAGTTTTACATCTGTTTCTCTTATAAATCTCACTTTTGAGACTTTATCTTATCATTTACAATAAAGTATTCTATTACTTCTCAGTGTCAATGACTACTTTTGAATCTTCTACGAGTAGTGTGGCTACCTGTGCGACTACCAATCCCCATATCTCTCTCTCTGCTCTAAATGTTGGTCGACCACTTTATCAAATTGACCGACATGAACTATATCATTTAGTTACGTCAGATGAAGCCTTTTCTTTATGGACATGATTTTATGAAGTATGTTGATGGTTCTTGCCTGCGCTGGATCTAACCATGTCTTATTCATTGTGCAAACCCCCTCAACCAAATCTGGCATAGAAGGTATGGTACCAAACTAACAAACTTATCGTTAGGTACATCACATCTACCATCTCTCCTGCTATAATGGCTATTCTTGTTGGTACTACTACATCACGTGGTACTTGGGATTATCTTACTAGTCACTTCAAGCAGTAATCTGTGGCCAATACTGTCAGCTCGCTTCTATAACAAAAGGAACCAAGTCAATTTTTTACAACCTTCAGGATGCTAAGTCTCTCAGTGATGCTTTGACTACCATTGATGAACCAGTCTCTAATACATATCATGTAGTACATATTTTTTGTGGCTTAGGTTCAGACTACAACATGATCGTGACTACGATTCTTAACTTCCCCCTATTACCACAGTTTGAGGATCTTTGGGCTCCTCTTATCCCTTTTGAGATACAGGTAACATACGCAGTGGCGTCCATCATTATTTATTTTCCAACCTCAGAGATTACTCTTCTTACAACCTCAGAGATTGTTCTTCTTCTAGCCTCTCAGACTGTAATTTTAGCTGTTCAGTCTCCCACTGGAGGCGTTTCTTCACGCAATAACAAAAATTTTAGTGGTTCCAGAAGTACTCGTGAAAATCAGGGTCGTAATCGCAACGACTATCGCAGTAATCAAAATTTTGATAACCAAATACAAGGGCTACACAACACATGATGGGTCCTTCCAATGGTATGAAACATCGTACCCCTTATATTGATAATGACTTTGTTCTTCATGGTAATGGCACATCTCTTAATACATCTCATACTGGTAGTATTCCCATTAAAGCATCTCCAGCAGGAAGTGAGAGTTTGGGTGTGGGCTCTGACAAGGGGCCCACAAAAAACCTAACTCACACCCATTCTCTTCCGCTAGTGAGTTTGAGTTGATTTTAAGTTTTTTTTTTTTTAAATTTAGTCCGTGCGGTATTCCTTTCGCCTCATAACTATTCATCTTTCTCACACATCAATAAAAAAATAATAATAATAACAAAAACAAAATTTAAACGCGGCGGTAATCCAAGCACCACCAAACTCATATTTATTTGGGTGAAAGCTCCTCACACTCGGTTGAGTTACTATAGCGCCACATAAGAGAACTCATACCCACTCACACCCTGCTGGGAGACTCAAAGTATGAGTTTGAGTTTGGGTTTGCAAACCGAACTCAAACCCACACCCTGTTACGTTTGTTCTCACATTAGGATATCATACATTTCAAATAAAAAATATCTATTAACTTCTTGAAATGTACAAAAATATTTTATCGGTTGATAAATTTAATAAAGATAATAATGTAGGTTTCACTTTTAATTCAATTGGTAGAAAAAAGGAAAGTTGTCTTTTGTACAAAAACATAAATCACGTTTTCTGCTCGAAAAGAAATAAATGTATTCGAATAAAAATCAGGTTGAGCCAATCTATTCGGAAAAAAAAAATCTATTCGAATAAAAAGCAGCCTAAGGCATTTTATTCAAATGCAATAAAATCAATTTGAATAGAAATTTTCTCAGTTCTTTTCTAATAGAAAAATGATTTTATTCAAATAGAAGTTTTGTTATCTTAAAAAGACATACTTATTACATTTTCCATAATTTGAAAAAATACATAAGGCTTGATATTTAGAACAAGGAGTTAGAAACCCACTTACCTGTTTAGTGTTAGTCCAGCTGCAGTCGCTCCACGTGCACTCATTGGCGCCGGATAACTGATAGACACGTAATATTTACGTGTACAACTCCTAAATTTATATCTACCTAGTCATTTATTAAATAAATATGACACTAATAGTGTTTTTGTTTGTATTTACAAAAATTGGTCACATGATAAACAAGTCGTACATTTTTCTGGTTTTTAACGAAGAACAAGGGTGATTCACTCTAACAATGATTCTCATTTGAAGTTGCCAACCAAATGCCCATGCATGGAAGCCCATTGAAGAGAATTAGATATAGATATTATTCTCATGAGTTGTAATATATATGTATGATTTTAGGCATTGTTTAGGGGATTTTATATTAATGGTGATATTTTGTAACCCTTCTTATACTCTATAAATAGGAGGGGATTCCCACCCATGGGGAATCATCTTGGAGAGTGTAAATATCAAGGTTCAATAAGCAATAAAGTTCTTGTTCTTCTCTTTTTCTTATTTTTTTTACTTTTATCGTAGTAATAGTAGTATGACAATGATCAAAGGGATGAGTAGCTATTCTTCTTTGCCAAGACTAGAGGAAGCTCCACCCAATGTAGCATTAGTGTAGATTGTATAGCTTAGTTAGAGTAATTACTTTCTCTTTATCCCGAAATATTGCATATTCGTATTCCTTCATCCTAGGCTTGACCATAGCTAGGATTAGGAGGAATAATGAATATAAATAACCATCTTGTTTGACCATAACAAGATAGGTTAGGAACATGGAGAAGATAACATAATTCATGCTTATCAACCGGACCATGGTTGAATAAGTTGGTTTATGGGTAGTTCCCAATCAATAATTATTTTATCTCGTGATGTATTGCATATACCCGACCAAGGATATGCGATACGGGAATTCGTGAATACTCTAACTGGTACACTATCCCAAGGTTTTAACAGATGGAGTGGAATCACGCATTGGTTTCCTCTCTAATCGTATTAACACATTTTCTAGTTTGTGTTTTATTTTAATTTATTTACTTATAAAAACCCAAAACTCATTCTTATTGGATAAAATTAGTAGCTCGAAACATAATTCTTACCACAAGTCTCTTGGGATACGACCCCGTTTACCCTTGTACTTAACGGTACACCGTGCGCTTGCGGGTCTTTTAAGACGTCGGTTTATAATCGATCATTTTTCTTATTATCCGACTTCCTAATCCCATATCCTTCAGTAGGGCTCTCTTTTCTTTCCTCTATTTGGTCGATCTCCTTTCTACGTTGGCGTTTGGCACTTTTGGGTGCGCATGCTATCCACATTTAGGAGATTATATTTGTAATAAACTATTACCAAGATTTGCTGAGTGTGTGTTTATAAGTTACAACTCACAACATAGCGAGTACAAGTGCCTTGATACGAAGACAAACAGGGTATATCTCTCTCGCCATGTACGTTTTAATTAATGAATAAATGTTTCCATTTGTACAACATCAACAAAAATCACCTTCAGTAAATGCTCCAGATTTTGTTGTATTGTTCATCTTGTGACTCCAGTAGTATCTCTCCATGCTTCAGTTTCTCCATCAGTCAGTGTAGACCGGTTTTTTCGTCGTACTTATCAACGACGCTCTATAAATCTTACAACTATAGATTCAACCCCAACTGATGGGGCTTTACCTTGTGATGCTAGTTCAGTATCAACAACTACATATGCTTCTTCTCCTACAGCTACAGATGATCCTTCTCCTATAGCAACAGATGATCTTTCCCCTAGAATGACTACAGAACCTCATTCTACTTCTACAGTTCTCGATACTACTTTAGTTGATACAATACTATCTCGTACTCATCCCCTATGGAACTCATCTTCAGGGAGGTATTCAGCGACCTCTTATACGTACCAATGGTGCTGTATGATATCCTCTTCTAAAGGCTCTTTTTGCTCAGCTCTCTCCTCCTATGGATGAGCCGACTTGTTATTTTCAAGTAATTAAAATCCCTGAATGGCGTGCTGCGATGATCGATGAGTTTAATGCTCTACTTAAAAATCATACATAGACAATAGTTTCTCCTTCTTCCAATCAAAATACTATTGGTTGTAAAAGGCCCGCCTTGTCGCTGAAGGTTTTCATCAACAACATGGTCTTGACTATGATGAAACCTTCAGTCCTGTTATAAAATCGGCTACTATACGCACCATACTTAGCCTTTCTACTTCTTTTGATTGGCCGCTTCACCAATTGGATGTGAAAAATGCTTTTCTTCATGCCCACCTCTCTGAGATTGTTTACATGACCCAACCTCAAGGGTTTGTTGTTCCGAGTTTTCCTCATCATGTTTGTCTCCTTCGAAAAGCCATCTATTGCCTCAAGCAAGCCCCAGGGGGTAAGTTTCAGTGTTCGAGCTCTTTTTTATTACAGTTTGGGTTATGCTAGAGTGGGGCTGATGACTCCATGTTTGTTACAGATCAGGATCTCAAATTCTGATTCAACTGCTCTATGTTAATGGCATTATTCTCACTGGGAACACGCTCTCACTAGTATCTTCATCTATGTCTACTCTTGGGACAAAATTTGAAATTTAAGATCTTGGACTCCTTCATTATTTTCTCGGTCTTGAGGTATCTTCTTTGAGTCCTGGTCTACATTTATCTTAGGCAAAGTATGATCTTGATATTCTTCGTTGTAGACAAATGACTGATTGCAAGCCGTGTAGTACTCCATTAAGTGTGAATACACAACTTTTAGCATATAATGGCATGCCCTTATCAGATGTTCAAAGTATCGTCATTTGGTTGACTCCTTAACAGTATTTAACTTTAACACGACCAGATATTGTCTATGTTGTACACCATGCAGCACAATTTATGAGCGCTTCTGGCACCGACCACCTCCTTGCTGTCAAGCGTATATTACGATATCTCAAAGGTATATATTGGACTTTCGTTTGGTCTTTCATCCTTATACTAGTCCCTTGTCGTTCCAAGCCTTCTTTGATTCTGACTGGGGCGGTTGCCCTAACGCATAACGCTCAACCACTGGATTTTGTATATTCTTAGGTCCCAATCCCATCTTTTGGATCTCGGAGAAACAACCAAATGTTTCTAAATCTAGTGTTGAATTGGAGTATTGCTCTTTGTCTTACGTGTGTGCTGAGACTATTTGGATTTCTCATCTTCTCTATGAGTTGCAGTTGCTTCTCATTCGGCCTATCAATCTCTATTGTGATACTCTAAGCATGATATATGACCTCCAATCTGGTATTTCATTCTTGTATATAGCACATTTCGCTTGATTATCACTTTATTCGGGAGCGTGTTGGCTTTGGAATTCACTTGGTTCTCTTCATACTATCTGTTGATCAAACGGCTGGCATTTTCACTAAAGGACTGCATAAGCATCGCTTCCAGCTTCTACGCTCAAAACTCATTTATCCAAGACACCAAGTTTGCGGGGAAGTGTTAAACTATAGTCCTAGTGTGTTTCAAGTTTCTTTTAAGAGTTGAATTATAAGTCCAAGTATGACTTCAATTGCAAGTCTCTATTTATACCTCTATTGAGAAGAATAAACTTATCTAGATTTTACAGACCTTTCATAGCTATTCAAAAAAGTTATTTTAGAATTTCTAACACTTAGGGGACTTCAGAAATAACACTTTCTCCACATCATACTATTCTTTCACCTAACTAATTTCATGTCTATCTCATCCCTGCTATTTCCCTCCAATATTCTCTCTGTAACTATTTATTTCCATCCCATATTCTCTTTCTCTCTAAAATTTTCTCTTTGAAAATTAATTTCGATGAACTCTAAAACTTATCATTCTAACTCTATTGTCTTTATTTTATGTATAATCTCATGGTTAAAGAGATGAAATGTGAAATACTAAATTTTTCACTAATACTCACGTCAACGACGACTAAAAATTATTGTTACAAATTAGATATATCAAATTTTATAACATTAAACCAAATTATAGATACTAAGACAAGAATTTATATTCAATTAAGCTCTAATTATTTGGGATAGTTTTTCTACAGGAAATAAGAGAATATATAGAGAGAGATGGATATAACATTGGAGGAAGATTCTGAATTAACATCCATAGTTGTAATGGTCTTATTTCGTAGCAAAACTAGTTTAGAGAGGTCCTTGTTGTCAGAGTTTATCCCGTGGTTCATCCTCGCTAGACATTGTTTGGTGGATCTACTATAGCTGGACTTTACACTGTCATTCAAAAGGTAAATCTCACGTCAGGTAAGTATAACTTAAGAAGGACCTTGGTATGAGCTCAAAAACTTATAAAAAAAAAATTTCAAATAAAACTTTTCATGTTCGAACATGTTCCATCTGAGATGAAAAAAACTATCAAACATGTTTGCTCCGAGTTGAATGTTTAGCTCATGTTCGAACATGACGCGAATTTTAGACTAATTTTCATAAAAACGTAGTTTTTTCTTTTATTTTTCCTTACTTCATTTTTAGAGCTTTTTATTCATACCAAAGGGCAATTCTTAAGAGCAAGTTTTCTAAGAGATCACTATCAATTCTCTTGCTTTTGAGAATTACAATTAACTTCGCAAATAACCAATTTGTGATTTGAGAGCTTGAGAGATTCTAGATTAAGCTTTGGTGCGCGATCTGAAGCAAGGCATTGCGAGAACGTAGGTGTTACGAGAATGAAGTTGTTGCAGGAACGAAGTTGTTGAGAGAACGAAGAATGGATTACAAGAAAAGTAATGCTTGCAGCGAGGTACCATGGAACCTGATTATCGAGTCTGTAAGTGATTGAATTTTTGTAAATTATTTTTAAATAGTGGATTTCTAGTTGTTGGACAATTCGATAATGACCTGTGAGTTTTTCTCCTGAGAAAGATTTACCAAAGGGTTAAAATTATTTGTTTTTGTGCATAGTTGATTACTTATTGCTAACATTAGATTATCTTATCAACTTGAATTAGGCTAGGGCTAGACTATTAATTTCAAGGATTAAAGAACTTAACCGTTTTGACCTAAATTGATCGAAATCAATTAATCTCAAGTAATTAGAAATTTCAGATTTTTTTTGGACAAAAGAAAATACTTGAAGAGATCGAATATTGGAGGGAAATAGTGGGGGAAGAGAGAGCCTAAGATTACTTAGGTGGAAGAGAAAGAAGAGTACGATGTGGAAAATGGTTATTTTTTAAGTCCCCTAAGTTTTAAAAAATCTAAGAAGGCCCTTTTAGGATATCACTCCTTTCATAGACTTCATTATATTTCAAAGAAGCTTGGAATGACCCTATTTTTTCTAGTGGTAGTCTATATTAGAAACATTGAACCTTTCATGTTTCCTTTTGCCTGGTTATCTCTAAGAATATTAATTATGCTTTCTTCAAAACTATTCTACGATATCTAGCTAGAATTTGAGATCATGCATAAAATCACCCGTTTTCCAGTGGTTATCCAATGTGTATGCGTCAAATCGTCCTACTAAAGCTCATGATATTGTTTGCATAGGAAATAAACCTTTAATTAGGAACTCTCTTACTAGACGTACAACTTCATGATCGAAATACAGTCTCGGAGCAAGAACTCCAGTCGTTTATCAACTTTTCTCCTTACCTAGAGTAAAAGTTCAATTCCATCGAATCCCTTAATCCTCTATATGATTTCTATTTCAAAACATACAACTTATCCCTTTGTCCACAGATACAATAATAGGCTGCAATTTAGGTGTGCATTCTTTGTCACATGAAAAAAAGAAAAAGAAAAAAAGGATGGATTGGTTTCATTTTGATTTTTATTTCCCTCTTGGGAAGTCTGAGGTATGTACCTTATATTAAATCTTGGGTGTAAGAATGACTATAATATTTGAAGCTCGTACAGTCATGAGGTATTGTTTCAGATAATTATATTTCAGCCCATGCTTCGAGCATCGTCTAGTAGCCTACTCGCAGCCTTCTAAGACTAGCCGAACACTGGAAGGCTACATCGAAGACTACCAAGAGACTCGAAGCCTAGTGTACTCACAAATTAACCAAGGCAATTGCCTACTCGCAGCCTTCCAAGGTGAGCCGATCACTCGAAGACAACGTCAAAGCCTACCGTGTAGCTCAAAGACCAGGGAACTCATACATCAACCAAAACCCACAACAAACCTACATTCGAATCCAATAAAGTTACGCCCATATTAGTATACGGTCAAAGGTACACACCTTAGCAGACAAGCCGACAGACAACTATGGCAGAACTGACTTTCGTACCGGACAGCTGCCAAAGAGGATATACATGTAACTTAACTCTTTTGTAGCGACTCATATTTTCCTTTCTCCTATAAATAGGATAGGAGAGCCACCATGAAGGGGTTAGAAAACCTAAGCCCAAAAATCCCTTACAAGAGTACGGGAGAACCTTCGAGCACCTAAGAAGCTTGACATCTGAGTCCTCCTTAGCTCGAAATTTGTACTCCTATCTATATATACACAGTCTCTTTTTGATCCTTACTAGAGGTCATTGTGAATACCAATTTAGGAACTCCACACAAGTATGTTTGCATAGTATATTTTCCTATTTGCTTCCCTAGATACTTGTAAAGATCTCTATTCGAGCCTAATCTCCTTTGTGTAAGAGCTCAGCTTCTCTTTTATGAGATTAAGCCTCTACATTTAGTGCCGTGTGTTCTATACCCACCTTCCTCAATGCACCTCTTTTTTAATGGCTCTTACCCTCCGTTCTACCTCGGCCATCGTTGGTACCCCCGCCGATGGCATCGCCTCTCAGTTAGCCAAAATCAGCAAACAGTTTACTCAAGCAGAGGAGCGTCACACAAACCAACTTTGCATCGAGCGCGTAGATTGTTACTAAGATCTCGAAGCCAAAAGGCAACGCTGTATAGAAGAAATGGACAGACAGCATCGAACCCTTGATGAGTTACGTCACTCAGTTCATGGACTCCAACAAACATACAATACAGAGGTCCATATTCGATCCTAAGTCCTGATACCTTTGCGTATATCTGCTCATGCGCGCTTAGGTCCCCACCCCATGACCGAGGCCCCACCAGTTTGCCTAGACCCGCGACCCTACAGCTCGCGACCACATCGATCTTCCCCTCGAGCAGCCTATCTTACCCAACAAGAGCTCAACCAAAAAATCAAGGCTACCATTCGCATCAGTTCCAGCCCCACTCCTAACTCGTGGAGTCGACTTAATAATCCCCTCAACCAAAGCTTCTCACTATCGACGTACCCCTAAATTTGTATACTCCTAAAATTTATAAATACCAGAACACCGACCCCCAATTCCATGTCCTCGAGTTCCAAAATTCTCCTTAAGACTTCACTCGTCGGCCAATCACATCCTTTATCAAATGTTCCTTACAAGCCTCACAGACAGCCCCCTCAAATGGTGTTACAGCCTACCTAATAGGTTCATTCAAAGCTTCGAGGAACTCTCTAATATTTTTATATCTTACTTCGCCATAAATAAAGACTGGGCAGTCAGAGTCGGCACCCTTTTTGACTTTCGTAAGACCTCGGTTGAGACACTCGAAACTTTTACAAAACGATTTCTAGACGAATCTCGCAAAGTTGAGAATTTTGACTGTGCAAAATCTGTTCTCGCCTACTCCAACGCAGTCCCAGACCACAGCTGGGTCAAAGAGTATATCGTCCTCTATAAACCTCGAACCCTCGAGGAGATGTTATCCAAGGACAGCGGCTATATCGACCTCGAGCGTCTCCGTGAAAGCAACCGCCAGGGATAACCTCAAACACCCAATCCCAACAGACCAAGATAGTCGAGTACTACCATTATCGCCCCTATCTATACCAAAACTGAGAACCGCAAGCACGACACTCTTAATGATCAGTCTGATTAACCTCGTAAGAAATGGCCAATGTCGGTCCTTCTTAAACTCAATGTCGCTTTCAAAATACTCCAACCTATCATACAAGCCGACCCTATCTGGAGAACCTCTTACCTGATCGAAGTCAAGAAGGACAAACCTTATTGCTAAATATGCAAGTATAGTTATCACCTCACCAACAATTGTTATGCCTTGTCGCGTTCGTTGGAGATGATACTCAAAGCAGGATGACTTTACCAATACATCGTTGACCTCCCTCGCTACCTCGATGGTTTGAACATCAAATCCTAGGCAGTCCCACCGACTGGACCAAACGATGTACATATCTTCCAAGCTCATATGATCGAAGTCAACAATATTGACAGCGGTCATACCCGAAGTAAAAGAAAATGGGTCGAAGATTGTAGTAAGCTCATCTACCAACGCAAAATCATAGTCATTTTACCCAAAACAAGTCAGCACCCATAACCCGAAGGTATATCCTTCATCAACTGTGACATATCCCATGTTCCTTTTCCCTACTTTGATCCTTTGGTAATCATGATCAAGATTGAGCACATCGTCCCCCACACAATGCTTGTAGATACTGGGAGTACAGTTAATGTACCATTTCTCTAAGCAATCAAAGCCATACAAATAACCGAACATATCGCCCCAGCTAATGTCAAACTAATGGGCTTCAATTGCTCCATAGAAGTAATCGTCGGTAGAATTAGCCTCCCCGTCACCACAGGCCCGATGGTGCTCCAAACTAGATTCCTTGTCATCGATAAAAAATCATAATTCCTTAGCATTCTGGGCTACGAATTGCTCAATGCCATGAAGGCAATCCCTTCAACCTGCCACCAAGTTTTGTGATTCACCACCCCAAGTTGCACCTGGGACATGAAGGGGTCTCAAAGATTAGCTCGATCCTGCAAGCACCCAGAGATTGATCTTACTCGAAAGTTGGTAAAACTGTAGCAATTACTACAACTCTTCCTCACCACACCTTTCATTATATCCGTCGAGCCACCAACCGTTAAACCCATAGTCTATATCAAACACGACGACCCTGGTCGAGGAACATTCATTGGAGGTTCTTTAACAGATGAAAAAAAACCAGCTTACCATATTCTTGCGATCTAGCAAATATGTCTTCACCTAAACTTTCCACGAGATGCCCGGCGTTGACCCTTTGAGAAGTCAAGTATGCAGAGTGGATCTCGAACATCGTGGACATAACCAAGAAGAATAACAAGATCAGAATTTGGGTCGACTTTATTAATCTTAACAAGCACACCCCGTAGAATAGTTTTCGTCTCCCCAATATTTCAGTACTCCTTGATGCAACAGCTAGCCATGAATGCCTTTCAATGATGGATACAGCCTTGGGCTATAATTAGATACCCCTCCTCCTTGAAGATCAAATTAAAACCTCCTTTATTACCGAACAAGGGTTACACTATTTTAACGGCATGCCCTTCAGGTGAAAAAATGCGGGCACAACCTACTAGCGCCTCGTTACCACTATACTCAAACCATTGCTTGGCAAGTCAGTCGAAGTCTATATCGACGACATGTTATGCAAGAGCCTCCACAAAAATACCCATATACAAGACGTGACTGAAGTTTTATTATTCTTTCGATCATACAAAATGAAATTAAACCCTGACAAATACTAGTTCGGCGTATCGTCTAGAAAAATCCTTGGCCACCTCATTAGCGAATGAGGAATTGAGATCGACCCTACCCAAATTTGAGCCCTTATCGATATGCCCCCTCCCCGAACAAAGAAAGACGTATAGAAGGTCACAGGTAAAATGGCAGCCCTTAACCTATTCATTTCAAAATCCTCTGATAGATGTGTCTGGTTATTCTCCCACCTGCGCAATCAAGGTGCCCACAAAACCAAAAAGAAAAACCCCGACATCAATTGAACGACCGAATGTAAGCAATTTTTTTATGAGCTCAAAACTTACTTAGGCTAACCACCAGCAATAAGTACCACAGTCGAAGGCATTGTACTTTCCCTCTATCTCGCAGTTACCAATGAGTCTATCAGCTTGGTCCTCATTCGAATAGATGAAGGCATCAAAAAATCAGTATACTTCATCAGTAAAGTACTGACCCCAGCCGAAACCAGATATACAAAACTTGAAAGAATTCTCCTTACACTCGTCTATACTTCCAAAAAATTAAAACCGTACCTCCATGTACATTGCATACGGGTGATCACGAGTTATCTGCTTCGTGAAGTCTTGGCCAAAAAAGAAAATTCAAGGCGGGTACTGCAATGGTCCATCTACCTTGGCAAGTATGATATTACTTTTAAGAAATACATATCCCAGAAAGGCCAAGCCATCGCAAAAATTTTAGCGAACTTCCTAGTTGAAGACACGGAATGAGAGGAGTACGAAGATGAGCTCCCCGAAGACCAACTCGAACAAAATGACACTATAAATCCCAATACAGGATGGCGACTATTCACAGATGGTTCAGCAGGCCCGATTGGTTCTGGCATAGGAATCGTACTGGTCACACTATCTAATGATCGACTTTAGAAAGCCATCGAGATCAACTTCGAGGGTACCAACAATGAAGCGATCTACGGTCTCGATATGGCCCTCGAGCTGGGCGTTCCAGGAATTGCTTCTTTTACAGACTCACAGCTGATCCAAAGACATTGCACCAGCAAAAACCAAGCAAATGGTCTGATGGCAGAGTATGCAACACTCGTTCGCCAATGCATGGATCGTTTCCTTGAAAAATCTTTGATCACATATTACCCCCAAGGTGAGAACAGACACGTCGAAGCTCTTGCATACATTGCAGCAATGTTAAGCCTGTCCGAACCCCGAAAGCTCAGTATCGAGATACTCGAATGCCCAAGTATCGACTGGATGGAAGTTAATGCCATCAATACTTAGGGCGAGAGTCTCAATCCCAAAGACTGGCTCATCCCCTTCCCCGTCTATTTTAGCAGTTCCACACACCTGGTAGACCCGAAGGCAAAGCGTTCATTATTGGAAAATTATCAAAGTTATATCATTCTCAAAGGCATTTCACACAGAAAATTACCTAATGAATTACACCAGAAATGCATATCTCAGCAAGAAGCTACCACTACCATATCAGAGTTGTATGAAGAAAATTATGGATCTCATACCGCTAGTAGATCTATGGCGCTCCGCGCGGTAACACATTGCCTATTTTGGCTGAATATGAAGAAACAGGCTGAAGAATATGAAAAACATTGTGACAAATGCCAATGTTACACCCATGACATCAAAAGCCCCTTACAAGATCTCCACTGTAGTCACGTTTCTTAGCCTTTTAAGCAATGGGTCATTAACCGGGTGTGTAGTAGCCTACTCGCAACCTTCCATGACTAATTAAATACTTGAAGGCAATATCGAAGCCTACCAAAAACTTGAAGGCCAGGGAACCCACAAGACAACCAAAGACATATAGTCTACCTAAAGCCTTCCGAGACTAACCGAACACTCGAAGGCCATATCAAAGCTTATCGAAGACTCGAAGTCTATTATACTACACCACCTGGGCACATTGCCTGCACGAAGATTTCCAAGACAAATCAATCACTCGAAGCCTACCACAAGATTTGAAGTCGAAGGCATTCGTGCAGCAGACAGACCCTAATAAAAGTTTTAAGATAACTTTGACCTTATTAGTGTATGGTCGAAGGCAGATAAACCTGACAGACAGCTCACCAGACAATTCAGCAAAACAAGCCGCCAGATAACTATAGTGGCAGAACCGACCTTTTGTACATGATAAAAACCCTAAAAGGGTATACATGTAACATGATCTCTCTATGGTGACTCATTCTTTCCTATCTCCTATAAATAGGGAAGGGGAACCATCATAAAGGGGTTAGGAAAACTCAGCTCAAACCTCCCTAAAAGATTAGAAACCTTCGAACATACTCAAGCTCCGACCAATCCGAACTGTAATCTCATATATATAGATATATATATATATTCAATTCCCCTTTTAAAATCCTCGCTAGAGGTCATGGTGAATCCTATTTCTTGGACTCCATGCAAATGCATCCATCTAGTATAACCTTATATTACTCGTCGACTTATGTGCAAACCCCTTATAACGAACTCAATCCCACGGTGTAAAGGCACAAACTCCTCACTGCGAGATTATTCCCCTACATGGTGGGCCCTTTCCCAAGAACTTTGGGTAAAAGAGAACATGTCCTCGTAGCCACAGACTACTTTACGAAATAGGTCAAAGCCGTACCACTATGCCAAACCAGAGAAGAAGAAGTCATTAAATTTCTTTGGGAGAATATTATTGCATGCTTCGGTTGTCCCCACATAATCTGATGCGACAATGGACTAGAGTTCGTAGGCAACAAGGTCCAAACATTCCTCAAAAGGCATAAAGTCATCCTCTCCTCTCCACACCTTATTACCCGTAAGGTAATTGCTAGGTCGAAGCCATCAATAAAACCATAGTTGATAGTCTCAAAAAATATGTTGATGACAAAAAGGGTTGATGGGTTCAAGAGTTAAAGTACACACTTTGGGCCTATCGCACAACACCAATAAAAGTGAGAGGTGGTACTCCTTTTTTAATCGCCTATGACACCAAAGCCGTCTTACCAACTTAGTTCAAGATTCCAACCCGCGACCCTGATCTCCCAGATGATGATAACAAATTTGAACTCGCCTGCAACATGTTATGGATCGACAAAACTCGAGACCGAGCCTTAGCTAATTTTGGCTGTTATCAACTCTCTCTAGAGAAATCATACAACAAAAGGGTTCGACCTCAAAACTTCATTATTGGTGATTTGGTCATACGAAGGCTTACACCCTCCTTGAAACCTCGAAATACTGGCAAACTAGCCGAGTCTTGGGAAGGACCGTACATCATTTATTACAAACAGACAAAGGATCTTACTACATCATGATCAAAGTTGACGACCCCTACCAAATCCCTGGAACACGATGCAGTTAGTCTCATACAATGGACAAAGGCTCCAGACACCTACCACATATTTTAGCCGAAGCATCTTGATTCAATAAAAGGCTTTATTTACAACTTTTAGTTCCTCTATCTATCCACTGTATAATACCTCAATGATTTTCTTGAGTTGGCCAAACCTAAGTATCAAGTTAACCCTTCAACCCAACTGATACTTGGGGGCGACCTCAAAGTTCCTCAAAGTTCCTGATTTGGGCAAACTCAAGTGGCATGAATAGTCAAAAGGCTAAATACTTGGGGGCGACCTCGGAGTTGACCACGTCTGGTTTTGTTTAGGATCGATCCTATAGATAGAAATACCCGGTGGCAACCTCGAACCTTAATGAGCTTCATGAGTTGGTCAAATCGAAGTATCAAGTCAACCCTTCAACCCGACAGATACTTGAAGTCGACCTTAAAGTTTCTTAAAGTTCCTAATTTGGGTAAACCCAAGTGGCATGAAAAGTCAAAAGGTTAAATACTCGGGGGCAACCTCGGAGCCGACCACGTTTAGTTCCGTTTATGATCAAACCTGCGGATAAAAATACCCGGGGGCGACCTCAAAGCACAATAAACTTCTTGAGTATACCAAACTTAAGTATCAAGTCAACCCTTCGACCCGACTGATACTTGGGGGTGATCTCAAGGTTCCTAAAAGTTCCTGATTTTGGCAAACCTAAGTGGCATAAATAGTCGAAAGGCTAAATACTTGGGGGCGACCTCGGAGCACACTATGTCTGGTTTCGTTTAGGATCAAACCCACGAATAGAAATACCCGGGGGTGACCTCAAAGTTCAGTGCCCTTCAGTCGGCCAAACCTAAGTCTCAAGTCAACCCTTCAACTAGATTGATACTCGTGGGTGACCTCAAAGTTTGCAATACCTTTCCCAATCCCTCAGTCAGTTCAATGTACCAGTTACCTTTTAATCACTCCATTTCAGACAAACAACCATAATCAAATACTATTTGAATACAACAGCAGAAACAAGTTTAAATAGAAAATTTCTAGCTTACAGAAGAAACTTAACCAAAATATGACCAATTACAAAACCAGATAACCTACTTTAACAACTCCTTAAATTGAAGGATTACTTTGCTCATCCCCCTGGGTAGTAGCAGCAACACCAAGTGGGATCTAACCAGCATCAGGTGCAGTAACCTCGTGTTCTACATTCGAAACATCATTAACCACAGTACTCGCTCCCACCCCTGCCGCTGATACCAGGTCTTCGGCACCATAACTAAGAAGCTTATCCGAAAGGTAGAGCTTGAACATCTCTAGACTATAATCCATAATATGATTGAGAAAATCAAGTTAGCAGAAAAGTATGAAAAACACCAATTTGTTAAGAAAAAAATAGAGATTCGATTACTTAAAACGAAGTAATTACAATGAAAAAACTCTAAAACTCTATGCTTCTTCCTCAGAACTCTTTCTAGATCTAACATAACCCTAGAAAATGACCTAAGTTCCCTTTATATACTAGGGAACTCGAAAATCGTAAAAGAATGGATCTCAAGGCAAAACAACGCCTAAAAATCATAAACACCACCAAAGTCATTCGAACGAAATAGGAAGTCATTCGAATGACTTTACACCTAATTTGTCTAAAACCCTAAAAATTTGTCTAGTCGTTCGAACGAAACCTCAACTCGTTTAAACAAAATATGGCTCTGGGCCAAATATCCAGTAAGGAAAACTTTGGTCGTTCGATCGAAAATATTAGTTGCTCGAATGACTTTAGATTCTTGGGCAAAATTCTAGAGAGTTGGAATTTTGTCGTTCCAACGACTCAACCTCGTTCGAACGACTTTGGTTAATTTCCAAGATCCTCCTGGATCATAGTTCCCCCCTTTAGGATCCTTGAGCTCCTTCTCAAGATAGAACTGGAGATGTGGGAACGCGGCTATGCCCAATTCCCTGCTATGCCACTTCAAATTACTCGGTAGCTGACCCTTCTTCCCAACTCAGGACGATTCAATACCACCCTGTCTTGTAGTATGAACCTTTCTCTTTAGAATACCATCCTCCTATACCGTATCTTCTCTTTCCATCCATAAGTTTTCAACTGATGGTAGGCAAGTGTCAATTGCAGAGTCTTCATCCAAAAGAGACAGCACAAACAACTTCAAATGCTCGACATTAATCACCGAATACATTTTCATAAAAGGTGGAAAATCAACCAAGAATCCATTGTCACCAATATTTTTTAGTATCAAAAACGAATAATAACAGATAGGTTTGAGCTTCTTACCTTCCCCTTTAAGCCGCTCATTACCCAAATATAGCCAAACTAGGTCGCCCTCTTGAAATGTATACTCAACCCGATGCTTGTCGTGGTGAGCCTTATACATCGCTTGAGTCTTCTTCAACTGTGCTTTAACCGCCTCATGAACCTTTCTTATCTTCTCAATGAAATGTTGAGCATTAACCTGCACCTTTTCCTACTTCCCTGACATGGTCTTGTCGCCAAGACTAAACGCTAAATCAAAAGGGTTTTGCGGCAAGTACCCCAAACAAAATTCAAAAGGAGACTTCAAAGTAGACCCATAAATCGCCCGGTTAAACAAAAACTGAAGATACGGTAAACTCTCTTCCCAAGTCTTAGGATGCTTAGAATGCAATCTTCGTAATAAATGTACCAAAGTGTGATTAACTACCTCTATTTGTCTGTCAGTTTGCGGATGAAAAGGGGTACTTCTCTTCAACTTAGTGTCCATCATCCCCCATAATGATCTCCAAAAATACCCAAAAAAACGGCTATCCCTATCATAAATAATAGAAGAAGGGATCCCAAAATACCTCCAGAGGGCTCTGAAAAATAATCGTGCTGCTCCTTCCCCTGTGACAGTCTTCTGGCATGGAATAAGAATATTCATCTTTGCAAAATCGATCTACAACCACAAACAAATAGTCATTCTTACACCTGGTCATAGGCAAACCACCCAGAAAACCAATCAAAATACTCTCCCAAGGTCGACTAGGAACATGCAATGGTAAGTACAGTCCTATCTTCCTATTGAAAGGTTTCGAAGTACTGCATAGCACGCAACCACGAACCACACGAGTAACATCCACCTGCATCATCGGCCAGTAGACATAACGCCACAAATTCAAAAGAGTCTTCTCAACCCTGAAATGACCTGCCACCCGGGAACAATGTGCCTCTCGAATCCACTGTAAATGGTCGCCACCCACAGGAATACATAGTAGATTGCCCCTGTAAATCAAACCATCCTTCAGAACATACTCGCACGTATTACCCTACAGCAACTTTTGGTGAATCACAATGAGCTCCCTGTCGTCGTCATATCCAGAAACTTACTCAGAAGGAAGAATCGGTTGGATCTGCATAACTACCAACAAAGCGGAAATAGTTGGCAATGGGGGTCGAGATAACATATCAGCCATCTTGTTGTCCATTTCTTTCTTATATTTGATCAATAAGGTAAGCTGTTAAAGGTACGTCATCCACTTCATATGGCGAGCTTGCTGAAGCTTGGACTGCGTAGATAAGAACTGTAATGGTTTGTGATCGGAATATACCATAACCTCCTTCCTCAATAAGTAACTCTGCCAATGCTTTACTGATTGATATAGCATGTAGATTTCCTTATCCTAGATAGGATAGTTGCGTATTGCTCTTGTAAACATCTCAGAATGGTCAGCAACCGGCTTCCCATCCTGTAAAAGGATTGCCCCTAATATAGAGTCTGACGCATCTGTCTCGGCCTCAAAAGGCCGCTACAAATTAGGTAATGTTAACACTGGTGCATCCGTAATCTTACGCTTTTGTAACCGAAAAGTCTTCTCATGGTGCTCTTCACACACAAACTGTACCCCGGTCTTCGTTAAAGAATTTAACGTTACAGTAATTTGTGAAAAATGCCGAATAAAATTCTGTAAGTACTGACAAGAACCCATAAAACTCCTCACTTCGGTCACGGTATGGGGTGGAGGCCAATTAGTAATTACCGAGACATTCTATGGATCGACCTTAAGCACGCCGCCACTAATAATAATCCCAAATAGACCAGCTCCCTCTTCCCAAACTCGTACTTCTTCCCGTTCAGAAAAAGTTATTGTGATCGCAACACACCCAATACTTTGCGTAAATGCCCAAGGTGCTTTTCCCATAAACCACTATATATAAAGATATCATCTAAATATACAATCACAAAATCATTAATAAAAACATGAAGTACCTCATTTATTAGCCGCATAAACATCGTCGGAGCATTCCATAGCCCAAAGGGTATCACCAACCACTCAAATAAACTTTGTTTGGTCTTGAACGCTGTCTTTCAATTATACTCCACTTAAATAAAACCAAGCCGTCTGCAACTCATCTAAAAGCTCGTCAATCCATGGAAATGGATAATGATTCTTCAACTTTATCTTGTTCAGTGCCCGATAGTTTACATACATCCTCCAAGACCCATCCTTCTTCAGTACCAATAACACCAGTGAACCACAAGGTGAGCAACTTGGATTAATAACTCCTAGATCTAGGAGTTCGTATACTTGTTTCTTGATCTTATCAGACTCTGTAACAGAAGTCCGATATAACCCAATATTGGGTTGTGGCTTACCATTTACCAAGGTGATATGATGCTCTACATCCCTCTTACGCGACATCCCTTTTATACCAAGAACAAGCCTTCATACTCTTCTTGCAACACCCCCATATCAGTTTGTTGCTTAGGAGTCATTGCCAAAGTAGATAATACGGTAGCCGGCGGGACCTCTTGACCGGTCATACCAACAATAATACAAATTTTCCACTCGGATTAACCAACCTCTTCGCCTGAGTCACCATTACCAAATTACAGGTAGTGATATGTTCCTTGCATACATTGAGATGAAACTCCATCCCATCCTTCACCAGATGATACCTGCGAGCTCGACGGCAAAGGATTGCATCTCTATCCCAAAGATAAGGGCTAGCCATGATGACTTGACACACGTCTAACGGAACCACCTCACATGTTACTTCGTCAATAAATTTCTCAGTAATTACAAACTTAAACGCACACTGCTTTGTGATCTTCAACTCCTTGACTTTCTGAATCCAACCCAAACCATACGGCATAAGATGAGCCACTGTAGCCAAACCCATCTTCTTCACCACCACCTCAAAAATTAAATTCTTCTGACTACCCAGATCAGATCAATAATGGCCTCGACTAAGCTTTGCTTTACTTGAATGCTAACATAGAAAATCTTTTCTCGACTCACCTCGTCGATAGCTAGAGTTTGCTTAAACATTAGAGTAAGCTTAGGATTTTTCTTATCTAAATTCGGAAGATTCACAATTGTTGCGGCTGGTGCACGTTTCTCTTTCTTGCCCTTCTCCTCCTTCGGTCGAAGCTCTGGGTAAAGTTTCCAACATCTATCTAAATTGTGCCCATTAGCCTTGCAATGACTACAGATGGTCCCCTTGAATAAAGACCCATCTCCTTTGGAATCCCCTTTTTGATTAAACTTCTAATTAGCTTTATACCCCGACTTTCTCTTGTCTTCTATCTTGTCACTCTTCAAGTACTTGCCTTCAATGACAATTGCTTTTAACGGTAGCATCCTCAATATTTTCCACATTGAAGAGCTTTAATTCTCTTCTAATGGACTCCGACAAAACCCCGTATACTTCATGAGCACTTCATACTCATCCACGTCAATATCCAAAACCAATGCTTGGCTATGAAACTCCATAGTGAATTGTTGTATGGATTGCCTAAACCTTTGACACAAGATGTGTCATTTGTACCATCGCTCTTATTCATACCCAATTGGATAAAATTGTTTCCTCACCAAAACCTTGAAGTCCTTCAGACTCTGACTTCCGATATCATGTCATTTTTGATAGGATTTCCACCATGTTAGTGAGTAACTTTTGAATTTCAAAGTTGAGAAACAAATTTTCTGAGCGTTTGAATATTTATCAACGAAAAAATAGGTCTCCAACCTATATAACCAATTATCTAATTTCTCGACATCGACGGAACCATCGAATACTGGAATCTCAATCTTTACGCTAATACGTAGATTATGCATAGGATTCATTGACTTACCAAGACTCGGGCGCTCCTTGATGGATGCGGCATCACTAGAATCGCTATTTGTCCCCGCATTATCGCCGTCTCCATCCACCTCTGAAACCCCTTTCTTCTTCGCGTGACCTTACCGTTTCGCCAAAGTGGAACCCTTTGTGAGGTTTGTGAGACGTAATTATTTTACTAACTCCCCTACAGTAGAAGTTAGGTTAGAAACTGTCATTTCCAAAGTCGTGAGTCGGTCGTTGGAATCGCTCATCTCCAAATCGTCCTTCTTCTTCAAATTTAGTTTGCGATGGATCTTCAACGGACTCACTAGCTTCTCTTTCGTTTGCTTGAGATGGTCACGTGTAGAGACCATAAACCACAATCAACCCCCCCCCCCCCCCCCCCCCCCCCGAGAATCTTAACTAGAAAACTGATACCACTTAATGCACAATACGATTGAAAAACTCAAGTTAGCAAAAAAGTATGAAGAACACCAATTGGTTTGGGAAAAAATAGTGATTCGATTACTTAAATCGAAGTAATTACAATGAAAAAACTCTAAAAACCTAGGCTTCTTCCCCAGAACTCTTTCTAGATCTAACATAACCCTAGAAAATAACCTAAGTTCCCTTTATATACTAGGGAACTCAAAAATCATAAAAGAATGGATCTCGAGGCAAAACAACGTCAAAAAATTGCAAACACTGCCAAAGTCGTTCGAATGAAATAGGGAGTTGTTCAAACGACGTTACGCCTAATTGGTTTTAAACCCTTGAAACTTGTCTAGTCATTTGAACGAAACCTCAACTCATTAGAACGAAATATGGCTCTGGGCCAAATTTCCAGTGAGGAAAACTTTGGTCGTTCGAACGACTTTGGGCTATTGGGTCAAATTCCAGAGAGGTAGAATTTGGTCGTTCAAACAACTCTCAACCGCGTTCGAATGACTTTGGTTAATTTCCAAATAACCCTATATCCTCCTGGATCATCGTCTATGAATTATTTCAAGTACGACGTCACACAGTAATCCTCATTAAAGTCTGCCTGAAGCCGAGCATGGTTCTCTTCTAGCTTCTCTTCCAGCTCTGTCATCTTCGTATAAATTTTTTTTTCACGGCTAGGTTGTCCCTTGCCGCGTCAGCTCAGGCCTGAAGCATCTGGCCCTCTAATTTCGATACTCGAGCGTTCAAAGATATAATCGTCCCCTTCGAAAGCTCCTCCCCTTCTATCGACTCCTTCAACCTTGTACTAGACCCCTTTTAGGCCTTCCTAAAGGAATACAACCAAGCCTGCATCTACACAACAAAGAACACAAGACATTTCAAGTAGTTAGTAATAATATTAATCCAAGATTTCCTTTTGGGCAAGCATCGAGAGTTACCTGCCGTAGCAGCATCTCTGCTCGACACCCTGCCTCGTTAGAATTTGTCACACACAAAGTTACCATCGACTCAGCCGCATCTCGAGCTACATCCTCCTTCTCCCCACTAACTCGCGCATCTTTAGACTCGATGGGCACCTTCACCATCTATTTATGCATCCTCTTGCAAAGTCCTGATCACCAAAAAACCTGAACCTGGGTATAAAATTTGTCTTCGGCCACTTCAAAGTAATGTAATCCACGTCACTAACAGCTTTGGGAGGAGTGGCCATTTTCTTCTTCTTCAAAGGACCAGTCAAACTTGAAGGCCCTTTAAGCAACGTATCACTCTTCTTCCTCCTCTTTCACGATACCTTCAACCTTTGAAAGACTTTTTTATTCGCTCATCGCTCTCGTTGATCAGGTCGTCTAAATAATGTTGAGTATTGTCCGGCGCGCTACTTACAGGACTTGAAACATACACACATTCAAAATCAGAACACGGTCGAAGCATAAAGCATTCACAAGTACTCGAGCAAACACTTACAAAAATTAAACACCCTGTGGGTCGAGGAAAGATCTTCCACATCATCCGCATACTCAAAATAACCATTCACCACAACCAAATCCTTATCCCACCCATAACCAGTCGAGCAAAGGTCAAGCAGCTAAGGTTTCTCAAGATGGCACTGTATGTGGTATGTCCCCACCTTCGGATTCACTTTCCTTGAATAGAATGCCACGACATCCCACCATTCTACAATAGGCCTACCTTTTCCCAACAACTCATTGTTTAAACCCTCGATGACCCACATCATCTCACAGAAATTTCCATTCATCTGGCATGGTGCCACATCCAAAAAGTTTAATACCTCCTTTATCAGGCGTCGAAGGGGTAGCCGCATACCCAACTTAATTTACTCTCTAAAAGCCATTATCCCTTTGCGGGGTACATCCTCGAAGGTATAGTTCATCCTACACAGAATCAGGTAAATCCCCTTCTTAACAAGATTGTGCTTCACCATGAATTGACCCTGCCTTGCTCGCTCATGAGATGAGACTTCTCCAAAAATGGGGTAATTAGCTTCCGTTTCTTCATTACCCTCCTCACTTTTACCTTCCCTATCCTCCTCATCTTCTCTCTCTTCATTCACTCCATCATCCCCCAACCGGTTGACCACCACCTCTGCCTCCCCTTCCGCCTCCTCGTCGCTCTCCCCGACTACCCGAGCCCTTCTCCAACTTTGCCTAACAAAATCAACATCAGGTACCATTACTATGAGAGAAACATTGGTTGTGATATACAACTCCTCAATATCACTATCCCTACCCACCCTTCGACCAGAAATGCTCAGTTCATTCAATAAATCATCGACCTCGTCTATTAGCCTCATCTTTGAAGCTTTACGGGTACGCATTATACCCTACAGAAGAGAGAGAACTAGTTAGCTCGAGATGTTTGAGTTAAAACCCTCGATTCCACACACCATTGATGACTAATCCATTCTCGGTCATCGAACACATCACAATCCTGACTCGAATACTCATATACAATTAACCTACCTATTATTTTTCCTCCCGAACACCACCTCGAATTCAAACTTTGAAGGATTACACCATGTCTGTACCAATCCCTACCCTCTTCCCACATGCCCCCCATTAATACTGGACACCAAGTTTTACTCCTATCAAAACAACAACAGAAAAGAGGAACAAGAAATGCCTAAAGGCCTACCTGCAAAGATGGAGTTTCAAGACTCAAGTCCACAATAATGAGAGGGACCCAAGGTTCAAATCCACAATAACAATTGGGTCTCAAGCTTTATAATCCACAACACCTCCCCTCCTTAGAACAGCAATAATGGTATTATTAATTTTTCATCTCTTTGTTCTCTCTCTCTCACTCTCTCTCTCTCCTTTTAAATATCCCGCACAGGTTCCCTAAAAACTGCCATCATTACACCCACTACCCCACTTTCTCACCTCTCCCACTTCCCTTCATAATTCTTTGTAACCATTATTTACAAAACTTCCCTTGCCTATACGCGTGTTTAGCAGCCGCATATTTACACACTTTGATCTTAATTTTTACCTATTCGACCCTCCTAAGATAACCAGTAATACCCATACATCAACACTCGATGCCCTTTTTTTTTATCGATACCACTTATCCTAATATCTCGAGGACAAAACCTCTGGTACACAACGCACATCTTGTTTATCCCCCATACATATAATCACCCCAGCCCGCCACGTAGAAAACACTTATCATCTTATCCAACTTGAAATGATTACTATCTATTTAGTGCACTGCACAAGACGTACACTTTCCTACCTATTAGCTCTGCAATTACAGCTGTCAGACCCTGCAAGGCGAAGAAAAACAATGCATATGACAACATATTTCAAAAACACCATAAATAAAGGTCGGGCCCATTTCTATTTTTCGCATCAATCGAGCTTATCTAATTCTTGCGGGCCATCAAACATATTTTATTTTATTCGAGCCATCGGCCATATTTTATTTTTTCACATCAGAACAATCGATCCCAATTTTATTTTCGCATCCATTGCGCCCATTTTTTGCATCTGAACAATCGAGTCTATTTTCCTAATTCTTGAACCTACCCAAGTGTGATACTTTTACCCACCCAGTGACCCTTCACTTACTTATTTACCTTTGAACACGAAATATAGTCGTAACTCGTTGACTTTACAAAGGGGGGGGGGGACTGAATGCACATTTCCTATTCAAAATTATAAAGAAAAAAGAAATAAAAGAAGAAAGCAACAACAACAACAACAACCAAATATACAATAAGAGGAAGAAGCCCCCCACTGCATTATTTGTAGACCAGGCAATTCTCCCAATATCATGACCCACCACCACCACCCTCTTCCACCTCCACCAACCACAGCGCCAACGTCTTCAATGCAGAAGAATGCAAGGTCATTGTTAGGAGGCGGTGCTAAAACATTCCCCACCAGAATGTGAACGCCTCTACTTGTCCCAGCTCAATGCCTGTTACGTTGTCCCGGTGCAGATAAACGAGGTCAGGCAGTGGGGCCCTTATATCCCTCATCCTAAAGAACCTTCACGTCAGCTCAATGTACTTGGTCTCCACCAATACCTCCTTCTCCTCTAAACATTGCTGATAGCGGGTCTTCATTCCTTTTTAACAAGTTAGGCCATTCTGGTTTGATTGAGAAGATGAAAAGGAGTTAATCAAACCCACTCCTTAACCACCCCTTTTATAGCTTAATTAAGATAGAATTAATGATCCCTTAATCAACATAATCCCCATTAATGCCCTTGGAAACTGACATATTCATACCAGTCCACCATACAACTTCATACGCATATAGTTTTCTCAGAACACGCCATCTACAGCAATTTCTGAGGCCCCAACTGGGAGGAGGTAAATTGAGTAGCCTACTCACAACCTTTCAAGACTACCTGAACACTCGAAGGCTACATCGAAGCCTACCGAAACACTCGAAGCCTAATGTGCTCACAAATTAGCCAAGGCAATTGCCTACTCGTAACCTTCCAAGGAGCGCCCAACACTCGAAGACAACGTTGAAACCCAGGGAACTCATACATCAACAAAAACCCACAGCAAACCTATATTTGAATCCAATAAAGCTTCGCCCATATCAGTATACGGTCAAAGGGAGACAACTCAGCAGACAACCCACCTAGCAAACAAGCCAGCAGACAACAATGGCATAACCAACTTTTGTACGGGACAACTGCCAAATAGGATATACATGTAATTTAACCCTTTTGTAGTGACTCATCTTTTGCTATCTCTTATAAATAGGAGAGGGGAGCCACCATGAAGGGGTTAGAAACCTAAACCCAAAAACAACTTTTAAGAGTTTGGGATAACCTGAGAAGCTTAACATCTGAGTCCTCCTTAGCTCGAAATCTGTACTCCTATCTATATATATACAGTCTTTTTCAAATCCTCACTAGAGGTCGTGGAGAATACCAATTCAGAAACTCCACGCAAGTATGTTTGCATAGTATATTTTCCTATTTGCTACCCTAGATACTTGTGAAGATCCCTAGTCGAGCCTAATCTCCTTGGTGTAAGAGCTTAGTCTCCCTTCTACGAGCCCCTGCACAGCGAATCTGATGGATACATCAAGCGTGTTATTCACAATCTTTATGTATCACTGTATCTTATTTTATTATGATCGCTATATCAAATTTTATTGCATTCCCGTTGGAACTCATTCCATTTCTACTTGTGCTTTTTACATGTAATCTTATTCATTTAATATTTATGATCACAACTACCAATTGCAGTTGACTGTAATCAAACAACAAATTTGTGGTGCTTATCAAATATCTAACAAATCGATGGTGTGCTTCTCAAATATGCCTTCTGTCTGAAAAGCCCTATTTATATTTTGTAAACTTTTCAATTATTTCTAAAATGTTTCTTAGAGATTAGAACTTGTGCTTATTGCAATAATGGTCGCTTAAGAATGGGATATTGGAGTAAACTAAACATCAATGCTAATTGCGTGGATTGTTAATGGTGTGGAGATATATTTAATAAGGCACAAACGGATGATCCAGTATAACACAGCTATACAGGTGTTACTAGCCCCAATCTTCATGGAACAATCTCATAGTTTTCCTCAGTTAATCCTTCATTTATTGTAATAGACTTAGAGTATATTTTATAGCATATTCTCATGTAGTTCCTCAATAAATGCTCCTGTAACCAAATGGAATAATAAGAGAGTTTACAGCTATAATCTTTATTCTCTAGTACTCTTTATGGTGTCAGAGCTATAAAGCTCCAACGAGTTCTTTTCGATCCTACTTTCCCAGCTTAGGAACAATGGCTGCAACACATCTGAAATACCCTTATCCATCCAATCTAAATATAGCAAACTTTGTATCGCTCAAGCTCAAATCCATAAATTATTTATTGTGGGAAGCACTACTATCATTGATCGAAAGTCAAGATTTACTTGGTTTCATCACTGGAAAAATGACCCAACCGGAAGCTGAAATCAACGACGACAATGGCGAAAAAATTATGAATCCAGATTTATTAGCATGGGCTCTCACCGACAGGCTAGTAAAAGCGTGGATCACAGCTACAATCTCGGAAGAAACTTTTGGTACGGTGGTCGGCATCACAACATCCAACGATGTGTGAAATGCCTTAGCTAATGCATACTCTCAAAATTTGCAAGCTCGCAAATTTGAGCTTCTTTTTAAGCTCCAAGAGAAGAAAAAGGATTCGAATCCACTTTATGTGTATTTAGCAGAATTCAAATCAACCTGTGACCAACTCAATGCAATCGAAAAGCCCGTACCTGACCCAAACAAGGTATTTTGTCTTTTAAGCAGTCTCAGACCATGGTATGAATTTTTCTCTACTGCTGTGCTCAAACCCCCTGTCCCTTCTTATGTTAATCTAATTCCTCTTTTACAAAGTCATGACTTGCGTCAAAAATCTCATGTTTTTGAACCCGCATATCCTACACTCGCTTTCGTTTCCCAACAATTAACCCAATAGTTCAGCCCAAAGCATAACTTGCGCCAACCTTTTACCTCACGAGGTCGTGGTTTTTCTCAATCAAGCTCGAGACCCTCATATAATCACCGACAATATCAAAACTCTATATCCCATAAACCTCATTCAAACCAAAGTTGATCACCCTCCATATGCCAAGTATGCAAGCGCCGAGGTCATGAAGCTCTGAAATGTTGGCGCAGGTTCGACAATAGCTTTCAAGATAAAGATACTCCACAAGCTTTGCCAGCTATCTATCTTAACGATCCTGAAGTGGGAGAGTGGTTACCGGACACCGATGCTATAGCACATATCAGGGATAATCCAGGTACTCTCTCTAACATACAGCCTTATTTTGGGTCCGACTATGTTATGATGGGTAACAGCGATCGATTTCCCATCACACATAGGTGAAACAAAAATAGCAAACTCAAAACTTGATCTCCACAATGTTCTTGTTGTCCCTGATATAAAGAAAAACTTAATATCAGTGTCACAACTTACCGATAGTTATCCATGTGATTTTATGTTTAATGATCGTGGTTTTGTCATTAAGGATCAAACGATAAATCAGGTGATGGCATCGGGGAATAAGAAATCTGGGTTATATGTCCTAGAGAATGCAAAATCTATGGCCCTATTCTCCAATAGATTTTGCATGGCAGATGAAGATACTTGGCATCGTCGGCTAGGGCATCCTCAAATAAGAGTTTTGAACTTTTTGCATCAAAATAAAGCTATCTCAGTGAATAAAAAGACTTTCAATTTATGTAAGAGTTGTGCTATGAGTAAAAGCTCTAAACTTCCTTTTTACCCTTCCAATAATAGAGCATCTGAACCTATCAGCAAGATACATTGTGATTTATGAGGTCCGGCGCCAATTTTATCAAATCAAGGCTTTCGTTACCATGTCAAGTTTGTTGATGACTTTTCTCGCTTCTCATAGCTCTATCCGATCAAAAAGAAATCCAAATTTTATGAAGTGTTCTTATTATTTTAGGCGATGGTTGAAAAGCAATTCAATAAAGAAATTTGAATATCCCAATCTAATAATGGTGGTAAATTTTTGAAGCAAGAATTTATTGATCACCTCTTAATAAAAGGGACCCGTCATCAACTATCATGCCCTGGAACTCCATAACAAAATACTGTGGCCGAATGTAAACATCATCACATCGTGGAATTAGGATTGGCCATGATGTTAAATGCATCAATGTCAAAACTATACTGGGTGGAAGCATTTCTTACATCAACCTCTCTCATAAATAAATTACCTTCCCCGTCACTTCATATGAAAACACCATACCATCTCCTACATGGCAAGCCTCCTACCTATGATTTCTTATGTGTATTCGACAGTCAATGTTACCCCTACCTCTACCAATACACTAAAGACAAACTTAAAACACGCTCGCTTCCATGTGTCTTCATGGGATACAGTGATAAGAATAAAGGATATCGGTGTCTCCACCTTCGAACTGGCCGTGTTTACATATCTCGACACGTTTTGTTTGATAAGGGTTGCTTCCGCTTTCACAAACCTACCCCATCCTCGTCTCCACCTGCTGATAATACATCCTTAACTAACTGGCTGCAACCTTCCCAATCAATCACTTCACAAACACCACATTTAACTAACGATTCCACCATCAACCAAATCATGCATGACTATTTAATGGTGAGACAACTACCCCTTCTGCATTTGATCAAGTACCTCAATATACCTCAACACAACAACTACCTCCACCTCATGAATCACCCCCATCACAACCTACCGTTATCCCTAGCTCTACTTCCTTGCACTCTCCTCCAATTATTAGCCTAATCTAACAACCCTATCCTGTTCCTATTCCAACACACACCATGACTACAAGAGGCAAAATGGGATAACCAAACCTAATCCAAAGTATGCTATGATTGCACTTATCCCTTCTACTCCACCTGAACTTAAATATGTCAAAGGTGTTCTAAACCATCCATGGTGGCATTCGGCCATGATTGATGAAGTACAAGCTCTCCGACAAAATCATACTTGGATTCTTGCTCCACGAAAACCTCAAATGAATGTCATCGGATATCGCTGGATTTTCAAAACAAAACTCAAATCTGATGGGTCATTGGATCGGCTAAAGGCGCGACTCATGGTTAAAGGTTACAGCCAACGGGAAGGAGTTGACTATAAAAAAACCTTTAGCCCAGTTATCAAACCCGGAACTATCAGAATCGTTCTAACTGTTACTACGATCAAGGGCTGGAATTTCCGCCAACTCAATGTTAAAAATGCCTTCCTTCATGGCCACCTCGATACTCTGGTATTTATGGAACAACCATCGGGGTTTGTTAACGTTCATATGTCAAACTATGTCTGCCAACTTCAGAGAGCCTTGTACGGCCTTAAGCAAGCCCCTCGTGTGTGATTTGATCGTTTTAGTTTATTTCTAATAAATTATGGCTTTTGTTGCAGCTCTGCCGATTCATCTCATTTTGTGTTCAATGATGAACATCAAATTATGATACTTCTAATCTATGATGATGACATAATCCTCACGGGTAACACTAATCTACTATTGGATGATTTGGTCGCTCAATTGGAAGGCGAGTTCTCTATGAAGGATTTAGGTCAGTTGAACTATTTTTTGGGTGTTCAAGTTAAGCCATTTAAAGGAGGAATGTTTCTATCTCAAATGAAGTATATGAATAACCTTCTTCACAGTACTCACATGGTTGAATGCAAGCCAGTCAACACTCCTATGGCATCTACGCCTACAATCGTATCAAATGGCGATGCTCCTTATAAAGATGTCACCGAATATAGAAGAATCGTGGGCACGCTTCAGTATTTAACTCTAACTCGGCCGGACCTTTGTTATGCCGTCAATCAGGTATGCCAACATATGCACACTCCCACCAACACTAACTTTCTGATGGTGAAAAGGATCTTGCGATATATCAAAGGAACCCTTTCCTCAGGGCTTTGCATTTTAAAGAATAGTAGTTTAGATCTTTATGCTTTCTCAGATGTAGATTGGGCAGGATGCCCCATTACGAGACGTTCGACCACGGGCTATTGCACGTTTTTAGGTTCTAACTGTATCTCTTAGAGTGCTAAAAAGCGGAATATCGGGCTATGGCATCAACAACCGCCGAGTTAACATGGTTGTCCTTATACTTCAAGATATTGGAGTCTATCAAGAGAAAGCACAAGTTTTATTCAGCGACAACCTATCCGCTCTTCACATGTCCGTGAATCCAATGTTTCATGCACGCGGAAAACATATTGGTATTGATTATCACTTTGTGCATGAAAGAGTTTCTCTTGGTAAACTCATCACAAGGTCTGTTCCATCGTCTAAACAGTTAGCTGACATCTTCACAAAACCGCTCTCCAAAGCAACTTTTGATGACCTTAAGCGCAAACTTGGCCTTTGGATCGACCCAACGCCAAGCTTGAAGGGGCGTAATAAGGCACAAACGGATGATCTAGTCTAACACAGTTATACAAGTGTTACTAGCCCCAATCTTCATGGAACAAGTCATAGGTGTCCTCAGTTATCCCTCCTTTTGTATAACAGACTCAGAGTATATTTTATTGCATATTCTCATATACTTCCTCAATAAATACTCCCGTAACCTAATGGAATAATAAGAGAGTTTACAGCCATAATCTTTAATCTCTAATACTCTTTAATATTAACCCAAAGAATGCAACATGTTTTCGAGAAAGTTGTAGCTCGATAACTGAAAAATAGAGATTATAACTTACGAATTATTGTATTATAGGCGTGAAGCCAGTAACTGCTCACAACATCCACACAAAATATTTTGCTGAGCTGCGACGTTAGTCCCGTTGCTAAGCCTCAAATAAAAAAATAAAAAAATTGAATTTGTATTTTGTAATAGATTTTAGAGTCCATTCCAGCAACTCGTCTACATATTACGGCTTGTAGCAACCAAGTTTAAACTTCTATTAAGAGTAAGTACACGATACTTTGATTTCGTATCTTCTTCAAGTGTACTGAATCGAGACTTGAAAAAAATTAAGAAGTCAAAAAATGGTGAATAGCACTTTTGCTTTTGTGTTGGAAGGAAAGATAGGTGAGAGAGCTGTATTTTTCTAGTGGTAGTGTAAACGGTAGATCCATTGAACCTCTCTTGTTTCTTTTTTGTCTGGTTATTTCTAAGAACCTTAGGTTATTAGATAGGAACATATTTTCTTCAAAAGATTCAACTCCTTCATGGAGTAACAGATTGTAGCAAATATCAACACATGAATGAACAGAAATCTCTATCATACACTGAAATGAAAAGACCCCACTAGTCGTATCGAATGGTCACCTTTATGTGACATGTTGAAAACAATTTACCGGGCCTTAGTATCTTTATGATCCAATAATATATAGTCTAGCTAACAGCCATAAATCGATCATCTATTAGGGTTAATCCTCCTTTGAAAACATACGTATATATCAGAAAATATAAATGTATATGATGTACATATGCTTTCTAAAATGAAGCAGATGCCCTTCCAAAGAGCGTAGATGCCCACAAAATAAGAGTCGTGGAAGACACGGGGAGCCGGATAAAAGTTGAATCTTATTCAGGCCATTAGAGTGACTTCCAACAACAAAACATCAGACATTATTTCAGTCAAACTTAACTTCCCTCTGAGCTATTTTCATTCCGTGAGCAAAATAGAATGTTCAAAGTGATGACATGGACATATCTTAGGGCCCACTAAGGAACAATAGTTATACAATACATGCATCATGTTGTTGTTTTGCTCTTGGGGTGGCCATGTTTGAATACTTCTTTAGTAGCTAAGAGTCAAGATGGGCGACATTACAACTTGTTCTACCATGACATATATATTTTCTACTCTGGATGATGATTGAGTACATTAGGGTCTACCTGCAGTCACTGTGTCACATCAGCAACTATTTTTTCCATGGTTTCCTTGAAGGCTAACTTATCCCAGTCACACCCCTGCAACATAAAGAAACAAACAAGTTCATTTCATTATACAAGTGTAATACATCCTTCTAATTTCCATTAAAGACTAGCTTAAACTAATACAAAATGCGCAAAAAACAAAAATAAATAAAAATAAATAAGCAACATGCACTAATTAATCACAAGTATAAGTATTGCTCAACCTCATCCGTCTATCGTACATATTCTCTCTATTAATTATTAAGTTACGTACCTTCATATGTTAGATATTTTTGTTTCAAAAGTCCAAAGTAAGATAATGATAAGCAAATTTATACTATTTTGAAGAAAAAAAAAGTAAATGCACCTTGATTTTTAATCTTAGCAGTACTTGGTTGAACGAGCTTGATTGGTTATCCGCCTCCATTAAAACCAGACTGACGTCCTTAACCTGTTTTAGAAACTCCAATATCTTGATGATCAAATTAATGATATCACAAGCTCCCCTAATTGTCACTCGCAATAACATTTCTCGCTCTTTAGATAGAGATTCAGAAGCCTCGGTTATCTCAATGGTTGCTCTTTCATTCAGAGAAATATCGTTTTCTCCTTTACTAGTCCCCTTTGCATGCAATAGCCTTGATTCTAACAACTGGTTCTTTTGCTTGAGCTCATAAATTTCCGCCTTTAATGTACCCAAGTAATCCCTAGTGTGTGAGAGCAAGGTCGCCTTGTCCTTCTATCAAACAAAATTTTAAAAAATTTAGGATTACCTTATGTGTTAGGGAATTTGTTTGGCTTTAACTGACAATTCAAGTGTCTTATAAAAAAGGTGTCTTGGGTTACCTTAGAAGTAGGAGGAAGTAGTGATCGTAAACCTTGAAAGCTCTCGTTTAGTTTCTCTCTTCGTTTGCGCTCAGACATCTTATGATGCAACTGCGAGTTCGCGGGGCGACTTCCTTTCGCCTCATCTTCCATCGTCCTCAAGTTAATGTTTCTCAAAAAGGTTACCGCACGCTTGAACATACCTTGTCTGCGTGGATTCGTTCTCACCCGAACATTGTGGCCTAATGAAGAGACATATTTTTTGAAAGCTCCCCGCTCTTGGTTTATGTTGGAGTTATTGGTTATACCTTGTTGGACTTGATAAGAAGATGATGATGATGATGATGAAGCAGATATAACAGACAGAATCGCTTGTACCATTACCGCGTCAACATTACTCTCCATATTTGAAAATGGCATAAGAAGTTGGTTGACATAGGGTTGCATCTTCTGCTGGTGTGGTTGAAATGAAATAGATGCTGGCCTAATTGCTTGGTGGTGATCAATTGGACTTTCAGGTATGTGAGAAGTATACGGATTTATATCTAACAGAAGAGATGAGTACTCTGGACTCTCTATTGATACTGATCTCAATGATGAAGACGAAGAAGAAGGCCAATTTTCGGCGGGGAACCATTTCTTCATCTCCATTTCCATGTTAATCTGCTAAAAAGAAATATAATGGATTTACAATCTAAATGGATTAATTAAGTTTTCTAGGGTATCAAAGAAAAGACTGTAATTGGGCTACTTACATGACTGGTTGTCGACATGCCTATCTCCATCTCTCCGCTTTTGCATCCCGCAAATACCGCAGTCTGTTATACATAACCTTTCATGATCATAAACATTTCATAGGTATTTAAAACATGGAGAAAAGGAATTTCTCTACCTTAATCCCAGCTTCCTGTAAATTTCAACGAAAAAAACACAGTATAAGCCTTTCTTCCTCAAAAAGTTTTCTGCATAAAGATTCATAAATAAAGATAAAAGAGCAGAATTACTACTTGGGTAGGCCTTGTAGGATACATTTTGATACCTGGTAGAACTGCTTTTGAATTTCGGTGGACGCTCGATAAAAAAGCTCTGGTGCCTTCAGCTCCATATAAGGAATACCTTGCTTGAACGCGAGCCCAGGCACATAACTGAACCAACCAAAAAAACACATTAAGCTACTAACAAAGAAACCTGCATGTGTTTTCTTTATATATAACTGATTCTGAATATCCAAAACTTACCCACTTTCAACAATATGTAATGTTTGCCGATAAGTTTCAAATAGCCTCCGGGCAAGGCATAGAGATGATGAAGAGCTAGGTTGGTCACTTTCATGGTGAGACCACCATCCCGCAACGGAGAATAAACGGCTGAGAAAAACTGCTAGATTAAGTGGAGAAAGCTTAACATGGATAATAGGGAAATAAAATCTAAAGAGAGAAAAGGCTTACTTATTTGAAGGGAGCGGATAGGAGGACCATAAGCTAAGGTAAGTGCATCCGAGGGCTTGGGCTAGGGTTTGAAGAAAGGGGGTACGCGCTTCATCATTGAGGATGAAGAGTGAGTCCATAGTTCACGTGGTGCTCTAATTGGCACAATCATGCATGAGATCCCTACGATCCCTCACCTTGATAACTTGATCTCTATAGTGTCATTTGAAAGTCCTAGAAAGAATTATTTCCTTTGGATCATACTTGTTCATGAGTGCTAAAACCTTTTTGGATGGAGAGAGGAATGAGTCTAGGATACTTCTAGGAAGAAAGACAGTTGAAAAGTAGTAGGTTGAAACTTGCAAGAGGACTGTACAATAGTTTTATTATTTGGAGGATCTACTAGAAGTCATTTTAGGAGGATCTGCCTAGAATAATATGAGAGAGAGAGAGGGGTCAATGAAGGAGAAAAGGTCAAAGTCTTTGAATTGAAAATGGTCAAAGGAGAATTGCTAATATTTAGTTTCAAGCATGGTTTTAAATAACCGTTATAACAACTTTTATAACGACGTTATAACGGTAATGCCTTGAGCCTGTTCCGTTATGTCTTGTTCCGTTCTAAAAAATAACACCCATTATTTCTTGTTACATACCGTTATTTTACGCCATAACAGTTGTTATTACCATCCATTATAACAACGCGTTATTTTCAGTATTCTCTTTTACATTTTTTACCAAAGTTATATACCATTATAACGATGTTATAGCACTGTTATTTATAAAATAACGGCTGTTCTAATTGAAATCTAATACAAAATTTGAGAAAATAAATAATAATGACGTAATGTCTACTACTTTAATGGTGGAGGTCGAGTTAAATACACCATATAACTTTGATATAGAAATATTCAAGCATTATCACTATTTTTGAATTTTAAACAATTTGATTATCCTTAACTTTTTATTTGGCTTTTGAAAACGTAACACTGTTATAACACCGTTATACAGTAACGACTTCTGCCCATTACGCCGTTATAACGTACCATTTTAAACCTTAGCTTCAAAATCAGTAGTTTATGTGGGGGAATGATTAATGGATACTAGAAAATGGGACACTCAAGTCTCACTCAATAGGAACCACTCATCTAATAGAGATGAGTGGCTGCTTTTAAAATTGGGAGTTCCTATACAAGAAATGAGGTGGAAATCAATCTAATGAGGTGTCTCACACTCTCTCTCATGTCATGGGAAACATAAGCCATTATCTTAGAGCAATTGTATTAGGGTGTAGGTTTAAGTTGGGTTTGCAAACCCACAATCCAACTCACACATTGAGTTTCCCAGCAGATATTTTTTAGGCGGTAAAAGGAATACCGCACGGTAATCCAAACTCCTCCAAACTCAATTATTTCTCTTATCACTCCCTGGCTACTTTTTCTTCCCCAAAACCAATTACAGAGTAGAGGAGAACCTCTACGCTCTCCCCAAATGGTGAACTCCCGCACCAGTAGTAGTAACACTACATCATCGACCCCATCCTTCCATAACCCACCTTCAACACCATTCGCTCAACACCCATCATCACAATTCACTTCATACCTCTACCAAAACCCATCGTAATTTCAACCCCAATTCCAATCACAGACCCCACCTCCGTTTACCATGTCGCAAGGGGATCCCAGTTATGGATAATATCAAAGTCTATTTACACTCTCTCAATCGCAACCTCAGGCGTTTAGCATGTACTATCAACCCTATCCGCTCACTCAACCTCAAGGTTTTTACCTTCAAATTACTTTAAGAACTACTTATTCCATGGTGAATCTACTCAGCACAGTCAAAGTGACGCAAATACGTCAATACCTGTTGAAGCGGCGACGACCCAAAAAGATAAAGGAAAAGGAAGAAAGAAAAAAGTACCCGTAAAACAAAGACAAAGCGTGCAAGTGCCAGAAGATGCTGAGTTTTTAGACGGGATAGATGATGGTGGAATGCATTGGACGGAAGCAAACTTTACGTGTCTCGCAAGGGCGTGGGTAACAGCTTCTGTCCAGACTACGGGCCGCACAAAGGGTTTCACTTCCTATCAAAAGGTCAACATTGCATTTAACAGAGACCCCGAGTGCCCCATACGACGATCAAATGGGTCGACCAAATCTCAGTGGTATACCCTTAATGCATAATGTGTGGTGCACAAGGGGATAGATGCTCAAGAACGGTTTAGGAATAGTAGCGGGAAAACAGAAGAAGATCGGGTACATTCTGATTTCCTTTAACTCAATTTCATTTATTTCACACGGATATACACGTTATTTATTTCTATTTGGTAATTTTGTGAATCGTAGGAAAACGATGCACACAAGATCTATCAAGGCTTGAATGGCGACAATGACTTCAAACAGCATGAAGCGTATAAGATTTTAGCGTAGGAACTGCGATGGGCCAACCTAAGGGATAATGGGTTAAACCATGCGGGGAATATACCAAGAAATGTAGCCAGGAGAACATCGGGCAATTCTTCTCCGGGGAACTCAGTCAGATCAAAAAATCTATCAGAGGACCCCAATGGCCCACCTACACCTCAATCTGTGGGCCAAAATTCTGACTTAGATTGTTCGCTGTATGAGGGTAGAAGCAGGCCCATCTGCCAAAAACTCTATAAAAAGAACCTTGCAGCACAAAAGGCATTGGAGGGTATTGCTGCATCTGGTAGCGGTATCCAAACAATGCTGGATAAACTACGATTGGAGAAGAGACAAGCGAATAAAGAAAAGGAAAGAAGAAGAACATAAGCAATGCAACACTGGCAAGCCAAAATATATTTTGAGCAAGTAAAAAAATAAGATCGCAAAATCATGGAGAAAGACCTGAGTACTCTTTCTGGACATCAATTACAATACTATCTGCAAAGGCAAGCTGAGGTCATGGAACATCTGGCCAAGAGGGGCGGACCAGGTACTTGAAGTGGTGATGAAATGTAATTTAACTTTGGTGTATATATAAGTTTTCTTTCCAAGAATGTAGTTTACCTTCTAATAATGTAACCGTTTGAATAATGTACTTTGTTATTGAAGAATGCAATCTTGTTTTCGAAATATTTATTGCCGATAATATTGTGCTAAGAAAAAGACAAGATTAATGCAATATCAAAAACATGTTTAATAAACTTGTACGACTAAAAAACATTAAATTACATCAAATACACGCAGATAAAATAATAAATGGAGTACTAAGTTTGAAGATTTCCCTTCACGGCCCATAAATACTCGATTAGATCATCATTTAGATCAAAGTACAGTTCTCAAATTTGAATGCGGTTCATTTTCAATATAAAAGATTTTATTGTTCCGCGTTCCTGTACAATATCGAACCGTTCGCCCTCGATAGTTGAGGGCTCGTCCAGATTGTAGTCTAAGTATGATGGGAATGCACCTCGTTCCTCTTTAACGATCATATTGTGCATTGTCACGTACACTTTCATGACATTATTTAAAACCTCAGGTTCCCGCAATTTAACTAGATTTTTACAACATTTAACCGAGATTGTAAAGCCCCAAACGCCCACTCTACGTCTTTTCGACAACTTTTTTGTTGTTGAGCAAATAATTTTTGTTTCACTGTAACCGGATTGGATATGGTTTGGACAATTTGGGGTATATGCTATCCACTAAGTAATACCCCATATCATAAGCTTTTCTGGCAATTGTATAATTGCAAGGTGGGGCGATACCATCGGCCAGGTAGTAAAGAGATGTGATTGTTGTAGGACATTGATATCATTATTAGACCTTGGTAACCCAACAAAAGAATGCCAAATCCAAAGGTTGTGTGAAGCTACCGCTATAAGAATCAGTGTCGCCTTGGGGTAATGACCAGTAAATTGACCGTGCCAAGATTTCAGACAATTTTTCCATATCCATTGCATGCAATTAAGGCTTCCTAACATGCCGGGAAATCCCCGTAACTCTCCAATCCCTTTTAACTTTTCGACGTCGGCCGCGTTTGGTGGTCGAAGATATTCCTTGCCAAATTTTTTTATAACCGCCACACACAACCTTTTCACACATAATAAGATTGTGCTTTCTCCTATTTGGATATATTTGTCAAAAAGATTTGCTGTAACACTGTAGCTTAGGAAACGCAGTGCTGCGACTACCATTTGGTACGGTGATAACCCCATGGTACCAGCATTGTTGGGTTTCTGGACAAAGTATTGATCATGTACAACGACTGCTTCGAATTGACGCATAAACATGTCTCTACTGATACGAAAACGTTTCCCAAATTCCCATTGCTCATATGTGCAATTCGGCTTGAAGTAGTCCCATATAATGTTCTAATGCCCCAATGGGTGATCTCGCTTTTTTCTCTTATCCTTACGGCCCATGACACTCCCGCCGTGACTCGAAGTTGCATCCTATACTACAATGTCCATTGCAGCTTGGTGCATAATGCAATTGCCACCGTACAATCAAAGATATGATCGTCAGAGGAGGACGACAATACACTTGGAGGATCACCAATGAATGAATCGGATGATGATGAAGACATTTGAGGCTTTGGAGTTGAGATAAGGGTGTAATACCAGATGGTGAACAAGTTTTCAATGAAAGAGATAAGTGTAAAAGGGAGAAATGTAAAAGGGGAAGAAGATATGGGTCTTTAAATCAGGGATTAGGCAGCGAAAAGAATACCGCACGGTATTCCTTTTACTGCGCGGTTAAAGGAACACCGCGCGGTGTTTTTTCACTGCCTAATCCCTGTTTCTATTCGAATAAACCCTAATTCTATTCGAATAAAACACCAATCCCTGTTTCTATTCGAATAGACACTAATTCTATTCGAATAAAACACCTCAGTGCAAAATTGAATAAATTTATTCCAACAGACCCTAAGTCTATTCGAATAAAACACCTCAGTGCAAATTCTGTTCGAGCAGACTTTGAGTCTATTCGAAGAAAACTATTCAGTGCAAGATTGTGCAAATTTATTCGAATAGATATTGAAAAAACTCTCACAAAAACTAATAAACTTTAGTCAATTTTAACACTAGATAGTAATGGCTAATGAACATCACACAAACTCTCCCAAAAACCATTCTAGCTAAACTACATCATGGGATTACAATAAATAAATAAAGGGAAACAGTACACAAACACGAGAAAATAAGTACTTGTAGTTATAGCTGAGCTTCTACATCGTCTACAAAAATATCAAAAACACCTATATCTACTCAGAATCATATCCAGTACCCCGCCCCCTGCAGCAACTACCACCTCCCCTGGTTCGCAGTCCAAATCTACGCTGCCTCGTCCTCGAGTCACCTCTATGTGGTTGCGGCACCACCTGTACGTGACACCCTCCCCTCAGTCGTAGGTCCTGAACGAGACAAAGAAAATTTATAAATATTTTGACAAAATAAATATTACATTAAGAAAAAAAATAAATTACTTACATGCGCATGTAGCTGGTCGTCTACACTATCCAAGTACCTCCTTAGAGTAGTACTTTAATCAGCCAACTCCTGCAGCCTCTGGTCATCCCGTGTAGACTCTGCTAGGACGAGTCGCTGCATACCATGAGTCAGGTGCCACAGCTCCTCTTTACCGTAGGAGGAAGACATGGGTGGCGGGTCCCTCAAACGATGGATGGGGGGCATCTCACGCCTCCCTGTCCACTCCATGTGACACCCGGGGTCTGTCCCCTTGGGATCGCCAGGCAAACTGAAGTCCTGGGACAAGCTATGAACCGATGCTGACGTAACCACCACGAGTGTAATACCATCCCTGAGTGTAGTGGGTCCGAGCAGATCTATATTCTCCGTACTTTGGGAATCTGTCAGAAGGTGGCCTACCTCCAAAGTTTGTTTAGCCCAGTATAAGGCGTAAGTCTCTCGCTCCTCCCCTATCACAAACTGCTCACAATCAAGGAACGCAACCAATCTCATCTCCTATAAAGTCACTGGCCTAATATCTGGCGATATGTTAAGTGGAGGATCCAAAGAAATACGCGCCTTGCCAGTCAACTGCCTCCATCATCTATCCCTCAAGTAATATTCGTAGTTTTTATTTGGTACTTAAAGTGGCATCCTCTTACAGGATAACAGTTTTGCATTCAGTACATCTTCTATCTTAGACACCGCAAATTCTAACCAAGGTTCCCAAGTGATCGTCACAATAGTGCAGTGGTCAATGTGGCATCTGCCTAGCATAAACAAATTGGATGCCTGGTCATTTGTTTTCTTCCTGTTCTCCCTCTCCCATGCTCTGAGACATGGATAGGCTGAGAACTTAACCTCTTCCTTGGCTATAGGATGGCCAACCCCACAATACTCGTAGAACCAATACTGCATTTCGGAACAACATACAAAACAATTAGAAATTATATTTAAGACATTTTTAGTAGCTGATATTTGATTTGTAACTTGTAAAAGGAAAAGGTGTTAGTGTACCATCAGAGGTTGGGAAAATCCTGTGATGGCACCCTCATTCTGATGACATGGCTGAGCTGAATATGATTGACTCCCTGGTTTACAACTCGTTCCCTAAATCATTTTCTGGGGACCCCTTAGAATCATATCCTGTGAACTTTGGTGAAGACTTTGATGAAAATCCAATTGTTGAAGAGCTTAATGCTCTACGCGAATCAACACCTATTTTTAACAAGTCCAAATGGAGACCTCATGTTGAACCTCTGGAACCGTCCACTACTTTGCCTATTCCATCTATTGTTAATGCACCCTAGTTAGACCTCAAGCCATTACCTATGACTTTGAAGTATGCTTTCTTAGGTGATTCAAACACTCTGCCTGTGATCATAGCTTCCAACCTCAATATTGACCAAGAAAGTAGATTGTTGGGTGTCCTTGAAAGAAACAAATCAGCCCGAGGGTGGTCTATAGCAAACTTGAAGGGAATTAACCCAAACTCTTGGAATTAGCCCAAGCATGCATCGCATTAATCTCGAGAAAGGTGCTAAAAATTCTTGCGAGATGCAACGGAGGTTGAATCCCACCATGATGGGGGTGGTGAAAAAGGAAGTTCCCAAACTTTTGGAATCGGGTATCATATACCCCATTTCGGATAGTAAGTGGGTCAGTCCCGTTCAGGTTGTCCCAAAGAAATTAGGGATTACTATAGTTGAGAATGAGAATAATTACCTAATCCCCACCCGCTTGACCACCGGATATCGTGTATGTATCGACTACAGGAAATTGAACACGGTCACAAGGAAAGATCATTTTTCTCTTCCTTTCATTGATCAAATGCTTGAACGCTTAGCCGAAAAAAGTTATTACTATTTTCTTGACGGTTATTCTGGATGCAATCTGATCTCCATTGCCCCAGAAGATCTGGAGAAGACAACTTTCATGTGTTCCTACGGGACATATGCTTATCGACGTATGCCATTTGGGTTATGCAATACACCCACTACATTCCAGCATTGTATGATGAGCATGTTTTTTGATATGGTTGATAAATTTCTTGAAATCTTTATGGATGATTTTTTAGTGTTTGGATCGTCTTTTGAGGAATGTTTACACCATTTAGAGCTCGTGCTAGAATGATGTACACAAACAAATTTGGTGTTAAACTGGGAAAAGTGTCACTTCATGGTGACACAAGGGATAGTTCTTGGACACATTATCTCCAACAAAGGGATCGAAGTTGATAAGGTCAAGATCAGCATTATCTCGTATTTACCTCCACCTCGGATCGTTAAGGCCATTCGATCATTTTTGGGGCATGCTGGGTTTTATTGCCGGTTCATCAAAGATTTTAGTAAAATTTCTCAGTCCTTATGCAATTTACTTGTTAAGGAGACTAATTTTAACTTTGATAATGCATGTATTGGAGCTTTTAAGAAGCTCAAACTTTTATTAACTTCAACCCCTATCATCCAACCTCCCAATTGGGAACTTCCCTTCAAGCTCATGTGTGATGCTTCTGATTACGCTGTTAGAGCGATTTTAGGGTAAAGAGTAGATAATAAACCTCATATTATTTACTATGCTAGTCACACGCTCAATGACGCATAGTTAAATTACTCTACCATGGAGAAGGAGTTATTAGCCATTGTATTTACCTTGGAGAAATATCGATCATACCTTGTTAGATCCAAAATCATTATTTTCACCGACCATGCGGCCTTAAAGTATTTACTATCTAAAAAAGACGTCAAGCCTCGGTTAATCAGATGGATTCTTTTGTTACAAGAATTTGATATCGAAATTCGAGATATGAAAGGTGTTGAGAATGTGGTTGTGGATCATCTATCTCAAATTCTCACTGAGGGTGCTGAAGATTTTCTCCCTATCTTAGAGACATTTCCTGATGAGCAGCTCATGGCTGCCTCACAAATGCCTTGGTACTCCGATATTATTAATTATCTTGCTACGTAGCGATTACCTGCCCATTGGTCAAAGAAAGATAGAACCAAAATCTTGCACGAGGTTAGACATTTTAGTTGGGACGATCCTTATCTTTATAAGTTTTGTTCTGACCAAGTGATTAGGAGATGCATCCCAAATGATGAATTCCATAGTGTACTCACATTTTTACATACCTTAGCTTGCGGAGGACATTTTAGGACTAAGAAAACTGTTGCAAAAGCCCTTCAATCTGGTCTTTATTGGCCTACCCTTTTTCGTGACGTACATACCTTTTGTTCTAAATATAATAGGTGCCAGAGGACTGGGAATATTTCTCATCGAAACATGATGCCCTTGAATAACATCCTTATTGTTAAACTATTTGATGTTTGAGGCATTGACTTTATGGACCCATTTCCTTCTTCTCGCGGTTACCTTTACATTCTAGTTGCAGTCGGTTATGTTTATAAATGGGTTGAGGTGGTGCCATGTCAAACGAATGACCATAAGCTCAGGCTAAAAATTTTGAAAACCATTTTTAATCGTTTTGGCACCCCTCAGGCAATTATTAGTGATGGTGGTAAACATTTTTGTAATCGTGTCTTTCAATATCTTTTGAAAACTTACTCCATCACTCATAAAGTTGCCACACCTTATCATCCACAAACAAGTAGTCAAGTCGAAGTATCCAATCGGGATATTAAAAGAATTTTAGAAAAAACTGCTTGAACCGATCATAAATATTGGTCTGATCGTCTTGATGATGCCCTTTGGGCATATCGAACAGCTTATAAAACTTTGATTGGTATGTCACCCTATAGACTTATCTTTGGGAAGGTTTGCCACTTACCTGTGGAATTGGAACATAAGGCTCTCTGGGCTACAAAGGCCTTCAACTTTGAAATGGATAAAGCCGGATCATATTGAAAACTTCAACTTTCTGAACTTGATGAACTTCATCACGAGGCTTATGAAAATGCAAAAATTTACAAGGAACAAACTAAAGCTTTTCATGATAAGTCGATTGTTCGTAAAAATTTTGAGCCTAATCGGAAAGTGTTACTCTGCAATTCACGGCTACATTTATATCCTGGGAAATTACGTTCTCATTGGTACGGCCCTTTTGTAGTTAAAACTGTTTATCCTCATGGTGCCATAGAGGTGGAGGATCCTAAGAATAAAAATATTTTTAAGGTTAATGGCCAACGATTAAATCCGCACTTAGAGTCCTACACTTTTGATGAAGAGATAATATTTTTAAATGATCCAGAAAATCAAAACTGATATTATGTACCCCTATAGTACCATTATAAATAATTTAAGTATAAGGGTACATTTGTCTGGCTGAAGACGATAAACTTAGCGCTTCTTGGGAGGCAACCCTTAACACATTCAGGTAAAATATTTTAGTTTTCCTCTTCCATTTATTTTCTTGTTCTCCAACATTGAGGGCAATGTTTGATTTAAGTTTGGGGGTAGGAAACCATTTCTTGATATACTTTTTGAAGAAAAGTAAAATAATAGCACTTTGACAATTTATGATATATTTTTGAGTAATTTCCAAACACTTAAACTGATTTTATCTTGACATAAATATTATGAAAAAACCTAATTTTTGAAATTGTACTAAGTATACACTAGAATATTTTGGAATATCTTAAGCTAGATGTACTATCTTTTTATTAGCGACTAATTTAAGTTAACTTGGCATATTTTGGAAACGTACACTTCACTGTAGTTTTGCAATTAATACCCTCAATTGATTTTTATTCAGTATAAGGGAAATTTAGCATTTATGTTAGGAATAGTTTGCTATAAGGGAGACAACTGCCTAAGAATAAGTTCATTCCTAAGATAAATAAATAAAATAATAATAAAAAGCCAAATGTGCTCTAAAAACACACGATGCAAGGCTAGTCGCATGATTAAAAACTGAAAGAGGAAAATTATCACCAATCTTGAGTTTGACCATGAACTATGTGAAAGAAGCATAAGAAAATATTACTTGTGAGAATCCTGAGTCTAGGTCATGATAGGGCACCACACCCTGGCAGCCTTCACCAACTGGCAGGGATTGTCGACCGAAAACTCCTTGTTACGGAGGCTTCACTAAGAAATAAAGTACTCAAAAGAAATGGCTTTCAAAAAGAAAAAAAAATCTAGGAACACGAATTAACTAAGGCACTTGTCAAACTGACAGTTAAATTTATTCCAGTAAGAACTAGACTACCAAAAAACCGAGTAAATTATTCTAGACAACGTATTAGGTGATAAAACTATTTTTATTGTACACTCAAATATAGCTAAAGCAAAATACTTGAATCTCTTTCTAATCTTGAGGAAGTACCCTTAGTTTCGGATAAGCTTAAAATATTTTTTGGTATACATAGGAAAATAACCAGTTTAAGTATTTTTTTTCATTGGTATATTTTTGTCACAACTAAGTAAGGATAAGTTCACAGGAAATGAGTCATAAGTATTCTAGAATTGTTTAAAATGTCATTATTGACTTTTGTGGGTATAGTCACTGTAAACCCTCAAGAGACAACACTCGCCCACCAGGGTAAACCTGGGGGTTTAACGGCTTGCTGCATACGCTAAATGTAACCGCGTGACATGCAAAAATGGTTTTTGCTTACTTTTGCTCGAGGGCTAGCAAAATATAAGTTCGGGGGTATTTGATAGACATGTAATATTTACGTGTACAACTCCTAAATTTATATCTACCTAGTCATTTATTAAATAAATGTGACATTAATAGTGTTTTTGTTTGTATTTACAGAAATCGGTCACATGATAAACAAGTCGTACATTTTATCGGTTTTTAACGAAGAGCAAGGGTGATGCACTCCAACAATGATTCTTATTTGAAGTTGTCAACCAAAGGCCCATGGATGGAAGCCCATTGAAGTGAATTAGATATAGATATTATTCTCATGAATTGTACTTTATATTAATGGTAATATTTTGTAACCCTTCCTATACTCTATAAATATGAGGGGAATCTCACCCATGAGAGATCATCTTGGAGAGTATAAATTAAAGTTCAATAAGCAATAAAGTTTTTGTTGTTCTCTTGTTCTTGTCTTTTAATTTAATCGTAGTAATAGTAGTATAGCAATGATTAAAGGGATGAGTAGCTAATCTTCTTTGCCAAGGCTAGATGAAGCTCTACCCAATGTAGCTTTAGTGTAGATTATGTAGCTTAGTTAGAGTAATTACTTTCTCTTTATCCCAGAATATTGCATATTCGTATTCCTTCATCCTATGCTTGACCATAGCTAGGATTAGGAGGAATAATGAATCTATGTAACCATCTTGTTGGACAATATGCCCGACAAAAGATATGTAATACGGAAACTCATAATTTACTTTAATTATTTATGCTATCTGACGGTTAAAAAGGGTCGAGTGGAATCGATGCTTTGGTTTCCACTCCAATTTATCTTGCAATTTGTTTTGTTCTTCTTTTTATTTCAAAACCTACACAAACTTGTTGTTATTGGATAAAACTAGTAGCTCAAAGTATAATTTGCACCGCAAGTCTCTAGGGATACAACCCCACTTATCCTTGTACTTAACAGTACACCGTGCACTTGTGGGTCTTTTAAGATGAAGATTTATAATCGATCATCGAGTACTGGAATATTTATATGAACTTATTTAAATGTATTCAATATCTCGTCAAATTGAATCCCTTTATTAGCCGGAAGAAGGGATTGTGGATAAGGCACCTTTGGCTCAATATGTATCTTTTGTACTGAAATAGATAAGGTAGGCAATTCCTTAGATTTGTTAGAAGGTTCATGGTTTCTTACTACAACAGGTTCACTCGTACCTACCTCATCCTCAATAGCAATGGGTGTTGGATCAGCCCTAGGCATTTCAACTCGTTTATCAATTTGTCTACCACTTTAAGGAGTTGTAATGGCATTAAGCTATTTTGGGATTGAGCTAACATCTAACCCCGGTGGATCTTTCGGATTAGATATAGGTTGGCTAGGTAGCTTGCCTGGGGGTCTCTCATGCAATGTATTTGCCAATTGTCCTATCTGAGTCTCTAAATTAGAGATAGATTATGATGTAGAATTCTGATTCACCAAAGTCTATTGTTGGAATTGCATCATTTGTTGCTAAAATTGCAGTGCTTGTTTTTAACTTTCCATTTATTATTTTTGACTTTCCATTGATTATTGCATGTAGAGAGCAAGGGTGTCTTTCAAAGATAGTTTAGGTGGAGTTGGCAAGAACTGTTTGGATGACTAGATGGCTTGCTGAGATGCTTGAGGATAAGACGAAGAATTAGGATTTCTATGCAATTTATGAGCTGAGGTCTGTGGCTCTCAAAAATTAAGACTGGGTTGGTTGTTCTTCCACGAAAAATTTGGGTAGTTCTGTCAAGTTGGCTTTATGGGTCAAATGGCCTCTTGTAGGTATTATTCAAAGCATTCACTTGCTCTATATTGTCATTCTTTTCATTTAACATGGGACACATTTGAGTCACATGGGTGACATCATAACAAACGGTGCACCCCTGTTACTGAACTTGGTTCACACTACCCTCAGATTGATTCATAGTTATAGCCTCGATTTTTGGGTAAGAGTATCTAATTAGGCTTTAGTGGTTGTTCCCTCACTAACCTCATGCAAGCCATCTTTCTTGTCTATACAAACATTTCTATATGGATCAGAGTCCCATTGGTGAGAATTCTCAGCCAATGTCTCGAGCTCCTCATAAGCTCTATCGGGTTCAAGGTCCTGAAATTTACCACTATGCATGGATTCTAGCCTGTAACGATTCTCAGATGTCATTCCACGATAAAAAATTTTGACTAAATGTTGTTTTCCAAAACCATGATGGGGACATTGTGAAAGAAGATCTTTATATCTCTCACATGCCTCGTAAAACATTTCGCTCCTATTTTGAGCAAATTCAACAATTGTATTTCTAAGAGCAAGGGTTTTTCCCATTGAAAACCATTTAGTTTTGAACATAGTCTCTATTTGGTCCCATGAACTGATAGATGTTGGTGCAAATGAATCAAGTTAATGACTCGCCTTGTCTTTTAGTGAGAATGGGAAAAAATGAAGGCAGACAGAATCCTCAGAAAAATGTTGATATTTTGATAGCGCATAGATTTTCTTAAATCCGTGGACGTACTTATGAGGTCTCTTAAATTCAAGCCCATGAAATTTAGGTAACATTTGGATCACACTAGGCTTGATTTCATAATGATTTGTTGTGACGGCTGATAACACAATGCACGAAGGTATATCACTCACCACTGGGGTCCAATAGTCTCTAAGAGATATGGCGGTAGCCATGATTGGTGGTTTGACTTCTAGCTCAGCAACAGGCTCAGATGGGTCAACTCTAGATAGATTACCCTCCTTCAAAATTGAGGGTCTTAAGTTCTCTATTGTGTTAATTGGGCGAAGTAGTCACCCTCTCCGCTATGGCTGAGGTGGTGGGCCGTAAATAGGCAATGGTTCTGGCAAACTTCCTAAACGTTTTTCTCCACGTGTCCAATTGATCATGCACAACTAATAATTAATAAAATTCGGTACCCGGTGTGGTAAACAATCAATCAAACCTGGACTCTAGCACATCAACATTTTTTAGATGTAATAATTAGGTTTCCTCTATATTCTTTTATGTTCAAAATGGGTAGGATGGCAAAAGGCTTTGGTTCCTATACTTTCCTGCGTCATTATGCTAGTACCAAGTTAAAGTAGATGTTCAATCCTCACGCCCGAGCAAGTCGCCTTATCGTACGTCAGCACTCGCAACGGTGACGTCGTAGACCTATAACCGGTATTTCACGGCGCTAGGCTAAGGCCGTATCCTACAAATTCGTGTTTGTACCCCGGTCCGGTACACCTATCCGTTAGGTAATGAAATCCCACAGGAATCTTGCTACTCTTTTTTATTAGCAGTTATTTTGAGGCCTGAGACGTTCAATTTTTCATATCCTTAATGGGTGGTCCCACTTGTTATAGAGCTTTTTGGGTGATTAAATCCCGCAAGTCTCTAACAGTTTTTACCTTTAGTAATGTTAGAATGAAAAAAAAATATTAAACAAAATAATAGGTCAATCCAGTCACGGCAAATTTTTCATTAGAGCAGCGTGTATTTATACAGTCCACACGACTTTATATGTCCTATTTCCGAGGCATAGCGGATATCTACCCCTTCTAGATGTCAAGTTTTAAGAAGTACCAACCTACGGGAAGTGTTACGCAGTGTAGTTGTGGCCGCCGCTTCACTTAGGGGGCACAAGAACGATGGATTTGATGATTCTTTCAGCTTTGTGTATTGTCCGTCACGTTTCCAACTTTGTGACTATCCTGCAAAATAAGAGAAAAAGGATTAGTAAATTTGCGACAAGAATATTAAATCAATTTCCAAGTTTATTGTAGTCTATGATGTCTTGATTTTCAAATGCGCATATCTTTCAGCTCGGCTGAGGGAGAGCACTAAATAATATCAATTTGGAAAGATATTTTAGAATGAAAAAATATTTAAGAAAGAAGTTTTCTATAATTTAGCTTCCCAAATGCTCAAAACATGTGATGAATGAACAGCGGCGACATTTACGGAGACTATTTTTTTAATGTTTTTTTCTAAAGGTTGTACCTCACAAACGACTTAGAAAAAAAATATAATCTATAGCAATTCGGAAAGGGTTTTGAATTATCTAAAACTTTTGTACAGAACGTATTTCCCAATTGTGAAGTATAGATGATCAAAAATGGTGAAACATTCCGGGACAGACTTCACAGATACTATTGCGCCAAAAGCACGAAACAATCCCTTTTTTTAAATAAAACTAGAGAAACATAAATAAAAATGATAATAATAGAAACACTATATGCCATTACTAGCCCACTATACTTTTCAACGAATCTTAGACACAAAGAATTTTGAAATTATTGGCACGGTATTAGAAAAAATTAACAAAGAAAATTTTATATTAGAGGGAATAGTTTTCAACGATTCCTCCCCGACAATGGCACCATTTGATAAGAGGTTTTTAAGGCCTCTACAAAATATCCGCTCAAAGTATGGTTGTCGAATTGTAACACGAATGAGTGGGATCGAATCCACAATGAGGTTTGGGAAAACAAATACTTTCTAGGCCGAATAACGATTATATACGAGATAAATCTAAGAAGAATAAATAAAAACTAATTATAAAACATAATGAGAGAGAAAGCTAAGGTTTAGACTTGGCATCTTCCTTTCAAAGCACTAATCGATATATAACTAGATTCAAATATCTCTACCCATCATATGTTCATGTTAAGACACATTGATGTTGTAAAATAAACCACTAAATCTATGGTCAAGCATTTAGTGGTTATGCTTTTAAGAAATGGCGATGAGTGTCTTGGAGAATTATTAACTAAACCATGCATGGCTAGGCTTGAGTGAGTTCTCTAGTGTTTTCTTTTCTTTAGATCACCAAATCAAGTCTACGGTTAGTAGCACTTGTTTGTATCCAAAGTTATCGTACAGTAAATCGAAGCTATGGTCAAGCCTTTAATATGATAAAGTAACTTATCAATTATAATTTACTAAGAGAGAACTAATTAGAACCTAATTATTATCAACTATTGCTCATCTAAGAAGAGGCCTCATCCTAGCCTTAGCTAGGAGATTAGCCTCTCATCTCGGACTTTATCGTATTAACAACTAAAAAAGACATTAACAAAAATTAAACTAAAAGAGAAGAAGAGACAATTAAATAAAACTTATTACTTTATTTCTTCAAAACTTGCTCTAATATGAGATGCCCAATTACAATGGGGGGAGGGTTCCTTTTATAGGATAAGGAACCCAAATTTAGAAACTATACATTAAATTTTAAAGAATATTTGCACAATAATATCATCTAATATTATAACCAAATACCTAATATTCGTGGATATAATTTCCTTAAGTGATGTAAATATATTTTTTCATGGAAACTCTTGCATATATCTTTAATATTAAATATCTTTAAGGATCTTGGATGCAATATATTCTTTGATCTTATTCTTCTAAAATATTTGTGTATATATTTCTTCAATCTTGGGACCAAATATATTGTGTCTTTGACTTTTTGTGCTATGAATTGCTAGAGACACTTTTACTTGACTTTAAGAGCTTGGCTTCAAATATCTATCTCCAATAGCTACAATCAAAAAAACGCGCATAAGTACCCAAAATTAAATATAATGAATGACTAAAATACATGCTCGAGTATATTAAAAATGTCATAATTACGCGCTCATCAGATTCTCTGTGTTCTTCTATTGTTAACTCGTCCATCATTGGTACTAAGCAGATTGTTGTACTTATTCAGAGGGCTAAATTTATAAAGAATAGAGATTTATAAGATGCTAGTCACCAAGGTTGGTTTTTTGTTTGTGACTGTTCTTGATTCGATGTTATTTTGTATTTGTATGATGATTGATTAAAACCCAATATAGGTAATACTTGTATGTATGTGGTGTATGAGTTAATTTAAATAATATGTGGTATTTGTCAAAAAAAATTGTAGAAGTGTGATTTTCGGGTTTTGGGCTTTTTCTGTGTTTTGGAGATGAAATTGGGATGTTGTTAATGTTAGAGTGTGACGTTGGCAATAATGGAGTATTGTGCGTGCAGGGGTTTGATTTGATTTGGTGTTAGATGGATAGAGGAACGATTTTGGTTACTGTAGGTATTTGGCCTGAATACGTTGAGAAAAATACGTTGCCTAATTTTACGTTGTATTTAGCTCGAATTGGTGTCGGGGATACCTTAAAATCAATTTTTTTCTATGTTTCCATTTTTGGCGGGAAACTGGACGCATATGTATTGTCTACGAGAAGCTTGTGGATATACCTAATTATTAACCTCGGGAAAATTGATAAGTAACTTAAATATTGGTTGAAGAAAGCAATGTTGACATTAGAACTTAGCAAAAATTGTATTTATAACTCTAGTCGAGAACTAGATAGTAGCAAATATGATGGTTCGTTGGAGAAAAAATCTTCGACAACGGTTGGTAGTATAGTAAATAATTTGTACCGACTATCCATGTGATAATAACTCAAAGTACTATGTAGTGCAGAAAAATGATATGTCACTAATGTAAAAACAAATAATATGATTCCCAAGTTCGAAAGGGCTGAACCAGTCAAAAATACTAGTTTTCATGATGCTGTCGCAAAAGGAATTATGTCTAGTATTGTCAATGTAGAGCCAATAATTATCGATCTGACCACCTATGTACAAGAGTTGGGTAGGGATGTTGTTGTGGTTTGTCGAGGGTTTGGGGCGGAGAATGAGGTTGTGTCATATTCTGATGAAGAAAAATCATAGACAGATGTCGAACACGAGCCCCAGAATAATGGTCGAGGAGAATGTGATGGTAGAGGTAGGGACGGAGGTGATTTAGAGGTAGATCTAGATCTTGATGGGGAGTATTATGGAGATGGGGAAGAGAAGAATGAAATTTTAAATTTCAAAAAAAAGTATGATATCCTCGAAGATGTAAGGTTGGAGTATTATGGGGAGATGATTGATTAAGAAGAAGGTACTCTCGTTCATCGAGAACAAATTAAGAAAGGTTTGAAGTTGCCGTTTCGAGCTGATCAAAAGAAATTTCTACAAAAATTCAACGTTGCCCCTAGTCAGTTTAACCTGAACGTTTATTACTTATTTTGGGTAGTGACAGTGTTGAATACTCGACTGAAGGAGAGGGGAGAGTAGTTGATATCTGTTGATGATCTGTGTGTTTATTTCACACTAAAGTAGAATTCAAGCAAAGTTTGTTATAGGTATCTAGCCAGATTTCTCAAGAGGCCCCTGCTGTACAACACGGTCTCGATAAGGAGAAAATATTTAGCTAATTGTCTACTTGTGTTGGAGAACTATGAGTTTGATCCAAAGGACCCTAGGAAACCTCTGAAGTTGAAAACTTTTACTTAGGCTAGTGGTAAATATGTGTAGGTTGATTTTTATTTTTATTTTTTATTTTTTTTATTTTGTCGAACTCGTTATCTTGTGTATATGCTAACTGACTGGGTTTTTTTTTGTGCAGCTGCGAAGGAGGTCAATAAAAACTCAACAGTGAAAGAAAAGTTATACAACCTGAGAACAAATTACTTTGGTCGAATTGATTCCCTCGTCCAAGATCAAGAGATAGTGGAAGATTTGTTCAGAGAGGCTAGGTTAAAGAGATCTGGAACAAAAAGAGACGATGTTTTTGTGATCACTGGGAAGATGTCAGCTAGAAACAAAAGAGCTGCCAATACGAGCCTGCCCCTCAAAAACCCAGGCCTAAGTAGGTAAACCACAGATTCTGCTATGGCAAAAAAAGAGACCTTGCTAACTAGGGTCTTTGGGAAAGGTGGGAAGAAGAAAAGGGTTGCCACTCTTCTTCCTCTTGCACATGTTCAACCTTCTAAGAGGTTGACTCGACAACACCATATCGAGAAGGAAGGGAAAAAGGAAGTTGTTGGGTCGGGGATGGAAAGTACCCCAGAGAGTCGACCAGCAAAGGTTACTAAGGTACCTCAGTAGAAGGTTGAAGGTGTGAAGAAGAATTCTCCTGCATCCCTCAAGTCCAAGCTTATTGGGACCTTGGTGGACTCTGAAGAAGAGATCCAACAAACCATAGAGTCATTTACAGCTTGGACGATGTCGATGGAACAAGACTTTGGCGACTACTTAGCTAGAGCAAAGAATATCTCTACCTTTTTCGTCGAAGGTCATCACATTATTTCGATTAATACATTATTTCAATTAATGAAGTTGGTCCCTTCCTCGAGATCTCATATTTTAACTATAATGCAAATTAAGAAGTTGTTTCTCGATGGTAAGCCTCTACTTTTGGGTGACAGAGTTTAGCCAATGAGCTTCTTGTCTCCAAGAATATTGAGAAGGAGCTAGTGCGGGAGAAGGAAGAGCTTGAAGCAATGTTGGGGAAGTTGAAGGCTGGTGCGGTGAAGTCGAAGAAGGCTGCCATTCGCGACGTTAAAAATATATGAGAGGCAGAGAGAAGGAAGGGTATCAAGAAGGTGAAGGCTGACATGGCGAATGAGAGGAAAGAAGCCCTAGCCTTTCGAAAGTCAAATTTTGAAGATGACGTCTACGAATAAATCCTGGCTGTATAGAAGTCGTCGGAGGCAGAGAAGGCGAAAGCTCTTGCCGAGGTTGCCGCAGAGTCGGATCTGGCAGTGATCAACTCATTGAAGCTCATGAAGGCCAACTTCTCTGGCCAATTCGACATCATGGAGGAGAAAAAAGACTTCCACAAGGATCTGGCTGCAGCTGCTGGGGCTAAATTTGTAGACTCCGATGCCGATGATGAGGTGGTCGAGACTTAAGATGTTACCCCTACTTTGGTCAATGGTGCAGAACAGATGGGTGGGGAACTTCTTGATGATCTGACCCTCGGTATCCCAGTTAAGATGACTATGCCAATCATTTCTCCAGAGAAGTAAATAATATTTAATGTAGTACATTTTTGGGCAAGTGTGAAAGCAACATTTTGTACAAGTGGTCGATTGGACCTAGTAACTCTGATTTTTTTTTTGAATGATTTTACTTAATAATTTTAATTTTGGAAATTGTTTATTTAAATTGTCGATGATTGATAGATAGGTATTCGACCATATAGAACATGATGTTTGATATGTTTAAGTGTTTAGATCGTGATAGTTAGCAGAATAAGTAAGATATACTATTTTTTAGATATGTCAGATATTGCCCGCTTAAGGGGTATCTGAGTGGACTAAGAAGGTGGCCATGGTATGGCTTATCGAATTTTAGTAATGATTATCAGATATATTTCCTTGATAGGAGATTTGGTTTGACTAATAAGATGGTCAAGCTATGGCTTGCTGAATTAGGAATGATGGCCTTATATTCTCCTTTATGGGGTATCTATTTTTGATGAATAGAACAACCATGTTATGTCTTGCCAAATTTAGGAATGATGGGCAGATATGTATTCTTCTATCAGGATATCTGTTGTCAAATAAATGGGACATAGATTTGACACTAGTTCTATAAAGTTGCGCCGATAATTAAGGTAAAAGATTTATTGAATCAATACGAAAGATAACTTCTTTATTAAAAAAGAAATAAATTACAACTCTTATTTGCAGAACATTATAACATTTTCAATTGGGCTATCTTCCATGGGAATTCGAGTTGCAATTATTCTTCAGTCATTAACTAGTATGTGCCACTATCAGTCTTGTCACTTACAATGTAAGGCCCTTCCCAATTTTCTGATAATTTTCCTAAGTTTTTTGGTCGAGTACTGTCTTGAATTTGTCAAAGTACAAGGTCACCAATGTTGAATGTCCATTTCCTCACTTTCTTGTTGCAAGCTTTTCTTAAAGTATCATGGTATCGCCCCAAGTTTGAAATGATATGATCTCAAGTTTCTTCGATCCAATTAAGTTTATATAGAAGTTTAAGTTTGTTTTCTTCATCTGTGACTTGTCTTCAAGAAGTTGGTAGGTCAAGATAGAAAGGAATGATAGCTTCAGTACTGAAGTCGATCATTAATGGTGTACAACCTGTGAATATTCAAGGTGTAGTCCTATATGCCCATAAAATACTGAGTAGCTCTTTGACCTATCTCCCTTTCTTTTCATCTAGGAGCTTTCGTAATCCTGACTTGATACTCTTATTTATAGCCTCAAGTTGGCCATTTCCATATGGATAATAAGGCGTCGAACTAGTCAACTGGATCTTATATTTGTGGAAGAATTTGAGGAGTTTGTGGCTGATAAATTATTTTCCATTATCCGACCTTATTATTTGTGGACAACCGATTCTGGTGATGATGTGCTCCCATCGAAATTTAATTACTTTAATTTTTCCAGTGTGACAAAGTGGAATAGCCTCGACCCATTTGGTGAAGTAATCTGCAGCTATAAGGACAAATTTTGTGCTTCCTGATGCGGGGTAGAATGAACCAATGATGTCGATTGCCCATCGTTTAAATGGCCAGAGGGCATTGCTAACATGTAAGTCGAGGGCTGAACTTTTGATGTCTTGAGCGTAGATTTAGCATATTTGCAGTATTTTTAAACAAAATCTTTACAGTCTTATCTCATCTTCGGCCAGTACAAACCTTTAGTGAATACCCTTTGTGTCAGTGACTGATCTGAGACATGTGCAATGCATATTCGTTCGAGAAGTTCCTTAATTCTAACTTGTGCGCATTTCTGCGAAAGGAAAGTTTTTGACCTAACTATTACTCTAGGGGGGTTAGCAAAGCAATTATGTCTCGTGAACCTTGCGATATCTTTCACTTCGGTAAAATGATGAGAACGCAGAAAGAAGAAAGAGGTTGCATAGGTAGATAGGGATGGTGGTACTGAGAAAGTAGATAGTGATTCTAGTGATACCGAATCCATCGAGGAGCGATCGGCTATTAGTAAGTCAATGGATCTTATGCGTAATCTTTGTATCAATTTTAAAATAATTTTGTTGGAATTCGACGATTCAATCGGCGCCGAGAAGTTGGATAATTGGTTAGATAGGTTAGAGACCTATTTTTTCATTTACAAATACTTTAATGCCCAAAAAATATGTTTTTCAATATTTAAATTCGTAAGTCATGCACTCACGTGGTAGAAGTCCTATCGGAAATGTTTTAAAGTTGGAAGCTTGGGTTAGAAAGAGTTCAAGGTGCTGGTGAGGAAGCAACTTTATCCGATTCGGTATGAGCAAGAAAAATGGTTCAAATGGCATAATTTGCGACAAAAGTATGGGCAATCCATACAAGTGTTCACTACGGAGTTTCATAAACAACCGTTGGTTATGGACATTAATGTGGACAAATATGAGGTATTCATAAAGTATGCAGGGGGTTTGTCAGAGTCCATTAGATGGGAGTTGATACTCTTTACTGTGGCGAATATCAAAGATGCTACCGTAAAAACAATTGCTAATGAAGGTAAGTACTTAAAGAATGACAAAACAGAGGACAAGAGAAAGTTAGGGTACAAGTCTAGTTGGAAGAATAAACACAAAGAGGAGTCCAAAGGAGAGAGGTCTTCATCCAAGGGGAATTACTACAGCCATTATAAGGCAAATGGACATATTTCAGATAAATATTGGAAACTTCAACCAGAGCTTAGGCTAAAGAAGGAAAGGAGCAAGAAAGAGAAATGTGCATTAGCCACAAAAATTGTTGATCTTTTAGATTTTGATAAGCCGAATCCTAAACTTACTGTTATATTTCAGCAACCTATGGCTACCGAGGAGACAAGTCGGGAAGAATTTTTCCATGTTAGCATTCAAGTGAAGCAGAGCTTAGTAGAGGCCATCATATATCCGGGAAGTCCGAAGAATTTGATCACTGAGGCAGTGGTGCAGAAGATGGGTTTGGCTACTATGGCTTATCCTAAGCCGTATGGTTTGGATTGGATTCAGAAAGATACGGAGTTGATGATCACAAAGTAGTGTGCATTCAAGTTTATGATTACTAAAAAGTTTATTGACGAAGTGAAGTTTGAGGTAGTTCATTTGGATGTGTGTCAAGTCATCTTGGGTATCTCTTATCTTTGTGACTGAGATGCGATTCTTTACCGTAGAGCTCGCAAGTACCGCCTTGTGAAGAAGGGGAAGGAGTTTCATATAAATGCTTCTAAAGAACATGACACCACCAATAATTTACTAACGGCAAATCATGCAAAGGGGGTTGTTAATGCGAGCAACAAGTTTGTATTATTGTTGGTACGACCAGTTCAAGAGGGTCCATCGGCTAAGGTGCTGTCTACTTTGGCAATGTCTCCTAAGCAACAAACCGAATGGGGAAGTTATAAGAGGAGTATAAAGACTTGTTTCTGGGCATAAAAAGGATGTGGATCATGATATCACCTTGGTGAATGGCGAACCACTACCCAGCATTGGGCGGTATCATACTTCTGTAACCGAGTTTAATGAGATCAAGAAATAGGTACAAAAACTGCTAGAGCAAGGGGATATTAATCTGAGTTGCTCACCTTGTGGTTTACTGGTATTATTGATGCCGAAAAAAGATAGGTCATGGATAATATGTGTGGATTATTGGGCGTTGAACAAGATTACTGTGAAAAATCATTTTCCGCTTCCATAGATTGACAAATTTTTAGATAAGTTACAGAAGGCTCAGTATTTTACCAATCTGGATCTTAAGTAGGGTTACCATTAGGTTAGAATCTGGGAAGAAGATACTTAGAAGATGGCTTTCAAGACCAAATAAGGACTCTTTGAGTGGTAATGATGCCTTTTGGGTTATGCAACACTCCAGCGACATTTATGAGGTTGATGAATAAGGTACTTCGCATTTTTATTGATGATTTCGTAATTATGCATTTAGATGACATCTTAAGATATAGTTAACCTTGGGTGGAGCACCTCGTGCATATACGCAAAGTGTTGGGCGTATTGTGATCACAACAACTCTTTCTGAATGGGAAGAAGTATGAGTTTAGGAAGAAAGAGCTAGTATACTTTAGATTTATTGTTAGTTGTGGTGAACTTAAGGTTAATCCAGAGAAGGTCTCAGTCGTTACTGATTGTCCTAGACCCTGTACATTGACAAAAGTGAGAAGTTTTATGGATTTTTGTCTGTATTTGCAGAAGTTTATTTGGCATTTATCGCAAATAGCCACACTGTTGCATTCCTTGACAAAGGTCAGTGTAAATTTTATGTGGGAAGACCACCATGAGAAGACTTTTCTGTTGCTGAAGCGCAAGATTACAGATGTGCCAGTATTAGTATTGCCCAATTTGCAGCAGCCTTTTGAGGTCAAAATAGATGCTTAGACTATGCATTAGGGATAAAATTTTTTACAGGATGGGAAGTCAGTTGCTAGTATGCAGTTATCATACCTAAGATAAGAAGTTCTGCGTATTATATCAATCAGTGAAGCATTGACGAAGTTACTTATTAGAGAAGGAGGTTGTGGTAAATTTTTATCACAAACAATTATAGTTCTTATCTACGCAGTCCAAGCTACAACAAGCTCGCCATATGATGTTGATGTCGTACCTATAATAATTTACCTTGATGATTAAGTATATGAATGGAGTGGACAATAAAAGGGCTGATATGTTATCTCGACCCCCATTGCCAACTATTTTTGCTTTATTGGTAGCTATGCATATACAACCTATTATTCTTTCAGAATATGTTATAGGGTATGACGACGACAAGGAGCTCAGTATGATTTACCAGAAGTTGCTGCAAGGCATGGCATGCTATATTGAAGGATGGTTTGAATTTCAGGGGCAGTTTATTATATATTCTTGAGGGTGGAGACCGTTTACATTGGATTAGAGAGGCACATTGTTCCCAGGAGCATGGTCATTCCAGGGTTGAGAAGAATCTTTTGAATTTGCAGTATTATATCTATTGGCCAATGATGCAAGCAGATGTTACTCGTGTGGTTCATGGTTGCATTGTTTGTAATACATCAAAGCCTTCTAATTGTATGTTTAGACTGTACTTACCATTACAGTTCCTAACCGACCTTAGGAGAGCATTTTGATTGATTTTATGGGTGGTTTTCCCATGACCAAGTATAAGAATGACTAATTATTTGTGGTGGTAGATCGATTAAGCAACATGATGGTAGTTGCGTGTTTTCTGGGCGGAAAACCTTTACCAATACTTATTCGTAAGGATTGTATAATAAAGAGTTATCAACCAAGATTTTACGTGGAAAACTCAGCAGAAACTGTGAAAAACTAGGACCTCAAGGAGGATATGATGTAAAATCTAGTAGATACTAGTTATTACAGATTTTCTGAGTGTTTCTTTTGTTTAGGATAGAGAAATATAAGACTTTTGGTCCTTTAGAATTTATTCTCTACCTGTATTTATAGTATATACAGGCAGTTTATAAAAAGAATAAAAGAGTCTCCTATTTTGGGGGTAGTGGGCGAACTTTACAGATCTCTAGCAGTTCCTTCTTGACCGAGCTGCAACAGATACTTTTGATAAGTCGAGGACTCGCTGAATCTTTAAGAATGTTGAGCTATCGTCGACTACAGAGTATTGGCTTTATTCTTCTCAAATCTGGGGAATATGATACTACAATTGCCCCATTCTCGATAGAAGTACTTGTAGTTGTGTCAGGAAGAAAAAACTAGAATCAGAAGAGGTTTCCGAATACTCTCAGAAGTCAGCATATGTCATTACCGTGGTCAAGGTAATCTGTATTTGGTCAAGTTGGTTTTGAGGCGTAATTAATGTTGTTCATTTAATGTAGTTTAAGGATGTTGGATATAAATAGGAGGTTTATGGAAGGTGGATGGTAGTGTTTGGTGGAATGAGGCCACCCCAAGTATGATTTATTATTAGGTCTGGGGTTGAAGATGGTGATCGTTCTGACAAAATCTGGCGTAGACCGAGAGACGAATATCTGTTATGTGATCGGAGCAGAGCATTGAAGTGGGAACAAAGTTCAAGCAGAAACATGATGTGTCGGTTGGAAATAGTATGAGCATCATGTCGTGGTGAAGGTAATGTTTGGAGTCAGTTGGGGGGTGAAGGGGTAACTGTCATTACTGGTGATGATGATATGAAGCTTGGATGGGCGTTCAGGGATTTTGCGGAACGGGTGGGTGTTCTTGCAATTTATTGTTATGGTTTTTCTGCTGAAGCATCTCTTTAAAAGTTCTGTGACTTGAGAGTCATTAAGCTTCGAGGACTAGAAAGAGGCTTTAATGTCCGATTCTGTTAAAAAGCAAACAACGAAAATATTGACATGTCAAAAAATGTTAGGAACATCAGATATTTTGTATGGAAAGAAATATTAAGTATTTAGAAATAAATGTACTCAAAAAAGATAGATGTCGAATGTGATTTTTGATAATGTAATCGAATGAAAGAGATATCGAATGTAAGAATGAAATTTATGAAATAAATAAGTATGTTTATTGAATTGTTTGTTTTATGTATGTTATCGAATATTGAATATGATTAAAAAATTGAGATACAATTTTGTCGAATATTGTCTGTGTGTAAAGTTGAAGGTAGTTGAATGTGTGGGGCCATTGACGAATTTAGAGGCTGATTAATTAACTCTGACTGTGTAGAGATTCAAAGCATAATAAATGCAGGGGAGTTTTATAGTGACTGGAAGGTGTAAATTGAAGTTGTTATTTACGGATGGATGCATTCACTTAAATAGCAGTAAATGCTCGAGATGTAGGCGTGTTGTACTGGTAAATATTTGGTAAAATGTTATGTAAGGAAAAAGTTCAGTTTGTTAAAAGGAACGTTTATTCGTCGAATGTTAAATGTACGTGACAAACTTCGGGAAATAAAGATTGTGTTTAAACGAATGTTGCTTAATAAAATAATAGGCAACTGATGTCGAATACAATTCCATAAGTATAGGAATGGGTAGGATAGTATGAATAGGGGAACTTATATGCAAAATGAATATGGCGAGATGTTTTCCATTAGGTGATGGTATGAAGTATAAGGAAAATTTCATAAATCAGCTATTAGAAAAGATGGAACGTGCATATGAATGTGTTTGTAGATATTCTTTGAGAATTGGAAGGATTGAAGTACGAATGTATAGGTTTATTAATGGGGAGAAGATTAAGAGGCAAAGCAATCGAGAAAAAATGCATGAGGCGTTATATTTGTGGAGCTGGACAGTCGCCAAGTGGTGCGACGAACCGTCACGTGGGGTCAATAAATATGTCAGAGGTAGGCAACTGTTTAGATCATTTTGCAAACTAAATTTTTTTTGAGGGAGATAACTGTTGTTGCTCATTGCTGAAGTGGTTAGATACGATTGCTAAAGAGGAGATTTATGTGCTTATCAAAAGGGTGAAGCGAGTGAAAGAGAGGGATACAAAAGTTGCACGAAAACATGGTTAGTGATTCTCCTAAATTGTTTCGTAAGTTGATGCATTGGTTATAGATTAATAGATATTGTGTAATAAATTGGAAATAAATGAAATACGTCCATGGAGAGGAAAGTAAACTGCTCGTAGGTCTGTGAATTTGATATTTTGAAATTCTTGGTGCCGGTGATTCTGAGTTACGTATTTTGTAAAATGGAAGGAGAGAATTGGATAAGTGGGGGAGTAAAAGGGATTGGGGAAGGGCACTGTAATTACGGCCCAGTGGGAGGAGATTATTGTGAGGGAGCGAGATATGTGGAGAGAGTTAGGATGTTGCGGTTATCGCCAGATTTTGCGCCGGAGAATGGGAATTCGTAAAATGGAAATAACTTTTTTTGGCAGGAAAAGTTAAAACGTCTTTGAGAAGCTATTAAAATTCCTATAATTTCGACAAGAAAATAGAAATTAACAAGTTATCGAGGTTACTTATTAAACTTAAAATAAACATCGAGAACTGAACAGATGGCTTTTGAATGAAAAAATACTAAGAGAAATTAATTGATATGAATTAGATCGAGAACTGTGTATAAGTATAAATATAAATGATAGTAACAGATGGTAAATTGAATAAGGTGTTGGAGAGTGATCTCAACAACGATATCTTTATGAATATATGAACTTAGGAATATGTATATATGTATCACATATGAAAGATTCTAACTGTGTTAAAATATGGAATCTGATTTACAGGTTCTTATAATGGCTGAACCCAATTTAAATGATGATAAAGATATATTTGTGAGTCTCGAAGATGTAGTGCCTTTGATGATCGATGTGAGAACGTGTGTGCAATAATTGGGGGGGAGATACAAGGTAGGTTTGTGCAATATAGATACAGGGGGTGGGGAACAGTTTAGGTTAGTGCCTAGTCCGCATGAAGTATCAAAGGAAGATGTGATTGAGACTGGTGTAGATCATGAGCCTCAGGTGAGTGATCGAGAAGGGAGTGGGGATGGGGAAGAAGATGTGGAAGAGGACAAAGAAACATGTTATGGGGAGGGTTTAGAGACCAAAGAAATATTAAGATTTAAAAAGAAATATGGCATTCCTGGGGATGTGAGATTAGAGAAGTATCAATACGAAATGATCGACCAGGATATACCCTTAGACGGTATTCTGGTTCATCGAGAACAGATAAAGAAAAGGCTAAAGTTACCCCTTAGGGCGGATCAGAAAAAGTTAATGAATTTCTTTGATGTAGCCCCAGGTCAATTCAATCAGAATGTATATGACCTATTTAGAGCATGTGGTGCAATAAATGGTAGACTTAAAGCCAGAGGGGAGGAGGCAATAACTGTAGATGATTTGTGTGTGTACTACACGATGAAAATGAACCCGAAGTTAAAAGGGTATCATTATTTGGCGAGGCTCTTGAAGAGACCGATGTTTTACGATATGGTGTCAACTGTAGGTCGGAATACCGAAGAACGTTTACTAGTTTCCGAAAATTATGAGTTTGATCCAAAAGAACCAGGGGAGCTACTTAAAAGAAAAGCGTTTCATCTAGGTGTATGGTTAGGTAACTTAAATGTTTAAGTTTGATGTATGTTCAGGTTAGATGTATGTTGTGCAAAGATGTGTTTTTTCTCTGTGTTTCAACATTGAAGGAGATCGGGAAGATAACTGTAGTAAATGAGAAGTTATATAAGATAAGAGAAGGATTCTTTGGCAGGATCGATAACTTAGCGACGAATCAAGATCAGTTAAGTAAAATATTTCAAGAAGTAGGGTTAAAAAGGTTGAGAACTAAAGTTGCTGAAGTGTCAATTATTGGGGTGATAATGTCGGCTAAGAACAAAAGAGCTACAGATGCAAGTTTGCCCCTAAATAACCCGTCGTTGACAGGGTATAATACAAATACTGAGATCGATGCGATGCTGGGGGATTCTTTAGGAAAAAATAAGAGGAAAAGGAAGGTAAATGCTGAAATACCTCCATTGCTGAACCTGAAGAGAACTACCTGACAATCATCTTCTAAGGGTGTCGAAGGTACTGACAAACCCGCTGTTGTGGTGAGTGGGATACTTCCACGAAGTTTGAGCAGTACGGTTTCCACGAAGACGACTGGTGGGACTGCGAAGAAGAAATTAGGGGAGGAGTTTGATACAGAGATGGTGAAGACTATGGAGTCATTTTCTGTGGGGGCATATGTTTTGAAGAAAGATATGGCGGACTGCATGGTGGGGATTGATAGCTTGGATACCTCTTGAGGTGAGGCACCGAGTAACTTGACGAATGTGAGAAATTTTAAAGCTTATGCTCGAATGAAAAGTTTGGTAAGTCAAACAAATACTCATTATATGACTTTCATACAGATTAAGGTAGTTATGAGTAAAGCAATGGGTCGTGTGGAGGGTAGTGGTGATTTGGCAAACCGGTTGGTCGTTTATAGAAATATCGAGAAAGAATTAACAGCGGAGAATGCCAAGCTGAATGCGACTCTAAATAGGTATAAATTGGAAGCAAACAAGGCGAAGGAGGCTGCATTGGCTTAGGCAAAAAAAGTACTGGAGAAAGAAAAGAAAGAAGCCTTGGCAATGCAGAAAGCAGAGTTTGAGAAAGATGTTGCTGATGTTTGAAGATCGATGGAGCTGGAGCAGAAGAAACTGCTCGATGAATTGAAAGATCTGATGAATGAAGAAAAGCTGCAAAAATGCCATGAAGTGAGGATGCATTTGAAGGAGCATTTCGATGAGTCTGGAGAGAGAAAGAAATATTACAAAAGAGTTGTGAAGGCTGGTGGGTTGCCATGTGATGACAGTTCAGATGATGAAGTACCCCAGACTACGGATGTGCATGGAGGAACTGTAGGTGCCCAAAGGTGCATTAAATGAGGAAAATCTCCTTCAAAAATGTTAAATCTGGATTAATCAATGTGGCTGAATTAAAGTCTGTAACAAATGGTCAGTGGGACCAAAAACATTTGAATTTTGTGTGTGCGAAGGATCTTTTTGTTTGTTTAATGTTGTGATAAATAACTATTTCGCTTGTGAAAATAAGTTTAAGTATTGATGTGATAAAGTGATATTAAATTCGAGTAGATAAGTAAAGATGGCCTGTGTGCTCGAAATGTGATAGATGGCCAATAAAAGGCAAGTAAGGAGTACCAGATGTTTATCTAGAGATAAGTATCTTGATTTAGATTTGTAGAAGAGCAAGAGTACATTAGAGATTGGTCAAAAAGTAAAGAGCGTAAAGTAAATTTCCTGTATTTGGATAGTAGTTGCGTGAAGTCGAGATAGGTTTTAGGATACTTGTGTAAGCAAGGATCGCAAAACAAATCTGGATAGTAAGGAATTATTTGATCTCTGGCATACTCGGTAAGTAATGATTGAGAGAAAATGAAGTAGTAAAGAGACCGTTTGTTAGATATATACTTGAAAAGTATAGATCAAGAACAAATCAATGTAGAAAGAGATCGATTGTCATATAAATACTTGAAAAGTATAGATCGAGGACAAATCAAAGTAGAAAGAGATCATTTCTCAGATAGATATTTGAAAAGTATAGATCGAGGACAAATCGAAGTAGTAAAGAAGATAATGTATAACAAATTGTTTATTTGATTCAAAGTAAAAGATTGCAGGGCATCATCTGTAGAAGAGTTTAAGCTGAGCAGTGTTCCATGGGTACTCAAGCTGAACTTTGTCTTCAGTCATAAGCCAATAAGTTCCACTATCTATTTTGTTGCATGCAATGTAGGGTCCTTCCCAGTTTTTTGATAATTTTCCAGAATTCTTAGGTCGAGTATGATCCTGTATTCGTCGTAGGACAAGGTCTCCAATACCAAATTTACATTCTAAATTATTTTTTTTGTATGCTTTTTTTAATGTATCATGGTAACGACCCAAATTTGCAATGGCCTTGTCCCTAGTTTCCTCGATCTAATTGAGGTCACAAAGGAGGCCGAGCTCATTGTCTTCATCTGAAATTTTACATCGAGTACTAGGGAGGTCGAGGTCTAAAGGTATGACTGCTTCAGTACCGAAAGCCATCATGAATGGAGTGCACCCTGTTGAGACTCAAGGAGTGGTGTGGTAAGCCCATAATTCACTGAGGAGTTCGTCGACCTATCTGCCTTTCTTGTCGTTGAGGCGCTTGCGTAAGCCAGATTTGATGTTTTTGCTGATGGCTTCAGCTTATCCATTGCCTTGAGGGTAATATGGTGTGGAAGTTGTTAACTGAATTTTTTATTTATGAAGAAAGCAAGGACTTTAGCACTGATGAACTGTTTACCATTATCAGAATGTATCATCTGTGGATAGCCAATTCTGGTAATGATGTGCTCCCAAAGGAACTTGATGACCTCATTCTCATCAGTATGGCATAGGGGAATTGCTTTGACCCACTTGGTGAAGTAGTCAGTGGCAACTAAGATGAATCTTCTATTTCCCGAAGCTGGATAGAAAGGGCCAATGATATGGATTCCCCATCGTTTAAATGGCCAAAGGACATTACTAACATGTAAGTCGAGGGCGGGACCAATGATATGGACTCCCCTTCACAGTCTTGTCTTATCTTGGGCCAATAGAGTCTTTGTGTGAATGCACGTTGAGCTAGTGATCTTCCGGAAACATGTACACCACAGATACCTTCGTGAAGTTCTCTGATTTTTATATGAGCCTGCTTCTACGATATACATTCGATATGGGGCCCTCCTCCTGTGAGTCGATATAATTTCCCATTTTGGACTGTGAATCGAGGGCACTTGGCTAAGAGGGATTGAGCTTCTTCTTTATTACTGGGGAGGATGTTAAAGTTGAGGTAAGCATAAAATAGTTTTCTCCAGTCTTCAGAGTCATCATTGTGAGTAACGGTTAAGTGGAGTGTGGACAAAATATCGAGGCTAGAATGCTCGAGGATTTTGATTTCTAAAGATCATTTTTACTGTCTTCCAGCATGGAAGCAATGTAAACTAAGGCATTGGCATGGAAATTTTCTTACCGAGGTAAATGCAAAATGGTGGCATACTTGAATTTTTTATCATTTTTTCTTCGACTAGGGCAGCATAATCGACTATTTTGCCTGTTGTCTTGAAATTTTTGTTGTAATGATTAGCGACGAGTAAGGAGTCGACATAAATTGCTAATTCCTCAGCTCCGAGAGTAAGTGCGAGGTCAAGACCATGCAAGATGCCTTCTACTCTATTTTATCATTGATAAGATAGAATTTAAGCTTGAGGCCTTTTTCTATACGATGATTAAAGGGCGTGATGAGGACTAGGCCAATTCCAGAACCTTGTTGTCCTGCTGATCCATTCGTAAAATGTCGCCAACCAAAACTTTTGGACCATGCGCTTGGCTCTATAATTGAATTGTCGGTGAAAATTTCTTCAAGTTCTTCCCAATCGGGGTCTTCAACGGGAAAATCTGCCAAAAAGTTGGCCACTGCTTGTCCCTTGATGGATATTTGAGGTTTAAAAGAAATGTCATATTCCCCAAGGAAAACAGACCATTGTTGAACTCCGTGAGATTTTTCCTTTTTAGAGAGTACGAGTTTAAGAGGGAATTTTGTAATGACTTTGATGGGGTGAGCTTTGAAGTATGGACAGAGTTTTTGAGAGCTGTAAACCAAGGCAAACAATTCTTTTTCTGTGGTAGTATATCATTTTCCAGCAGACATAAGAGTTTTACTGATAAAGTAAATAGGTTTCACGATGCCTGCATCATCTCGAATAAGGACAGAGCTAATGGAGTCTTCAGTTATGGATAAGTACATGGTGAGTAATTCACCATGAATGGGAGTACTCATTATAGGAGGATGCCCCAAGTACCGTTTAAGATCTTGGAACGCCATTTCACAGTCAGGAGTCCATATAACTTCTTTTTGTTGTTTGTTCGAAAGAGGAGTGGGGTTGCCACGAAAAAGAAGCTAAAGAAGTTTGTATCGATCAGATGACTTTGAGATGAATTTGTGCAGAGCGGCTATTTTGCCTGCAAATTTTTGAACATCTTTTTTCGTTCGAGGAGAGGGCATTGCCATGAGTGCTTTGATTTGAGCTGGATCGATTTCGATTCCTTGTTTGCTTACTAAATGGCCCAAGAATTTTCCAGATGTGAGACCGAATTGACATTTCTCTGGGTTGAGTTTCATCTGGTATTGGCGAAGGATATTGAAGATAGTTTGGATGTTTTTGAGATGATCTTCTCTTTATAAGCTTTTGCAGATCATATCATCGATATAAACTTCCATGATGTTGCCGAGCTGGTCTTTGAATATTTGAGTAACCAATCCTTGGAAAGTAGCCCCAGTATTTTTTAACCCAAAAGGTATTACTGTAAAACAGTAGAGTCCTCTTTTAGTTATAAAAGTGGATTTTTCCTGATCTTCATCGGCGTGTGGAAATTGGTTGTATCCCGAGGCGGCATCCATCATAGAAAAAAGTTCGTGTCCTGCGACTGAGTTAAGAAGTTGCGGAATTAAGGGTAGCAGAAAACTGTCTTTGGGTGTGAATTTGCTAGGTTCGGTGAAATCAACATAAACCCGTATTTTACCATTTTTCTTGGGCACGGCGATGATATTTGAAACCAACTTCGGATACTTAGCCTCCCGAATAAAGTTGACACGAAGGAGTTTATCAATTTCTTCATTGACTGCATCTCGAAGTTGGGGAGCCAAATTTTATCATTTTTGGATGACTGTTTTTTTATCTAGAAGGAGGTTGAGGTGGTAGCAAGCGATAGAAGGATCAATTCTGGGCAATTCTTAAAATGTCCAGGCAAAGACGTCGATGTTTATCTTAAGTAGTTGTATCATGGCTTCTTTTTTGTTGGATGACAGCTTGGATCCAATGAAGGTTGTGCGCCCAGGGCCATCGAGTTCTGCAGTTTCAACCACTTTAGCATCATGTTGCTCAAATGTGGGTGGTACGTCATGTTGTAGTTGCTATGCCTTGAGGAGTTTTGCTGTATGAGGGTTGAATGCTATTTTTTTGCGCATTCGTGTGACTGCTTGGCTGCCCTTGATTTCATAGACTCCGTGATCCGTAGGAAAATGTAGTGTTAAATGATAAGTCGATGGTACTGCTTTGATTGAGTGTAACCAACTTCGTCCCAAAATGCCTAAATATTTGGACTCTGCATCAATGACAAGAAATTTGACGAATGTGGTTTCTGACACTGCTTGAACTGGCAGAGTAATTTCTCTTGTGGCTGATTATTTTGAACCATTGAACCTGCGATTGTTGTTGTCGAAGCTTTTACTAAATATGTGAGGCCTAAGACTTCGATTGCTCTTCTAAATAAGACATTTGTGGCACTTTTGATGTTGATGAGAAGTGTATGTAAGTAATCCTACCCCACTTTCAGCATAATAACAAGTGGGTCATCATGCAGGTATTGCACATGACTGGTATTACAGTCCTCGAACGTTATCTGGTAAGGACATTTGGATTTGCTGGTGCTTAGAAGAAGTTTTACCGATTTGTCTGAGGAAGTTATTTTGCAGCAGGACGTAATACGATTGTCCTATTTTCTTTTTATCCCTTTTTCGATCTCGATCATATACAAATGGCGAGTTGGGCCCTGGATATGATTATCCTCGACTCCAGTAAATTTTCTTGTTTGTCGAGAAATTTCTGAATATCGACAACATAGTTATGGAGTCTACCAGCTAAGAAGATACGGTGAAAGATACGAATGAGGGAGTAGCAGCTATCAGTTTCATGACTTTGTACATTATGATACTAACATAAGGGTCTGTTCGAAAGATCTATAATAACCTGTGGTACGCGATAACACTCGTCCCCCTTTATCGTTGGCAAGATAACGTAGAGGGTTGTTGTCATTGGTGGCAGAATTGGGACAGGTTTGTCAGGTTTGCCCTCTTTCCTTCTAACGTTATTAGTGTTTTTGGCAGGTTGCTTCGGTGCTGCTATAGCGACAGCTCTTTGAGATGGGGTCAAAGATGCTTCTTGGGAATGTATGACAGAGGAGCTTTTCATCTTATCTTTCTTCGAGCACTCCAGCTCGATGTAATTATTAACCACGTCAATCATTTTAGTGACCGTACGTGGTTTGTGTAGAGTAAGCTCTTTGTGAACTTTGGAGTCGATGTGCAAGGCGGAAATAAACGCTCGAACCACGATTTTGGGGTCTGAATTTTCAATCTTTCGTGTTTCCTGAAGGAAGCATTTACAAAAACTTTCCAAGGATTCTTTCGCACCTTGATCGAAGTAAAACAAAAAGTCCACTATGATTTCACGCTCCCTAGCAAGAGCGTAGTAAAGCTAAAAATGATTTTTTAATTTGATGAAAGAGGTAATGGAGGCTTCTTGTATAGTGAGAAACCATCGGAGTGGTTCTTCTTTTAGGCTCATGTTAAATAGTCGACAAAGCATATGGTCGAGTCTGAAGTACAACCCAACAGTGGCTTTGAAATGTCGAGCATGTCTAAGTAGATCAGTGAGGCCTGCATACTTGATGAATTTGGGCGTATGGAAATTTTATAGAATAGACATATTTTTGAGATATGGGAAGATGGGGTTTGTTTCAATCCTGTCGTGCGCAAATCGTTGGCCCGGGATATCAGAGTTGATGGCTTGAATTCTGTTGTTAAGGTCATCCAGAGTGACAAATTATTGTGGGGGAAGAGGTAAAGCTACAACCTGAGGAACAAAGTTGCCCTGTCCCTCTGGTCCCAATCGATCTCTGATGGGCCTCCAGTCTCTAATTTTTTTCAAAGGCCATTCATTTTTGAAGTTCAAGAACCGTACCGTGTAAATCAAGAGCTCCTAGAATGTCTTGATCTCTTATGGTACGAGAATGACTTCTCAAGTTCATGTTTGTCATCGGATGATATTCAGATTGGAAATGGTAGAAAAAAGTGTGGCTTTCCCACAGATGGTGCCAATTGTAGTTGCGAGTTTTCCAAGAGGAAAACCTTCGCCAATACTTATTCACAAGGATTGGGTAATAAAAAGTTATTGGCCAATATTTTTATGTGGAAAACTCAGCAGAAACTGAGAAAAACCACGACCTCGAGGAGGATTTAATGTAAAATCTCGTAGATGCTAGTTATTACAAATTTTCTGAGTGTTTCTTATGTTTAGGATAGAGAAATGTAAGACTTTTGGTCCTTTAGAACCTATTTTATGTCTGTATTTATAGTATATATAGGCAGTTTACAAAAGGAAAGAAAGAGTCTCCTATTCTAGGGGTAGTAGGTAAACTTTGCGGATCACTAACAGTTACTTCATGACCGGACTGCAACGGCTACTTTTGGTAAGTCGAGGACTCGCGGAATCTTCAAGAATGTTGAGCATCCTTCGACTGCAGAATGATGAGCTATTATCGACTATAGAGTACTGGCTTTATTCATGTCGAATCTAGGGAATATGATACTACAATGATTATTCTTATTCCATACCCGAAGACGATTATTTTTCAGAGGCGTATGGATGTATTTCAGGAACCCTTCATCTATTATTTATGATAGGAATAACCACTTTTTGGGGAATTTCTAGAGATCTTTATGGGGGATGATGAATATTAAGTTGGAAAGAAGTACTATTTTTCATCCGCAGACTAGCGGGCAAACAAAAGTAGTTAATCGCACCTTGGTTCATTTACTACGGGGATTTCATTCTAATCATCCTAAGACTTTGGATAAAAGTTTACTGTATCTTCTACTTACATTTAACCGGGCTATTCATGGTTCCACTTTGATATTTCTATTTAAAGTTTGTTTAGGGTACTTGCCTTAATGCCCTTTTAATTTGTCTTTTAGTCTTGGCGACAAGATCGGGTTTGGGGAAGGAGGAACGGGAACAAGTTAAGGGTCAGCATTTCATTAAGAAAATAAGCAAGGTTCATAAGGTGGTTGATGTACAATTGACGAAGACTCAAGAAAAGTATAAGGTTTGACACGACAAACATCGGGTTGAGTGTACTTTTCAAGAGGCTGACCTAGTTTGGTTGCATTTTTGTAAGGAACGACTAAAGGGAGAAGGTAAGAAACTCAAGCCAATCCGTTATTGTCCGTTCACTATATTCAAGAAGATTGGTGACAATGCATTCTAATTAGATTTGCCACCTTTCATGAAGATGTATTCTGCGATTAACGCCGAGCATTTGAAGATGTTTTAACCACCTCTGTTAGATGAAGACTCTATAATCGACACTTACCTACCGTCAGTTGATAACTTATGGATGGAAAGAGAAGATCCATTATAGGAAGATAATAGTATTCTAGAGAGGAAAGTTCATGCTACAAGACGGGGTAGTCTCGAGTCATTCCGAGTTGGGAAGCAAGGTCAACTACCTAGCAAGTCAAAGTGGTGCAACAGGGAAATAATTACGACCGCATTTCCTCATCTCCAGTTCTAGCTTGAGCATGAGCTCAAGGTTCATAAAGGGGAGAGCCATGATCCTGGTGGATCTGAAGATCAAACCCCTTCAAAAGATGCCAACTCCTTCGAATGAGCCTTGAAGCCATTCGAACAAGATATGAGAGGAATAACCTATAGTTCCCAGAAGACCAGTTCGTGCTGAGTCTATTCGACCAATTTGAACTAAGTTTATTCAACCAATTCAAGCTTATTCTATTAGACCTGGAGTTCCCAAAAGACAAATTTGAGTTGAGTCTATTCAGCCAATTCAAGCTAAGTCTATTCGACCAATTCAAGCTGAGCCTATTCGACCTGGAGTTCCAAGAAGACAAATTCGAGCTGAGTCTATTTTTAGGCAAAAATAGTCAAAGTCGTTCAAACAACATTTGGAATTATTTGAATGACCTAGAGATCTAGAAGACCAATTCATACTGAGGCCCATTTTAGGCTTAATTTTGCTAGTTGTTCGAATGACCTATGGGTTCGTTCGAACGACTATTATTTTACTTCATTATTTTAGGCGCTTCAATGGCATAATTACCCTATTTTATAAGTAGAAACTTGTAACCCTCATAAAGGGGCAAGGCTAGGCAAGATAAAATTATCTTAGATTAATCCAAGTTTTGCAAGAGAGATTGAGGGTTTGTAGAGGAATTCAATTAAAATAAAATCATTGAGAAATTGAAACCCTAAAAGGGAAAAATATCCCGCCAACTGTTTGTTCTTAGTATTAATTCTTCAATTTAGGTTGCTCTCGATTCGATTATAGATTAGAGATACATTCGATCAGTGGGCCTCCACAGATAATTCGGTATAGTACTTCTTGAATTTTAAATCTTGTACATTTTGTTAATAGGGATCGAGCTTCGATCTTTCTTATTTTTGGGGAGGGTATTGGAATTGAAGTTTGTAAGAAATGGTTTTCTCCAATCTTCAGGATCTTCATCTTCAGTAGCTTGGATTTACATGGCATAATTTGTCTCAAGGCTAGAATATTCGATCACCTCGATGTCCAGTATTCTTTTCTCACTGTCTTCGAGTATTGTGGCAATGTATACTAGTGCATCGGCATGGCGGCTTTCAGCTCTTGGCAAATAAGAAAATTTGGCTCTCTTAAACTTCTTCATCTTTTCTTCGACTAGCGCAGCATAGTCAACTATTTTCCCTGATGTTTTGAATGTTTTATGGTAGTGGTTGGCCACTAGTAAGGAGTCCACATAGACAGTTATTTATTCTGCTCCAAGTGCTAATGCGAGGTATAGGCCATGTAAGATAGCTTCATACTCTATTTCATTGTTTGTTGCACAAAACTTGGGTTTGATAGCTTTTTCTATTCGGTGGTTGGATGGTGTCATGAGAATGATGCCAATCCCCATCCTCTTGGTCATGCAGATCCATCTTTAAAGAGCCTCCATTTTGTATTTTTGGACCATGCATCTAGTTCTTGAATTGAGTCATCGACTAATACTTCTTCGAGTTCCTCCCATTCGGGGTCTTCGATGGGGAAGTCCGCCAATAAATCAACTACTACTTGTCCTTTAATTAATATTTATGGCTCGAAAGAGATGTCATATTCGCCTAGAAAAACGGACCATTGTAGAACCCTTCTCGACTTCTTTTTTAAAGGACTAGTTTAAGGGAGAATTTGGTGATGACCTTGACGGGAAGTGGTTGAAAATAAGGTCGAAGTTTTTGGGAGCTGTACACCAAAGTTAACAATTGCTTTTCAGTTGTTGTGTACCTTTTTTCAGTAGGAATGAGGGTTTTACTAATGAATAGATTGGTTTTTCTACCCTGTTATCTTCTCGAATAAGGATAAAACCGATTAGGTCTTCTGTCGCCAATAAATACATTGTTAATACTTCGCCATCAACCTGAGTACTCATTATGGGAGGATTCCCCAAGTATCTTTTGAGATCTTGAAGACCAATTTGTATTCAGGGGTCCAGATGATTTCTTTGGGTTGTTTATTTGTCATTGGGGCTGGGTTTCCACGAAGGATGTAAAGAAGTTTGTATCGATCAGCTGACTTTGAGATGAACCTGTGAAGAATGTCAACTTTTCCAGAGAGCTTTTGGACATCTTTTCTTTTTTTGTTCGTGGAGATGGGATGGTATTAGACCAAAACTTGGGGCAAATATTTGGGGCAAAACTTTACTGTTGCTTTCTTCCTCATCTCTTCCATGATCGACTGATTTTCTTCTCAAATGGATTTATGGGAGATAAAAATGACCTCTAAGGTCAAAGCGCTGAATCATGGGGCTAAGAAATCTACATTCGCTAATTTACTTCAACCTAAATCGATGGATCTTAGTCTTCTCCCAATTCCAACTATGAGAGGAGATTTTCCATCTATACGAATTCTAGAAGCGGGGTTTCTTAGAGGGATGGAACGCTACAAATTTAGCTTGATTGGCAGACTTGATTTGATGAAAGTGAAGTTGGCAATTGCAAGAACTGAAGCAATGAACAAACAGAATCTCACAGGTAATTGTCAATTCATACCATTAGGAAAAGGTTATTTCACGATTTTTCTCGACAATGAAGCTGATAAACTAAGAATCTGGGGTGGAGGACCTTGGCACATCGAAGGGCAACTTCTTCGAGTCACCATGTGGACACCGGACTTCGACATCAACAAATAGAAAAATACCCATGCCATGGTTTGGGTTAAATTTCTTGGATTGCGAACTAAATATTGGGAAAAAGATGTGCTAATGTCAATGGCCAGAACAGTGGAAATCCTGTTCAAGTTGATAGCAGCACCTTATGTCGAAACACGGGATTCTATACCTCGGTGCTTGTAGATGTTGATTTTTCCAAACCAGTACCAACTAAAATCATGGTAGAACGGGAGGGATTTGAGTTCTGTCAAGAGATTTAGCTGGGACAAACACCAAAGATTTGCTCACATTTTAAGGTTGTGGGTCATCTTGTGTCCGAATGCAGAGATGTGGTGAAAGAAATCGAGCAAGAAAAAGTCATTCAAAACGAGGCTAACAAGGAACCAAAAAAGAAGCAAAGAAATAGGAAGAAACCAGAAAAGAACGAGCAAAATAAACCGGGGTTAGAGGATGCGGCCGACGGGCTAAAAAAGGTTGATAAACAAAAGGCTGTTCATTGACAAAGCGCCTTCCACTACTCAACCAATTCAGCCTCACAAGACCTTTAAAGGTGTGGTGGAATTGTGGGATAGAACTATTAGGAATTGGGATGGATCGATTCACTCTTAAGAAGTAGACTCTCAAGAAGTGGATAAAGAAGCAAGCATGGTCAATAAATCCAGGGCTGATATGGTCAAAGAAGCTGACAGCGCTATTCAGGTTAACACGGAAGAAGTTGAGAATGAGCAAAGCTCTGGGAGTGAGAGTCATGGCTCAAAATTTAGCTCTAACTTTGGTAATGGGTTCTCGGAAGATGTGATCTATCAAACTCAGGAAGCCGAGGAATGGCACAATGTATTAAGGCTGAAAAACATCAGGAAGAATAAATCCAAAGCTAGTAACCCACAAGTTACTAAGCAGCAAACAAGGAGGCAAGCCACGAGACGGTTATGATGAAGATTCTTTTTTGGAATTGTAGAGGTATCGCTAACTTGGACACGTCTAATCTTCTTAAAGATGTGATGAAAAACAACTTTCCCGACTTGCTTTGTATTGTGGAACCCAAAGTGAAGCCGGATGTGAATAAACTTCATCGGGAAAACTTTTTCTCGATGGAAAGGGAGGTTTTATTCTTTGATAGTGGTCTTAGCTATCCAAATATTTGGGTGTTGTGGAGGAAAGAGTTGACAAAACCGGTTGTTCTGGCTTGTTCTAGAGAACATATTTCTGTTTTGTTTGAAAATGTGATGATCTCATGTATCCATGCTGATTGTTCTTATATCCGTCGAAGGGAGCTTTGGAGAGACCTAACGGTGATTAGCTCTTCAAATCTTCCTTGGATTGTGGTTGGGGACTTCAATATTGTGCTCAGGGCTGGAGAAAAGAAAGGTGGCAGAGGGCTGAGGTGGAGGGCAGTTGAGGAGTTCCAAGACTTTGTGCAGAACTCTTGTCTTCTTGAGGCTAACTCTTCCGGGTCAGTGTATACTTGGTGTAATGGGAAAATGGGTAACAATAGGATCCTTTGCAAACTTGATAGAATGCTTTGTAATCAAGCTTGGTCGAACCACTTCCTGGGCTGGAAATATAAGGTGATGGCTAGAATGAACTCTGATCACTCGCCGTTATTTGGTTGGAATGTGGGTATTACTAAGCCTGCTAATGCTCCTTTTTGTTTTTGCAATATGTGGACTCGCCATGACTCTTTTATGCAGGTGGTGAAAGAGAATTAGGATCAGCCTCTTGTAGGAGATCCTCTATTTCAGATTGGTAGTAAACTGCGGCGTCTCAAAAGTAGGCTAAAGGAGTGGAATGTTTCAGTATTTAGCCACAATAAACAGCACATTCATGAGCTATCTACTCGAGTAGAGGCTCTCCATTTGAAACTGGAATCTGAGATTGAGAATGACGATGCTACTCGGGACCTTACTAAAGCTAACCAACTGCTGACTTCAGCTGTTAACAATGACGAAGATCTTTGGAAGCAAAAAGCGCGGGTTAACTGGCTTCAATCGGGGGACATGAACACTTCTTACTTCCATGGCCTTGCTCGTATAAAACGGAACAAAAGCCTGATCCATTCTATCTAGACTGAAGATGGCAGAACTCTTGAGGACCAAGATGAGATTAAGACGTACATAGTCGACTTCTTCTCTGAAAAATTTGCTTTTAAAACCCATCCTAAACTTGATTTGGTGCTTAATCAGGTTACGAAGGTCATCACAACGGCGGATAACATAATCTTGATTGGATTTCCTGAGGAAGACGAGATCAAATGGGCAGTTTATGCGCTGAATCCAGACAGTTCTCCAGGTCCTGACGAGTTTTCTGGCAGATTTTTTCAAGCTTGTTGGGAGATTGTGGGGATTGTCGTGGTGAGAGTTGGTCGTTCCTTCTATGTTGATTCTACTCTTCCTAGAGGATTCAATGCAAACTTCATCATTCTTGCTCCTAAAGTAAAAAATTCTTCTAAGTTGCGGCAGTTTCGTCCAATATGCATGAGCAATTTTTTGGTTAAAGTTATCTCTAAAATATTGGCATCTAGATTATCTATCCTTCTGCCTAATATTATTTCTCACGAGCAATGTGGGCTTATTCAAGGAAGGAACATTCATAGTAATATTGGCCTCACTTCCGAAATGATCAACGAGCTTCGAAAGAAGCGATTTGGTGGAAATGTGAGGATTAAGCTTGACATTGCGCAAGCTTTTGACACATTAAGCTGGGATTTCTTACTTCAAGTCCTTGCCAATTTGGGTTTCCATCACAAATGTTGTAAGTGGATAAGATTACTCCTAAGAAGTGGATATGTATCTATCCTTGTGAATGGTGGCCCTTGCGGATTCTTTCAAACGGGAAGGGGGCTTCGTCAAGGTGACCCCTTATCGCCAATTCTATTTGCTCTTGCCGAGGAGGTGCTCAGTAAAAGTCTTTATGAGTTGAGGAGTAGTAAGAAGGTGCTCCTTATGGTGATTACCAAGGGGTTTATGGCTCCATCTCACCTACTATTTGCAGATGATATCTTCGTCTTTGCGAACGGAAGAACTAAGGGGTTGAAACACCTTAGTAATTCATTAGAGATGTACCGAAGGCCTTTGGGCAGATTTTTAGCACTGAAAAAAGTAAACTATTCTTGGGAGCAATGACCAACAAAAAAAATCATAGAGTTAAAACGATACTGGGCTTTGAAGAAGGTTATCTACCGGCAACTTATCTTGGCATTCCTCTAGTTCAAGGGCGAGTTACACAGATGCTTCTGCGACCTCTTGTGGATAAGATTAAACGAAGAGCCATAGGCTGGGCGGGTAGCATGTTATTTATACAAGGGAGGGCAGTGTTAATTCAATCTGTGTTGAGTAGCATTTCGATTTACAGCATGGGTATCTACAAATGGCCTGCTTCTGTGATAAAAGAGGGAGAAAGAATACTTCGTAATTTCCTTTGGTCTAGGGAACCTGATTCCAGAAAAGCTTATGTTGTAGCTTGGGATAAGGTGTGTAAACCTATTAAGGAAGGGGGTATTAATCTTTGAAGACTTATGGAGATTAACCAATCTCTGATGATGAAACTCTCTTGAAACTTCCTGAATCCTAAGGATACGTGGGCAGAATTTATGCGAGCAAAATTCATCTCTAAAGCGGGTAACTTATCTAGGACTACTAATAGTTCTTCGATTCGGGCCGGTGTTTGAGGGGCTATTGAAGACGTCCGTGCACATTCGGGTTGGGTGATTGGTGATGGATCTTGCATCGACCTATGGCGAGACATCTGGTGTTCTCAAGTCTCTCTCAAAGATTGGATAAATGATGATTCCATCCCTTGGAATGACATGCATGCCAAGGTGAGTAGTATTATAATTGAGGGTAGATGGGTTATTCCTCCCAATCTTCAGCTTCTCTTTCACCGATTAGGAGTGGATATCCATACTATAAAGATCAACAAAAACAAAGCTGATAGGAGGGTGTAGAAGCCTGAACTTATGGGAAAGTTTTCTGTTAAAGGAGCCTTCGAGGCTATTCGTAACAAAGGTCAGCTGGTGTGGTGGATTACTTTTCTCTCTAACAAGGCTATACATCTTCGTATTGCGATATGGGGCTGAAGATTTTTCCACGGTAAGATTCCTACGGATGATAATATCCAAACCAAAGGTGTTGCTCTGGCCTCAAGATGTTGTCTTTGTAAGAACAGCTCTGAATCATTACAGTACCTGTTCTGGGAATGTCTTTTTAGTATCCAGTTATGGAATTGGATGGCTGAAGTGTTTTTGCTCAGCAATCTGAACAGAAATCTTCCCTCCTTCCTATGGGCTGGCAATAAGATGAGTCTGTACCTGAAAGACTTATGGGCAGGCGCTGTTTGGGGTGGCTCCTTCCTGATCTGGAAAGCTCATAATAATTGTCTATACGAAGGTATGAATGTATCGTTTGCAAATGAAAAAAGGAAATGGATTAATCAGATTCATGAAACTGCTATGCTGTCTACAAGCCTCATGCACAATAGTCAGTCCGACTTGGCCATTCTCCATTGTCTTGGTGTGGCTGTTCACTCTTGTAATCATCCCATGGTAAAATCTTGTTATTGGGAGCTTCCTCGGATAGGCAAGATTAAGATTAATACCGATGGGGATGTTAAAGGGAATCATAGAAAAAGAGGCATTGGTTGTATTATTCGGGATTATAATGGTTGTGTGTTGGGTACCCTCTCTAAAGGCCTTGGGTTGGTTACAAACTTCATGGCTGAATGCGAGGCAATCATTCATGGGGTGGAAAATGCAGCTTCCTTTGGTTGGCTTATTGCTTGGATTGAATCGGACTCCATGACGACGGTGAAAGCCTTCAAAACAAACAACATTCCTTGGATCTTAGAAGCAGCTTGGGAAAATGCTAGAAGAAATATGAGGCATATTAGATTTTCAGCAAACTGGCGTGAGGCTAATTTCAGTACGGATGCTCTCTCTAATAAGGGAGCTCTTCTTCAAGAAGGCGTGTGTGAGACTAAAACGGGAAGACCGGTTTTTCTCAAGAAAATTGAAGTTCCTATGCAGGAATATTTTAGATTTTGTTGACATTGTTTTGTCATTTTGTTGGTTTGAGAGTTGTTAGCCTTTTGTAAGGTTTTTGTTCTCTACAATAATTGTTTCTAACTTAGCAAAAAAAAAAAAATTTCTCTTGATCAATTTTTATCCCGCTCATGCTTACTAGATACAACGCCAAATTGGCATTTTTCTGGGTTTAACTTCATGTGGTATGCACGAAGGATGTCAAAGATTGTATGAAGATTATTGCAATGATCCTCTCGCTTTAGGCTTTTGTAGATCATGTCGTCGATGTATACCACTATGATTTTGCCCAAGTGATCTTTAAACATTTTTGTTATGAGTCATTGATACGTTGCTCCTATATTTTTTAATCCAAAGGGCATGATAGTGTAACAGAAAAGGCCCATTTCTATTACGAATGCAGTCTTCTCTTGATCTTCTTCGGCAAGCGGAACCTGATTATATTCCGAAGCTACATCATCATTTAAAGAAATTCATGTCCCACTACGGAGTTGAAGAGGTGAGGAATCAATGGAAGGGGGAAGTTATTCTTAGGGATAAATTTATTGGGTTTGGTAAAGTCCACGCAGACCCTAATTTTCCCATTCTTCTTTGGACAACTACAATGTTTGAGACCGACTTGGGATATTCAGCTTCTCGAATGAATCCAACTCAAAGTAACTTATCGATTTCTTCATTAACAGCCTTTCAGAACCTAAGGACTAGGTTACAGTGCTTTTGTACTACAGCTTTGTTGTCTGGTATGAGGTTTAACTTATGGCATGCAATGGAAGGATCAATTCCAGGCATTTTATGAAAAGACCATCCAAAGATATTGACATTTTTCTTTAAAGGTTGTAGGAGGGTTTCTCTTTCTTCTGGTAAGAGTTTAGAGCTAATGAAAGTATTTCTCTCAGGTCTATCAAGTTTTACGGATTTGATTGCTTCAGAATCATGTTGCTCAAATGTTGGGAGAGGCTCTTTCAGTAATTATTATACCTTTATAAGATTTGATGTATAAGAGTTCGTGGTGGTATTTTCGCACATCCGTACCATAGCCTAACTCCCTTTGATTTCATAAACTCCATGATTGGTCAGAAAATGCAAAGCTAGAGTGTATGTTGAAGGTACTGCCTTGATTGAGTGTAGCAAGCTTCTTCCCAAGATTCTCAGGTATTTTGATTCGGCATCAATGACAAAGAACTTGACAAAGGATGTTTACTGTCCGACTTGAACAGGCAATGTGATTTCTCCCAAAGTAGATTCTTTCGAACCATTAAATCCTCTGATAGTTGAGGTTGAAGCTTTGACAGAATCTTTAAGGCCTAGGACATTGATTGTTCTTTTAAATAGTACGTCTTTTGTACTTCCTGTGTCTACGATGAGCGTATATAAGTAGTCGTGCCCAACTTTGAGCATTATCACCAATGGATCATCGTGAGGATATTTCACATGATTGGTATCGCAATCCTTAAAAGAAATGTGATATGGGCATTTTGCTTTGCTGAAGTGGGGTAGAAGTCTGGCAGATTTCTCGAAAGAAGTCATCTTACAGCATAATGAGATTTTGTCATCCTTTTTTTGCTTCTTTCCTTTTTCAATCTCGATCATGTACAGATGGAAAGCTTGACATTTTCCTTGTTCGTCTTAATTCCTGTCTTTTTGGACATCGATGACATATTCATGGAGCCTTCCCGCCATGAGAATATGGGTAAAAATACGAATGAGTGAATAAAAATTATCGATTTCATGGCTTTGGACATTAGAATACTGCCAGAAATGATTATTCGAGATGTCAAGAATTTTTTGTGCTTCTCAAAAGAACTCGTCCCCTTTTAGGATAGGTAAGATAGTATATAATGTTGTTATCATTGGAGGTAAAACTGGTATCGGTTTATCTTTCTTCACATCTTTTCCTCTGATGTTATCATTAGATCGCCCATGTTGTTTGGTGGCAGCATTATTCGTCGGTTTCGAGTATAGTAGTGACAGAACATCGTTGGAATGAAAGAAAACAGAGCTTTTCATCTTTTCCTTTTTCGATAGTTCGACCTTGATGTAGTTATTAACTACATCTATCATTTTTGTGACTGTTTTGGGTTTGTGAAGTGTAAGTTCTTCTCGAACTTTGGAATTGATATGGAGTACAAAAGTGAAAGCTGGTACCACAATCTTTGGGTCTGAGTTCCCAATCTTCCTTGTTTCTTATAGGAAACGTTTGTAAGAATTTGTGAGAGTTTTTTTTACGCCTTGTTTGAAAAAGAACATAGAATCGAATATTATCTCATGTTCTTTAGCATGTGCATAATTTGATTTGAATAATTGCTGCAGTTGGGCAAAGCTAGTTATCGATCCTTCGGAAATGGTATGAAGCCATCTAAGAGGTTCCTCTTTAGGACTTATGTTAAACAAGCGACATAACATGTGACCCAGTTTGAAGTAAAGATCGACTGCTGCTTTGATGTGACGGGCTTGGATTAGAGGGTCTATGAGGCCTGCGTATTGGAAAAACTTTGACATGTGAAAGTTACCAGGAATAGACATAACTTCGAGTTATGGGGCGATTGGATTTGTGTCCAACCCTATCTAGAGTGGATCCTCGAGTAGGATTGTTATAATGAATGGCTTGAATCCTGTTGTTCATATCATCCAAGGAACTAACTAAGGAAGCATGTTTGGTGTTATGGCAGCTTGAGAATCAAACTCCCCTTGTCCTTCTGAGCCCAACCTTTCTTATACTGGTTATCTTGGGGAAGGTGGTGGGGTCTAATGTCCAGTCGATGCTGATGATGTGAGTATGAAGTATCGTGACACTCTATCTGGATTCTTTGATTATGATCTTGACGTTCGATTTATCTCCTCTCTTGGTTCATTCTCCCCTTGAGATGCCCTGGATTGGTGGTTACTTCGGGCTGGGATGGCGACCCTTGTCGAGTAGTGAATCGGTCATGTTGTCTCAGCAAATTTTATATTTCTTTTGTATGGGTTTGGCTCTATTGATCTAGGGCATTCCTACTCTCATCTTTTTCGACTTGGAGGGCTTGAGCATGAATTTTTTGATTCTTCGAGCCATTGGACTCTGTCAGATTTTATTTTCTTTTGGAGCACGAAGACAGCATTGTGTAAGTTGATGGTTTCTGGAAGGACGGTTGCTAGAATATCATCATTGTTCTTATGGGTACTGGAGGCACTTCTAAGGTTCATGTTGGTCATGGCAGTGACTATTTAGGATAAATTTCGGAGGAGAAAGAAGTGGTTTCCCACATATGGTGCCAATTGTAATGGCTAGCTTTTTGGTTAGTTATCCTCGCCAGTACTTAAGTAAGGAGGTTATGATTTGACTATAAATAGAAGCTAGAACACAATAGATTTTACATGGAAACAAAATAAAACCTGAGAAAAACTACAGTCTCGAGGAGGATTTTATGATGTAAATCAACTATGTGCTAATCTATTATACTTGCAGGGATTGGTTGATGGGTATAACAAAAATTAAATGAATGGTCCAGTTGACATATGCTCTGCCTGTATTTATAGATGGATATAGGTAGTTACAAATAATATTTTTCCTAACTTTATGGGAGGCTAGCGAACTTCACGGAGCATGTGCACAGCTATATTTGACCAAGCGTAATGCTTACTGTGAAGGGTCGAGCTTTGTAGCTGCAGTCTTAATCATCTTCTCGAATGATTGAATATCTATGGCTTGCTTTATCTTGTCGAACCTGGGGAATATGCTACTACAATACCATATTGGTATGTTTTAGCCTATAATATCTCTCAATGAAGTTTAGAAATCACAATGATTAGGGAACTACAGAGACACTTTTGCAATGATTTAGGAGATTAATGACGAATATAGTTAAGAACAATTTTAGCGAAAAGAGAGAATTGCTGAGAATTTTCAATTATAAAAATTCATTGATCCTGGACTAAAAATTAGCGACAATTTGAGTATCAGTTAAATGGTCGAAAAATGAGTTTGTCGACAATCCCAACACCTTTACCATTATCGATGGCTTGGTATATCAACAATATGTGAACCAATAAATTATTGACGACTAGGAGAATCGACAATCTTACATATTACTGTACTAGATATTGTCGATAGCTTAGTTAGTCGACAATATCTAGATGGTTTATCTGCAACAATTTGGACAGTAATTATCGAGAAATGCATTACTCGATATAGGTACTTCCATTCACAAATTCATTCAAGATAATACAATCTAAAACCAAACCTAAATAAAAATTAAACAAGGGATTCAAATACAAAATCTAGATATGACAACCAACAATCAGCAACTATCACAATTGTTAACTTAGATGGAATCAAACACCAACTTCAATCAAACCCTAACGTCAATCGTGGTTCAAACCCCAACATCACGATCAAAGCCATGAAATTGTGGTTAATTTTAGACAGAGATATCTTAAAACTAGAGGAAAGAAATATCAAAACCTAAAATTGATCTCCAATCTACAACCCTCAAAACCTTAAAATTGCCCCCAATTTTTCTCGAGGGGGAAGGAGAGACATTGAGAGTGAGGGAGAACCAGATTTAACAAAATTTCATGAATAGAGGTTAGAGTGTCGTCCATGATAAGAGCAACTCCAACAAAAAATGCAAGTTTGGGTGTGGGCTTTCACAAGGGGCCCATAGAAATCCTAACCTACACTCGTTCTCTCCCAGCAGTGAGTTTGAGTTTTCCACGTGTTGTTTTTCATATTAATTTAAACAAAATCAAAACACCGCGTGGTAAAAGGAACACCGCCGCTGCAACTGTTAACATGAAATTCCCTCCAACTCGAGTCATTCTCATTTTACTTCCTCATTTTTCTCAATTCGGGCATATTCCTTAAAAAAATCTAATCTCTCTCAAAATCAAATAGAGGCGCCAGAGAGAGAACCACACCCAGTACATTACCTGGGTTTAGAGGTTCAAGAGATCCAGAGCGAGCCATAACTCGGTCGAGGTCCGAAAGGAAGAAAAAAAATGTAGAATTTGAAGATGTACAACAAACCCAAGGCATACCACACCCACACCAAGAAAACTACCCAACCAGGTTTATTACTGGCCACCCAGAAGGTATTACTCATATATATTACACAAGCAATGAACTCACGGTAAGTTTTGTTTACATTGCAATTTTTTTATTTCTATTAATCAAGTTCTTGAAAAAATACTCAAATGAACCGAATTGGGATTTAATGCGTCCACACGACACATTCACTACGGTGATCAAAGTTTGGAAGAAAATTTCTAAAATTCTGACAATAAGGGATCCTGCGGTGAAGATATTTGGGAGCTTTATGGATATACGCTTGGGTAATTTTGATAATCGGCTAATTCTTGAGCTAACAGAGCGTTGGTGGCCGGCAACGCACACTTTTCTATTCCCGTGTTGGAAGATAGGGATCATTCCAATAGATTTCTATATGCTGACATCATTGGCAATCGGCAGATACCCTACACAGGTCTCGTATGATGACAGCTGGAATATTTTATCCATCGCGGGGCAATTTCTCCCCCGCATCAAAAGTTCCAATACAAATAGTGGGAATGTCAACATTTTACATTTAAAGACGTACTTGACCATTACAGATGATCGGGAGGATGATATTACCATTATTCGTGCATTTATCCTCTTCATGATGGGACATTGATGGTTTCAAACGGCCAATGACACCGTCCCGCTGGGATATCTCGTGGTCGTGGCCAATTTTGACGAAACTACTGAATATGACTAAGGTTCTGCTATTCTTACTTCCCTGTACCATGGTTTGGATATCGCAGTCACGACCGGGGGTGCCATCATTGGATTTTTCCAACTTCTTGAAGTACACTAACATTTTTTCCTTATAAGCTACAAATCAAATATCTTCCAATAGACGTCTTAAATTGAATTTATAATTGTTTCTTATGTTGTTTCAAAATACAGTATTGGTTCTACGAGTATTATGGGGTTAGTCACCCTATTATCAAGGAAGCGCTTAAGTTCATGTCCTATCCACAACTCAAAGCATGGGAGAAGGGGAATAGGAAGAAAACAAATGACTAAGTAGCAAATTAGTTTACTCTAAGCAGATACCTCATTAACCACTGGACTATTGAGTCGATCAACTGGTAACCTTGGGTGGAATCTGCGGTGTTACATTTGGATGACGCCAGTACTGCATCATTTTTATCCCGTAAGAAGATGCCACTTCAAGTCCTAAATGGAAATAGCGAGTATTACTTCAGGGGTAGATATTAAAGGCAGTTGATTGATACTGTGGGTATTCCTTTGGATCATCCGCTTAATATGTCACCATATCTTAGTCTAGCGGATTTACAGACGATGAGACAGGTCAGCTTCATTGACTGTGACTAGTTTATGATAGGGGAGGAGAGAGAGACTTACGCCTCATACTATGCTAACCAAATTTATGAGGTAGTCCGCATATTGATAAATTCCAAGAGGATCAGGAATATAGATCTGTTCGGACCCACTGTACTCAGGGCTGGTATTACAGCCGTGGTGGTTAAGTCAGCAGAGGTTCATAGCTTATCCCAAGACTTTAGTTTGCCTGGCGAGGAGGAGAGGCCACACTCGGGGTGGAACATGGAGCGGATAGGGAGGCGTGAGATACTCCCCATCCACCGCTTGAGGGACCCGCTACCCATGTCTACCTCCTACGGTGTAGAGAAGTTGTGGTACCTGATTCATGATAGGCGGCGACTCGCCCTTGCTGAGTCTGTACGAAACTTTCAAATGATCCAGCAGTTTACTAATGAGCTTGCTACTGCCAGTAGGTACATAGACAATATAGACGATCAGCAATATTCGCATGTAAGTAATTTATTTATTTATTTGTTAATTTATTTAATTTTTAATGTCATATTTATTTTGTAAAAATCTAAATAAATTTTCGTTGTCCTGTTCATAGCCTACATCTAACGAGGGGGTATGAGGTCCGGGTGGTGTCGCTACTACCTGGAGGTGGCGTGAAGACGAAATAGGGGGCCCATGGACATGGTCCGCGAAACAAGGGAGCCGGTAGTAGCCGCAGGGAGCCAGGTATTGGAGATGATATTGGCCCGTCTCAGTAGATATAGGTATTTTTTATGTTTTTTATAGATGTAATCTTTTATTGTAAACATCAATGTTGAGCAATTTTTATTGTAGAATTTTGCTTCTCTATATTCGTACTTGTACGACCTGATGTCCCATTTCTTTATATAAATCAATATTAACCAATTTAAATTGACTCTTGAATTTAAATAAAAATACAATTACAATTCTTAAAATAGTAGTTTTCCGCACGAAATAAAACTCAAAATAGATACAATTAAACTTAATTCATTGTTCACGACTTATGTATGGATTAAACCATGACCATTTAGTAAGGAGGAGCGGATCCCGTTCATAGTTTTCTATCCAATAATTTGTAGAAGGATCAGGCGGGACGTAGTTCCGGTAAAAAATATCATATGGAGTCTCAAACAGGAACGGCTGGTTGCATTTCTCATGCCATTCATCTCTGGCTTTACGAAGAATATAGGCTAGTGGAACACCTCTAACCCGTCTATCAATACTATTCCGTATCTCATAAAACTCATCACATTTAACATTAAGCACATTCCACCTGTTATATAAATCTCTCTAGGAGGGTATTGAAGTTCTATGTGCTCCCTGAATTGGATATGAACTCCATCCCATAACTGATTAAAGTTGAGTTGTCAAAAAGGTAGATTATCAACAAATTACTGTCAGGATGCGGCCACAGTACAGTCTTCATTCCAACCAATTGCCACTGAAGAATCTTGTGTTAAAGCTGAAAAACTTGGCATTGTTGAGTTCAAGTAGAGGACCTGTTGTTAGAATATCTCCAGCCAACATATATATAAAGCAAAAAGTAGCCGTTGTGATGCCAAAATTAGCTGTTATGAAGGAACTTGTCAAGAAACTTGTTCTTCTTCTTCCTTTTACCGCTGTCACCACTGATTTCTATCAACCACTTCTTCTTTTTCCTCCTTATCCTTTTACACTTCTTTCTTCTCAAGAAACTTGTTCCCCCTTCACCGTCAACACCCTTCTGTCAACTTCACAACCTCAAATGACTACCTTATCATCCTAATCATGTATTGATGATCCTCCATGTGTATCGTCATCCACCTCTGACGATCTTATGTTTGACTGTACGGCAGCAATTTTCGTTCTACATCAAAATGCAATCAACCTAATAGTGCATGATGTAACTTCGAGTCACGGCGGGAGTATCATGGGCCGTAAGGATAAGAGAAAGAAGCAAGATCATGAATTGGGGTGTTACTGCATTATACGGGACTACTTCAAGCTGGGGTGCACATATGAGCCAAATAAATTTTGGCGACGTTTTTGCATGAGTAGACATATGTTTATACGCATATTCGATGCAGTCGTTGCACATGATCATTATTTTTTCCAAAAACCCAACAATACTGGTACTATGAGGTTGTCACCGTACCAAAAGGTAGTCGCGGTACTACATTTCCTAATCTATGCTGTTGCGGCAGATCTTTTTGATGAGTATATCCAAATAGAAGAAACCACAACCTTGTTAAGTATGGAAAGGTTTTGTGTTGTGGTTATACAAATTTTTGGTAAGGAATATCTTCCAGCACAAAACGTGGCCGACGTCGAAAGGTTAAGAGCGATCGAAGAGTCGCGGGTTAGGAAGCCTTGATTGCATGTATTGGATATGAAAAAATTGTCCCCTAGCTTGGTACGGTCAATTTACTAGTTATTACCCCAAGGCGACGCTGCTTCTTAAAGTGGTAGCCTTACGTGACCTTTGGATTTGACATTTTTTTTGGGTTACTAGGGTCTAACAATGATATCAATGTCCTACAGCAATCACATCTTTTCCCTGACATGGCCGATCGTATTACCCCACCTTACAATTATACAATTGTCATAAGAGCTTATGATATGGGGTATTACCTGGTAGAAGACATATACCCCAAATGGGGAACACTTATCCAAACCATACCCAATCCGGTTACAGCGAAACAAAAATTATTTGCTCAACAACAAGAAAGTTGGTGAAAAGACGTAGAACGGGCGTTTGGGATTTTACAATCACGGTTCAATATTGTAAAAAATCAGGTTAAATTGTGGAAACCCGAGGCTTTAAACAATGTCATGAAGCCACGTGTGATAATATACAATATGATCGTCAAAGAGGAATAAGGTTCATTCCCATCATACTTAGACTACATCCGGCCGATCCCTCAACTATCGAAGGCTAACGGTTCAATATTGTACAGGAACGCGGAATAATAGAATCTTTCATATCGAAAATAAACTATATTCGAAGTTGAGAACTATACTTTGATATAAATAATGATCTAATCGAGTATTTATGGGCCGTGAAGGAATTTCTTCAAACCTAGTACTCAATTTCTTGTATTATCTTAGTATTCTTGATGTAATTTAATGCTTTTTGTCGCACAAGTTTATTAAACAAGTTTTTGATATTGCATTAATCTTGTATTTGTTTTAAAGCAATATTTTCGGACATAAATATTTTGAAAACAAGATTATATTCTTCAATAGTAAATTACATTATTCAAACGATTACATTATTGCAAGGTAAACTACATTCTTGGAAAGAAAATTTATATATACAGCAAAGTTAAATTATATTTCATCACCACTTCAAGTACCTGGCCCACCCCTCTTGGTTAGACGTCCCATGACCTCAGCTTGCCTTTGCAGATAGTATTACAATTGATGTCCAGAAAGATTACTCAGGTCTTTATCCATGATTTTGCGATCTACCCTTGCTTGTTCCAAATCTATTTTGGTTTGCCATTGATGATTTGCATCAGCTCTTTTTCTTTTATTTTCTTCTTTCGTTTGTCTCTTCTCCAACAGTAGTTCATTCAGTATTGTTTGGATACCACTACCAGATGCAACAATACTATCCAAGGCCTTTTGTGTTACAAGGTTTATTCTAAAGAGTTTTTGGCCGATAGGCCTGCTTCCACCCACATATAATGAATCATCTAATTCAGAATTTTGGCCTGTAGATTGAGGTGTAGGAAGGTCATCGGAGTCCTCCGATAGATTATTTGATCCGACCAAGTTCCCTAAAGAAGAATATTCTAATGTTCTTCTGACTACATTTTTTGGTATATTCCCCGCATGGTTCAACCCATCATCCCTTAGATTGGCCCATCGCGGTTCTCACGCCAAAATCTTATAGGCTTCACGGTGTTTGAAGTCATTATCACCATTAATACCTTAATAGATCTCGTGAACATCGTTTTCCTACAATTCACAAAATTACCAAATTCAAATAAATAACGTGTATATCCAAGAAAATTAAACAAAGTTGAGTTAAAGGAAATTAGAACATACCCGATCTTCATCGGTTTTCCCACTGTCGTGCCGAAATTGTACTTGAACAACTATCCCCTTATATGCCACACATTGTGCATTAAGGGGATACTAATGAGCTTTGGTTGACCCACTTGATCGTCATGTGGGGCACTCAGGGTCTCTATTAAAGGTAATGTTGACCATTTGATAGAAAGTAAAACACTTTGTGTGGCCCACTGTCTGGACAGAAGCTGTTACCCACGCCCTTGCGAGACACGTAAAGTCTACATCGGTCCAATGCAGTCCAGCATCATACGTCTCATCTAAAAACTCATCATCTTCTAACACTTGCATACTTTGTCTTTGTTTTACGGGTGCTCTTTTCTTTTTTCCTTTTCCTTTTTCTTTCTCGGGTGCTGCCTCTTTAACAGGCATTGACACATTTGCATCACTTTGATTGTACTGAGTAGATTTACCATAGAATAGGTAGTTTTGAAAGTAATTTGGAGGTTAAAAACCTTGAGGTTGAGTGAGCAGATAGGGTTTATAATACGAGCCAAACGCTTGAGGTTGCAGTTGAGAGAGTGTAAATAGATTTTGATACTGTCCACTGAAGGTATCCCCTTGCGACATGGTAAACGGAGGTGGAGTCTATGATTGGAATTGAGGTTATAATTGAAATTGGTTGTGGTAGAGGTATGGAGGGAATTGTGATGATGGGTGTTGAGAAAATAATGTTGAAGGTGAGTTATGGGAGGATTGTAGGGGCCTAACTTTGTACGGAGGGGAAATAGGCTCTTACACCACGGGTTTATCTAATATCAAAGGATTCAAGCATATAATCTATAGTACGAATAACCTATTGACGATATACTTGCGTGGAGGCCTTGAATGGGTATCTCCATGACCTCTGATGAGGATTTTTAAAAGATTGTATATTATTGTCGAGTAGTCAAAGGTTTGAGTGTTGTGTGTTTTACAAGTAGGTCGAAGGTAAACTGTAAGGGTTCAGGGGAGAAATTGTGTAACCCCTACTTAGTTCTCATTCCTTCCTATTTATAAAACACGGGTAGGGCTGAGTCACCATGGGAGGTCACATTACAAGTGTACCCACCAGATATCAGGCAGGTATCCCGAAGTTGGTGTTGACGCCGGAAATGTCAAGTCTGGCACTGTGGTATGACACTGTAGTCGTTGTTAGTTCTGTCACTATAGCTGTCAGGACCAACATCGCCGTCGTTCTTGTCTGGTGAGCTGGCCGTCTGACATGTTTGCCTTCGACTACATATGAATATGGTCTAAGTGTTTATGATACTGATATGGGGTCTGTCGTCGAGGCTTGTTCGAATTCGAGGCTTCATCTTCGTGTATTCTTGGAAAGCTTGTTTACGGGTTGAATGGTTCTTTGAGGCATTCATGTAGGCTTCGATGTAGCCTTCGAGTATTTAACTGGGGTAGAAGGCTGCGAGTAGGCTACTATAAGGATGGGGTCGACGGTGTAGAATTATTACTGCTGGTACTGGAGTTCGCCATTTGGGGAAAGCTTAGAGGTTTTCCTCTATGTTCTATAATTGGATTTGGGAGAGAAGAGGTAGCCAGGGAGAGATGAACCAAGATTTATGAATAAGTGGTATTTTTTTTAAAATGCAGTATCCTTTTTACCGCGCGGAAAATCCGGGCGGTAAAAAGAACACTGCGCGGTAAAAGGAACACCGCCAAACTCATTCATTTTTAGTTTGAGCTCCTCAAACTCAGTTGGGTTCTGACATGTCAAGCTGGCAAACCCAAATTCAAATTGGCGCTGTTGGGAGGCTAAAAGTTTGGGTTTGGGTTTGGGTTTGAGTTGACAAACCCAAACCCTGCTGGAGATGCTCTAAGTGAAGAGAGAAATTCAAATTCAAGATCTAAAGTGGAGAATGAGATAAACGTGAAGAGAGAGAAATGTTGCCACATCTTATTGGTAGTTATATAATTACTAACTTTTGGCAATTTCCACTTATCTTTATTAGATATGTGGTTAGTGGTTAGTGTTTAGTGCGACTTGAGTGTCTCAATTTTAGTGTCCACGAATCCTTCCCTGTTTATGTGTACACATGCACATGAGCAGACCGTGGTTATCCACGGTGGTGTGCCAAGTGGATTATGACACATAACCATTCCGTTTCTTGGCTAGTCGATGTTGTTTCCATACAGCTTGACTTCATCTAGCTTTCGTTCTGCAACAAGCTCTTATAGGCATTTCAACCATATATACACCTTGCCAGCTTCAAGGCAATAGTTTTTTTAGGGGCGTTTCCAGCACAAGGGGCGACAACAGTCTCAGGTGAACATGAAAACTAGAGATAACATACTCAGGGCCGGCCTTGTAGTTTTGAAGGCCCTAGGTGGAACTCAAAAAATCCCCCCCCCCCTACCCCAAAATTTTTATTTTTTTTGCAACCATCGAATATTTTTTTCTACACAAACAATTTAATTGCTATATATAAAAACATATCACATTAATACATTATGATAAAGCAATTTTGAGCAATAAGATTAATCTATAAAATCAAAGAATTGACAACAAACCTACAACTTCTACCGAATTTCCCCTATAAAATGAACATTTAGCAATTTATAAACTTGTTGAATCATGTAACAAATAACTTATAAATCTATAATGGATACCACATTGCAAGTAAAACCTACACATAATCAATTATATAACAATACAAGATGTCTACTGTTAGGCAACATTATAAATACTAATGAGTCAGAGAGACAGAGAGTAGATTCAGCTCACTAACCTTCAATTCAACATATGTTTACTCGATGTTCACGTCTTTTTTGTACTATCTGCACACACAGACAGACACCACAAATACAAAAATTCAATATTTTATTCACAAAAATAAAAAATAGTAGTGATTAAGACATTAAGTTTCACTTTCAGAGAGAGTTTTTTGAGTCCAATTTTACTCTCCACATCACCAATTTCCTAAATCGACAAAACCATTACCCAAATTTTTTCCCCTAATTTTTATTATAGTTGTTGCTTGCTAAGAGCCTAGGACTGACAGGAAAAATTCATTCCAACGGAGAGGTCTAATTAAACCTTGTCTGTTAATTTTACTAATATTAATTACACAACCAGAGAAGGATTTGTTTCATGGTTCTTGAACTCAAAATGGTCAAAGGTCTGTAACCCCGATTCATTAAAAGGGATCCAATTATCCAAATACCTCCAATCATTACCGGAGGATGCCAAAGAAGAATGAACGAAATCCTTAAAGAGAGCATGTTGGAAGAGTTCAATCGACTAACAAGATCAATAATTCGTCAACGTTTCAGGTAGATTTTGATTTTAATTCGTACTAAGTACCAGCAGGCAACAAGCAATGAAGCAACAATGTCTTATTCAGTTATTTGCCCTAATTTCTGCAATTGTTCATAAGATTTCAGAGAGTCAGAGAGAGTACCTAAAGTCCTAAACCTTGAGCTTTTAATTGTAATTGCAATGTCTATGTCTCATGTCACGAGTCTCACGACTGTAACTCAACTCTACAAAATCTGCAACAGATCTCATGTCACGAGTCTCACGACTGTAACTCAACTCTACAAAATCTGCAACAGATGGGGGAGTAGAGAGAGAGAGAAAGGTACTTATAAGAGGTTGTATTTTTGTTCTTTAGAAATGAAAGAGAAGTCCAAAAAGAACTCCATTTGGGCTCATCATGAGGCCTGTATTTTGGACTTTGGAGGCCCAAACATATTAAGGTAACCAAAATTATGAGGCCGTATTTTTTAGCTAAAATTGGAGGCCCTAGACGGCCGCCTCATTGGCCTATGCCCAAGGCCGGGCCTGAACGTACTGTCCAGGTTGTTAGTCAATAATACAAATGCGAGTTCAGTTTTCCCTGTGTCTGCAATATCAATTCTTCATAAATTTGTTGTTAGCTTCTCGGATTATGGAATTACTTGATTTTCTTAGCACTTTTTTCAGGAATTTTCAGTCTCTAAGGCACCCACCGTGAGAAGGAAGTTACAGGACAGGAAAAGGACTTATCACCTTGCTCCCTGGACTCAGAAAGAAATTAATGCAATCGCAGCTGACCTTTACCAATTTTATCCATAAGCAATAAATCTAAGAACACTATTGAGTAATATCTTTGAAACCTCAGCAGGTCCATTTCCTTCTATGATTACATGAACCTCTCAAGAGATGTTAGTTCCTTTCCTTCCATATATTTGCAAAACTTCGAAGTTGTTTAACAACCATTCCACTACCACTTTGCAATCTATTTCTGTAACAAGGAGGAGTTTCTTTTCCTTACAAAATGGAGGCCTATAGGCAACGCCATGCCCCTGCAAATATATTTGTCCTAACGCCCAAAATTCTCAGCAAAACAACTTGATCCCTCTCCCTAGACACTAAATTTTCTAGAAAATTTAAAATAAAACTATGCACTTCAACAGTGGGTAGGTAGTGCTCTAGGATTAACATAACAAATGGTGCCTTAGCATTGTTTCTTAAAGACATGTGAAGAGAGCACTTTTTCCTCCTAATAAGTGCCAAAGGATGGAACTATTGCTCCAATATTATAAAACTAGTGTGGTGCTCCAAAGAAGCGTATGAAGAATCCAAATCTGCCAGAGGGTCTTGCCAACCTCACTTTTATTGGTCGAACAAACAAAATTCAAAGCACATCTAATGCAAAAAAAAAAATATATATATATATCGAAATTAGTTCATTTCTTAAGTTTTAAGAGGGTTGGCAAATTTGGAATCTTGTACGAGCATCACAACTTATCTCTTCTCTAGAAATAAATTTGCCCTACAATACGAAAATATAATCTTCCAACGTTGATCAAACTTTTACCTTTTACGAGTCTTACTTGTGTCACCCACAATTAATTGAGGGCTCCCTCAACCTCTTTAGGCTCACAACAGCTGTAAATTAACAACTCGGAAACTTAGTTACCGGGTTTAAAAAAATAGTTTTATCTCTCATATAATTCCTCACTCCTGTGCAACTAAAATCATTTCCCTCTCCTTCAATATTCTTCCTCCCGATTCATCAAATCAATCCCGTAAAAAACATAATAAACCCATATTTGTCGCTCTGGCAAACAATTTCAAAAACATAATCAACCTATATTTGTCGTTTCGGCAAACATCAATTGATCAAGGAGGATCTAGTGTTTTTTGAAGATTTGTCAAAGTCGTTCGAATGACTTTAAGGGTTGTTCGAACGAGTTGACATGTTCGCTGGAATTTTAGCCCAGAGCCAAATTTCGCTCGAACGACTATTAGTGTCGTTCGAACGAGTTGTTATGTCCTCTGGAATTTGGCCCAGAGCCATATTTTCGTTCGAACGAGTTTGGTTTCGTTGGAACGAGTTGGTCTACTTTTCTAAGGTTTAGACCAATTAGGCGTAAAGTCGTTCGACTCCCTAGTTCGATCGAACGACTTTGGCACTGTTTTGGAATCTCAGGCGTTGTTTTGCCTCGAGATCCGTTATTTTATGATTTTCGAGTTCTCTAGTATATAAAGGGAACTTAGGTTATTTTCTAGGTGATGTTAGATCTGAAAGAGTTCTGAGAGAAACCTAGGGTTTGAAAGATTTTCTTCTTGTAATTACTTCGTTTTGAGTAATCGAATTCTTTATTTTTCCAAACCGATTGGTGCTCTTCGTATTTTCTCTACTAACACGAGTTTCTCAATCGTATTGTGGATTAAGTGGTATCAGTTTTCCAATTACGATCTTCGAGGGTTGATTGCAGTTTATGGTCCTTACACGTGACCGTCTCAAGCAAACGAAGGAGAAGTTAGTGAGTCCATTGACGATTCATCGCAAACCTAATTCGAAGAAGAAGGATGATTTGGAGATGGACGAGGCCAACGATGGACTCACGCTTTTGGAAACAACAGTTTCTGACCTAACTTCTACTGTAAGAGAGTTAGTCAACCAATTGTGTCTTACAAACCTCGCAAAGGCTTCTACTTTGGCGACACGGTGAGGCCGCTCTCATCGGCGAGGCCACTCGAGGAGAAAAGGGGTTATGGAGGGGGATGGATACGGGGATAATGCGGGGATGGATAGCGATTCTAGTGATGCCGATTCCGTCAAGGAGCGCCCAGGTTTTAGTAAGTCAATGAATCCTATGCAAAATCTTCGTATTGGCTTTAAAATTGAGATTTCGGGTTTGATGGTTCCGTCGATGCTGAGAAATTAGATAATTGATTAGATAGATTGGATGCCTATTTTTTTATTGATGAATATTTAAACGCTCAGAAGATTTGTTTCTCTTCTTTGAAATTTACAAGTCACTCACTAAGGTGGTGGAAATCCTATCAGAAACAACATGATGTCGGAAGTCTGAGTTGGAAAGAATTCAAGGTTTTGGTGAGGAAACAATTTTATCCCATTGGGTATAAACAGGAGCGGTGGTATAAATGGCACATATTTGCGCCAAAAGTTTGGGCAATCCATAAAACAATTTACTTCGGAATTTCATAACCAAACGTTGGCTTTGGATATTGACGTAGATTAGTACGGCGTGTTCATGAAGCATACGGGGGGGTTTGTCAGAGTCCATTAGAAGAGAATTAAAGATCTTTAAATAAGAAAATATTGAGGATGTTACCGTTAAAGCAATTGTCATTGAAGGCAAGTACTTGAAGAGCGACAAGAAAGACGACAAGGGCAAGTCGGGGTACAAGGCTAATTGGAACTTAGATCAGAAAGAGGAGTCCAAAGGAGAGGGTTCTTCATTCAAGGGGACTGTCTGTAGTCATTACAAGGTGAATGGGCACAATTCTGAAAGATGTTGGAAACTTCAATCGGAGCATTGGCCGAAGGAGGAGAAGGGCAAGAAAGAGAAACGTGCACTGGCCGCAGCGATTTGTGGATCATCCGAATTTAGATAAGCCAAATCCTAAACTTACTCTAATGTTCAAGCAACCTCTAGTTATCGATGAGGCAAGCCAGGAAGAGCTTTTCTTTGTCAGCATTCAAGTGAAGCAGAGCTTAGTCGAGGTCATTATTGATCTAGGTAGCCAGAACAATTTAATTTCTGAGGCGGTGGTAGAGAAGATGGGTTTGGCTACTGTGGCTCATCCTAAGCCGTACAATTTAGGTTAGATTTAGAAAGACGCGGAGTTGAAGATCACTAAGCAGTGTACGTTCAAGTTTGCGATTATTGAGAAATTTATTGACGAAGTGGCATGTGAGGTGGTTCCGTTGGACGTATGTCAAGTCATCTTGGGTAGCCTTTATCTTTGGGACCGAGATGTAATCATTTACCATCGTGCTCGCAAGTATCGTTTGGTGAAGGATGGGACTGAGTTTCATTAATCTGTGCAAGGAACATATCACTACTAGTAATTTGGTAATGGCGACTCAGACGAAGAGGTTGGTTAATGCGAGCTACAAATTTGTTTTGTTGTTGGTGCGATCGGTTCAAGAGGGTCAGTCGGCTACAGTATTGTCTACTTTGGTAAGGTCTCCTAAGCAACAAATCGATATGAGGGAGTTGCAAGAGGATTATGAAGACTTGTTTTTGGGCATAGAAGGGATGTCGCACACAATGGATGTGGAGCATGATATCACATTGGTGAATGGTGAGCCACTACCCAATATTGGGCTATATCGAACTTCCGTTATAGAGTCTGATGAGATCAAGAAACAGGTACATGAAATCCTGGAGCAAGGAGTTATTAATCCAAGTTGCTCACCTTATGGTTCGCAGGTGTTACTGGTGTCTAAGAAGGATGGGTCTCAAAACATGTGTGTGGATTATCAGGCATTGAACAAGATCACGGAGGAGAATCGTTATCCGCTTCCATGGATAGATGAGCTTTTAGATGAGTTACAGATGGCTAGTCTATTTGGGTTTTATTGTTAGTGACGGCGAGCTTATGGTCGATCAAGAAAAAGTCTCGGTCATTACTAATTGGCCTAGACCCCGTACAGTGACGAAAGTCAGGAGTTTTATGGGTTCTTATCAGTACTTACAAAAATTTATTCAGCATTTTTAACAAATAGCCACACCGTTGCATTCTTTGACAAAGACCGGGGTACAATTTGTGTAGGAAGAGTACCATGAGAAAACTTTTTTGTTACTAAAGCGGAAGATTACGGATGCACCAGTGTTAGTATTGCCTAATTTGTAGTGGCCTTTTGAGGTCGAGACAGATGTGTCAGACTATACATTGGGGGCAATCCTTTTACAAGATGGGAAGCCGATTTTTTACCATTCCGAGATGTTTACAAAAGCAGTACGCAACTATCCTACTTGCGATAAGGATTTCTACACGCTATATCAATCAGTTAAGCGCTGGCGGAGTTACTTATTAGGGAAGGAGGTTGTGGTACATTTCGATTACAAACCATTACAGTTCTCATCTATGCAATCCAAGCATCAACAAGCCCGCCATATGAAGTGGATGTCATACCTTCAGCAGTTTACCCTATTGATTATGTACAAGAAAGGAGTGGACAACAATATGGCTTATATGTTATCTCGACCCCCATTACCAACTATTTCCTCTTTGTTGGTAGTTATGCAGATCCAGCCGATTGTTCCTTATGCGTACATTTTAGGGTATGACAATGACAAGGAGCTCAGTGTAATTCACGAGAAGTTGTTGCAAGGTGAGATGTGCGAGTATATTCTGAAGAATGGTTTTATTTACAGGGGAAATCTACTATGTATTCCTGAGGGTGAAGAACGTTTGCAGTGGATTCGAGATGCACATTGTTCCCGGGTAGCAGGTCATTTTAGGGTTGAGAAGATTCTTCTGAATTTATGGCGTTATGTCTGTTGGCCGAGATGCGGGTGGATGTTGCTTGTGTGGTTCATAGTTCAGTGTTATGCAACACATCGAAACCTTCCAATAGGAAGATAGGACTGTACTTACCATTGTCAGTTCCTAGTCAACCTTGGAAGAGTATTTCGATGGACTTTATGGGTGGTTTGCCCATGACCAAGTGTAAGAATGACTATTTTTTTGTGGTGGTGGATCGATACAGCAAGATGATTATTCTTATTCCATGCCAAAAGATGGTCACAGGGGAAGGAGCAGCGCGATTGTTTTTCAGAGACGCTGGAGGCATTTTGGGTTCTCCCCTTCTATTATTTCTGATAGGGACAGCCACTTTTTGGGGCATTTCTGGAGATCGTTATGGGGGATGATGGACACTAAGTTGAAGAGAAGTATCACTTTTCATCCACAGACAAACGGGCAAACAGAGGTCGTTAACTGCACTTTGGTACATTAATTATGGGGATTCCATTCTAAGCATCCTAAGACTTGAGATGAGAGTTTACCGTATCTTCAGTTTGCATTCAACCGGGCGATTCATGGTTCCATGTTGAAGTCTCCTTTTGAATTTTGTTTGGGGTACTTGCCGCAGAGCCCTTTTGATTTGGCGTTTAGTCTTGGCGACAAGACGGTGTCAGGGAAGGAGGAAGAGGAACAGGTTAAAGCTTAGCATTTCATTGAGAAGATCAGTAAGGTTCATGAGGTGGTTGAAGCTCAGTTAAAGAAGACTCAAGCGAAGTATAAGGTTCACCACGACAAGCATCGGGCTAAGTGTACTTTTCTAGAGGGCGACCTTGTTTGGTTGCATTTGGGTAAGGAACGGCTTAAGGGGAAAGGTAAGAAGCTCAAACCTATCCGTTATGGTCCATTTTTTATTCTCAAAAAGATTGGTGGCAATGTATTCCAGTTGGAGTTGCCACCTTTCATGAAGATGTATCCGGTGATTAATGCCGAGCATTTAAACCTGTTTGAGCCGTCTCTTTTAGATGAAGACTCTGCAATCGATACTCACCTACCGTCAGTTAATGACTTATGGATAGAAAGAGAAGATTCATTGTCGGATGATGGTATTCTAGAGCGGAAGGTTCATACTACAAGACGGAGTATAATTGATTCATTCCGAGATGGGAAGAAGGGTCAGCTACCAAGTAAGTCGAAGTGGTATAGCAGTGAATTGGACATCACCGCGTTCCCACATCTCCAGCTTTAGCTTAAGCAGGAGCTCGAGGCTCCTAAAGGAGGGATACATGATCCAGGAGAATCTAGTATTTTTTGAATATTTGTCAAAGTCGTTCGAGCGACTTTGAGTATCGTTCGAACGAGTTGACATGTTCGCTGCAATTTTGGCCCAGAGCCATATTTTGTTTGAACGACTTTCAGTGTCATTCGAACGAGTTGTCATGTCCTTTGAAATATGGCCCAGAGCCCTATTTTTGTTCGAACGAGTTTGGTTTCGTTGGAACGAGTTGGTTTATTTTTCTAGGGTTTAGACCAATTAAGCGTAAAGTCGTTCGAACGACTCCCTAGTTCGTTCGAACGACTTTGGCACTGTTTTGGAATCTCAGACGTTGTTTTGCCACGAGATTCATTATTTTATGATTTTCTAGTTCTCTAGTATATAAAGGGAACTTAGGTTATTTTCTAGGTGATCTTAGATCTGAAAGAGTTCTGAGAGAAACCTAGTGTTTGAGAGATTTTGTTCTTGTAATTACTTCATTTTGAGTAATCGAATTCTCTATTTTTCCAAATCGATTGGTGTTCTTCGTATTTTCTCTACTAATACAAGCTTCTCAATCATATTGTGGATTATCAATTAATGTCATTAATGCTCAGTTTTGTTCGAGGCAAACTGGGAAACTGGATGCAAATACAAGTTCAATGCAAATCATGAGGTGGAAAAGTAACATTTTACAATTGCATTTCAACCATTTACTTGGAATTTAATTCCCTTGCATTTACACACTACTTGCATTACAAAACAATGTTTGCAATGCAAGACAAATGAATTACATTTACAATGTGTTGCAAGTAATGTAATGCAACTTGTTAACATGTTTTTGGTTTACTGTAACACAAGTGAAGTGGAAACAAATGCTCGTGTTTGGTTAGGGGCATTGTACGCAAATGCAAGTTAATTATTTTAAATAAAACTTTTATTCTTTATTGATTAACATAATCAACTACATTATTATCGCTAACAATATCCAACAAAAAAATAAATAAAATAAAAAATCTAAATGATCAACTTGATCAATTATTTTCACTAATATGTGGCTAAACCACCCTAAGCCTCTATCTAAACATCTCCAATACTTTCCCTCAATTTACCTAGGCATGTTTTCCAATCTATAGCATCACCAATAAGAAAAAATTATGTCTTAGTGGGATAGTTCATTATCTTATACCATGCACCTCGTAAATAGGCGTCACTATATCCTTTCATCTTCATAATTTATTCACGTAAGGTTGTGAAGCTTTTTTCCTTGATCAATTGAGGCATGAATCCCACTAAGAGTACCCAAAAGACCTTCAAGTAGTTCCTCTAACTTATCTGTCTTCTTTACCTTAGTTCCATGTTGTCGTTTTTCCAATAGAAGAGCAGGAGCCGATCTTTTCCTAGTAGAATCGGTTAGGGGACGCTTGGGTTCTCTTCTATATCTTCAAGGTGCTCATCTTCATCCATTAACCTACTCATATCAGGGCAATAAACATCATTTATGTCCTCAGTGTCTACTCCACCAATTGAATAATTACCTGTAGCATAATTAGTACCACATATCATAGTCAAGCTATCCAAATTCTACTTCGGACCCCGAAATCGAAAGCTTTTGAACTTATCAGCGGCTTTCTAAATCAAGAAAACATTTAAATCCATTAATAATAAAATTAAGTCACTTTACAATATATCACAGTACATTTACGAGCATATTTTCTTCATTACTCATAAATATATTTTGATTTATTTACAGAAATTTAAAAATAAAAATGAAATGTCCCAATGTGAAATTTAGTATATGATTTCCAGATACCATAATATCTTGATCCATGCTTGTAACTTGTAAAGCTATGAATTAGCGGGAAAAAATATCATTATGTATGATAACATCATAAATGGTTGGGTTTTTTATTTTCAGTTGTTCATGAATTTTGTGAGCAAGGCATTTTTATTTTTATTTTTAAGAAAGAAAAGATTACAAGAGCAAAGCCCTAACTAGGAGGGTATCTCAAACAACACAAGAGCACAACCCTCAAACTACACTCTCATAAATATGCCCAATATCATCCTTAGTGATCATGATCTTCCCTCCTCACTAAACAAATCTACTTCCAGCTCCAAGTCCAGATAGGCCACTCCAGGTCTCATTCCAGTAATATGATCAACAATAAAATTAGTTTCTCTGTGTGCACCATCCTAAACAAAATAAATTATTCAATCAGAAACTCCTCAGCCTATAGGCAAGCTGGAGTGGCCTAAAAGACCAACAAAGCAAGATTTCTACACCAACATTTGACTCCTGCCAAGAAACTAAAATAAAACTAACACAGAAGCATCACCTATTCAAGCTGCAGCAGCAAGGAAACACATCCATCCAATACCCATTCTCCTTCTGAACAGAGCACAGAATCTGCTCCAGAAATAAATAGATCTCATGGATGTAGTAGTTATAAGAACCTCACATCCAAATCTAACTAGTCTCACAGAATCCCCAAATACTGCAATCACTATAACAGCATTGGGCATTTGTTAACAGAATGTAAGATTATTCAAAAGGCATGCAGGGTTGTGGAGCAGAATCAGGGAGAAAAATATATTAGAAGCAGGTGAAGAATGACAAAGGGAACCAAGTTGTAGCAATACATGAAGGCCAAAGCAAAAACAATACAAATAATATGAGCAAAGGTGGATCTACTACCAAATAAGCACACATATTTTAAACAAGTATCACCAGCAGATAATGAATCTCCCATTATTTACTCTCCAGGCATTCCAAAGCCCTTTAACCATGTACAACAGATTGAAAGGATACCTGAGACTGGATGGTCTGTACCCAAGAACAATCACAGAGCTAGTGTAGAGAAGAATATAGCGAATGATAAGATGGAAAAGGCAAACAAATTCCATGCAATAATCTCCCATGGATTTTTTTGGAGATTTTAATACAGTCTTAAGAGCCTCTAAAAGGAAAGGCGGAAGGCCACCTTTGGCTAGAGTAATGCTGGACTTTGCAAATTTTATTGATGATGCAACACTGACTGAAAGTATATCAACTAGTCTTACATATACTTGGTGTAATGACCAAAATAACAATGACAAAATCTTAAGTATATTAGACAGATGTCTTCACAATTCACAGTGGATATCTAAGTACAAATGGTGGAGTATCATGGTGCTTGCTAGATCAAAGTCAAATCACTCTTTCTTGTTTAGTGAGTATAAGGAAATCCCAAAACCACAAAATGTCTGCTTCAGATTTTTGAAGTCATGGAGTGAGTATGCAGATTTCAGAAGCACAGTTGAGAATAGCTGGAACAAGCCTCTAACTGAAAAACCTTTATTTAGAGTAATGTTAAAGCTCGGGAGACTTAAGGCAGACATTAAGTTATGGAGAAGAATAACCAATGGTAAAGACAAGAGTAAAAAGAAGAAGATTGAAGAAGATATGTTATAGTACCAGATCCAGCTAGAGAAAGATCACACTAATGACCAGATACAAAATATTATATTGCACAAGGAACAACAACCGAAGGAGATAGAGCATATAGAATAAATGTAATGGAGGCAGAGATCAAAAGTCAATTGGCTACAATCAGGAGATAGAAATATAGATTACTTCCATTATGTAACTACTAGAAGATTTACAAAATCTGTCATCACTGAAAATATTCCTAACAATATTCCTTATGATCTCACCATTTGTACTCAGATGTTTCTCAATAGTAATATTTAGTGGATCTTGGTAGTATTTTTAAGTGGGAGATAGCATTTATAGACGACTAGAAAATATATTAAATAGTTAAATATAATTATTAAATAGCAAGAACGTAGAATAAGATCGAACCTTATCAGATAGAAGCTCGTCCCAACATGTAGCAGGTACAGACACGGTGCTCTTCATGTAGTCCCATTCAAATCCACTTTTGTTCAACAACTCATTGAATCCCTTTAGTTCCTTCTGTAGAGTACGAAGACGAGTCTTCATATGAGACTTCCTAATAACTTTCTGAGACTTGTTGAAGATAACATTTTTTGCAGGTTCCCAAACAAATTCATCCCAAGCTTAACCATTTTTTTTCCCAGCCTTGATTGACTCAACTAAAGACTCAATCAGACCATCATCCATATTTGAGTCCGAGTTAATTCATTCGGCCATCTTTGTTTATAAAATGATATAAATAAACTGACAGATAAATTCATCAATATCTAGTTACAAGATGTTATAGTAAATTGACAAATAAAATCTGACAATCCATAAAGATATTTAACATGATAATTTTATAATAATTACAAGACGAACAAAATTTATGTCAAACTTCATTTCATATAATGAAAAAGCAAACATGGAATTTGAATTATGAAATAATAATATTACTAGAATAACATAAAACGACAATTACGCGACATTTGATTGGTTATTTCTCCGGTTCGTATAAACATTGAACATTTGTGTTGCAAAGTTATCTCTGAAGTTTGCCCAACGGTTTTGGTCTCCCCTATACATAGTTAATTGGCTACTAGAAGCAGTAGGTATTGGAATCGTATCTTGTGTTGGAGCTTGATCATCATAACTAGCTTCCACAGTTATCGGGTCATTTGGATGAACTCCCATAATAAAATTATGTAGTACAAAACAAGCAAGGGTTATCCTGACTTGAATTTTATATGGGAACACAAATCAGTTGACATTAATGGAAAGCATTTCTTTAGCATTCCAAACGCCCGCTCAATTGTATTCCTAAGAGATGCATGACGCTTATTGAACAACTCTTTATGCGTTTGAGGTCTACGACCTATGTGCTAATTCAGATGATATCGTGTATTACGATAAGGGGCTAGAATTCCTGGTTCATTTGTATATCCCGCATCACCAAGATAGTATTTTCCTAACAATTTATGCAATACTAATGTTAGGAGTTTCTTCACTAAGAAAATTTAACATTATGTAATACCAAAGTATTAAATAATATTTTTATTTACCATTGGGAATAATAAAAGGGTTCATCCTGGAATGTACATCATCCAAAACCCCCTGGTCATACAAAGTTCCTTCCCAACCCGCTAATACATAAGTGAATTTTAAGTCAAAGGAACACGCAGCTAATACAGTCTGGGTTGTCTTACCCTTTTTGCCACTTCTAAATTTAATTTGTTCCTCTTCTGGGATATTAGCTGCAATGTGTGTTCCGTCTCGTGCACCCAAGCAGTCCTAAAAATGTTTATATATTAACTATGAACGATGAATCATTGATAAATTTATTATACGTAGGAATTATATTTACCTCGAAGTATGTGGTAAAACGGGAATCAACTGTAACTTGGGGCTGATTTCCACCATTGTGAATGAAATCTTTGTGGTTCTCCACTAAGTACTTATAACGTTTAACGACTGCCGATAGAGTTTCATTGAACTGGCGACTAACAGTTTCTAAAGAACAAAAATACCGAGCCTCAACCATCCGAAATTGCACATTATGGTCAATTATATGTAAAAATATGCATCACTTGCTCTTCCACACTACAATTTCTAGTATCACTCAACAACCCTTTCTCCCTAAGCAAGCCACATAGGTGATGGAATGGACCTTGCATCATGCATAAGTTGGACTTACACTTGCTGTCATTAGATAAAATAGAGTTCATATAGTCATTTCTCTCAACAACCTTATTGACATAAGGACCCATACTACTATCTAGTATATATTTTTTGTAGGCATTAACTCCTAATACGACCGAAGAAGCAGCAGCAATAACAAGCATCTCACTTTCTTCTACAAAGTTACTCATTATTCAACAAAGTTCCCAATCTAACAAGAAAAAGAGTTCCCTATACAAAATTAAATAAAATGAACTACAAGTTTTATGCATCAACAGTTGGCAAAAGAATAATAAAAATTATATACTATAATATATTTGTATAAATGTAAATGTGGATATGTATACATCTTTTATCGAAATAAAAATAATTATAGAAATATATCAATTAAAAGGCTTACCTCCAAATGGTCTCCTAGCAAAATTGAGAAACAAAACCCTGCAATTGGACAAGGAAACAACAAATGTCATCAACATATAATTATGCCCATGTTTCCCTAAATTTTACATTCCCCTATATTATATTGAAGTACCAATAACAATAAAAACCATGGCTAGGTCTATTCGGGTCTAAGATCTAGGGTTTGTGGCCAAAACCCTAAGTAAGAACTTTGTTGTTCATGGACAATCGGATCAAGGGTTTATAAAATCCTTTCCAGGGCTAGGTGAAGAGTATTAACTCTAGTGATCTAGAATTTTCTTTGAGCGTGAAAACAATCGAATATGGCTAATTCGACATCTTCCTCATATCTGTAATAACTTAGAGTTGTCATGGCTAGATCAACTCTTTGTAACTTAAAATCAGAGAATTGAAGATTAATTCCAGATCTAAACAACTATTAACATCAATTTAGCTCACTTCACCGGAGGTTCAATCCTTAGCCTATGCTAAGGAGATTAGCTCTCCATTAATGGTGTTGATCACAATTTAAATTAAACGCATAAAATAAAATAGAGAAAAAGATAGAGATACTGAAAAACGTAAGTTTTATTCCTTCTTGAGATTGAGATGTGTAAAATACATAGAATTTCTCTCATATTTATAGGAGATAGGAGAGACTTATTTATAATTCTAAAACTCTATCAAATAAAGATAAATCTTATCTCATGTAAATCCTTGTAGAGTCTTTCATCATCTTTATTCCATGGAGAAAATCTACAAGTATATTGAATGTAGGCATCTTCTTTGCGCTTGAGAGACTGCTGGAGATGCTTCAACTCTTTATACCTTCTATTAGATCTCTTTTTCAACTTATTAGCTCCAACAGTGATAAGTGCCTGAAAATAAGAAAATACTACTAACATTAGAAATTAATAAATTGGGATTAACAAAATGATACTTTTAGGCGCATTAATTCTATGTATTTCTACGTCTATCAAATACCTCCGAACTTATCATTTTGCTCGTCCCGAGTAAAATAAAAAAATAAAATTAAACTAAGAAAGGAAACCACTTTCACAGGACTCGCGATTGCATTTAGCGTATGCAGTAAGTCGTTAAACCCCCAGGTGTCCCTGGTGGACGAGTATTGTCTCGTGAGGGTTTGTAGTGACTGTACCCACAAAAGTCAATAATGACAATATGGCAATTCTAAATAATAAAAGACTCATTTCCTGTCAGTTTATCCTTATTTAGTTATGACAAAAATATGCAAGCAGGAAATTCCTTAAAACCTTTTATTCCCTGAGTATACCATTGAATATATTTTACTTATCCAAAACTAGAGATACTACCTCATGATTATAAAGAAATTTAAGTATTTTATAAGATATATCTGAGTGTATTGTGAAGATAGTTTTATATCTTAATACATTGTCTAGAATCATTGAGTCAGTGTATGGTAGTCGAGTAATTACTAGAATAAATTCAACGGTCAGTTTGACAAGTGCCTTAGTCAATTTTACTCCCCGATATCTTTTGTTTCATAGCCTTTTTGAGTACATTGTTTCTTAGTGAAGCCTCTGCAACAAGGAGTTTTCGGTCGACAATCCCCGCCAGTTGACTAAGGCTGCCGGGGTAGTTTGGTGCCCCTTCGTGACCTAGACTCAGGATTCTCACAAGTAATATTTTTCGTGCTCCTTTCACATAGTTCATGGTCATACTCGAGATTTGTGATAATTTTTCCTCTTTCAGTTCTTAATCATGCGAGTAGCCTTGCAGCGTGAAAATTTTAGGAGCAACTTTGGCTTCTTCTTCTTTTCTATCGGGAATGAACTTATTCTTAGGCAGTTGTCTCCCCTGGAGCAAATTATTCCTAACATAAATACTAGAATTCCTAAAGTTGGTCAATAACCTATCAAATGCATCAATTACAAAACTATAGTAAAGTACAAGTTTTCAAAATATACCACGTTAACTTGAATTAGTCGCTAATTAAAAGATAGTACATCTAACTTAAGATGGTGTAAAAATATTTTAGTTTATACTTGTAAACTTTTAAGATCTTGGTTTCTTTTTAGATTTATTCAGGTTTCCCACCCAATATTTATGTCAAAATAAATTAAGTCTAAATGCTAAAAATTTATCAAAAGTACATCATAAATTGCCAAGAGTGTCATTATTTCACTTTTCTTCAAAAAAAATATTTTCAAAATGATTTTCATAACCCCAAACTTAAATGAAATATTGCCCCTAATATTGGAGAACAAAAAATAAAAATGGAAAGGAAAAGAAAATTAGAATTTCTCACCTTAATGTGTCGTGGGTTGCCTCCCAGAAAGCGTTAAGTTTACCGTCTTCAGCCAGACAAAACTCCCACACCCCCAAACTAATGTGAAGTCAAGGAATTATTCGGGGATGGGAAATTCCCTGCATTTGGGCTCGTAAAGATCTATATCAGGGAAATTTTCTAAAGGGATTGTCTCGAGATAAGGTTTAAGACGTTGGCCATTGACGTTAAAAGTTTTCCCAGTATGATAATTTTTTAATTCATCCCAATCATTTTGGTGTATGTTTACGACTTCAAACGGGCCATGCCACCGGGTTTGTAATTTTCCAAAAAAAAAATGCAATTTTGAGTTAAACAAAAAGACTTTTTGTCCTGGTGTAAAAACTTTTCGGACTATATGTTTATCATGATATGTTTTGGTCCGATCCTTATATATTTTAGTATTATCGTACGCCTCATCTCTTATTTCTTCTAACTCACTTAGTTAAAGTTTTCGATGAAGTTCTGCTGCGTCTATTTGAAAATTAAATCTCTTAATTGCCCAGTAAGCTTTATGTTCTAATTCCACAGGCAAGTGACAAGCTTTGCCAAAACTACATCTATAAGATGAAATTCCAATCGGGGTTTTATAAGTAGTCTGATAGGCCCTAAGAGCATCATTAAGACGGGTGGACCAATCTTTACGATCTGGTCGGACAGTTTTCTCTAAAATTCTTTTAATTTCCCGATTTGAAACCTCTACTTGCCCAATTTTCTGTGGATAATATGGGGTGGCAACTTTATGAGTAATGTCATATTTGTGCATAAGACTTTTAAAATAACGGTTACAAAAATGAGTTCCACCGTAACTTATAATTGCACGAGGTGAACCAAATCGGACTAAAATGTTATCGTTTAAAAAATTAATTACGACAGCGTGATCATTTGTCTGACATGGTACAGCTTCTACCCATTTAGAAACATAGTCAACTGCTACTAAGATCCACAAATAGCCATTAGATAGCAAAAATGGGCCCATAAAGTCAATGCCTCATACATCAAAAATTTCAACCTCTAAAATATTGTTAAGTGGCATCTCATCCTGACGACCCATGTTGTCAACCCTTTGGCAACGGTCACATCGTGAACAATGGTCGTAAGTGTCCTTAAATAAAGTAGGCCAATAAAAACCACATTGAAGTACTTTATTAGCTGTTCTACAGGGCTTAAAATGAGCATCATCATCATGAAGACTTTAAAAATTTTGAAATGTCATTTTCATGGACACAACGACGAATCACTAGATCAGCGCCAAATTTAAATAAATAGGGATCCTCCCAAATAAATCGTCTAGAGATTGTTTTAAATCTCTTTTTATCTTGTCTGCTCAAATCTGGTGGTATGTACCCAGCGGCTATGTAATTTGCAATATCGGCGAACCAGGGTGCCCTATTAATATTCATTAACTGTTCATCGAGAAAATACTCCGAAATGGGAAAGCCTTCGTTAATGTGGCCGACTATCAAACGCGACAAATGGTCAGTAATAACATTTTCTTTCCCTTTTTTATCATGTATTTTGAGGTCAAATTCTTGGAATAAAAGGATCCAACTGATAAGACGTGGTTTAGCGTCTTTTTTATGAAGAAGATATCGAAGGGCTGAATGGCCAGAGTATACAATGACTTTTGACCCCAAAATGTATGACCGAAATTTTTCTAACGCGAAGATGATGGCTAACAACTCTTTTTCAGTCGTCGTATAATTAATTTGAGTATCATTCAGTGTTTTACTCGCATAAAAAAAATGACATGGGGTGTTTTTTTAAAATGGTGTCCTAACACGGCACACACGGCATAATTTGAAGCGTCACACATAATTTCGAAGAGTAAGGTCCAATCGGGTGGTTGGATAATCGGTGATGTGGACAATGAGGACTTAAGTGTTTCAAAAGACTTGTAACATTTATCGTTAAAATCAAAATGGATGTCTTTAGCAAGTAAATTGCATAAAGGTCGTGAGATTTTGCTAAAGTCTCTAATGAATCGTCGATAAAAATCTGTGTGCCCGAGGAATGCACGAAAGTCCTTCACTATTTTAGGATAAATAATTTTTTGTTTTATCAACTTCTATCCCCTTAGATGATATCAAATGGTCGAGTACTATTCCTTAATTTACCATAAAATTATATTTTTCCCAATTTAGGATTAGGTTTTTCTCTTTAAACCAGATCAAGACCAATTCTAAGTGTAAAAGACATTCATCAAATGTGAAGCCATAAATGGAAAAGTCATCCATGAAGACCTCTAATAACTTTTCTACCATATCTAAGAAAATACTTAACATACACCGTTGAAAGGTTGCGAGTGCATTGCATAAGCCAAAAGGCATGCGACGATAGGCAAAAGTTTCAAATGGGCAAGTAAAAGTGGTTTTATCTTGGTCTTTGGGGACTACAAAAATTTGGTTGTATCTTGAATAGCCATCCAGGAAATAGTAAAATGAATGACCAGTTAAACGTTCTAATATTTGATCCATGAATGGTAATGGGAAATGGATTTTTCGAGTGGACGCGTTTAGCTTTCGGTAATCAATACAAACTCGCCATCCTGTCTGAGTGTGGGTGGGTACTAGTTCATTGTCTGCATTTTTTATTGCAGTAATACCTGATTTCATAGGTACCACTTGGACTGAGCTTATCCAAGGGCTGTCGGAGATAGAATAAATAATACCTGCATCAAGAAATTTCATAACTTCTGCCTTTACTACCTCCTTAATTGGAGGGTTCACACGTCGTTGTGGCTATCGAGATATTTTGGATCCTTCCTCTAAGTGTATCCTATGCATAACCACTGATGGGCTTATTCCTTTATATCAGCTATTGACCATCCAATTGCTTCATTGTAGGTATCTAGTATGGCAAGGAGTTTATTTTCCTGATCTAAGTCCAATGAAGATGAAATGATAACAGGAAGAGTTTTGTTAGGCCTGAGGAACCGATATCCTAGATTATCTGGAAGTACTTTAAGATCAAGCTTTGGCGATGACACAATAGAAGGAATTGGGGGGTTAGAAGACATAGGGAGTGACTCGAAATTGAGAGTATACCGATGAGGAGTGTATACAGGAGGATTATTTTCAAGTACAGCTACAATATCTATTAGGATTGACTCGTGAAAACCAAGGATGTCGTCCTCCAGAAAATCTTCTAAAGGGTCGTCCCTAGAATGTTCGGAGATAATGGTACCTATCATATTACACTCTTCAACAAAATCCTGATATTGCCACATGGCATTAAAAATGTTCTGCTCCAAGGTTAGGTTACCAAATGTTAGGTTCATTATTCCATTTCTGGAATTGATTATAGCATTGGAAGTAGCAAGAAAACGTCGACCTAAAATTATAGGGATTTAGCCATGGACATTCAAAATCGATGGTGTATCAAGGACTACAAAATCAGCTGGAAAGTAAAATTCATTCACCTTAATTATCACATCCTCAACAATACCACTAGGAGTTTTGATAGATCTATCAGCGAGTTGAAGTTGTATCCTGGTGGGCTTAAGTTCGCCTAAATCGAGGTCCTCATAAACACAAAATGGAATAAGGTTTACACTAGCCTCAAGATCAAGGAAAGCCTGCTGGATGTAGTATTTTTCTATTACTAAGGGAATGGTGGGACATCCTGGGTCCTTTTGTTTGATCAAAATTTTAAATGGTAGGACAGAGCTAACCTGTTCAACACTAAAGAAATTCTTCCTTACTCTGGTTCTACGCGTCTTTGTACACAGTTCCTTAAGTAATTAAGCATATGACGAAACCTGATCGATAGCGTCAAAGAGCGGAATGTTAATCCGTACTTGTTTAAATAACTCGAGAATATCTTTTAGGCCTTCATTCTTTTTGGCAGGACTAGTCGGTTAGGGAATGGGGCCCTAGGCACATAAGGCTTGTCTACTAGGTCCGGTAGAGTTTGAACATGATGTGGCCTAGATGCTAAATTTTCATAGACTTTTTCCTGAGATTTGGGAACTAAATTTCTCTTAGTTGGCGGTATAGGGTCTGGTCGAGTTTCTATAGTTCTTTTATTCCGAAGGGTCATAACTACTTGAGCAGTTTCAATGTTCTCAGGTGAGCTCTGTTGGGTATGAACCTCAAAAACGGCCCTCGGGTTAGCAATTGGTTGACTGGGGAATTTTCCCTTTTCTCATTCACTTAATTGCCTTGTTATTTGTCCTATTTGGGTGTCTAGCTTCTGTGTAAAGGCTCGCATTTCTGAAAGTTCCCTAGAATTTTGTTGGGTAACCCCCCTAATCTCTGTTATAAACTGTTGGAGTATGGATTCTAAACAAACTGAGAGGGCTTGTTTGGTCGGGTATGTTTGATTCTGCTGATATGGTAGAAGATTATAACTGGATTACCCTTGTGGTTGACTTCTCCAAGAAAATGCAGGGTTACTTTGCCAAGGAGATCTACCAAATTTATTTTGGTGTTGTCTCCTTTCATTATCCAAGATAGCATTAACGTGGTCCGGATTATAATTAATTAACTTAGGGAGTTGTGGACACGTGTGTGCATAATGGGTCGGATCATTGCATAAATTGCAGACCCCAAGAATGGATGCTGGTTTAGGGGGCGTTACTTTCCCTACGGCCATAGTCTCGACTTTACGTGTAAGGGAGTCCAGTTGGACTTTTAATTCGAGGGTTTCAGGTAATTCAAGAATGTCACCTTTTTTAATGGGCCTACGATCACGAGAAGTAAAGTTCCATTACTGGGATGTCTTAGGGTATTTATCAAGAAATGCATATGCAGCAGTTTCATCCATATCTTGGAATTTTCCTGAGCTACGAGCTTCGATTGATTCATAGGTTGAAAGAGTTAATCCGTACATAAAGAATTGGATTAGTTTCCATTTCTCGAAACCATGATGGGGGAACCTTAACAATTTTTTCTTAAAACGTTCCCATGCTTCGTAAAAAATTTCTCCGTCTTTTTGAAGGAAATCAGAGATATCACGTTTTAAAATGTCAGTTTTTTGCATGGTGAAAAACTTGATTTTAAACTTCTGTTTAAGGGTGTCCCACTTGTCAATTGACACGGATGCCAGAGAGTTCAACCAACGTTTTGCCTTGTCTTTTAGAGAGAATGGGAAAAAGAGTAAATAGATGTACTCCATTGCTATGTCCTTACATCGAAACGTTTGGCAGATAGACTCAAATTCATCAATATGCAAGTATGGGCCTTGGTTATCGAGCCCATGAAAATGTGGAATTAGTTTCAAAATTGCAGGCTTGATATCGAACTGGGTTGCCATAATTACTGGAAACTTAATACATTTTGGCGAGTTTTCTGAAACAGGAGCAAAAAGCTCCATTAGTGACTTGTCACCCATTGGTTCAGGAAGAAATTCGTTTTCAATTTCAAGGTCGTATATGGCCTGAAGGTCTTCCTGCTGGACTTGGTTAGCTGTATTAGTTGCTTTAAGAATCGGTGGTATATCAATGCGCTGCCTAATCCGATCGTACTTGGGCATATACTAATGAAATGAAATAAAATTGTAAAATTCAACAAGAATTTAAACAGACAATTTAAGATAAACACATCAGCGGCTTTTAAAGTTAAATTAACTAACTCAATCCTAATCTAGATACTAATCAAACTTGGTAGGTCGGGCTAGTGTGTGATTTCTAGCACGAAAGCTTCACTATGCTAACAACGGTCTTAGTGTTTGAGCATCAGTCCTCACGCCTGTGTGCCTCGTCTTATCGTACGTGACTCACACGGAATAACGACGTCGCTTAACAACCGATGGTTCACGGCGGTTGGCTGAAGTGGTTCATATGAATCCGTGTTGGTACTCCGGTCCGGTACCTCCTAATTCCTCAGGTGATAAAATCCCTTGGAAATATTACTAATAGCTTTTTAAGTATTAATTAAATTTAAAGGTCGGGACAGTTAGGAATGTGTGATACGAATTTCTCCGTATCCCTAGGTGGGAGGTCCCACTCGCTGGAGATTCCTTTGGGTGATAAAATCCCGCGGAAGAGCCCTAGCGGTTAAAAACCTTTACTATGCTAAGCATGAAGATAAAATTGAAACACGATAACAGGTCAATCCAAACACATAAAAAAATTTAATTTAAGAACAACGTGTATTTGAAGAGTCCACACGACTTACTTTGCTAATGCCGGGGTAGAGTGGTGATGAACCCATTTTATATGTCAAGCTTTAAGAGAGAACCAACCTACGGGAAGTGTTTCCCGGTGAAGCAGTGGCCGCCACTTCACTTAGGGCGCGAAAGAAGGAAATGCCCCTTCACTTAGAGAGCACAAGAATGATTTAGAGAGAAGTTTGTCAATGGATGTTGTAAATTCCTCACGATCTCTGAGTACCTACTTTGTGATTATCCTGCAAAACAAGAGAAAATAATAATAATTAGTGAACTTACGGCAAAAAAAATATAAATTCAATTTCCAAGTTTATTACAGTCTATGACGTCCTGATTTTCAAATGCGTATATCATTCAGCTCAGTTGAGAGAGAACATTAAATAATACCAATTTGGAAAGATAATTCAGAAAGAAAAAACATTAAACCAGAAAGTTTTCAGTAATTTTGCTTCACTACCGCTCAAAACAACCGATTAATGAACAGCGGCATTCTTTACTAAGACTATTTTTACTATTGTTTCAAAAGGCTGTAACTCTCTAACGGCTAAACAGAAAAATATGATCTATCGCAATTCGGAAAGGGTTTTGAATTATCTAGAACATAGGTCACAAACAAAATTCCTAAATTGTGAAGTATAGATGGTCAAAAACAGTAAAACATTCAGGAACACATCTTTCAATGAAAACTGAGTATGTTTCTTCCAAAATTAATATCTCCCAAACCGTTTATAAGAAAATTTTGAGACTAATTTATTTGAAAAGAAATCTCAGAGATCTAAACATAAAATAAATAAATTGGCAAACTTAACAACTAAAAAGAATAAAATAAATTAGCTAAAATAAAAAAACTATGATTTAATAGACCGCTGCCTCCCCGGCAGCGGCGCCAATTTTGATGCGAGAAAAACTCGGTATTTAAATGCCCCGCTCAAAATTATGGGTGTCGTAATATAATTAGGGTATGCGGGGGTCGAATCCACGTGGAGTAAACGTATTGAAAATATAATTTCCTAATTAACTAATAAACGAATCTAAACTAATTTTGATAAAAGGGTTTTGATCTAAAGCATAAATCTAAATTACTAACTTTCGGTACGATTATAAGGAAAAGAACCTAGGCTTTGGATCACCTCTGACTTTGTTTACTAAGCGATTTGAAAACAGTAGCTTCAATCCGCACGTAATAGCCATGGCTAGGTCTATTCGGGTCTAAGATTTAGGGTTTGTGGCTAAAAACCTTAAGTAAGAACTTCGTTGTTCATGGACAATCGGATCTAGGGTTTATATACTCTTTTCTATGGCTAGGTGGAGAGTATTAACTCTAGTGATCTAGAATTTTCTTTGAGCGTGAAAACAATCGAATATGGCTAATTCGACATCTTCTTCATATCTATAGTAACTTAGAGTTGTTATGGCTAGATCAACTCTTTGTAACTTCAAATCAGAGAATTAAAGATTAATTCTAGATCTAAACTACTATTAACATCAATTTAGCTCATTTCACCGAAGGTTCAATCATTTGCCTAAGCTAAGGAGATTAGCTCTCCATTAATGGTGTTGATCACAGCTTAAATTAAACGCATAAAATAAAAGAGAGAGATACTGAAAAATGTAAGCTTTATTCCTTCCTGAGATTGAGATGTGTAAAATACATAGAATTGCTCTCATATTTATAGAAGATAGGAGAGACTTATTTACAATTCTAAAACTCTATCAAATAAAGATAAATCCTATCTCATGTTAATCCTTGTAGATTTCTTCATCATTTTTATTCCATGGAGAAAATCTACAAGTATATTGAATGTAGGCATCTTCCTTGTGCCTGAGAGACTGCTAGAGATGGTTCAACTCTTTATACCTTCTATTAGATCTTTTTTTCTACTTATTAGCTCCAACAGTGATAAGTGCCTGAAAATAAGAAAATGTTACTAACATTAGAAATTAATAAATCGGGATTAACAAAATGATACTCTTAGGCGCATTAATCCTACGTATTTCTACGTCTATCACAAATCAACCATAAAATCCCAAATTAACTTACGAAATTAAACTAAAATAGGGTTGAATTAAAAATAAACATTCAATATTTATACCATTTGAGAAATAAAGAAGATGGGTATCGATCAAACCTTAAAGAAATCTTCGAATCGATGATCTTGGACTCTGAAATTTGTTATTGAGGAAAAAAAAAAAAAAAAAAGAGAGCAAACATGATCAGAATCGATTATCCAATTCTTTTCTATAAACCAAATATGAAATCCATTTTCATGATGAAAAAGCAATAACAAAGAGAGAGAAAAAAAAAAGATGTACGAGATTGTTGAAGTAGGAGGGTTTACGAGAACCAAGAGTTTGGTTTTAAAAGGGATATATTTTTTTTTTTATCACGCACTTTTTTGGCGAGAAGAGAGATATTTTTTGTAGGAAGAGAGATTTTTTTAGTGGGAAGAAAGAGTCTTTGATATAAGTCTTGTTATAGAGATTTTTGGCTGCAATAGAATGCAAAGAAAATGAGTCAATTTTACACCAAATGGAAATTCCTTGTTTTTGCATTGGATAATTAACATTGAAACAAACAGTTGCAAACTGTTTGTATTTGCTTTACAAAAATGAACCAAACACATCTAAGTGGTCAAGCTTGCAGTTGACTTGCATTTGTAACGAACCAAACACCTATAACTTATTCCTCTTGAATTTATATTGAACCAAACACCTACAATCGATTGAAAAATGCAAACTGTTGCGTTTGCATCCAGTTTGCCTCGAACCAAACGGAGCCTAAATCGATTAGCCAACATGAATCGAAGCGGGCAAAAATCGCTTCGACAACAGAAATTGTGTCAAGCAATCAAGCAATATAAATGAAGACGAGAGATTATTTAGATACGCGGAAGATTTGAGATTAAAATTGGGGAGAGAAAAAACTTGAAGAGAGAAAAATAAGGAAGATATAAAATAGAGAGATGGGGAGCCCGATTTTATTGTTAGATGTGTAAATCTGTTTTACGGTGTTGAGCCAAATCTCAGCTATAAATGGGTGAGGGAAGTATTTTCCACCTTTAGCTCAACGTCTGATTCCAAGAAGCTCTTAATTTTTCAAAAGGAGTTTAGTCATGGTACCTTGCATCTGTCCTGTTCAAAAGGAACAACAGCATTCAACAGTCTACTAGAGAGAAGGAAACATAATATTCAACTCATGGGCTCTAACATCAATAGAAAACAATAGATATTAAGATAAAAAATACCGACATCGATTAATGGCAGAAACAAACTCATCTAAGAGCAAGGTCCATTGGTTGAAGGCGAGGAAGAACACTCAGTAAATCAACTAATGAGGGCAACTTGCTACGATCTATCCTGACTTACCTAGCATGTGTGTGTTCAGGGATCTCATTTACCCAACGGATTAATCAGACAAGAAAATCGTGTTAGAACTTGTGAAACACATGGGTATATGTATAACAATAAAGTCAAGCTACCATGGGAACAGTAATCATAGTAGGTAGCATAGTGAGGTAATGTTTGTATTTCGGCTTTACAAGCCAAGTTGGATTTGTGCTCTACTGCCTATATAAAGGCTTGCTATATGTTCTAATTACATTATTTCATCCCAAGTTTGATCAATAAGCATTTCTTCTTTAGAGTTTAGAACTCTGTTTTTAACATCTAGTATCAAAGCGAGCACCGTCTCTAGCTCGACAGCTCGAAGGCGACAATGTGAAGACAATCTATCCTAACTTACCTAACATGTGTGTGTTTAGGGATCTCATTTTCCCAATGGATTAATCGGGCAAGAAAATCCTGTTATAATGTGTAAAACACATGAGTATATGTGTAACAATAAAGTAAAGCTGCCATAGAAATAGTAGTCATAGTAGGTAGCATAGTGAGGTAATATTTGTATTTCGGCTTTACAAGCTAAGTTAATGCTTATATAAAGGTTTGATATTTGTTGTAATCACATTATCTCATTCCAAGTTTGATCAATAAACATTTGTTCTTTAGAGTTTAGGACTCTTTTTTCAACATCTGGTATCAGAGAAAGCACAGTCTCTAGCTTGACAGCTCGAAGGCAACGACGTGAAGAATAGCAAAACCTTTTTTAGTATTCCGTCGAGATATCGTTCATTCGGTCGAAGGTATTGATTTTTTCTATTTTCTACAAAAATAACAAAGAGTTGTGTTCAAGCGGCAAATCCTAAATTCGATGGTCACTGCAACCATTAGAGTTTAATTATGGAGAACTTCTTGAGTTCCAAGAAGCATTGGCACCTCGTTGAAGTTGATGTTTCTAACCATTCGGAAGAAATGACGACCGCTCAAATATCCAAGATCGAGGAATTACGATTAAAAGACCTGAAAGTCAAAAATTATTTATTTCAAGCTATTGATCGTAGCATCTTGGAGACGATCTTATGCAAGGAGTCATCCAAAGATATTTTGGATGCAATGAAGAAGAAATATCAGGGAACCACTAAAGTGAAGCGGGCACATCTACAGATACTTCGTGTAGATTTCGAGACTCTGTTTCAAAGAATTTCTCTAGAACCATGGTGATTTCCAACAATATGAGAACAAATAGAGAAAAGATGGAAGACATTACGATAATTGAGAAAATTCTTCAGTCAATGACATCAAAATTTGATTACATGGTATGTTTGATTGAGGAGTCGAAAAATCTTGATCAACTCTCGATAGATGAACTAATGAGTTCATTGACGGTTCAAGAGCAACGAATCAACAAACATGCAGCAGTGGAGGAAGCGCTACAATCTCAGCTCTCAATCAATAATCAAGCGATAAAGGGAAAAGATGCATGTCGAGAAAGAGGTAACCACGATAATTGATTCACAAATTATCGTAGAAGAGGCAGAGGGAGCGACAATCAACATAATGGAGGCCAAAAGTCAAAACCGTTTGACAAGTTAAATATAAAATGTTACAAGTATAACAGGTATGGCCACTTTCGTTCTGAATGTCGTTCTCATTTTTATAAGGAAAGAGGCAAAAAATCTAATTTTTCGAAAAAAGAAGATGAAGTTTCTCTTCTTTTGGTTTGCAAAACCAAAGAAGAATTAATCTCGAACCAAAAAAGATTTTTGTCAAAACATATGGTACTTGGACACAGGAGCAAGTAACTATATATGTGGTGAAAAATCCATTTTTCACAAAATAGATTATTCTTTTCGTACCTCGATAAAATTTGGAGATAGTTCTACAATTGCCGTCATAGGGAAAGACGATATCAAAATTCGGCCTAAAAATAATACTCATCAGACTATCTCAAGTATTTTATATGTCCCAAACTTGATGAGTAATTTGTTCAGTGTGGAGCAACTTCAAGAGAAGAGATATGTGATCATAATCAAGAATGTAGTCTGTCGGATTAAAGATCTGAAGAGGGGCTTGCTAATTGCATAGGTTTCTAAACCGAATGTTTTCGCTAAGCGTCACGCATGATGTTCTTTTTTGTTTTTCAAGTATGGTAAAAGATCAAGGCTGGATATGGAATCTTTGTTATGGGTACTTAAACTTCAACGGCCTAAAGCTCCTTCATCACAAGAATATGGTGACGAGAATCCCTCAGATTGATTGACATCTGCAAGTATGTGTAGGTTGTGTTGTTGGCAAACAACACTAGGATTCATTTCCAAAGGGGAAAGCATGGAGAGCCGAATCGACACCGGAGCTGGTCCATCCGATATATGTGGGTCGATTGATCTACGATCCAATAGAAATAAGAGGTATTTTATTACCTTTATTGACGATTACAGCCGAAAAACATGGGTCTATTTTCTACAAGAAAAATCTCAAGCTTTTTCAGTTTTCAAGTCATTCAAAGCCCTTGTTGAGAAGGAAGTAGGAAGATCTATCAAGATTCTTCGCTCGGATCGCGGTGAATAATACAATTCTCACGAATTCTCAATTTTTTGTGAAAAATTGAGAATCAAAAGACAATTAATGACATCGTACACGCCACAGCAAAACGGTATAACTGAGAAGAAGAACCGTATTATTATGAATATGGTGTGAAGTACGCTGCAGACATCAAATCTTCCAAAGAGATTTTGGCCAGAAACAATCTTAGGGAGCATCGACATCCTCAATAGGAGTCCCACCAGAACTATGAGGAACATGACACCAGATGAGGCATGGAGCGGTAAAAAACCAAATGTGGAGCACTTGCGAATCTTTGGGTATATAACATATGCCCATATTATGAAAGAATTATGAAAGAACGGAAAACAAAGCTCGACGATAAAGGTTAGAAATGTGTTTTTCATGGTTATAGTGATAGTTCAAAAGCTTATAAACTCTATCATCCTACAACTAAGAAAATCATCATTAGTCGAGATATGATTTTCGACGAAGAAAACAGATGGAAATGGAATGTTAAAGATACGAGAAAGCCAGTACCGGTGGTCTTTGATGATGAAGAAAGTCATCCACTAGTTTCGGATGGTGAAGCGCAATAACCACTTACGCCTGCACAGAGCTGAACCAACACTTATTCAACAATGGTACAATCGTAATTTGTATCATCTTTCTCAAGGCCTTAAAGAACCTATACAGGATACCAGCGTACTTGGAAGATTATGACCTAACTGGAGTGGATCAATAAGATGATCTAACTATATACTTTGCTTTATTTGCTGGAAGTGACTAAATTGCTTTCAAGGATGTTGTTGAAGAACCAAAGTGGCAGGAGGCCATGAATGACAATATCGAAGCTATCGAGAAGAATAAGACATGTGAGCTAACTAATCTCCCGGATGGATACAAGTCGATCGGTGTGAAATGGGTATACAAGGCAATGTTGAATGCTGAAGGAAAAGTTGACAAATATAAGGCAAGGTTGTTGGCTAAGGGTCATAAGCAACAACAAGACGTCGACTACGAAGAGGTGTTTGCTCCAGTTGCAAGATAATAGTTGTAATAGCAGCACAAAACTCGTGGCCTATTTTTCAACTTGACGTGAAGTCAACATTTTTACACGGAGATAGTGTACGTCGATCAACCACCTGGTTGCATGCAGAAAGGTAGAGAGAAGAACCTGTATCGATTGAGGAAGGTCTTATATCGACTGAAACAGACACTAAGAGCTTGGTTAGTCGTATAAAGGCATACTTCGTGAAAACGGGATTCCATAAGTGTCCATATGAGCACACACTTTTCATGAAAGTCGAAACCGATGGAAAATTTCTGGTAGTGTGCTTATATTTGGACGACTTGATATACACTGGCAACGATCGTACGACGTTCGAGGATTTCAAGCGATCAATGATGGCAGAGTTTGAGATGCCACATCTCATAATGATGCGTTATTTTTTGGGCATAGAAGTAGTTCAGTCTAATGTGGGTGTTTTCATATCACATAAAAAATATGTTCAAGAGATTTTGGAACGGTTCCAAATGAAGGATTGCAAGGATTGCAATCCGGTGTGCACGCCAATTGAAGTTGAATTGAACCTAATGAAGGACCCCGAAGGAAAGAAGGTTGATAACATATTGTATAAGCAGCTCGTGGGAAGTCTCATGTACTTACCCGCAACGAGGCCAAATATTCAACACTCTGTCAGTCTCATTAGTCGATACATGGAGAATCCAACGGAATTGCATCTAAATGCTGCAAAGAGGATTCTGCGATACTTGAAAGGCACGACTGGGGTTGGGAATATTTTACAATAAAGGCCAAGCTATGATTTAATCGAATATACTGATAGCGATTATGGTAGAAATCCCGATGATAGGAAGAACACCTCTAGGTATGTTTTTATGTTAGGCTCAGGAGCAATTTTATGATCGTCAAAGAAATAGTCGATTGTTTCTTTATATATCACGGAAGCAAAGTATGTCATTGCTGCATTTTGTGCATGTCAAGCAATATGGTTAAAAAGAATGCTGGGTAAAGTAGGGTTTCATCAAAATAGGGAAACTCTTATTTATTGCGACAATAGTTCGACAATCAAATTGTCGAAGAATCCAGTTCAACACGGGAGAACGAAGCACATTGATGTGCGTTACCATTTCTTGAGAAATCTAGTAGTGAAAGATGGGATGATTGATCTTATCCACTGCAGGAGCGAATATCAAGTTACAGACATTTTCACCAAAGCCCTCAAGTTAGACACGTTTGAGAAATTTCAGAAGCTACTCAGAGTTTATTTGTTTAAGGGGGAGAGCTGCAAGGAAAACTCAGCATAACAGAAGGCGGTGTGTTTACTTCCTAAACTAGTGTTAGCACATCTAGTTTAAGGAAGGGTGTTAGAATGTGTGAAACACATGAGTATGTGTAACAATAAAGTTAAGCTACTATAGGAACAATAGTTATAGTAGGTAGCATATATAGTGAGGTAATATTTGTATTTCGGCTTCACAAGTTAAGTTGGATTTGTGCTCTAATGCCTATATAAAGGTTTGCTACGTGTTGTAATAACATTATCTCATCCCAAGATTGATCAATAAACATTTATTCTTTAGAGTTTAGACCTCTATTTTCAACAAATCGTGATTGTGACGGTGAACATGGATAACAGAGTTTAGCAAGAGCAAAGAAGAAAAGAAGTGAAATCAATGTTCTAGGAATCACACGTGCCCCAATGGACTGGTCGGGCAAATGATGATAAATTATGAAACCTGAATACAGTTTCAGGAAGAAGAAAAAAAACGATGTTGTTGAAGCCAGCACCAATAGTTCAGTAAATTCATGGCCTCCATTAGAAAGTTCATTCAAATATTAAGTAATCAGAGGAATAAGAGGGGAATATAAAAACTCAAAATATGTATATCTCATTTAAGAGGAGTCAAGTTTTCTTACAGATTAGAGTCTAAGCGATCAAGGGGATGGATGTAAAGACCTTGGACTTTACAGTTTAAAACTTCTTTCATTTATGAAATGATATAGTAACTGACATTGACATCCTACGCTTTAGGTAAATTTCTATAGCCCATGAGTGATGATACATTGAGCTCCAATTAGCAGCAAAAAACAACTTTTAGGTCAAAATAACTATATGCACCTCTAATCTTAAAAGTGACCAGCCCCACAAGCATATTAAGATCCTAGGGGAGAAGTACCTTTGGCATATGAAGCTGTTGCAGCAGCTAGTGCTGCTTCATGGAGTGTGGAAGAAGGCACCAGTGCAGACTGTGAACTGGTCCTCGATGAGACTCGTTGCTCTTCCTTCGTCTGCTTCTTCTGAGAGTTTACTTAGGCAAGCAAAGCCTTAATCTGACTACCTGTAAGTGTTACGTGTTTAAGCAGGGCATTGGCAAGTACAATGAGCTCCTATCTATGTACTGTGAGAATGTCTTTTGCATTATTATAAGCTGCATCCAATAATTCTTTGACCTCCTTCTTAATAAGAAGCTTGGTAACAGTGCTCATGCTGTCTATGTCATAATAGTCATGCCAGGAAAGCCCAATTTCTTTACTGATTCCATACTGAGTAACCATAGTTATAGCTAGATCAATTGCTTTTTGAATATTTGAGCATGCAACAGAGGTGACTCCGTCCAGTCCATATATGAGATCCTCTGCTGCCCATCCTCCCATGCTAACATCCAATTGTGCAAGCAGCTGCCCCTTCGAGATACTTATCTCCTCGTTCTTGTCAAGTACATATGAAATCATACTGTGAAACGCTCCACGTGGAACTATAGTTGCTTTGTGAACTGCAAGAGCCCCATCCGTATAAATGGCCACAAGGGCATGACCGGCTTCATGAACAGCACTTTCCTTCCATAATTTGTTAGAGATTACAGCAGATTTTCGCTCGCTTCCCATTTCGATTTTGTCCTTTGCATCTTCAAGATCAGACGTGGTCACTGCTTTAGCACCATCCATTGCGGCCTTGAGAGCGGCAATATTCACCAAGTTTGCGAGAGCGGCACCTGAAAATCCACGAGCTCCTCTAGCAATGATCATTAAATCAACATCTTCTGCTTTAAGAACCTGTTAAATGGTATTTGGTTTAGAAGTTCAAAGTCAGTGCTGAATCGATTTCATTCTCAAGTAGACAAACAACTAGAGGATTCAGCATTTTTGAGCAGTACATTGAAGATCTTGATAATAATCCCGGCTAACAAAGCTTTCTGGTATAATGTCTAACAATTACAATTTCACTATCTGTTAACTTTCCATGTTGGATATGTATGAAAGGGCTCACATAGTATCAGATCGGGTCTCGTAGAATCATTATCAGACCCTCAATCCAAATAGTAGAGCATCATTACAAAACACATAATCCAACAATATTGGTCTGATGTAAGACCCGTCTGATAATAAGCAAATTGAGTGTGAAACACGTCAATAAACTCAAAATCATGGACTATAATGTTTTACAGAAAATTTACGTGACCTACTAAGTGAATGAATTAAGACTCTTAAAATCAGGCAAGAATTATCTCCCAAACATGAAGACGCCCTTCATAAACATCATATATTTTGAAATCCTCTAACTAAATTTGAAGAGGATTCTGAAATTCGACACTATGAGCAATCCATCTTATCAAACCATATTTGATGTAAGAAAGAGCTTCATGCAAGAAAGGTCTCCATGGCGACTATATCAGCTTAACCAATAATTGGTTCCTGACACATTTCCAGTAGGTGGTATAAGCTTAACCAATAATTGGTCCCTGACACATTTCCAGTAGGTAGTATAAGCTATGGTATATCTACAGTCTGATGACAATTTTGAAGGTATCGAACCAAAAAAGAAATTCTATGGATGTGTGGCAAACACTTGGTTTTAGTCTAAAAAATAAACATACAAAATATACTACTGGGTATTAGTCTGCAAGACATAGTTAATACCTAACACCCAAGAACATTGTAGTTCTGGTACCAAACTTGGTAGTAGATATAACACCAAGGGAAAGTTAACGCTATATTTATAGTAATTTTGGCACCACCATTACAGAAGTGATTAGCCCATCCAAGTGCACTTTAACTATGTATGTAATTGTGTTATACCTTTGACATGTGAAATTCCAATATCTGTCTCCGTCCTTCAACATCTGGATACGGGACGAAAACAATTTGGTCAGAACACCCAGATCTGAATAATGCTTTGTCCAAAGATTCTGAAAGATTGGTTGCAGCAATCACAATAATCCCTTCATTTTCTTTAAATCCATCTAGTTTCGACAGGCAACTGATTCAATGTAGTCTTCATGTACAGGTCCTTAGGGCTATGACTCCCTCCAATTGCATCTATTTCATCTAGAAAGATTACACAAGGAGACTGGTTTTTTTCTGCCGCAAAAAGATCTTTTACCCTTTTGGCGCCGACACCTACAAACATCTCTTCAAACTCACTCTGCTGTTACATGAGACGAAAGGAACTCCGGCTTCTCCTGCAATGATTCTTGCTAACATTGTTTTACCTGTGCCAGGTGGCTCTACGAGTAAAAATCCTTTTGGGATCTTGACTCCTAGATGGGTAAACCGCTGCAACAACAGAGACCTAATTAGGGAAGTTGATCTTTCTGGCAAGGTTACAGACTTCAGAATGAAATTAAATATAATTTAATAAGCTAAACCAAACGCAAAATGAACATGACCTTCTTGCTCCATATGTACGACATGATCAATGGTTTTATACTTAATAGGTGAGAAACAGAGCCATCAATTGCTATAGTAAAACCATTATATTAGAAAACAGAATAGAGAATGAGTCACTGTTGAGCAGTAGAATCACACTCAAATGTAGGTCTCATCTGTGGCAGTCTCCTTATCATTGTGTACCAGAGGATGAGAGGAAGCAAAACTAGACCCTAAAAATCAAATGAACAATCCGGTAGCACATAGAGATATTTATAGGTGAGTCAGGTGATGTCTTGTAATAACCAGTTAAGATCACAAAGAGAAGGCGAGAGATCTGAAATCGCAAAAAATCTTGACATTTTTTCAATTCCTTTCTAGGGGGGTGTGCACGCTCATAATAAACTACTCAATGCAGAAGAATGTGAATAACAAAACTCATGCAGGACAACACAGTGACGAAACTGTCATGCCATGTGATATAAGTACAAGGGGTTGGTAAATTATGGACAAAGACAATGATAAAACCATAATGGTAGCTGAATAATATTTCAATTTTATGTATGAAAAGAGAGCAAAAATTCATTGAAGGCTGTGCTAATTTTATGTCAAACCAGGAAGAATTGTGTACAATTTGTTAAATAGTTTCTACTCTACAAAGTAAATTTCGGATCTGCCAATTTAAGTATCAAATGAAGTAATTTAGAGATACAAGTAAAGGGAACACCATATGATCTTACTCCTATACTTATCACCAAGTTCATAATAGAAACCTGTACAGGATGTCAGTTTAATTTTAATTTTTTCTTCAAATTTTAATAATCTAACCTGTAGATGATCTCTTTATACATAATTATTTAGAATCCTCTCTTCAAAAGTCCTGGAACTTATACTAGTCTAAAAGTGTATCATCTAGTGCATCTTTTATCTGCATGTACTCAACCACTCGTTACTGGAGGCTGGTATTTTGGGTTTGTATCAAACCCTAGATCGTAGTTGTCCACCTTCAACTCGTGCACCATGGTTCAACCGTTGTTGGTCTTACCACCTCAATGGATACTGTAAGTGGCTGAAGGATAAACAACACAAAAGGTAGACTTTTAACATAACAAGAGCACAAGACTTCAATTCCACTACCATAAAGGAAAATAAAATAGTTGACTAGTAAGAAAAGGCAAATTACAAACACAAAAATATACTCACCTCTGGATCTCGAAGAAAATGAACAATTTCTTCAAGCTCAGCTTTGGCTTCATCAACACCCTTGACGTCACTAAATTTTGTGCTAGACTCCGTGCTAGATTGTACTTCTTTCTTTAGATTCAAAACTAACATTATTACGAATAATAAAAAAACAAAAAACAAAAACATTTAATACACTGAAATTGCATGATACAAACATTGTCAATGATATACTGTACCTTTCATCATTCCTAAATCCTGGATAAGAGCTCCGAGGCCTGATATAAGACAAAACCTAATGCAATAGAGCGAAAAATACTCCAGCATAGATTGTAAATTGGCCGCCTGCAGATGTCACCATATGAATAGGGGTACTAGCAGTACCATGGATGTCATCTTTAATGCTCTTTTCCACATTTTGAAAAGCTAAAAGACCACCGATGCTTCTTTCCTCTCTTGGTACAACAAAATGACCTGCGGGCATTTACTACATATAATAGCTTTCAGACTAAAATTTCACAGATTCCGACTAAAACATAATTTTCACTGACATTTATGGAACATTTTACAACCCAAATGTGTAGCGAAAAAATGTGCAATGAGAATGATGAAATTTAATGTAAAACTGGCACAAACAAAGTAATGAATGGAGAAGCATTTATATATTTGCACTTCTGCAAATTATATGCCATGTAACATTGACACTGAAACTTGTGTATCTTTGTCTGATACATGTAAGGGGTGTGAGATATAGCGAAGAAAAAGTAACCTAAAAACATGCCGGACATGTCGTGTGTCGATGTCTAAGAGTACGGCATTTATTTTTTTGAATGTCCCTTGTCCATGTTACATTGATTGCATGTATAAAATACAAACTGTTGCATATCACGTGTATGTAGGAAACTGAAACTGCTAGTAAGGTTTTTAAAATCGGGTAGACTTATTTTAACAAAATACCAAGCAACTATAGGAAAGTGTTACACATTATGCGCACTTTTATGTCAGTTAATGCATGTAAATAAGAAGTCTAATAAGATGTCTTGCAGTTTGACCTTGTGGAGAAATATTATTAACATCAGGTTAGCCGAACTAAAAAGTGTTTGCTCATTACTGGTCGTATTATGAGAGAATTTATTTAATCCCCAGGATTTTTATGACTAAGATGGACCACATTTCAGAGCTTACTTCTGAGTGGAGTGGCCATATGTGAGGCTCACATGAATATCTGAAATCTACTCCTACATTTAATCCTAAGGGCATCATGGGGCAATAACAAAAATGTCATGGGATACATGCATTGGCGATATCCTATTCTTGTGGAGCAAGCATTTCCAGATTTTATGGGATACAAGCTTTGGTTATATATAAGCAGTAAAAATTCTTCAAGTGGTACATACATGCCTAATTCAAGGAATAGGTGCATAAAAATAGTCAGGATTCAGGAACCTAAGAAAAGATATTTACCAAATTGCCAAGATTTTGGCTAAAAAGTAGAGAGCACAAGGTCCAGGGTAACCATAATGGGATTAATCTGGCAGAGAAAGTTTTTGTTTGATTGATCTTATCTTTTCCACCGGATCATTTTGGAAGAAGATGAAATTGATCGGAATTAAATCTAACAGCGAAAGTAGAGGAATTGGACACAACCACTAATGCGGTAATAATAGCTCTGAATGTCATGTCTTCAGTGCTGGTTGTTCATTTAACTGCTTTGTAATTGGTCATAACAGGTTGAAGTTTTTGACTTAGGTTTATCCTTTTCAAATCCATAAAAGGAATAGGGATGTAGCCATTGTAGCTTCAACCATGCAGAGTAGGGTGGTGATGGAGGCGTGTGTGTGTGTGGGGGGGGGGGGGGGGGGGGGGGGGGGGGGGGAGGGGGGTATGGTTGAGGACGATGATGTAAATCATGGAGGCCCTTGGTGCAGAGGGTTCTTGAGTTGTAATCTCTTGCGTGGTATAGTGGATACTCCTAAATTCTGTTGACCATGCCTTTTCCTCTTGGAGGTTTTCCATGTAGAACACAATTTCTGTGATTGTTATCGAAATTCTTCGATGCATACGGGTACTACTTCTAGGTGTTATCTCACAAACGCTTTGGTCGCAGTCCCAACTCCCAACACAAATATCAATGTCAATATATGAATGATAGATTCTGATAGTTACCTCTCTGTATTGTCTTTAGCAATTCACTTTCATCCAGCCTTTCGACTTTAACTAAAGCTTTCATATACTCAACAATTGCAGATGGGTTAGAATGTAGTGAAGTCTGACTTTCAAATAATCGCATCACTCCTTCTGGATCATTTGTGCGGTAAAGATCATTAAGTATTGCAGTATCGCATGATGCATCTGGATTACGTACTCTGAGAGTGAAGTACCCAACATAACTTGACTGAAATCTTCTGTGTAAATCAGCAAACTTATTTCCTGCAGAAAAACAAACAAAAGAATTACAAAATGTTCTCTCAATATATATTTATGTGCATTATCATACATTTGCTAATTACTATCCCACTTGACAAGCAATACTCAAATAATAATGCCCGTTATAATGAAAACTATAAATTAATCAACAGTGCACCTCATTATAAGAACCATAAGCAGTAGAGAAGAGGATAATATTCACAATTTGTTGATGGAAAAAAATTAATTGTAAGAACCATTATGCACAGTTTATATCCTCTTTTAATGTTATAAAAGGATTCACCAACTGTAGTCTCCATGATGAGTAAGCAACGTTAATCATAGTTCATCACTCATCCTACCAGTATCTTCATTCAAGGAATGTGTCATCTTTTATTATTACCGTAACTGGTACTAAGTTCCTAAGTTACACTTTAGAGCATGCAGCTTAAAAATTCATGTCATTAGTGATATTAATCTATGTCCTAATGAAGATGCATATCTTCTCATTAGTGATATTAATCAATGTGTGTGTGTGTGTGTGTGTGCAAACTCGTCTTTCAGACAAAACTTAGGCAACTTCATGTCCAACACAGGATGGTGCTACAACAAAAAATAAAATGACCAAATCAGTGAAAAACTGACTCAGATGGAAACAATGAGCTTCTTCATGTTAATCTAATGTTGTGGCTCAATCTCGTAAGACACGAATTGGAATGCCCACACGGGTGAAAAGATCCTTCTCAAAATTCCATTTGACCAAAGATGAGTGTAAAGAACTAACAAAGAAATCTTACATGGAAAGGTTGAGGATTTTCTCCAGACATATTGGCAAAGTTAACCCAAAGCCATCCAAGTATGTGGAAGGGTAGGGAAGTTCGTGCAGAGATGTTTGATTTCACTTGATAGAAGATTTTTGTCCATAATTACATTCATTTTCATCCATTCAAAAAAGGTTTGCCTTCACTTTCTCAGTAAAGATGAGTCCAATGTTGTAACTGAACATACTAGTGACTCAGTAACAACACTCCTTAACAGTCTTCCCATGCATAAACCTGAATGCCCTTTTTGCTGTTAATTATCCATCAAGCATTGTAATTATTGCATCCGTAACTTTGACTACAAAGAAGCTAAAAAATTGAAGAAATACAAATAACTAGGAATTGCAAATGACATAAGCGTACCTCCTCCGCTGAGGAGCTTGTCCCAAGGGAGATGAGGTCTAATATAAATTTCAAAAGCATGTCGCAACTTCATTTGCCGTCCTGAGACCTAATACAATTGGAGAGGGATGAAAAGAACACGAAAACATACAAAGACTGATTATAGAAGGAAAAAAGGTCTCTCCCTGGACTTAAGTACAACAACTAATAATAGAAGGACAAATGTGACACTTCCGGTCAAAAATTCATGTATTGTTTATCATCATGTAATGTTGGAAGTACATTATATGATTTTGAGATGGACAAGTTAAGATTTTGGGGGAGTTCAGAGTAATTAGAGTAGGAATTTGAGGACAATGTAGAAAAACTTTGTGAAATATTAAGTCATGTAAGTTCAAGGCTCCTAAGAATCCTCTCCCTATGGTAAAGATTTGGGTTGGGTGTTGACGTCCTTAGTGTCCTGATCATTAAACAGAAAATCACGACTTTTTCGCAAACCCATCATTAAAACACACATTTAAAGCTGACACGATATCGCTGAATCATGATTATCGCAAAAATCACAAATATTTCTTATCTAGTAGGAATTTACAAGGATAGATGGTCTGGGAGAGAAATCTTCGAGAGAGGATTTTCAGGTCTCTAGCTCGCTGTGTTAAGAGGAAACAATGTAATCCTACATGTCATGATTAAGGGTCTTGAACTTTTATTTCATAAGACAACATAATAACTGGGAGATAAGTGATATTAGTCGTATTGCTAAGATGCTTGGCTCTGTTCAACCACCTCAACTGTGAAAAATAAGAGCCTATGACTCAGACTATAATGGTAGATTCTCTGTCAAATCATTTCATCTAGCATTGACCCATATAATGTCTCCAAAATTCAAATTTTCAATTTTGGTTTGGAAGTGCACCGACTCCTCTCGCGTTGATAGTCTCTTGGGAGAAAAATCATACCTTTAACAATCTCACCAGTAGAAAGGATTTCATTTAATTAATGCTACATTGTTGAGTTTAACCCAAAATATACATAATGTTGATGGTGCTGACAATTTGTTAATCCATCTTTGTGGATATATCCAATTCCCTCAAATGATCTGGCATGGTCAAATATTCCTATGCCCCTCTTTGTTGGACACATATTTACAGTACTCGACTTAGAAAGAAAAGTCTCTCCCCCACCTATAGTTGCAACTAAAAATTGTCTACTAAGAAAGGGACAGGACGGATGGAAGTTTATTGCATTTAACTTTATTATTTATTTCACTAAATCAACTAAATTAATAACAAATTAACTTCTGGATTCTTATTAAACAATCCGTCACACCCAAAAAGACTTCTTTGTAGGCCCCCCTTCTTTTGAATATAAAAGACTTGCTTCAATGACGTTGAAGCAATGTAGCGCATAAAAGAGATGCCAAGATGATACGAAATCCAGCATTAGGGACGATCATATCCACAATAGGATGATCGAAGCCATGTGACTATAAGAAAATGGTCAAGTAAGTTCTACTAGAGGTAGTTAGCAATTTACAGTATAACTATACAGCCAAACAATATAGTTTATCTGTTAAAACTGGCGCATCTATCAAAGACACGTCTAATACATGCATTTTTCCCGCTTTTACAGACATGTTCTTTAGATAGTTTAGGGGCTGTTTGGATACTGCTAGAACTAGTTCTATCAGGGGTAGTTCTGAACTGAACTACTAAACCTGTGTTTGACAAAGACGTTGGACCCACAATTCAGTTCAAACATATCCAAAGGTGAACCAAAAAAAAGGTTCTTTTGTGAAACCAAAAATACCCGTTTCACCTTTGAATTAGATAACTTTCGATAAAAACCCACGACTCCTCTCTAAGCTCTTTCTCTCTCTCAAATTTATTATATTAAATTAATTACATTATTCTTTCCCTCCATGGCTCCATCCTCAAGATCTCAGTCTTGTCTCCTCACTCCTCACATGCCTTCATCAAACTCTTTTTCTTTCTCTCCTTTTTTTTAAATTTTTTTACGGCTTCATGTTATATACTTCTTTTCAAATCACCTCATTTTAACCACAAGTTTTAATTTTAAAACTCATTCACTTTATCTCAATTGAATTTTCCATGGGACGACAATTATAGGTTAGCAAGTTTGATGAAAGATTGAAGTCCTACCGATAATAAGCACGCAAGATCGATAAACAAGATAGGGGAAATATCGATTTCATAGAGAGTAACAAGCAAGACGGGTTTCTTCATTACCACCATTTTTTTAGTTTACAAGAATTTCTGAAATATTTTTTAAAACCTAGATGGTGGCGATCATCTATGTTTTCGCACCTTTTTCCTTGCTTTTTATTCTCTTCTAATAATAAGTGAACTGGTTTGGGTTAGTATAGAAGTACCAAACATAAGAAATAAGTGAACTAGTTTGGGTTTGTTTACATCCGGAATAGGCCAGCCAAGTTCGAACTTGGCTGGCCCAAACTCACAAGTTTCCAAGCAGGCCCTTAATCTTTTAATGTTAGTCCAATGTAACTTCAACTATTCCATTAGAACTCTAGATTGTACATGATTTATGAATATTTCCCCGATCATGGGAGCGAAACTCCAAGGTTTTCTCTAAGCAACAATGGTGATCACCCCATGGCACTAAATGCATCAAAAACAAGAATTGACACCAACCCAGAATGAGCAAGTTAAACCCCATTACAATCATAAACCATCAGTCTTGATTTCAAAGAAGTTTGAGTAAAGAAAGCACACAACATAGAAAGAAGGACGTAAACCCCATGAAATTGTGCGTAATGTAAAGATGCAACAATGGTGTTAATGTTTACCTGTGCGGGAAAACTCTTCCAAGCCATTATTACACCTTTAAGAGTGTCTGTAACTGGAAAGAGAGAGAGAAAGAGAGAGAGAGAGAGAGAGAGAGGAAGAGAGAGATTTCTCGGGTTCTAAAGTGTTTGATCTTTGAAATTGCTCTCAAAGTCTCTGCCCAAGAATTGTTTGTTGAAATTAGGACAGAAAAGGAGAGTGTCTCGACTACATTTTTTGTTTCCTTCGGTGCAAGTTTGTTAACTCAAGAGTATCTCCAGTAAAATAGGTTCAAGGAAATACACCTCCAAGAGATAGTAGAAATGAAATTAGTAAACCCACTGTGGCGGCCGTTTATTTTGGTTGTAGGCGAAATAGGAGCCATATCCATACAAGATTATCCTAGATATTACCAACTACCTTGTACTCTAGTGGTGATAGTGTGGAAACTGCCATCGGGAGGTCAAGGGCTCGATTCTCACCATTGGTGGGCTTTGAGGTTGCTATGAGCCCGTCGGTCTTATGCCGGCTTGTCCGGTTCTTGGTTTGTAGGCTATTGCACGAACCCTAAAGGATGTAGTCGGGAATTGACAGTTCGCGGGCCAGATGGCCTGCATACCTCTAGCAACAAAAAAGAATAAGAACAGGTTATCCTAAATATTGGAGAGGGATATGAAATAAATATATCAAAAGGCAACACAATGAAGGATTCCTCCTAATCTCTAAGAAAGATTATGAAAAACACACCCTACTCTATAGCGGCCCAAGATGTCTCAATATGCATGTGTTCTACTAGCATAGTTGTCACACACTATAATCCCCGATTGGAATTAGGGCCGCATTGCCAAGCAATGTCTCAAAGCATTCCCTATGCCAGGAAACCTAAGGGCATCCCCTTGTGAATATCCTTAAGTTAGGGTCTTATAATGAACAATTTTTCATGAGGATGATCGGACTATACTTCCTCTATATAATAGCTACTAAGTAAATGGGTAACTCCCAAAAGGAAGCATCAATTCTTGAGATGAAGCGTACTCGCCCAAAAAATGATGTAACGAATTCTCATGTTAACGGAATTTTATGTTTGGGTTTTTAAGGCTCTAAAGAACACATTTCCAAGGTTTTAGCTAAAAAAAATACTTACCACGCAACTCAAAACATTGATACGCTTCTCGATGCATCCCCTCCTAGTATGTGACGATTCAAGGCGTTACACTCACGGTGAAACTCGCTGGTGTTGGAAAAAAACCTTGTGGTTTTATCCTTAGTTTGAATGGTTGACATCTAAGTAGTTTATTTGGTACTGCATTGGGTATGTAGGTTACACAACTCTAGATTATAAGTAAGAGTTTACTTATGAGTTGTAATGCGCGCGATTTGAGTTGTCTCCAACAGACACATCATAAGGTGCGTTTTAAGGTATGACCCTTAGTGAAGAGTCGTGTCTTAAGGTGTGACCCTTGGTGAAGAGTCGTAACTTGAGGTGTGACCTTTGGTGAAGAGGCACTAACTTGAGGTGTGACCTTTGGTGAAGAGGCACTAACTTGAGGTGTGACCTTTTGGTGAAGAGGCACTAACTTGAGGTGTAACCGGTGAAGAGTCGCCTATACTCTATATAAACCCAACTTCATTTTCATTTTTGAGAATCAGTTTTTCAGAGTTTTCTTGAGTCATTTTCAAGAGAGAAAATAGACGCAATCAAGGTTCGTTTGGCAGAGAGATAGAAGTGTTTTCTTCTCTCTGCGACTGATCGTTGTATCATGGGAGACAGGGGCCGATTATATACTGCAAAGCACTGTGGCAGGGGCGAATCTGTCTTAAGGAGATAGTGTGCATGCAATAGACTCGATCATATCCCGATAAGTGTTTTGATCTCTTTCTAATCTCCTTAACTTGTTTTTGATATTGCCAATTTTTGAATATAGGCTAACAACAGCTGGTCTAAGAAAGAATATGGGGGAAAGAAAGAGGAAAAGATCAGGGATAAAAGAGAATTAAAGAAGGAGGAAAAATGATGGATGGATGGGCATGTTTTGTGACATCTTTTACTTATAACTCCACCTATTTTTAACTAGTAAACTATGGCACGGTGCTTGCAAACAACTGAGAGGGGAGTTTGGTTTGGGAGAGAGAGAGTTGTTGAGAGATGAAGAAGAAGTACCAAGAAGATGGGGGAGAGATTAGGGTGAAAGAACAGAGGAAGAGAATATGAAAAAGTAGAGATTGAAAATGGAGAATATATAATCCACAATCTTGAAGAATAGTAATTAAAAGAAAAATAATAACACAAATCAATTCAAGGAAATTTTCCTCTAGGGGTTTCCACTTTATTACTCAAAAAACGGTTACAATATAGAGAGAGACTTGATTGCCAATTTATGTTTACAATGCCTATCTATTTATATATAATTATAATTAGAATCCTACTTCTATTACAGTTAATGGTAGAAACCTAGCGAATTAGGTTTTTGCTGTTAGGTTTCAATCTTATAGCAAACAAGCAATCAACATGCACATATAATAGAGACAAGATATGAGAGAAAGAGATTGAGCTTAATTTATTATGATCAAAAACCTTAGTGTTACAACTAGGGAGAACCCTAGGAATATATAGAAGCGCCAATTGACGCACTGGAATTTCTACTTCTATAAATTCCCGCTACTGCTGTAGTTCTTCAGTAAGCAGGGTGGAACCACGTTAAGGAGCAGTATCAGTTCTGCAGTTTGAAAATGGGGGCTTTGGTTGTTTTTTGAAGATGTATAAAAATTGTTTTAGAAGAGAGGAATATTCTAGAGGTGAACTATGGCTTCGGAATTTTGCATCTCCTACTTCAGCCTTTCTTATCTGGGGGTTGCCTTCCCAAGCTATCTTTGAGCACCCTTTTTAAGGGCTACTACTCGCAACTGTCTTAAGTCAGGACCCTCTTGTTGATTCAGGACGAAGTCCGGACCTTCCTCTTTAGAGGCAAGATCGTATTGTCAGTAGTTGGTCTAGAGAGAAAGGAACAACTCAGGCCTAAGCTTATTCGGCTCTAAGACCTTGTTGTGCCCTAATGGATGTTGTCAGAGTCCTGCCACTTTTAAGGCTTTAGATCATTATGCAATAAAAACTCGGTCTTTAAATATCCCTCTCAAAACTACGGGGGTCGAATCCACGGGGAGTAAGCGTATTAAAAATATAATTTCCTAATTAACTAATAAACGAATCTAAACTAATTTTGATAAAAGGGTTTTGATCTAAAACATAAATCTTAATTACTAACTTTTGGTACGATTATAAGGAAAAGAACATAGGCTTTGGATCACCTCCGACTTAGTTTACAAAACGATATGAAAACGGTAGCTTCTATCCGAACGTAATAGCCATGGTTAGGTCTATTCGGGTCTAAGATCTAGGTTTTGTGGCTAAAACCCTAAGTAAGAACTTCATTGTTTATAGACAATCGGATCTAGGGTTTATAAACTCTTTTCCATGGCTAGGTGGAGAGTATTAACTCTAGTGATCTAGAATTCCCTTTGAGCGTAAAAACAATCGAATATGTCTAATTCGACATCTTCCTCATATTTGTAGTAACTTAGAGTTGTCATGGCTAGATCAACTCTTCGTAACTTCAAATAAGAGAATTGAAGATTAATTCTGGATCTAAACTACTATTGACATCAATTTAGCTCACTTCACCGGAGGTTCAATCCTTAGGCTAAGCTAAGGAGATTAGCTCTCCATTAATGGTGTTGATCACAGCTTAAATTAAACGCATAAAATAAAAGAGGGAGAAAGAGAAAGATACTGAAAAACGCAAGCTTTATTCCTTCCTGAGATTGAGATGTGTAAAATACATAGAATTGCTCTTATATTTATAGAAAATATGAGAGACTTATTTATAATTCTAAAACTTTATCAGATAAAGATAAATCCTATCTCATGTTAATCATTGTAGAGTCATTCATCATCTTTATTCCATGGAGAAAATCTACAAGTATATTGAATGTAGGCATCTTCGTTGTGCCTGAGAGACTGCTGGAGATGCATCAACTCTTTATACCTTCTATTAGATGTTTTTTTTTACTTATTAGCTCCAACAGTGATAAGTGCCCGAAAATAAGAAAATCCTACTAACATTAGAAATTAATAAATCGGGATTAACAAAACGATACTTTTAGGCGCATTAATCCTACGTATTTCTACGTCTATCAAATACCCCCGAACTTCCCATTTTGTTCGTCCCGAGTGAAATAAAGAAATAAAATTAAACTAAGAAAGGAAACCACTTTTGCAGTACTCGCGATTGCATTTAGCGTATGCAACAAGCCGTTAAACCCCCAGGAATCTCTGGTGGACGAGTGTTGTCTCGTGAGGGTTTACAGTGACTATACCCCCAAAAGTCAATAATGACATTATGGCAATTCTAAATAACAAGAGACTCATTTTCTGTCAGTTTATCCTTATTTAGTTATGACAAAAATATGCAAGCAGGAAATTCCTTAAAACCTTTTATTCCCTGAGTATACCATAGAATATATTGTACTTATCCAAAACTAGAGATACTACCTCATGATTAGAAAGAAATTCAAGTATTTTACCAGATATATCTTAGTGTATTGTGAAGATAGTTTTATTTCTTATTACATTGTCTAGAATCATTAAGTCAGTGTACGGTAGTCGAGTACTTACTGGAATAAATTCAAATGTCAGTTTGACAAGTGCCTTAGTCAATTTTACTCCTCGGTATCTTATTTTTCATAGCCTTTTTGAGTACATTGTTTCTTAGTGAAGCCTCTGTAACAAGGAGTTTTCGGTCGACAATCCCCGCCAGTTGACTAAGGTTGTCAGGGTGGGTTTGGTGCCCCTTCGTGACCTAGACTCTGAATTCTCATAAGTAACATTTTTCGTGCTCCTTTCACATAGATCATGGTCATACTCGAGATTTGTGATAATTTTTCCTCTTTCAGTTCTTAATCATGCGAGTAGCCTTGCAGCGTGAAAGTTTTAGGAGCAACTTTGGCTTCTTCTTTTTTTTCTATCGGGAATGAATTTATTCTTAGGCAGTTGTCCCCCTTGGAGTGAATTATTCCTAACGTAAATACTAGATTTCCCTAAAACTAGTCAATAACCTATCGAATGCATCAATTACAAAACTATAGTGAAGCACAAGTTTTCAAAATATACCACGTTAACTTGAATTGGTCGCTAATTAAAATATAGTACATCTAACTTAAGATGGTGTAAAAATATTTTAGTGTATACTTGTAAACTTTTAAGTTCTTGGTTTCTTTTCAGATTTATTCGGGTTTCCCGCCCAATATTTATATCAAAATAAATTCAGTCTAAATGTTGGAAATTTATCAAAAGTACATCATAAATTGTCAAGAGTGTTATTATTTCACTTTTCTTAAAAAAAATATTTAAAAAATTATTCTCTTACCCCCAAACTTAAATGAAATATTGCCCCTAATATTGGAGAACAAAAAATAAAAATGGAAAGGAAAATTAGAATTTCTCTCCTGAATGTGTCTTGGGTTGCCTTCTAGAAAGCGCTAAGTTTACCGTCTTCGGCCTGACAAAACTCCCGTACCCCCAAATTTATGTGAAGTCAATGAATTATTCAGGGATGGGCAATTCCTTGTATTTGGGCTCGCAAAGATCTATATCAGGGAAATTTTCTAAAGGGATTGTCTCGAGATAAGGTTTAAGATGTTGGCCATTGACGTTAAAAGTTTTCCCAGTATGATAATTTTTTTTTTCAGCCCAACCATTTTGGTGTATGTTTACGACTTCAAACGGGCCATGCCAACGGGTTTGTAATTTTCCAGGAAAAAGATGTTGTTTTGAGTTAAACAAAAAGATTTTTTGTCCTGGTGTAAAAACTTTTTGGACTATAATTTTATCATAATATGTTTTGGTCCGATCCTTATATATTTTAGTATTATCGTACGCCTCTTGTCTTATTTCTTCTAACTCACTTAGTTGAAGTTTTTATTGAAGTCCTGCGGCGTCTATTTGAAAATTAAATCTCTTAATTGCCCAGTAAGCTTTATGTTCTAATTCCACAGGTAAGTGACAAGCTTGCCAAAAATATATTTATAAGGTAACATTCCAATCGGGGGTTTATAAGCAGTCTGATAGGCCCAAAGAGCATCATTAAGATGGGTGGACCAATCTTTACGATCTGGTCGGACAGTTTTCTCTAAAATTCTTTTAATCTCCCGATTTGAAACCTCTACTTGCCCAATTGTCTGTGGATAATATGGGGTAGAAAATTTATGAGTAATGTCATATTTATGCATAAGACTTTTAAAATAACGGTTCCACCGTCACTTATAATTGCACGAGGTGTACCAAATCGGACTAAAATGTTATCGTTTAAAATGTTAATTACGACAACGTGATCATTTGTCCGACATGGTGCAGCTTCTACCCATTTAGAAACATAGTCAACTGCTACTAAGATCTACAAATATCCATTAGATGGCGGAAATGGTCCCATAAAGTCAATGCCCCTGACATAAAAAATTTCAACCTCAAAAATGTTGTTAAGAGGCATCTCATCCCGGCGACCTATGTTGCCAACCCTTTGGCAACGGTCATATCGTGAACAATGGTCGTAAGTGTCCTTAAATAAAGTAGGCCAATAAAAACCACATTGAAGTAATTTATTAGTTGTTCTACGGGGCCCAAAATGACCACCATCATCATGAAGACTTTTTAAAAAAATTGAAATGTCATTTTCATAGACACGATGAGGAATCACTAGATCAGCGCCAACTTTAAATAAATAGGGATCCTGCCAAATAAATTGTCTAGAGATTATTTTAAATCTCTTTTTATCTTGCCTGCTCAAATCTGGTGGTAGGTACCCTACGGCTAAGTAATTTGCAATATCGGCGAACCAGGGTGCCCTATTAATATTCATTAACTGTGGTCGACTATCAAACGCGAGAAATGGTCGGTAATAACGTTTTCTTTCCCTTTTTTATCACGTATTTCGAGGTCAAATTCTTGGAGTAAAAGGATCCAACGGATAAGACGTAGTTTAGCGTTCTTTTTATGAAGAACATATCGATGGGCTGAATGGTCACAGTACACAATGACTTTTGACCCTAAGATGTATGACCGAAATTTGTCTAACGCGAAGACGATGGTTAACAACTCTTTTTCAGTCGTCGTATAATTAATTTGAGCATCATTCAGTATTTTGCTCGTATAACAAATAACATGGGGTGCTTTTTCAAAATGTTGTCCCAACATGGCACCCACGACATAATTTAAAGCGTCACACATAATTTTGAAGGGTAAGGTCAAATCGGGTGGCTGGATAATTGGTGATGTGGTCAATGAGGACTTAAGTGTTTTAAAAGACTTGTAACATTTATCGTTAAAATCAAAATGGATGTCTTTAGCAAGTAAAGTGCATAAAGGTCGTGAAATTTTGCTAAAGTCTCAAATGAATCGTCGATAAAAACCTGCGTGCCCGAGGAATACGCGAACGTCTTTCAATGTTTTAGGATGAGGTAGAGAAGAAATCAAATCAATTTTCATTTTATCAACTTCTATCCCTTAGATAATATCAAATGGTCGAGTACTATTCCTTGATTTACCATAAAATGACATTTTTCCCAATTTAGAATTAGGTTTTTCTCTTTACACTAGATCAAGACCAATTTTAAGTTTATAAGACATTCATCAAATGTGGAGCCATAAATGGAAAATTCGTCCATGAAGACCTCTAAAAACTTTTCTACCATATCTGTGAAAATACTTAACATAGACCGTTGAAAGGTCGCGGGTGTATTGCATAGACCAAAAGGCATGCGACGATAGGCAAAAGTTCAAAATTGGCAAGTAAAAGTGGTTTTATCTTGGTCTTCGGGGGCTACAAAAATTTGGTTGTATCCTGAATAACCATCCAGGAAACAGTAAAATGAATGACCAGCTAAACGTTCTAATATTTTATCCATGAATGGTAATGGGAAATGGTCTTTTCGATTGGACGTGTTTAGCTTTCGGAATTAATACAAACTCGCCATCCTGTCTGAGTACGAGTGGGTACTAGTTCATTGTCTACATTTTTTATGACAGTAATACCTGATTTCTTTGGTACCACTTGGACTAGGCTTATCCAAGAGCTGTCGGAGATGGAATAAATAATACCCGCATCATGAAGTTTCATAACTTTTGCCTTTACTACCTCCTTTATTTGAGGGTTCACACGTCGTTGTGGTTCTTAAGATATTTTGGATCCTTTCTCTAAGTGTATCATATGCATAACTATTGATGGACTTATTCCTTTGATATCTGCTATTGACCATCCAATTGCTTCTTTATGGGTGTCTAGTACGGCAAGGAGTTTAGTTTCCTGATCTAAGTCCAATGAAGATGAAATGATAACAGGAAGAGTCTTGTTAGGCCCGAGGAACCGATATCCTAGATTATCCAGAAGTACTTTAAGATTAGGCTTTGGTGGTGACACAATAGAAGGAACTGGGGGGTTAGAAGACACAGGGAGTGACTTGAAATTGGGAGTATACCGATGAGGAGGAGTATATGCTGGAGGATTATTTTCAAGAACAGCTGCAATATATTTTAGGATTGACTCATAAATACTAACGATGTCGTCCTCTAGACAATCTTCTAAGAGGTCGTCCCTTGAATGTTCGGAGATAATGGTACCTATCATATTACACCCTTCAGCAAAATCCTGATATTGCCTCATGACATTAAAAATGTTTAGTTTCAAGGTCATGTTATCGAATGTTAGGTTTATTATTCCATTTCAACAATTTATTATAGCATTGGAAGTAGCTAGGAAAGGTCGACCAAAAATAATAAGGATTTGACCATGGACATTCAAAATCGTTGGTGTATCAAGGACTACAAAATCTACTGGAAAGTAAAATTCATTCACCTTAATTATCACATCCTCAACAATACCCCTAGCAGTTTTGATAGATCTATCAGCGAGTTGAAGTTGTATCCTGGTGGGCTTAAGCTTGCCTAAATCGAGGTCCTCATAAACATAAAATAGAATAAGGTTTACACCAGCCCCAAGTTCAAGAAGGGCCTGCTGGATGTAATGTTTTCCTATTACTAAGGGAATGGTGGGACATCCTGGGTCCATTTGTTTGATCAGAATTTCAAATGGTAGGACAGAGCTAACATGTTCAACACTAAAGATATTCTTCCTAACTCTTGTTCTACGTTTCTTTGTACACAGTTCCTTAATGAATTTAGCATATGACGGAACCTGATAGATAGTATCTAAGAGCGGAATGTCAATCCGTACTTGTTTAAATAACTCGAGAATATCTTTCAGGCCTTCGTTCTTTTTGGCAGGAACATGTCGGTTAGGGAATGGGGCCCTAGGCACATAAGGCTTGTCTACTAGGTCCGATAGAGTTGGAACATGATGTGGCCTAGATGCTAGATTTTTATGGGCTTTTCCTGAGATTTGGGAACTAAATTGCTATTAGTTGGCGGTATAGGGTTTTGTTGAGTTTTTATAGTTCTTTTATTCCGAAGGGTCATAACTACTTTAGCAGTTTTAATATTCTCAAGTGAACTTTGTTGGGTATGAACCTCAAAGGCGGCCATCGGGTTAGCAATTGGTTGACTAGGGAATTTTCCCTTTTCTCATTCACTTAATTGCCTTGTTATTTGTCCTATTTGGGTGTTTAGCTTCTGTGTAAGGGCTCGCATTTCTGAAAGTTCCCTAGAATTTTGTTGGGTAACCCTCCTAATCTCTGCTATAAACTGTTGGAGTGTAGATTCTAAACTAATTGGGTGGGCTTGTTTGGTCGGGTATGTTTGATTCTGATGATATGGTGGAGGATTATATCTGGATTGTCCTTGTGGTTGACTCCTCCAAGAAAATGCTGGGTTACTTTGCCAAGGAGATCTGCCAAAATTATTTTGGTGTTGTCTCCTTTTATTATCCAAGATAGCATTAACGTGGTCTGGATTATAATTAATTAACTCAGGGAGTTGTGGACACGTGTGTGTATAATAGGTCGGATCATTGCATAAATTGCCGACCCCAGGAATGGATGCTGGTTTAGGGGGCGCTACTTTCCCTACGACCATAGCCTGGACTTTACGTGTAAGGGAGTCCAGTTAGACTTTTAATTCGAGGCTTTCAGGTAATTCAAGGATGCCTCCTTTTCTAGTGGGCCTACGATCACCAGAAGTAAAGTCCCATTGCTGGGATATCTCAGCGTATTTATCAAAAAATGTATATGCAGCAGTTTCATCCATATCTTGGAATTTTCCTGAGCTACGGGCTTCGATTGATTCACGGGTTGAAAGAGTTATCCCGTGCAGAAAGAATTAGATTAGTCTTTATTTCTCGAAACCATGATGGGGGCAGCTTAACAATTTTTCCCTAAAACGTTCTCGTGCTTCGTAAAAAATTTCTTCATCTTCTTGAAGGAAATCAGAGATATCACGTTTTAAAAGGTCAGTTTTTTGTATGGTGAAAAACTTGATTTTAAGCTTCTTTTTAAGGGTGTCCCACTTTTAAATTGACTCGGATGGTAGAGAGTTCATCCAACGTTTTGCCTTATTTTTTAGAGAGAATGGGAAAATGAGTAAATAGATGTACTCCATTGTTATGTCCTTACATCGAAACATTTGGCAGATAGACTCAAATTCATCGATATGCAAGTATGGGTCTTGGTTATCAAGCCCATGAAAAGGTGGGATTAGGCTCAAAATCGCAGGCTTAATATCGAAATGGGTTGCCGTAATTACTGGCAACTTAATACATTTTGGCAAGTTTTTTGAAATGGGAGCAAAAAGCTCCCTTAGTGACTTGTCACCCATTGGTTCAGGATGAAATTTGCTTTCAATTTCAAGGTTGTATATGGCCTGAATGTCTTCCTGTTGGACTTGGTTAGCCGTATTAGTTGTTTTAGGAATCGGTTGTATATCAATGTGTTGCCTAATCCGATCGTACTTGAGCATATACTAATGAAATAAAATAAAATTGCAAAATTCAACGGGAATTTAAGCATACAATTTAAGATAAACACATCAACGGTTTTTAAAGTTAAATTAACTAAGTCAATCTTAATCTAGATATTAATCAAACTGGGTAGGTCGGGCTAGTGTGTGATTCCTAATACGAAAGCTTCCCTATGCTAACAACGGTCTTAGTGTTTGAGCATCAGTCCTCACGCCCGTGTGCCTCTCCGTATCGTACGTGACTCACACGGAATGGTGACGTCGCTTAACAACCGATGGTTCGCGGCGCTTGACTGAAGTGGTTCCTATGAATCTATGTTGGTACCCCGGTCCCTCCTAATTCCTGAGGTGATAAAATCCCTTGGAAATCTTACTAATAGCTCTTTAAGCTTTAATTAAATTTAAAGGTCGGGACAGTTATAAACGTATGATACGAATTTCTCCGTATCCCTAGGTGAGAGGTCCCACTCGCTGAAGATTCCTTTGGATGATAAAATTCCGCGGAAGAGCCCTAGCGGTTAAAAACCTTTACTATGTTAAGCATGTAGATAAAATTGAAACACGATAGCAGGTCAATCCAAACACAACAATTTTTTTAATTTAAGAGCAACGTGTATTTGAATAGTCCACACGACTTACTTTCCTAATGCCGGGGCAGAGCGATGATGAACCCCTTTTATATGTCAAGTTTTAAGAGAAGACCAACCTACGGGAAGTATTTCCCGGTGAAGCTGTGGCCGCCCCTTCACTTAGGGGACGAAAAAAGGAAATGCCCCTTCACTTAGTGGGCACAAGAAGGATTTAGAGAGAAGCTTGTCAATGGATGTTGTAAATTCCTCACGATCTCTGAGTACCAACTTTGTGATTATCCTGCAAAACAAGAGAAAATTATAATAATTAGTGAACTTACGACAATAAAAATATAAATTCAATTTCCAAGTTTATAGCAGTCTATGACGTCCTGATTTTCAAATGCCTATATCGTTCAGCTCAGTTGAGAGAGGACATTAAATAATACTATTTTGATAAGATAATTCAAAAAGGAAAAAATTGAAGAAGAATGTTTTCTGTAATTTTGATTCCCTACCGTTCAAAACAGCCGATTAATGAACAGCGGCGTCCTTTACTGCGATTACTTTTACTGTTGATTCAAAAGGTTGTAACTCTCTAACCGCTAAACAGAAAAATATGATCTATAGCAATTTGGAAAGGGTTTTGAATTATCTAGAACTTATATTACAATCAAATTCCTTATTTGTGAAGTATAGATGGTCAAAAACTATAAAAAAATTCAGGAACACATCTTTCGATGAAAACTGAGTATGTTTCTTCCAAAATAAATATATCCGAAACCGCTTATAAGAAAATTTTGAGACTAATTGATTCGGAAAGAAATCTCAGAGATCTAAACATAAAATAAATAAATTGGCAAACTTAACAACTAAAAAGAAGAAAATAAATTAGCTAAAATAAAAAAAACTATGATTTAATAGACCATTGCCTCCCCGGCGACGGCGCCAATTTTGATGCAAAAAAAAATTGGTCTATAATACCCCGCTCAAAACTACGGGTGTCGTAATATAATAAGGGTAAGCGGGGGTTGAATCCACGGGGAGTAAACGTATTAAAAATATAATTTCCTAATTAACTAATAAACGAATCTTAACTAATTTTGATAAAAGGGTTTTGATCTAAAACATAAATCTAAATTACTAACTTTCGGTACGATTATAATGAAAAGAACTTAGGCTTTGGATCACCTCCGACTTAGTTTTCTAAATAATATGAAAACGGTAGCTTCTATCCTCACGTAATAGCCATGGCCAGGTCTATTCAGGTCTGAGATCTAGGGTTTGTGGCTAAAATCCTAAGTAAGAACTTTGTTGTTCATGGACAATTGGATCAAGGGTTTATAAAATCCTTTTCAGGGCTAGGTGGAGAGTATTAACTCTAGTGATCTAGAATTTTCTTTGAGCGTGAAAACAATCGAATATGGCTAATTCGACATCTTCCTCATATTTGTAATAACTTAGAGTTGTCATGGCTAGATCAACTCTTCGTAACTTCAAATTAGAGAATTAAAGATTAATTCTAGATCTAAACTACTATTAACATCAATTTAGCTCACTTCATTGGATGTTCAATCCTTAGGCTAAGCTAAGGAGATTAGCTCTCCATTAATGGTGTTGATCATAGCTTAAATTAAACGCATAAAATAAAAGTGAGAGAAAGAGAGAGATACTAAAAAATGCAAGCTTTATTCTACGGAGCTGCAAACGTCAGTCTTCTAAGGCTTATGGACCCACGATCGTAGGTCTTTGGTGGCCTTTGGGCTTGAACTTTTGTTGGACTTCTTTTGTGCCTCTTTTAAATGTAGAACTTTACTCGGATCTGGCCTGTCATCCTAGAATGCGCAAAATATATTTTGGTCACTCCTTGGAGACTAGGGGACTGTCTGAACTGCTACAGCTCGTTCAGGCTTAGTTTACGATGCTTCAGCTGTGCTTTGGTTCCTCAGATTGCCTCTGGAATAAAGAATGCATAAAGATGCCTTCTTAAGGTTTTTAACTCCTGTTTTACACTAAGTTATCTTAGGAGGGTCTAGAATCCTGAAAATAGATAACATATGCATTAGTCACATTTATTAATTGCTCAGGACGACCAAAACGACTTGGTTTAGGGGCTTTAAAATGTAAGATTTGAGCATTTATCACATCCCCAAACTTATTATTTTACTCGAGATAAAATAAAATGAAATTACACTAAGTCATTGTCATAGTGCTCGTGGTAGCATTTAGCATATGTAACAAGCTGTTAAACCCCCAGGTGCCCCTGGTAGACGACTGTTGTCTCGTGATGGTTTCTAATAAATATACCCACAAAATTATGATGCGACCTATCAACAATAATTATTCAACATTTTAATGTAGAGAGTGTATATAGTGGTAATACTTGCATTAGTACTACCTCTGCGAAATATTAAATAAACTATTTAAGATAATCTTAGTATGTTGTCGAGTTGCCACAGTAAATTCAATGAAATTTCAAAATTGGTGTGTGTGTGTGTGTGTGTGTGTGTGTGTGTGTGTGTATACTTACTCAAAATACTACAAAGTTTTTGATTTCAAATTGGTCTTAATTTCGATTACTAGTATTAGAAATCAGCTTTGACTTGCAGCCTCACTAAAAATTTTTCTCGAATAATCACTGATACTTTTTTGAGTTTTTTCTCAGGTTTAAAATTAGCACGAGATGATTTAAATGAAGTGAAGGCTCATATTTTCTAGAAGCAGCGAACATTTTTCTGGATAGATCTCATGAATAGAAGTTCGATTGTCATTGAAGGTGTTGAGTTAATATTACCATAGACTTTCAATCTCTAATCTTCATTAAACTGTCATACTGAACTCACGATCAAGAAGGTCTTTTAAAGGTTGTAATATAGGCTAAGGATAGGTAATGCATGGAAAAAGGGAATTTTGTTGGCATTCTGTGAATAACTTAAGGTCTTCTCTTCAGGTTCATTGTTTACTCTTTCTTCCACTTTTCATAATTTTTCTATATGGCATAGTTTGATCATGTACTTTAGTTTTGAGTCCTCTTTACTTGATAATCCCCTGTTTGATACACTTTTTTCTTTCTTTTAATATTTCCATGAGGTTTGTCTCACTCACTAATTTCTTGTTGATCCATTTTTCTCATATTATTTCATATTTCTTTATTTATAATCATTGTTGCAACTATCTACTTCCTTAAGCATTCACAGAATAGGGTAAAGGTAGTTGGCTGACAAACGATGGCTTATTTAGGCAATAGGGTGACTAGTAGAAAATAATTTAAGGTATTTTCAAGCGAAGGCCAAAAAGGGTTTTAACAACTAAATTCCTAAAATCATTTCCTCAGTTTCGTATGGTCTCTTTTTTGCGTCGAGTAAAGATAAGAAAAAGTTCTAGTATTTTTAACTTGAATATTATTTTACCCTCAATAATCGATTAGTATAACGAATAATGAGATCTCAAATTTAAGGATGTTAAATCTAGAAAGAGTTTATGCATAACACTTGAAGGTTATTCAAGGCTCGAATATCTCACTTGGAAAGTAATCCACAATCGAATTAGAGACTAAACCTTGAAGAAGAATTAATTAAGAACAAGCGATTTGGCAGGATAATTTCCCAATAGGAACTTCTATTACTCAATTTGGTTGATTACAATGAATTACTCATCAAAACCCTAAGTTTTAGATTATAACAAGGACCACTATCTCTAATCTAGAAGGATCTGAAGATCAAACCTCTTAAAAAGATGTCAACTCATTCAAACGAGCCTTGGAGCCGTTCGAACGAGATATGAGGAAAACAAGCCAATTCTATTTGCCTCATAATGTAGGCTTAAATTGGTAAGTCATTTGAATAACATTTGGAGTCGTTCGAACAACTGGATTCCAAGAAGACCAATTATGACTACCTCATTTTCTAGGCTTAATTGGAAAGTCGTTTGAACAACATTTAGGTTCGTTCGAACGACTGGGTTCCTAGAAGACCAATTATGACTGCCTCAATTTCTAAGTTTAATTGAGCCATTCATTCGAACAAACTCATAATGACTATCGTGCTTTCTTTCATAGCTTAGTACATTTAAGGGCATAATGGTCCTATTTTATAACTAGGGAACTTGTAACCCTCATAAAGGGGAAAGGTTAAGCAAGATGAAATCAATCCAAGTTTTGTAATCTAGACTTAGGGTTTGAAGATGGATTTAATTGGAATCAAACTATTGAGCAATTGAAGCTTTAAAAGGGAAATTCTCCCGCCAAATTGTGTTCTTCTTCGATTAGGAAGTTCTCTAATTCAACTGTGGATTAAGTGGTATTAGATTTTCAAGTAACGATTCTCGCAGGGGTTGTGGTTTATGGTCTCTAAACGTGATTAACTCAAGCAAACAAATGAGACTCTTGTGAGTTCGTTGAAGATTCACTAAAAACCTAGCTCGAAGAAGGTAAATTCAGAGATGGGCAATTCTAAAGATCGATTCACGAAGCTTGAAATAAAAGGTTTTGACCTAACTACTACTACTTTAGGGGAGTTGGTAGAACAATTATGTCTCGCGAACCTCGCCAAAATATCCTCTTCGATGAAATAAGAAGAGCGCACGAAGAAGAAATTAGTTACAGAGGAGGAGAGGGATGAGGGTAACGAGGAGGAAGATAGAGATTCTAGTGATGCCAAATTTTTCGAGGAGAGACTAATTATTGGTAAGTCCATGAATCCTATGCATAATCTTCATATCGATTTTAAAATTGAAATTTTGGTATTCGACGGGTCAATCGATGTTGAGAAGTTAGATAGGTTAGAGATCTACTTTTCAGTTTACAAATATTCAAATGCTCAAAATATATATTTTTGAACATTAAAATTCGTAACTCATGCACTCACGTGGAAGTCCTATAAGAAACATCACGTAGTAGAAAGCTTGAGTTGGAAATAGTTCAAGGTGTTGGTGAGGAAGCAATTTTATCCTATTAGGTATGACCAAGAGAAATTGTTCAAATGGCATCATTTGTACCAAAAGTATGGGCAATCCGTACAAAAGTTCACTACGGAGTTTCATAACCAAGCTTTAGTTTTGGACATTGATGTTGACGAGTATGAAGTGTTCATGAAGTATACGGGGGGTTTGTCAAAGTCCATTAGAAGGGAGTTGAAGCTTTTAACTGTGGAGAATATTGAAGACGTTACCATGAAAGAAATTACTATTAAAGGCAAGTATTTTAAGAGTGACAAAAAATACGATAAGAACAAGTCGGGGGGGTACAAGTCTAGTTAGAAGAATAAGCATAAGAGAGAGTTCAAAGAAGAGGGGTCTTCATCCAAGGGGAATTATTACAGTCATTATAAGGTAAATGGGTACATTTTAGATAAATATTAGAAACTTCACCCAGAGTTTAGGACAAAGAAGGAAAGGAGCAAGAAAGAGAAATGTGTACTAGCCGCAATGATTATTGATCTTTCAGATTTAGATAAACTAAATCTTAAGCTTACTCTTATGTTTAAACAAACTATAGTTACCGAGGAGGCGAGTTGGGAAGAACTTTTTCCTGTCAGTATTCAGGTAAGGCATAGCTTAGTAGAGGCTTTCATTGATCCTGGTAGTCAAAAGAATTCGCTCTTTGAGGTAGTGGTGAAGAAGATGGGTTTGGCTACTACGACTCATCCTAAGTCGTATGGTTTAGGTTAAATTCAAAAAGATGCAGAGTTAAAGATCACAAAGTAGTATACTTGCAAGTTTCTGATCACTGAGTTGTTTATTGACAAGGTGATGTATGAGGTAGTTCCTTTAGATGTGTGTGAAGTCATTTTGTGCAGCCCTTATCTTTGGGACCGAGATGCGATTTATTACCACAAAGCTCGAAAGTATCGTCTTGTGAATGAGGGAAAGAAATTTCATATCAATGCTTGTAAGGAGCATGTTACCATAAATAATTTAGAAATAACGACTCAGGTGAAGAGGTTGGTTAATGCGAGCAGCAAGTTTGTGTTGTTATTGGTGCGATCGGTTTAAGACGGTCCGTTGGCTAAAGTATTGTCTACTATGACAATGTTTCCTAAGCAACAAACTGAAATGGAGAAGTTGTAAGAGGAGTATAAAGACTTGTTTCTGGGCATAAAAGGGATATCACGCAAGAGGGATATCACTCCCCAAAATTCGGTAATTGTTAACTTGACCAATTACTAGATCCGAAGTTGTGCAGGTCGGGGAATCCACAGAATCGCCCCACGAACAACCGAGCCGAAGAGAAAATCTGGCCCAGTCATTCACAATAGTATCACAACAGAGCAAAAAGGAAAACAGAAATAGCAGAAGACTAAGATAACAGAATCTAAATGTAAGATTCTACAAACCTCTACGCAGTAAGCCCAACTGCAATAACTGGAGAATGAGCTTCCAGCTCTGCTCCCCAAAGATCACCACAGCAGCAACTAAAACCTGAAACAACCTGCCACTGATAGGGGGATGCGAGAGTGAGCAAACAACGAGCTCACTACTCCCAAGAATAACTAAACGATTATGCTAATCAATGAGATGGGTATAAATATAATGATAATATGATATAATAATATCTAACGATAAACAATATACATATATATAAATATATATGGGATGACTAATAGGTATAAGCATATATACTAACTCTAATAAGTCTATCTATAAATATACCTCATGGAAAAGAGTGTTAACCTAGACTCCAGTCGCAAAGACCACTAACTACACTCTAATCACAACCGTGGCTCTCAACACCACAAATAACTAATCACCTCCGAAACATAATAACACACGAGGGTAAACCATCCTCGGCCAACCACAAACCAATCGGGTTATCCAAACCCCAACCGGTACAATCCTGATGCTATTACAAGCTGAACGAGATCGCCCACAACCAAATACCAGCCTAGAGCTCAATGCAACCAACCAGACTAATCAACCTAATAACTTAAATAGACGCAGAAGAGAGAGGAATAGATGCAGAGAGGAGAGGAAATGCAAAAAGGAGATGAATCTAATTACACTAAAATCTATTAGGAGAAGAGGAATTGAGATAAGAGTAGAGGAATATGATGAACTAGGATAATTCCATAGTTATCCCAATGCAATGATATGTTATGATGACGATATGATGGAGTGAGATAATCCCATAATTATCCCAAGTGCAGAAGATTCTATATTTAAACATAATGCAGAAAAGGTTAAGGATTTCTATCAGAAGAACCTACTAACTTAGAAAGTGTGCAGAGATGCAATGATTGTTTGATGATGATGATATGATGATGCAGAATGATTTAGCGATGTCAACCCAAGGGCTAGCCCCCATGACTAAAGTGGGCTGACAAACGTTAAAAAAAGGATTTACCTTACCGGATATAGTTGGATACAAGGGTACGATGTACTGCACTAGCTCGACCAAACTAAGGATATTACACAGATATTTCACACCGGAGCCAGCGTCCGAAATAGTGATATAATTCCGAGGCATTTCAACCACCAGGATAATCCCTGTACCGGATAGTAAATATTGTCTCATACCTTCTCACACTCCCGAATGGGTGACTAGGTATAATAGTATCCATCCTGGACCCACCTTCTATTTTAACCCGATTAAGGAATCCTTGATCCTCTCGAGGGTCAGCCGATGCGGAGTTATTTGTGTATCCGATCGCAGTAAGATAAGGAGAATATACTATTTATGGATGTGAGCATGATCCTAGAGACTGAAACACAAATACCGTCAACCCGGCAGTACACAGAGGATAACCACCTGCCTGAGAGCGTGGCAACCAAAACTAACACAGATGCCCTCATGTGACTCAGTTGCACCATCTAAACCAAGATGAAACAGCAACTTAACCGTCACCACACCTAAACAACATCAGTCTCTAAGATTCCTCAAAGCAATATGATTACCATCACGTACAACAGTACTCTAGCTGTCAGCACAAACTAGTACTCATGGGGTGACCTACAAGTGTCCAACGAGTAGTCAACAATCGCCAATAACAGAACTGCCTCACAATCTTCCTAATCATGTACATAAGTCTCTAACACAGATGTACAGGAACCGGATTCAACAGGAGGTTTCAGCCGCATTCCAACATCTCGGGTGACGTAAAACTTCATAAACCACCTGACTCAGCCGTGGATCACACTGAGTCATGCTGTCTCACGTGCCTCCTAGATGACGGAAGGGAACACAGCCCTAACAGCCTCATCCCGGGGAAAGAAGGCTTACGGGTAAGCTCTATCAGCTCTAAGAATCATGTGGACAATAAGTGTCACAACACGATAAGCAAACAATCCTAAGGCAAACTATCAGAAGTTCAACATCCACAACCAACCACCACGGACAAGCCGTCTGCTCACCACCAACCATTAATAGTCCAGGAGATCACACTCCCACATGGAATCCAACATTCCAAACAACCACCAACCACAATGACAGTGCTCAAGGACCAGGCCTCAAGAACACAAAGTACACCTAGACTAGTCTTAAGACTAATCAAAACAATAGTAGGTAGGAGGACGAGCTCCGAATCAAATACCATGTCTTACTGAAGCTATGTCGCCCCAAGACTACCCTGGAAACAAGACCAGCAACCCAGACTAACCAAAGTGCTATAACATAAGGTGAGAACTATAGTCTCTGAACTAACTATCTAAGAGAAATGGCGGCTAAACCACAAACCGTCTATAAGTCTTTACTAATCGTCAAACCAAGTCACTAGTGCCCTGAAACAAGCGGGGCACCCTAATAACTAACCAACAATACCATACTCAAGATACTATATATATATATATAAAAATATAGCGACGCTGAGGCGTCGCAACACACTGAGAAATGCCTTTGTTCTCAACCTCAATGAAGAAAGGATCCGCAATAACCACCCCCAATGAAATCGGTCTAAGAGGAATCTCATGAGTCATAGTCACATCGACGAAAATAGAGAATAACCTCTTCTGACTAAACACAACCTACAGGTTCTATCTAGTAACTAAACTTATAACTAACTCGGGTTTTACTAACTTATCAAACCCTTAAGTACTCTCGCCTAAGGTATGCCAAACGGATAACCCGGGAATGTGTCATAAGCAATTAACCCATATACTAACATAATCACGGTAATAAACATGATAAACTATGTAATGAAATAACTCACAAATCAATATAATGGTCTAGTTATTAAGGAAGATAAAACTCGCCTGACGATAATCTAAGTCTGGCAGAAAATCCAACTTGGAAACCTAACCCGAAATCCACGGAAACGCCACGGAACGCCTGAAAACCTAAGACCAATCAGGGAGAACAACAAACAACCCATCAATTTAAGAAAACAACACTAAACCCAAACCCTAGAAATCAGACCTACGCCGAATTCGAGCGAGACGAACAAAAAAGGAATCGGGAAAACTTACCGAGGATAGGAGAGGAGATCGCGGCAAAGCTCGGCAAGGATCCTCGCGAGAAGGGGAGGGTTGGATGAAGAGTTTGGAGGAGGGAGGAATGAGTGGGGGAGAGAAGAGAGAGAGAGAGGAAAGGGAAGTGAAGAAAAGAGAGGAAAAAAGCCCAAATATAGCTGCAGACGCGCCTCTGTTCGAATAGGGAAGATCCTGTTCGAACAGAACAAAGCAGCTCGAAAAAATGAATTGTGCAAAAAACACTGTTCATCCTATTCGAACAGAAATGACTCTGTTCGAACAGAACTGTTCCTGCACTAAAAAAAGGGACCCCGGGGATGCCCCGGACCACCCCGGACACCCCGGAAACACCACGGACCACCACCACAGCCACTCAAACACTTCTACAAGCCTAACCAAAGTTTCTAAAGGTGCAAACACCACCTCCACCGCCTCACGGCCACCGAAACTCCCAAGCCCCCAAAAAGGAATCTTTTCCTCGGGAGAACCTAGAAATCCATCGGCCACTCCAGCGGCTCATCCGAACCACCCCAAATCGCACACACAACACACAAACATCATTGTAAAACTTTTTAGGGGTTCCCAGAATTCATAACACCGCCCTATCGCCTAAACCACCGGAATGCCCCCCCAAAAAGGAATATTTGCCTGGACGAACTCCGAAAACCTATCGGCCAATCCAACGGCTCACCGGAACCACACCAAACTATAGACACACTAATAAAACACCACTACCAAACTATCTATGGGTTCCCAAGGCCACAATGCCACCCCTACCTCCGAATCACCTCCGAACCGCCAAAACCACAAAAAGGGAATCTATGGACAAAACCACCTAAAAGAATTAAATGGATGCAATCTGGATGAAAGAGTATAAGCGGAATATATATGGATTATAAGTACGGAACTTATCGTGAGGTAATACTAGTAATAATACTAAACAAAAAAATGACCCGAAAATCCGGGACATTACAAGGGATGTGATGCATGATATTATATTGGTGAATGGTGAGCCACTACCAAACATTGGGTTGTATCAGAGTTTTGTAACCGAGTCTACTAAGATCAAGAAACAGTTACAGGAGCTCCTCGAACAAGGGGTTATTAATTCGAGTTGCTCACCTTATGGTTCGCCGGTATTATTGGTACCGAAGAAGGATGAGTCTTGGAGAATGTGTATAGATTATCGGGCGCTGAAAAAGATTACGGTGAAGAATCGTTATTCGCTTCCATAGATTGACAAACTTTTAGGTGAGCTACAGAAGGCTCAGTTTTATACCAAGCTAGATCTTAAGTCGAGTTACAATCAAGTTAGAATCTAGGAAGAAGATACATGGAAGATGGCTTTTAAGACCAAACAAGGAGTCTTCGAGTGATTGGTGATGCCTTTTAGGTTATGCAATGCTCCAACAATATTTATATGGTTGATAAATGAGGTACTTTGTACTTTTATTGATGATTTCGTGATTGTGTATTTAGATAACATCTTGATATATAGTCAAACATGGGATGAGCAGCTCGTACATATACGCAAAGTGTTGGAAACATTGAGATTGCAACAACTTTATCTCAAAGTTAATTGCGAGTTTGGGAAGAAGGAACTAGTGTACTTGGGATTCATTGTTGGTAGAGGCAAACTTAAGGTAGATCTAGAGAAGGCCTCAGTCATTACTAATTGGCCTAGACCCCGTACAATGACCGAAGTACAAAGTTTTATGGGTTCTTATAAGTATTTATGGAAGTTTATTCGATATTTTTCATAGATTGCAGCACCTTTGCATTCCTTGACAAAGGTCGATGTGAAGTTTGTATGAGAAGATTTCCATGTGAAGACCCTTCAGTTACCGAAGCGGAAGATTGCAGATGTACTAGTGTTAGCGTTACCAAATATGCAGCGGCCTTTTGAGGTCGAAATAAATGCGTCAGACTATACATTAGGGGTAATTTTATTGCAGGATGGGAAGTCGGTTGCCTACCATTCTGAGATGTTTACAGGAATAGTACGCAACTATCGTACCTAAGATAAAGAGTTTTATGCATTAAATCAATCAGTGAAGCATTGGCGGAGTTACTTATTAGGGAAGGAGGTTGTCGTACATTCCGATCATAAACAGTTGCAGTTTTTATCTACACAGTCCAAGCTACAGCAAGCTCGCCATATGAAGTGGATATCGTATCTATAACAATTTACCTTGATTATCAAGTACAAGAAGGGAGTGGACAACAAAATGGTTGATATGTTGATCTCGACCCACATTACCTATTATTTCCGCTTTGTTGGTAGCTATGCAGATACAGCCTATTATTCTATTTAAGTATGTTACAAGGTATGACGACGATAAGGAACTTAGTGTGATTCACCAAAAGTTGTTACAAGGTAAGACATGTGAGTATAAATTAAAGGATGGTCTGATTTACAGGGGAAGTCTACTATATATGTATTTTTACGGGTAGAGACCATTTGTATTAGAATAGAGAGGCACATTATTCCAGAGTGGCAGGTCATTTCAGGGTTGAGAAGACTCTTTTGAATTTGCAGTGTTGTGTCAATTGGCCGAAGATTCAAGTAGATATTACTCGTATGGTTCGTGGTTGCGTTTTATGTAACACATCAAAGCTTTCAATCATAAGTTGGGACTGTACTTACCATTATCGGTACCTAGCCGACCATGGGAGAGCATTTCGATGGATTTTATAGGTGGTTTGCCCATGACCAAGTTGAAGAAAGATTATTTTTTTTATCAAGATGTAGCTCTTATTCCATGCCAGAAGACGGTCACCGGGGACGAAGCACCGCGATTATTTTTCAGAGACGTTTGGAGGTATTTCGGGCTCCCTTCTTTTATTATTTCTGATAGGGATTGCCACTTTTGGGGGCATTTCTGGATATTATTATGAAGGATGATGTATACTAAGTTAAAGAGAAGTATCACCTTTTATCTGCAGACTAACGGGCAAACAGAGGTAGTTAATCGTACTTTGGTTTACTTATTACAGGGATTCCATTCTAAGTATCCTAAGACATGGGATGATAGTTTACCGTATCTTCAGTTTTCTTTTAATCAGGCGATTCATGGTTCCACTTTGAAGTCTTCCTTTTAAGTTTGTCTTGGGTACTTGCCTCAAAGCCCCTTTGATATGGCCTTTAGTCTTAGTCATAAGACGGTATCTGGAAAGGAGGAAGAGGAACAAGTTATAGCTTAGCATTTTATTGAGAAGATAAGCAAGGTTCATGCGGCGGCTGAAGTTTAATTGAAGAAGACTCAAGCGAAGTATAAGGCTCGACAAGACAAGTGTTGGGTTGAGTATACTTTTTAAGAGGGTAGCCTAGTTTGGTTGTATTTGGGTAACGAACGACTAAAGGGAGAAGGTAAGAATATCAAGCATGTCTGTTATGGTCCATTTACTATACTTAAGAAGATTAGTGACAACGCATTCCAATTGGATTTGTTACCATTTATAAAGATGTATTTGGTGATTAATGTCGAGCATTTGAAACTCTTTGTGTTGTATCTTCTAGATAAAGACTATAATCGATACTCGCCTACCGTCAATTGATGACTTATGGATGGAAAAAAAGATCCATTATAGGAGGATAATATTCAAGAGACGAAGGTTACTACTACAAGACGAGGAAGTATCGAGTCATTGAGAGTTGGAAAGAAAGGTCAACTACCCAGCAAGTTGAAGCGGTACAACAGGGAAATGGGTACGGCCATTTTTCCTCATCTCCAATTCTAGCCTGAGTAGAACCTCATGGGTTCTAAAGGGGGGAGTCTTGATCCAGGAGGATCTGTAAATCAAACCCCTTAAAATGATGTCAACTCGTTCGAATGAGTCTTGTTGCCGTTCGAACGAAATATGAGAGAAAATAAGTCAATTCTGTCTACCTTATTTTGTAGGCTTAAATTGACAAGTCGTTCGAATGACTGGGATCCCTGAAGACCAATTATGACTACCTCATTTTCTAGGCTTAAATTGGCAAGTTGTTCGAATGACATTTGGGTTCGTTCAAACGATTGGGTTCCTAGAAGAGCAATAATGACAGCCTCGATTTATAGGCTTAATTGAACTAGTTGTTTGAATGACTTATGGATTCGTTCGAACGACTATCGTATTTTCTTTCATAGTTTAGTGCATTTAAGGGCACAGTGGTCATATTTTGTAACTTGGAAACTTAAAACCCTCATAATGGGGCAAGGCTAGGTAAGATGAAATTAATCCAAGTTTTGTAATCTAGACTTAGGGTTTGAAGAGGAATTCAATTGGAATTAATCCATTGATTAATTGAAGCCCTTAAAGGCAAATTTTCCCGCCAAATTGTGTTCTTCATTTAATTCTTCGATTAGGAAGTTTTCTAATTCGATTGTGGATTACTTTCTCCGTCTTCAGATTGTATAGCCTTTCCCTTTAATAGGTTACAAGTTTCCTAGTTACAATATAGGACTAAATTGACCTTAAAATAATCTAATTAAGAAGTAATCACGATAGTCTTTCGAATGGACCAATAAGTCCTTCGAACGACCTCCTAAAATAAGCCTGAAAACTACAACAGCTAGTTTGGTGTTCTGGGAACTCAGATTCGTTTGAACGACTTGCCAAAATAAGCCTAGAAAATGAGACATATAGTTTTGTTTTCTTTTTTTCAACTTGTTCGAACGGCTCCAAGGCTCGTTCGAACGACCTTAACAAATATGCCTAGAATTAGCAATAGACTTCTGGCTTAACTTTGCTATTATCTCATTCAAAAGGCTCTAAGGCTCGTTCGAATGACTTGTCATCTTTTTGAGGGGTTTAATGTTCAGATCTTCTTGGATTAAAAATTATCTATAGTCATTCTCAAATTTTCAAATTATAACCAACTATTCATCTAGACTAAGTTGTATATAACTGTTGTGAAAGTATTTTACCGAGTACTTTTCTAAATTAGTATAGCAAGAGGGTAATGTACTAATCTATTTATGAATAATAACATTAATATGACATAATTATTAAACTAGATGCATGAATTGCTTAATCATAAATATAAGTATCTACTATTTAGTCTTAATGCATGACAATAATAATTAGGTAGGGTGCATTTTTGTTTTATTTTTCCCTAAAAATACTTTATTTTTCCCAAAATCAAAATATCATACCCCCAAACTTAAAATGAACATTGTCCTCAATATTTTAGATATGCCAGTAAAATAAATTAAGTGCGGGTGATAATGAAGATATTACCATTGTTGTGCTAAAATGAAATGTTGTGAAAGACAAGAGATATATTTTGAAACAAACATTTCATTAGGGAATCACAAATTACATAATAAAGAAAAAATACATTATACTTTTTATTTTTTGGATTTTTTTTATGTTTATATAGACTCAAATAACGAGAAAAATATTGGTTGCCTCCCATTTACCGCTAAGTTTTACGTCTTCAGCCAAACAAAGGATACCCCCAAACTTTTTTTTTCTTTTTCTATAAGTGTTTCTGGGATATATGAATTAATTGATCAATCATTTGGATAGATCATGTCATCAATGCATAGTACTTCTGATGATTGTTCCTCTTGTTTGTGATAAGGTTTCAGACGTTGTTTGTTGACGACAAATGTGCCTTGGCCATTTTTTTTGATAAAGTTCAGCAGCCCCATTTGGGTAGGGCGTTTTAACGATATAGGGGACTTTCCATCTTGCAAGGGAGGTTCAACTACATGTAAGGCCCTGTGCAAAAATACAAATAGGGTCTAATTTTTATTTATTTTTATTTTTTTGCTAGGACTTGAACCCTTGACCTCTTGCTCAAATGATAAAGCATTAGCCCTCTAAGCCAAGTCTACATTAGATATGCTATAAACTAGTTTATTTATTTTCTGTTGTCCTTGTGCAAAACTTTTTTTTTTTGGCCCTTTTTCCCTTGGGCCCTGTGCGGTCGCTCACCTCGCACTCCCCAAGGGTTGGCCCTGCCATTTTGATTTTAGCTTTCTTGGGAAGAGACGAAACCAAGAGTTATAGTGAAGCACTTTTTGATATTTGTAAAAAAAAATTACATGATAGTTTTATCGTGAAGTACTTTTGTGCGTTCTTTATAAGATATGCTCTCAGAAGCTTATATCCGTAGCTCGTCTAACTCTTAAAGCTGCAGGTGTCTATGTTCACCTGCTTTAGTCATATCAACATTGAAAGCTTTGGTGGCCCATAAAGCTTTGTGTTGAAATTATGTTGGCAACTGACATGGTTTTTCAAAGACAAGTTTGTAGGGAGGCATTCCAATTGGTGTTTTATACGTTGTACAATAGGCCCAAATAGTATCATTTAGATGTTCTGACTAATCTCCCCAATCTCTTCATACAAGTTTATCATGAATTATTTTTATTTCATGATTGAAAACTTCTACTTGACCAATAGTCAGAGGATGATAAGCATTTTTCTACCTTATGTATGACCGAATATTTTTGTAGCAGATTGCAAAATGGAAGGTTACAGAAGTGTTTTCCCCCATCACTGATTAATGTACGCGGTGTTCCAAAAGGATTAAAGATAGCTTTAAGAGGTTTTATTACAGGGCTATGATCACTTATTAAAGTACGCGGTGTTCCAAAAGGATTAAAGGTAGCTTTTAAGAGGTTTTATTACAGGTTATGATCATTTGATGGACAAGCTATTGCCTCTACCCATTTTGATACATAATGGCCACAGCTACCAGGATGTACAAATTTCCTATAGACACAGGGAATGGTCCCATACATTTTAGGCCCCAAACATTAAATATTTCGATAGGAAGGATATTGTTTAGGGGCATCATATTTCTGCGAGAGATATTTTTAGATCGTTGACACTTATCACACGATGCACAATAATTATATGCGTCTTTAAAGATAGTAGGCCAATAAAGCCCACTTTGTAGTATTTTAGCGGTTGTACGTTTTAACCCAAAATATCCCCTACATGTTCCTGAGTGGAATAGTTTAAGAACATCATTTACTTCTTCATCAGGAATATACCTTCTTATTATTTGCTCAAAACATAACTTATAAAGATATGGATCTTCCTATGTGAATTTTTTTGCTTTGTGGAGAAACTTCTTATCTTGGGGTGACCAATATCCTGGCAAATGATCAGTGACAAGGTAGTTTAATATGTCAGTATACCAGGCAGTAAGTCAGCTTTCATAAGAAGTGGCCATATCATATGTGGTAGATTGTTTGGTGAATCACCTAAAAGTTCGGATAGATGTTCGACAACATAAAAATTCCATTATTTCTTATTTGGGCCACCATCAAATTCTTCCAAATTGTTACCTATGTGTGTGGTACTAGACTCTTGTAATTAGTTTACTGAATATGTTCGTGGAAGGGATTCATGCACACAAGTATTTATGGTATTGATGCCCGTTGAATTTTCTTTATCCGTTATTTTTCTATCACAACTGAACATATTTAAACTGGTTGTAAGAGTTCCCAATATCTAAAACACCCATGAGACCATTGATCACGGCGTGGCCTGTAGCTAAGAATAGTCTTCCTAGAATGGGAGGGATCTCTTCAGCCGCTTTCAGTATATCCTCTGTGTCCATGATGATGAAGTCAACTGGGAAAATTAATTCTTCAACTCTGATGAAAACATTTTCAAATATTCCCCTTGGGTGCTTCATGGATCAATTGGCTAGTTGTAAGGTTATCCTAGTTGGTTTCAACTCCCCTAACCCTAACTCCTTGTAGACAGTATATGGTAGGACCTTAACGCTAACTCCCAACTCTATAACAGCTCTATCTACATGATGATCTCCAATCATGCATGAAATAGTAGGAGTACCTGGATCACAGAGTTTTGGTGGAGTAAGTGTATCAGTAAGAAACAATTTCTTGCGAACATTTAGACAACGTTTCTTAGTACATATTTCTTTTAAAAATGTAACATAACTAGGAACATGCTCAATGGCTTCGAGTAATGGGATATTGATGTGAATGTGACGAAATATGTCTATTAATTTGGAGTATTGATCATCCTTTCGTCCATCTTCGAGGTGTTATGGGTAAGGAACTCTAGGAGTAAAACATTTTTCGGCTGTAATAGGTACTATGCTAGAGTTTCTAGTTAAGACATGATTACTTATTGGCATAGGCTCTCGTGTATTCCTCAACGGGTTCATCCTCGATATTTCCAACAGTTTTAGGAGCATTTAGCATGACGGATAGGGTGTCTTCCTTTGGTATCTCAACTCAGTTATCGACAATTATACCACCCCTGGGAGTAGTGACTGCGTGCACTTGTCTTATTCCAGGGGATAATGCTTTATCTTAACTATCCCCATGATTTGCTTCTGATTGGCATAGGCAATTTGCCTTTTCCTTGGTCTCTTAGGGCTTCAAGAATGCTTTTTAGCACGGATAGCATGTGATCAACTTTAGTTTCTAGTTCATCCATTCTATTTTCAAGTAATATTCTTGGAGGGTAATGACGATCATTCGTTTGCTGGGAACCATGCTGATATGACAGAATTTGATTAGTCGTCTATATTAGGATGGTCCTGACAGAATTGTTCATGGGATAAAGCATTTATTTGCTCCATTTTCTAATTTGTCTACTTTATTTGTTAGAGCATAAAGTTTGGCAACAAGTATCGTGTTGCCAGTAACCACTAATGGACCATTCTTTTCGATGAGATGAGCATTTCGAATGGGATCAAAGTCCCACTGTTGAAATTTCTCTACTAGTGTCTCAAAGGCTAGGAAAGCCTTATCTGGTTGGAGTTCTTGAAAATTTCCTAAATGAATAGACTCCAACTGATAACAAGAATGAGGTGTGATACCACAGTAGAAGACTTTAGCTAGATATTGTTGTTCAAAACCGTGGTGAGGACATTGCATTGGATCATATTTAAGTCTTTCTCAGGCTTTGTAGAAAGTTTCAGAGTTGCCTTGGTAAAATCCCATATTTTTATTTTTTAAGGCTAGGTTTTTGTTAATATAAAAAATTTGTTTATAAACTTTTTCTCCAATTCAGCCAATGTTTGTATTGACTCTGGTAATCGTGACTCGAGCCATTGGCTCGGTTTATCTTTAAAAAAAAGGGAAAAGATGGAGGCTAATAGTTTCCTCTTTGATATTTTTGTAGCGTAACAATGCGCAAATTTTCTTATAGTCTCTTATGTGCTTTAATAGGGACATTCCTAGTCAAACCGTGAAAGATTGGTAGCAAATTAGTGATGCTCAGTTTAATCTTATAACTTTAAGCTGTAATGTCAGACAAGGCTATACAGTAAGGCATTGTGCCTACCCATGGGGTCCAATAATCTTGTAAGGATTTTTAAGCCATTGGAGGATCGATGTATATTTCAACTGTCAAGTGAATGGGGTCGACTAGACTTGAATTGATTTCCTCTAGATTATAGGTTTGTATGGTCCCTATGTTATTACTATGATGACGCCTTCTAATGCGTCTTCTATGTGACGCAGAATGCCCGTTAATTGGGACTGGTTCAAGTAAACCTCTAAAATGTTTTCCTACTCTAGCCTAATTAATGTATCATGCACTAACTGCTACTACTAATGACTAATTTAAACTGGCACTATTACGAAAAGCCAATTGCGCATGAACAACCTTTTTTTAATAGAATTATAAGTCTCTCTCTCTCTATATATATATTTTTATTTTATTTTATTTTTTTTGTAGTAGAAGGTACCTAGGTTTGGCTCTAGGTATTTAATTCTAACACAAAAGCTTCTATGTTTTAGTGTTGAATCACGGGTAGGTGTTCGGTCCGAACACTGCTCAGAGCCACGGTCCATAGGCGAGCCACCTTTTCGGTCACAACATCCAGTTTCAATGACATCACACCTCCTATCAACAACTAACAACATCTACTTAAGTGTGTCCTACAAAACTGTGGTCGATACCCAGGTCCCATATCTCCTAGTTCCACAGGTGATGATATTCCTTAGAAATCTTCCACTAGCTTGTATATTTAAATTAATTAAGGTCGATAGGGACAGTTATTGGAATCCGTGTGATATAACTTTAGCTATATTCCGAGTGGGTTGTCCCACGGGTTGGGGGTCCCATATAAGAGTTTCCTCTGCAGAGTGCAGCCCTAACTTTTGTTACTACCTTTCCAAAGTGGTGCGGAATTTAAACAATCAACTAAGCCAATGAAAATTAAACTAGCGTTATGCTAATATATTTATATTTTTATATAAATAATCAAAAGCTTGCTTGAAAATAAATGTTACCTTAAAAAGGCTCCCTGGTTTGGAGCTGATGCTTAGTCAAAGTTTGAACCGTGAACTCAACTTTTATTCCCAGGTAACGATGCCAACTGATGTACTCAAATTTCTACTTTAATAAATTCTAGCTACTGTTGTAGTACGTCAGTAAGCGGGGTTGAATCAAGCTGAGGATCGGTGTTGGTTCTGTGGTTTGAGAACGGGGTTTTTTAGTTGTTTGCCGGAGATGGCTGAAGATTGGCTTGAGAGAAGAGGAATATTCTAAAGGAGAACTATGACTTCGGGATTCTGCGTCCCCTACTTGAGCCTTTCCTATTTGGATCTACCTGTGTGGTTGCCCTCTCAAGCTCTCTTTGAATACCATTTTTAAGGACTACGACTCGCGACTATGTTGAGCTGGGACCCTCCATGTTCAAGATGAAGTCCATATCTTCCTCTTTAAAGGCAAGATCCTACCATCAGTAGTCGGTCTGAAGAGAGGGGGACAACTCAATCCAGAGCTTATTTGGCTCTTGGACCTTGTGGGTTTTGCTACAGTCCTGCCGCCTTTAAGGCTTTAGACCCTTTTTACAATCCACCTGGGTCCTCAGATGTGATCCTGTTAAGGACTCACACCAATACTTGTCAACTGAGTGAGCTAGGACATGGCTGGTCTATAGAGAGTACTACCTACCCTAGTCTCTACCTCATAAGAGGTTAAAGCTTGACTAGTCTTCCAGGAGCACCTTCTTTAAGAGGCATGCCCCTATCCCTCGTTAGTCTTTAGGCAGATGCTAGAAATGGGGATTAGTCTCACTTAAGAACACTAATTATTCTAGTCCCTTCCTTGGACCTCTAAAGCGGAGGAGTTTCTAGGTCTCCAGGAGCGCCCTCTTTGTGAGGTGTACTCCTAAACCTCTAAGGTCTTAAGGAAGGATACTAGGAATAGGGGCTAGACTCAATCAAGAGCTCCAATACTCTTAGACCCTCCCTCAGTTCTTTGAGGGGGAGAGATGAAGGCCTCCCAACAGCTGGACTCTGCTAATGGCCACTCAGGTAGGCTAGCTTTCCTCCCTAGTCATAGTTAAGGAGTTTAGCCGGCCATACCTGTGTTTGTACTCAAGAAATTCTAAACTAAAATACTTAACTCTTAAACAAAGAACTTTTTCTTAAATTTTATTCCTCTGAGAGATGATGATTACAATTGAGGGGTTGTTTCTTTTATAGCTCAAGAAACTAATGCCATTTTATTACATAAGTAATGTGGGACTAAACAAAACTAAGTTTTTATTCTTTTTGTTATGCTTCTGACATACAAAGTCTATTCTTGAAATTTATCAAAACTTGGGGATCAAGACATCCTGTGGACCCACGAGCGCTGGTCTTCCAAGGCTTGTGGATCCACGAGCTTCTGACATACAAAGTCTATTCTTGAAATTTATCAAAACTTGGGGATCAAGACATCCTGTGGACCCACGAGCGCTGGTCTTCCAAGGCTTGTGGACCCGCAATCATAGGTATATGGTAGCCTTTGGGCTTCAATTTTTGTTGGACTTTTTCTAAGCTTTTTTTGATGTAGAACTTTACTCAGATAAGGCCCTACCTTCCTAGAATGTGTTGAATGTATGGGTTGTGGATGGGTATAATTTTCCTCATCAAAACTTCCATCTAGCAAAATCCCATAATGAAAATGCTATATATGCACACAAAAAAAGTACAATCCTATGCCTTGTATGGGTTGTGGATGTATATACGTTACCTCATCAAAACCTTTAATAAGTAAATACCCCTAGGGACCAAATATCGTACTATTAGGGAAAATAGTACAACACGCATGTGTTCACGTCAGGACGGGATTACTCCCCCTAATATCGATCTCCTCGAGACCTATCTCTCTGAGATAGTAGTTGATGTAAACTTCGCATACCGATTTCGTGTATGGGCTTTTTAAACGTAGGAGGTGCATGAGCTTTAGTGAATATGTCTGCGAAGTTATCTTCTGAACGAGCTTGAACTATTTTAGTCACATTCTGCTTCTATAACGTATGTAGGTGGAAGAATTTAGGCAAAATGTGCTTCGTTCTATCACCCTTGATAAATCTGCCTTGGACTTGAATGGTGCAAGCCGCGTTGTCTTCAAAAATAGTCGCAGGTTTATCTTGAATATAACTCATACCACGACTTCCATTAATATGATTAACCATAGAGCGCAATTTGAAACATTATCTGCAACTTCATGAAGTTCAGGAATCTCTGCGTGGTTTGAGAATATGGCAACCATTGTCTGCTTCACCGATCTCCGTGAAATCGTTGTATTGTCATACAAAAACATATATCCCGACAACAATCGGTCTCTATGTGGATCTGACAAATTTTTTGCATCAGCATACCCTATAATTTTCTGTTTACCAATTTATTGGTAAAACCGGTCCCAATCTTTTGTGTTGATCAGATATCGTAAAACTTGTTTGATCCCATCCCCGTGCCACTGGGTAAGTGCATAGCTATGGCAAGTTAAACAACTCACTGCGAATGATATGTCGGGACGAGTATACCCTGGTAAGTATAACAAATTACCAATACCTCCTAGATATGACACCTCGGGCCCTAGGAGTTCCTCCCCCTAGCCTGGAGGATGGAAGATGTCCTTGTTCAAGTCCAATGAACATATAAACATAGGTGTCTTGGTACTGTGTGTAATATCCATACCAAAATGCTTAATAATTATTTTGGTATATGTCGCCTCATGTACGAGTATGCCAATTTCAAGATGTTCGATCTACAAACCGAAACAAAACTTGGTCTTCCCAAGGTCTTTCATTTCAAATTTCTTCTCAAGGTATTCGGCGGCTCTCGCAATTTCTCCCGGAGTTCCAATGATATTAAAATCATCAACGTATATTGAAACAATGGTGAAACCAATATCTATTTTCTTGATTAAAACATCGGGACATACATGACTATTTGCAAAGTGATCGGCCTTCAAATATTGAGTTAAATAGATATAAGAACAATTAAAAATGATTTATGATAATCACATAATGGATGTTAGGCATTTTGGGTTTGTCTAGTTGGCAATCCACGTCGGACTGCTTCCCTATTCATCCCCTTAGTATTTTAGTGAGTTATTAGATTTACTCCCTGAGACACCAACTAAAGCTCGCCAAGATGATACGACCCTTTCTCTTAATCTCCCATTCGAGAGACATAAAACACCTCAGTCAAAGATGGCCAGCTCTTTTGACAGCCCACGTTGATGAGGCACCGTACCTCGTTGCCTTTTATGGCCGGCTCTTTTGATAGCCTAAGTTGATAAGGCAACATTCCCCATTGTCATATAGACCGTCTCTTTGTCGAGGCATAGTACCCCATTATCTTAATAGACCGTCTATTTTGATATCCTATACTGATAAGGTGGAGTACCTCGTTGCCCTTACTAACCGTCTATTTAGACAACCTCTATTACCAAGGCAGAGTACCTCGTGTTATTGTACCCTTTCCAGAGGACCTCTATAGAGGTAAATAAGGCTGAATCCCCTTGCGAGGGAAACTAAAAACACATAAATGTGAATCCCTGGTTAGTGTGGGTTTTTCGAACCATTACAGTATCATCTTGTGGCCTACACGACACCCAATTTATGTTCTAACCTCACTCTTGTCTAATAAACATTCTTTGGTTTCCTTGTCGGCCAACTTAGATTCCTTATAATGAAACCAGACAAGTCATCTTATCACTTGGTCATGTTATATCTCAAACAATTATGCCGCATCCATCTATTACCAGCCTGGACTTCTATTCTATGTTGTCGTTCTCCCTAGACTATCCTAGTACACGTTGTTAATAAGGCTGACTTCTCACCACTCTACATACATCGATGAACTTTAAAGCCCAACCCTAGGGTAGCTAGTCCATTGGCATTGGCGAACTGAAAGAACCCTAGTCAAGTAGAACGAGAGAAAAGTAGTCTTATTTCACTCAATGTAACTAGGTTACATCTCACCCCTTATGCAATGCGAAAAGAAAAAATATTTCCTAATTTACTTATCCAAACATTCCAAGTTTTATAAAACAAATTTTTCCTTTGAAATCCTTTTTGAAAAATCCTACTAGTTTTTCAACCTTGGATTGATCATCAAATACCTAAGGTGAATTTTTATTTATTTTTATAGAACCAAAAGTATAAGTTCCAAAATGACTCACGATGGCATAAAAAATCTAGTTTTTAGTAGTTTTTATAAAACAAACATATCTTTTTATGCAAAACTCGGATCGAACAACTGTCAAATCCTACGGAACCAGAAAATCTTGGCCTATGATTCATAAAGCAAGACCAATTATCAAATTAGATGGCGAAGGCATCAAAATCTGCTCACAACTCAGAGGTTCAGAAACTTTCCCAACAAAACACAGCTAATAAACTCCTCAGTTATGGAATTAGTTTTATTCTCAAAACTTAATCATATTTTTGAAATTTATACCACAACTTCCTGACAACCTTGTGAATCTATATACAAAATTGTAGCTTCATACATGAAAATTTTCATTAGTTATAATTCCAACAACGTAATAGAATATTCATGCTAACTATATATGCAGGAATTTCAAAAAAACAATAAACATGAATTATATACTCAAGCTATAATTTTACCAAGCTACTATCATGAATGAACCTACAAGATCATTTATACTGTTATTAGATGGTATAACTTGCCTCTTTAGCGAAATTTTCTTTACCCGTGTTTACCCCAATTTCAAATGCTTCCTCACTTTCTCGAAACCTCCGATTCTTCGTTGTTTTTCTTCTACGTTACTTGCTTGTTTAACCTTTACGTCAAAGCTTTCTCCTCTAAGTATTTCTCTTGTTGAAGATAGGTGGACTATGGGATTGAATAGGCATAAAGGAAAATGATATGATGGTGATGAGGGTGAAGAATTTCATATCATAGCTCTCCTATTCTTTAAGCACCAAAGGAGTATGAAGTGTTGGTGTAAGGTTATTTATAGTTGTTCTTAAGCATGAGGTGTTTTACTTAATCATGAGGTGTTTTTAAGCTAAGTATGAGGTGTTAAAAGCTTTTATTCTTATGAAGACGTATTGGTTAGGTGATGGTAACCCATTACTTCAACACATGGCGCCAATAATCGCGTACCAATGACAATATTTTTACCACCAAACTACGCATATAAGCTATCCAAATTACTGCTTTATCATTTAACTTCACTCACTTATAACTCTCAGACCCGATCTCCGATTTAAATTCTGTAAAATCCTATGGTATACTAAGATTCGCAATCTACAATTCTTATTCAATAACCTAGGTCCATTTCTATGCCTACAATTTACTATTCATTATTTTTTTAGCAGATCTCCATGATACTTAATCTAAAGATTGGAATTTTCGGGATATTACAGATCAACTAGTATCCTAAGAGTATTTTGTTTTAATATCCTATTTAGTTATCGTAAGATACTATAGATAGGTATTAACGAGTGTTACATATATCTTATATATGTAGGGTCATAGAAAACTAATAGGCACCCTTCCCTAATTAAAAAAATATTTTCTTAATTTTTTTATTAAAAATTGGGTCCCCCTAGAGGCTAAGTCCTAAAAGAACTAGAAAAAAGCAAAAAAACAATTGTTTTTTTCAAAATTGGGCCTGGATCAGATCTGCCAATCCAGATGAGGTCTGATCCAGTTCAGGTCCGGTTTGGTCCACCACCAAAGCCACGTGGTTCATATACCAGGGTTATATCATTTGCATGTACAGTCACATACCTTGGTCATCTGACGCGCACGCCCTCTGGCCACGTGCATGGCACGGTGACACTGTGGCATGGTTGGCACGGTAGTACGTGTAAAATGATGGCATGATGGTATGGGTTTCTGCCCTTACCCTTTGCATGTGACCTGTGCCCTTGGAATGTTATCAGTGCCTTGGCAAGTGTGACTCATGTGAGTGACACATCAATCCACTCGTTGACTGACACGTGTAATGCGTTTGTCAATTACGGTAGTGACGTGTCCTTGACACATCAGCAGGTCACATCATACGTGGGCTCTACCACGTCATCAGTGGGGTCTGCTTCTACATCATCAATAGGGTTCACTGTGACATGTCAGCAGTGGGGTCTACTACCACGTCAACATAGTAGGGTTCATACCACGTCAGTAGTGGGTCAATAATGGCACGTTAGCGTTGACTGGTCTTCACCAGGCCAGTATTGTGGGTCTTGTTATCACGTCAATGTTGAGTGGTCCCCCCCCTCCCCCCACGTTAGCACCACGCATCCTCGACATAGCAGTCCATGTCAACATGTGGGTTCCATACTATGTCAACAACCTATTATGTCAGTGCCACGTGTCAGAGACATGGTTGAGGTGGGGTCTACTGTGGTGCCACGTCAACCCTCGTTGACCAGGTTAGACTTGGTGATATCATTGTAATTGACTATGACGTCAGCATGGGCAGCCCTAGCGATGATGTCATTGGCCAAGGTCTAAACCTAGTAGTAGCCGCCAAGGTCTAACCTTAACGATGACGTCAGCGTTGCGCCTACAGTAATCAATGCCACCAGCCGATTTTTGGCAACAGGGACGGCCTCCAAAGGCTTAACCCTAGAAAAAGGGGGAAATATTGGAAAATGAACCTATTAATACCCTTTTTTTCTCGTTCAAATTAGCACTTATAAATCTCTAGAAAGGGCAAACAAAAGAAAGAGAACTAATCATGCATAACTATATCACAAGCACCTATATATTACAATAAATAAATTTAAAGACTCCTATCATGTAGATCTAAGCAATATATCAATTTTGAAATTATTAAGGTTTGTAGTTATCTTGAAGAAAATGATTGAAAAACTATAAACCAATCTAGAAGCTCACTAACTCCTTAGTCACGTAGCTGATAACGTGTTAGGTTTCAATCTTCTACCAAGCAAGCAATCAACACAAACTTATAATGGAGACAAGATATGAAAGAAAGAAAGCTTCTTTATTATGATCAAAAACCTTATTATTACAACTAGGGAGAACCCTTGGTATATTAAAAAATAGTTCTTACTAATACTGATGTGAAAATCTCCTAGTGCACGTCATCCACTCGTTGAGGGTCTTCTTATTATAGTTTATTAAAATTAGGGGCTTAACTATTGGTGATGCTTTATTTTAAAGTCTAATTTGATTATAATTTGGAGAGGTAGGTAATCCAGGAGGATCTAGAGTTATTTAAAGATTTTTCAAAGTTGTTCGAACGAAGTTGAGTGTCGTTCGAACGAGTTGTCATGTCATCTGGAATTTTGGCCTAGAGTCATATTTCGTTTGAACGAAGTTAAGTGTCGTTCAAACGAGTTGTCATATCCTTTGGAATTTTGGCCCAGAGCCATATTTCGCTCGAACGAATTGGGTTTTCGTTCGAATGACCAGGCAAGTTTTTAGGGTTTTAGACCAATTAGTCGTAAAGTCGTTCGAACGACTCCCTTGTTCGATCGAATGACTTTGGAGCTGTTTTGGAATCTCAGGCATTGTTTTTCCTCGAGATCCGTTCTTTTATGATTTTTGAGTTCCCTAGTATATAAATGACACTTAGGTTATTTTATAGGTTATGTTAGATCTGAGGAGAGTTCTAAGAGAAGCCTAGGGTTTGAGAGTTTTCATTATAATTACTTCAAGTTTAAGTAATCGAATCTCTATTTTTCCAAATCTTATTAATGTTCTTCGTTCTTTCTACTAACTAAAGCTTCACAATCGGATTGTGGATTAAGTGGTATCAGTTTTCCAGTTTCAATTCTCGGGGGGGTTGATTGTGATTTATGGTCTCTACACGTGACCGTCTAAAACAAACAAAGGAGAAACTAGTGAGTCCGTTGATGATCTATCGCAAACTTAATTCGAAGAAGAATGACGATTTAGATATGGGCGATTTCGACGACTGACTCACAATTTTGGAAACGACAGTTTCTGTCCTAACTTCTACTGTAGGGGACTTGGTAAAATAGTTGCGTCTCACAAACTTCGCGAAGACTTCCGCTTCAGGGAAACTGCAAGGTCGCTCAAAGAAGAAATGGGTTATAGGGAGGATGGCAACAAGCATACTGTAGAGATCGATAGTGATTCTAGTGATGCTGAATCCGACGATGAGCGATCAATTATTGGTAAGTCCACGAATCCTATGCGTAATCTTCGTATTGGTTTTAAGATTAAATTTCCAGTATTCGGCGGTTCGATCGATGCCGAGATATTGGATAATAGGTTAGATAGGTTAAAAACCTATTTTTTTTATTTGCAAATACTCTAATGCTCAACAAATATGTTTTGCTACATTAAAATTCACAAGCCATGCACTCACGTGGTGGAAATCTTATCGAAAACACCACGATATAGAAAGTTTGGATTAGAAAGAATTCAAGGTTTTAATGCGAAAACAATTTTATCTGATTGGGTATGAGCAAGAGAAATGGTATACATGGCACAATTTGCGCCAAAAGTTTGAGCAATCCGTACAAGAGTACAATACGGCGTTCCATAACCAAGTTTTGGTTTTAGACATTGATGTTGACGCATATGAGGTGTTCATAAAGTACACAGGGGGGTTTTCGGAGTCCATTAAGAAAGAGTTTACTACAAGAATAAAGAGTATTTGCCACCGAAATATTTGTGGCAAAGGGTTTTTGCCACTGTTTTTACCGTGGTTAGGGTCGTGGGCGTTGATAGGGTGGCTAAAGCTTTGGCACTAATTTTACCGTGGCAAAAAGTTATTTTTTGCCAATGAAAAATCTGTGGCAAATAAGAAACTTTTTTGCTACGGAAATATCCGTGGCAAAAGCATACTTTTACTACTACAAAATCCATTGCAAAAACATATAATAAATAGCTATTATTAGTAAAAAAAAATTGCCACTACAAAATACGTGGCAAAAGCTTACTTTTACCACAACAAAATTTGTGGTAAAAACATATAATAAATTATATTAAAAAAATTATTATTTTTTTAACACATGAAAATCCGTGGCAAAAGCCTACTTTTACCACTACAAAATCCGTGGCAAAAACATATAATAAATAATAATAAAATTCTAAAAAAAAATTGCCGCAGAAAACCATGATACGCACCTCAATAACATGAACCACATAAAAGAAACTAGAAAGTGGGGCTTTCACATCTTTAGAGACGTTTAAGTAAAGCAACTGAACTTTCAAGCATAAACATAAATTCATGATAAAAAGAAATGAAATGTGCAACTTGTTTATTATTCATTTTCTGCTCTGCGAATCCGCTACAAAAAACAAAGGTAATACAACAGAATAAGATGACTGTACAGAGTTTAGATCTAAAGCTTTGGTGGTTGATCAAAGAGAAACCTTCACAAACTACAGTAAGTAAAGGTCATGTTATAGATGTGACGAACCTGCTAAACATCTTTGAATAACCTATTTCTGGATTCTAGAATAGGTCGTCACTAAAATCTTCATCATCAATTGGAGGCGATAATGGTGAAAGATAATGTTATCATCTAGAAGGATTTACCTGCCTTGGGGTTGTCTCTGAAATTTCCTTCATAACATCTATAAACCATTCAAAGGAGCTTTGTTCTCTTGTAACCCAATAGAAATACGCTTTTGATGGACATCTAGTATCACCAGATTCTTCATCAATTACCTGAAAAAAGAAAAAAAAGAAAAAAAGTACAAATCTCGGTTAAGAAAATAGTATTTAGGAAATGTAAAAAGAATTGGGAGAAGTACAAAATCACATATCGTAAGGTGTAACCCGCGAAGGATATCTCTGATAACACTAATAAAAGGTGTTGCTCCTATCCCAAGCCTAATTAACACGATAATATCATACTTCACATGATCTTGAGCAATTGCGCCATATGGCCCCGTCAAAATTAATTGATCTCATATTCTAATGATTCCATTAACTGTTTTAGTCATTCGTGATGTGACCCTTGGTTTCTTTACTGGAGTAGCACAAGCACTTATATAATGCTCAATATCAGAATAAAAGCCTCTATCCAGGTCTGGGACATACTCATTATCAGTATCGTCCTCAGATGTAGGTAAATCTGCATTCACAACATTCACAGACCCTTCTTGTGCCTTTTGTTCCATGAGACCAGCTTGATGAGCCTGCACATCCTTTGCTTGCTCAGTACTTTTTTATGCAGGGACAATGGTATCAACCTTTAAATGTTTAACTGCTTCAATTATCTCACCATCTTCCTTAGTTATATCTTGAACATCATGGGCAACCATATTACCCATTTTCTCATCACCATCTAAGGCTAGCTTTGTATCCCTGCAAACTACAATGTGACCTACAAGTGGTTTCACTTTTACCTTGTACACTATAAAAAACTAAAATATGTTCTCGCATTACACAGAAACGGAAACTAGGATTTTAACAATTCTACTATGACATATAACCGAATAGAGCCTAGAAAATCACATATATTAATTAAGTACGAAAGTTGACATAAACTAGGAAAGCAGAAACGCGAAAATTTTATACTATTAATCTATGATAGTAATTCCACACAAAAAAGTAACAGAGAAAACTATAACAAGTAATACTCACAGAGTAGTTGTTACATTCAAGCTGAAAGGATACCATAACAGCTACGTAGACCATCAATAGCTTTTTCCATGGATTGTGAAAGCTCAGGGATTGATGTGTTTTACAAACTGATAAATATATAAAAAGATACATGATCAAAATAATAGATGATGATGGTTGGCTAATTGCCTAATTCTGGATTCACAAAATTTCCTGAATGGTTTTCTTTACCAGACATCCCTGGTCATAAAAATAAATTTCACAAAGAAAGAAATATAATTGTAAGTAGCTACCGGTATAGGGAGAAGGAGTATTTTGACTTATGACTTTGTTCTTCTTCCAGATTGGAATACAGTTATCCTGCATTACTGGGTGGATCAACATATCAGTCTATCCCACTACATCACAAGTAAGGTGAGCTTGACTAAGTCTAGAACAAAACCATGGGAGAAGTTCAAAATATACTGAGCCTTCATAAAGTGCCCTTTCTTGGGTTAGTGGAGCCAAACTTAAAAAGGTTAATGTGAGAACTATTATTAGCAAAATCTGCCCTACCCGGCAAAGTGTTAGTAATGCAAAAAGTACTAATACCGGTAGAATTTTGGTCTACTGGGATCCCTGATTTGTGATGTAACTATTACAAGAGTCTTTACTCAAGTTATGCATTGCATAGTAGAGAGCTCCCAAATGAGTACACTCATTTCTGCTGTGTATGGCTCTAATTGTGTCGCAGGGAGTGGAAACATCTCTAACACATCAACAGGTTCTACAACAAACCTTGGCTATTAGCAGGGACTTTAATTCAGATTTTTTTGTAATGATGTTAAGTAGGGAGGAAGGCCAGTTGCTACTGAAACTTTCTTAAAGCATCAAAGTTACTTGAGTGATATCAGCACGATGGACATGAGATACAGTTTGCGTAAGAACACATGGTTAAACAAACAATGTACCCAGGATGGGATCATGACTAAGATTGATAGGCCTTGATTAATGAAAGCTAGATAAACAATTTCCCAGATTCCACCATTGAGTCTGAGTTCACAGCTGCCAGTGTTTCAGAAATAGCTTTATGATGGTTAATCTCACTCAAAATCCTAGAAACAGTAAAATTTCTTTCAAATACTTTTAATTTATGGATTGACGTTGATGGTTGCAGGAAATTATAAAGAATGCCTGGGAGGAAAGAGTGTGGTAACCCAGATGGAGTGGAAGGAAGAATTTAAGAGTTGGATAAATTTGGTTGAGCCAAGTAGAATTAGTATTATCAACAAAAGCACTAGATGGGCACCCATGAGAGAGAATCTACCTGATAGATGCTGCAGAGATGATTTCATCACCCCTCTCCAAAATTGAGTTGTAGAAGCCACGGTAATAGAGCTGGTTAAAGTTCGATCTACAAGAAAGAAAGAAATATCACTTAAAAGCCATATTGTGAAATAGCGTGTAGTGGCAAAGAAGATTTAAAATAGCATACGAGTTTGATAAACATAATTTTTCTTTCCATGCCTAAAGTGCACCTATATGCTCTATATATACCAATGCTTCCCCCACCCCTCTAGTTACCCTATAAGCATTGGGCATTTATCTACTAACATAAGGACAAATTAAAATTAGGCAATAAGAAAACCTCCAATCTGAAAATTTAATTCTACAGAGTAGCAACTTCTCCATATTATTTGTGACAATGTGGTTCAAATTCTATGAACATTTGAAGGTTCTACGGCATCATACAGATACATTAACAATGACTTTTAAGTTATCCCAAAAAAAAAAAAAAGCAAGTTCTAGTAAAATACCTACCCGCAGTTATATAAAACACTTTGTATCATATTAATACCACTTGGCTGATCAAATGTAGGCATGAAGCATTCATCCATCAAGGAAAGTACAACAGGAAGCTTTGAATTGAACTCTGTTCTCTTTAACAGAGTGTTGATTGGAATATTTGACTCTTGATCCAAACGTTGAATAAGAGTCCACGATACAACCTTGATGGTCAACATTAACAATGTAAGTAATTAGATATGTGCTATTTACAAGTATACTTTACCTGGAGAACTTCTTTTTCCCGTGAAGCCTTCCACATTTTGAATTGCTCCGATTCTTGCTTTATCCAATTCTTGAAGCTCCTTATCCATTTTATCTTGGAGGGAAGAATGTTCCAACTCCTTTTCGACTTCTTCGACATCATCTGCATTAAAAACCGCTAAAGAAATCAAAATTTGTGTTTAGACAATTCAACCAAAAAAAGCGATTTAAAAAATCCTACTAACATCTCTAACCCCATAAAAAAAAAGATGTTAGCATCTCTGGACTAGTTTAATTTCTCCCAGACTACATGTCATACTTTTATATCTTAAGTAATGTTGGAATAGAGTAGCATCAGAAAAAGAAAAAAAAAAAAAAAAAAAGATACGAGACACCTAACAAAAATAAATAAATAAATATCATTCTGAATGCTAACACTCACCAAAGCTAACAATGCCAACTAACCTCGTGGACAACATTTGTTACTAGCACAAAACTTGTAGGGAAGCAGTATGTGTGACCGTTATCTTAGGTTACGTCATACTTAGTCATGCAGTTTTAACTTGGATTAAGATAATAAAATACTAAAAGAGCTCTTAAAATATTTATAGATATGTTAATAGAAGATTTATGTAATAAAAGCATGCAGTAAAAAGTGTACCAGTAGAGTTCACAGCTTTAGCATCACAACCAGATGAAAAATCATGATATGCATTTCATGAATGGAGTGCATCATCCTCCATATCAATGCAATCATGAAAATCATTGCGATGTGTGTTGTTGTTCAAGCTTTGCAAATGCAGCAGTTCACCTTCAAGTCCTTGAATTTTGGACACGTACAACATCACCAGATCGTAATCCTGAAAAAGAAAGTTTAGAAAGTCTGTCAAATAGAATCAAAAATAGAAATAAGTTTCATTTTGAAGAGTACAAATGGTCACAAGCATAAACAGATTAAATACAAAGCAAAAAATTGAGCAAACCTGTTTTGCACCATTGAGGCTCTATGTGCAAAAACATTTGAGGATACTACAGTAAAGCTTAAAAAGCTTGAGGCTCAAATTTTGAGAAAGAGAAATGAGCTACACCATTTGAGACAGAATACCGAAAGGCATTGGCACAGTTTCAAGAAGTTACCAACAGATACAGCCAAGAAAAGCAATTTGTGGATGAGTTGCTAAAAGAAAGCAGTATACATTAATTTGTAAGACTCGTTATCAAGTATGATAGAAAAATAGCATACTTGAGCCTCGACAGCATGTTGTGATAGATATTCACAACTTTTTTGGCGTTCTTGAAGATCCCAATGTAGATCCATATTGCTTGCTTCCAAAACCAAAATTTTGTGCCCAAGAATCTAATTAAGATAAAGTTAGTTAACCTGCGAGTTCTATATAATTTTAAAGCAATGTTTTCATGTGTTGGACTTCAGTCTTATACCTGAAGCTCCTCAAATGGTGTACCATCTTCATCTCTGCCATAAACTCGAGCTTCAACTAGACCAGGGCAGGGGATTCCTAAGTTCCCTCTGATGTTTGTTTTATTTCCAACCTTCATAAATTATAATGAAGTGAGCACATATATTAAAACACATAGTAATCAATATGAATAAATAGTTTACATATGGCCAGTCACAAGTATATAATCTCACCTCTTTCCCTCCTCCTTTACCCAGGCTTGGAACCGGCTATGCAAAACTTTAACAACTTTACATAGGCGGAGTTAAAAAAGGTTTACCTAATTGCGTAAAATAGGTAATTTTATACATGTCAATACTTGACATTCATATCTTTCAATAGAAAATAAACTAACAAGATCTAATTAACTAAAAAAGTTCATATTCTAAAAAGTAATCATGCTTTTGGGCCATGCAACAAAGCTTCTGATGCCCACGTCTAAGAGTCGCTTAATATTATTGTTGGGCCTGAACAACAAAGCATTACCATCAACAATATTGTGCAGATAATGAGAGTTTCTGATTACCTCTTAGAAGCTCTACATGATACCAACAAAACCCCCTACCACTACCTTCTGTTAGATCCCATTCTTTATTAAAATAAAATATCTTCCTGAACCATCAAATTTGTATGCCTTTTTTCGCACGGCACCGGGAAAATGTATTCTATAATGATGCGCTTCCCTGAGAGTAAATCCTGTGGAGGATTCTCTATCGATTTCTCTGGGGTTATTGAGGAAGAAAGAGATATGATATGTCTTGGATTCTTTGAAGATACTTTGCCTTTTAACTACTTGGGTCTCCCTCTTATTTGCACACGGCTCACTTCGAGAAATTGTAACCCTCTTATTGAAAAATGGTTTTAGATTGTAAACTTGGACCAATAGATTTCTTACATTTGCAGGGAGGCTTCAATTAATCAAATCAGTGCTTCATAGCATTCAAGTTTACTGGATCAACTCCTTTATGTTGTCTAAGTTGGTTATCAACAAGATTGAAGCTGTTTGCTCTAGCGTTTTGTGGCATGGCCACAACACCAAGAAGAGAACTGTTCCTTTCTTATAATGAGGGAAACTGGAAAGTTGGAATCATGCAGCTATAATGAGGCAAACCTCCAAGATAGTTGCGAAACATGAGGGTCCTTGGGCTAAATGGATTCAAGCTCATAAGATCAAAATGAAATTTTTTTGGGAGATGAAAATACCAGACGAAGAAGGCCAGGGGCTTCACTGTGCATCTTAGATGATATGCTAAGTCTATTATTCTATAAAGTTCCTTGGCACAAACTTGGTATTTTGAAAGAAAGATTCAGCCCCCAGCTTATTCACAACTCTTTCCTCAACCTTAATGTCAAAGTATCAAATGCAATTAATAATAGGAAATGGTGTGTGCCTTGTCACTTGCAAGATTCCTTGGGAGTTATCTTCACCAATCTGCCTCAAATATCCTTGTGCTCTGCAGGGAGATAAAATTGTTTGGACTTTTTCTACTGTGGGGAACTACACCACTGCCTCACTGTTGAAACTGAAAAGAGTTCAGACTTACTGGAAGACATAGAAGACAGTATGTTCTGTACTGGTCTCCATATGTTATTTTCAAGCATCGATTTTTTACAGGGAAGCTCTTAAGGGGTTGTCTGCCTAATCACGTTTATCTAGTTACTAGAAGAGCTCTCCAAAGTTCTTGCTGCTCTCTTTGTGCCTCCAACAGTTAAAGTATTGGTCACCTATTCATGGGGTGTAATTACTCTTGTTCTAGTTAGCAGTAGATTCAGCCACTTCGGCAGAAACATTACTACTTCGGAGAATGAGATAGAGTAGATCTGTAACTCAGTATTTAGTTCTATCAGCTATAAGGTAATGTGTATTGCCTTTTATTATTTTCTCTACCACATTTCGAAGTGCAGAAACAATAAAGTATTCAGGAATGAATTGACCCAATAAATGTTTTTTTATGCTTATCTACTTGATATTACTCATAAGCTATGTCTCCTCATCAGAATCATCCTCGACGAACTCCATATATACAAATCATGTTTATCAAAATAAGTCCCTCCCTTCGCTTTTGCTTTCAACCGATCAAAATAAACAACCAAAGATCAAATCTTACAAACCACAAACCAGTTGCCCAAACTCTCCCATTTAGATTCTTCTTGAAATGCCAACTAATCAACCCCTAAAGAAATGATCTTGATTCTTAATCAAAAGAATTCCCCCCAAAATAAACAACACCCAGTTCTGGAAATCAAAAACCCATATCAAATCATCACTCAAACATTAAAAATCTCTAATTATTCACTAACATCACAAATTTCCAACATTGCCCCAACCCTCATTCAAACACTAGATAAATCATTCACATCCAATTTGTCCAAACATAGTTCCCAATTCTGAAAACCTAATTCACCATTTAATCTATTCATTAGTCTCAAAATGACCCACACCTAGATAGCTATTTTATTAAAACTAGACTTCACGAAACTTGTAAGTGGTTGAATAGATTAGGTAAAAATTGATAAATATGGAAAATATGTTATATTTGCCGGATTTGAAAAACACAATACACATGTGAGCCTCGTAAAGGAAGAGGTTTGAACCAGGAGAATCCTCTGTAGTATGAGAAAGTTAAAATACTATCCTAGCAAAAAAGATCTTAAATTTCAATAAATTCATATTGCACTAGTTCTTTTATATAAAAATTATAAATAAATAAAATATGGATCTACTTAATATACAGATGAGGGTCTGCCTAATCCCAACTTTACTCTCAATAAAAATGTCAAAGAAGAATCATATAACTTATAATTGGGATTTGGGGATGGGATTTATCTCACAATTAGAATATATAAAATCAATAATAGATGAAAATTAGGGTAAAATAAATTGTACCTTTTGATTGAGGAATGACTTGCTATTGTTAATGAAACCTTAATTGAAACTGGAACAAATCAAATAATGAAACATTAGAGAGCAAAACAAACTATAATTACATAAACCAAGGCGGTTTGTGAAGTACCTGTGAATCAAAATAGGTATCGAGCAGAGAATTTGTAGTGTAGGTGGTTTGTAAAGTACCTGTGAATCAAACCAAGGCTCACAACAATTCAAATAACTCATAATTAATGAAACCAAGGCTCACAACAAATCGAAAGAGAGAGAGAGAGACAGAGAGAGAGAGAGAGAGAATCAAAAACTCAAATTTGTGAAGTACCGAGCAGAAATATGAGAGAATAAAGAGATTTCTCCTCTAATTGGATAACCAAAATTGAATAAGAGTGTGCGGGAAAACAAGGCGGGAGCAAAAATAGTTTGAGCGCTTGTTTTTTTCCACAGTTTCGTCTCTTCACCCACGGGTTTGTTCAATCCGTGCCCAAATTAGTAGTTTGGTTTTTTTTTAAAAGCTTTAGCCACTGTTTTAGTCCAATAGCCACAGTGTTAAATGTGGTAGTTTGGCACTGATAAAATTGCGGCAAAAACTAAAAGTCCTCCGTGGCAACTGCCCTATTTTCTTGTAGTGGTTGAAACTCTTTACTGTGTCCAATATCGAAGACGCTACCGTAAAGGCAATTGTCATTGAAGGCAAGTACATGAAAAGTGACAAAGAATACGACAAGATCAAGTCGGGGTACAAGTCTAGTTGGATAAATGAGCATAAAGGAGAGGCCAAAGGAGAGGGGTCTTCATCCAAGGAATTTCATTGCAATCATTGTAAGGCGAGTGGGCATCTTTCCGATTATTGTTGGAAACTTCACCCGGAGCTTAGGCCGAAGGAGGAGAAACGCAATAAAGAGAAATATGCACTAGCTGCTGAGGTTGTTGACCTTCCAGATTTAGATAAACTGAATCCTAAGCTTACACTTATCTTTCAGCGGACTTTGGCTACCGAGGAGGAGAGTCGGGAAGAGCTTTTTCATGTCAGTATTCAGGTAAAACAGAGTTTAGTCAAAGCCATTATGGATCTAGGTAGTCATAAAAATTTAATTTCTGAGACGTTGGTGAAGAAGATGGGTTTTACGACTACAACTTATTCTAAGTCGTATGGTTTAGGGTGGATTTAAAAAGATGCGGATGTGATGATCACGAAGCAGTGTACATTCAAGTTTACAATTTCTGAGAAGTTTATTGACAAGGTGACGTGTGAGGTGGTTCCTTTGAAGGTATGTCAGGTCATCTTGGGTAACCCTTATTTTTGGGACCGAGATGCGATTCATTACCGTAGAGCACGCAAGTATCATCTTCTGAAGGAGGGAAAGGAGTTCCATGTCAATCCTTGTAAGGAGCACGTCACTAGGTCAAATTTGGTAATGGCAACTCAGGTGAAACAGTTGGTTAATGCGAGCGATAAGTTTGTGTTATTGGTGCGACCGGTTCAGGAGGGTACGTCGGCTCGAGCATTGCCTCCAATGACAACGTTTTTTAAGCAACAAAACGACTTGGGGAAGTTGTACGAGGAGGTTGTGGTACGTACTGATCATAAACCGTTCTAATTTTTTACTACGCAGTCCAAGCTACAGCAAGCTCGCCAGATGAAGGGGAGGTCGTATCTTCAACAATTGCCCTTGATTATACAGTATACGAAGGAACTGGACAACAAATTGGTTTATTGGTTATCTCAACCCCCATTACCAACTATTTCCGCTATGTTGGTTTCTATACAGATACAACCTTTTGTTCAGTCAGGTTATGCTGCGGGATATGATGATCCTAAGGGGCATAGTGTGTTTCACCAAAAGTTGCTGTCAGGGAAGACATGTGGTGGTTTTGAGTCGTTCTGAGTTAGGAAGAAGGGTCAGCTACCTTCTATGTCGAAGTTGTAACGCTGCGTAATGGGCAGCTCCGCATTCCCACCTTTCTAGTTCCAGCTTGAGCAGGAGCTCAAGACTCCTAAAGGAGGGAGCCATGATACAGGAGGATCTAGAGTTATTTGAAGATTTGTCAAAGTCGTTCGAACAAAGTTGAGTGTTGTTCGAACGAGTTATCATGTCCTCTGAAATTTTGGCCCAGAGCCATATTTCGTTCGAACGAGTTGGGTTTTCGTTCGAACGACCAGGCAAGTTTCTAGGGTTTTAGACCAATTAGTCGTAAAGTAGTTTGAACGACTCCCTAGTTCGTTCGAACGAATTTGGCGTTGTTTTGGAATCTCAGGCGTTGTTTTGCCTCGAGATTCGTTCTATTATGATTTTTGAGCTCCCTAGTATATAAAGGGAGCTTAGGTTATTTTATAGGTTATGTCAGATCTGAGGAGAGTTCTGAGAGAAGCGTAGGGTTTGAGAGTTTTTATTGTAATTACTTCAAGTTTAAATAATCGAATCTCTATTTTTCCAAATCTTATTAGTGTTCTTCATTTTTTCTACTAACTAAAGCTCCTCAATCGGATTGTGGATTAGTTGGGGACTTACTATTGTAGGAGGAGTAGAGTTGAGGTCTATGTAAGGAGAGGGTGATGTAACTCTATTTCTTAGTTGCTATTGAATAAAGCTTCAGGTTTAGCCTTAATTTAGTTTTTATTGAGTTTTCAATTTAGTAAAGAAAACCCTAATTTCAATTAGGTTTTTGTAATCTTCAAGTTTCCACTTCTGTGACTTGAGTTTACCTCAAATTGGTATCAGAGCCAGTTTATTTTTCATGGAGGAGTCAGATTTTTATCTACAATGACGTGTATTGGAGCATCCAGAAAACTAACGGCGGCTCAACAAATCAAAATCCTTACAAAATGGTATGAAGAGGTTTGACCAATTCAAAAATTTTATGGATGTGTTTACCGCTGGTGTAGGGGTCTATTCCTCGATCTTACCCAAAGTCGAGCTCACCTAGTTCGAATTACCTCCATCTCAGACTTACGCATTTTTAACACATTTCCCCAGTCAATATTCCAGCCTACCCCATGAACTGGTCAAGAACATGGGCCAAACTTAAACCGAAAAACTTTATCTAGTCAAAGACATTTGTCTCCCATGAACTCGTCAATTATTCAGTCAACCGCCATTAACCGCATTATTCAGAAAATATGCTCCAGCACGATGAAGAGCTACGGAAAAAGCCTATATAAAGGAGAAGTTACAAAAGAGACAAGGACCAAAAAAATTATACGACTTCTTAGTTACAAGATTAAAAACATTTCTATATTTATAGATCACTTGTAATAAAGATATCCGCCTCAAGCAATAAAGATACTTTCACAAAAATTCTCCATACGAGGTCATGGTTTTTTACCTATTCAAAGGTTTTCCATGCTAAAATTACATGTTTCATTTCTTATTCTCCATTAGAATATCTTTACAGGATCATTGGTGTGATAGCGAATTCCAAGCCATTTCGAGCTTACGGAATTTGGCCATTACAGTTGGTGTGTTTAACGCGCACCCCCTCCTTAAAAGCCAACACTGATCCAAATGGACAACGAATTGGAAAAGAGCCCCGTTTGCCACACTCAATATCAACCCCGAAGAATACCCCGACATTGAAGTACTTGTTGGTACCATGAGAAGTTTTTCCACCAATTTTGGGGAAGGGGTTGTCAACGGATTGTCGACAACGACAACCCCAGTTGTCGGAGTGGCAGAGTCCATCAAAGGGAAAAGTCGAATCGGTAATGGAAATAGTACTGGAAAAGTTGTCGGTATAATGGGTATGACTCAGAGGGGTTTTCATGGCAGTTGCTCAATCAGGGATGAAATCCTACCCACCGAAGTTGTAGGGTTTGGGGAAGATGATCAGCAGGCTCGTGAGGGAGAGAAATTGGCAGCACATGCAATGCACGGGCTAGGTTTAAGTGCGGCACGATACTCGCACGTGATGGATCAAACCCAACAATGGCTAGCAAACCAAGGCCAACTACAACAGCTGCCCCAGACCCAAGCCCACAAATCAGCAGGATCCAACCCATCACAGTTCATCACAGCCCAGACCAGTGGTCCTCAACTTATGATCTAATAACAATACACAGCCTAGGCCAAAATGTGTTAGATCTAGTCCTGGGCTCAACTATGGGATTCCCAACTTCAACAATTCATGGGCACTCAACCCTTTCTTTATCTATGTCGGTGTCGTCGAGGATACTAACGGAAGAAGATTACAACCGAACAACATGCCACCGATAACCCACACCGCCAACCCTGTACCGGACTATACCGGGCAACAACCCAACCAATCACCTCTGATGATCAATACGATTGCCACCTCCAACCTGCAAGAAACAACCCATCCCCACCAACCCAACTCCTACTGCACCCCACTCTCCAATCATATCTCTTATACTCCTTCTCTTGTTTCTTCACCCACAATACAAACCAGCAACACCTACGAACCCACCTTAAGGGATCAATCACACCATCGACTTCCCTTAGCCCCAACAACAACATAGATCCCAAATTGGGAACAACTGTGCCTAACCCGCCATCTCATCATTCTATATCCAATCACCTCTTATCCGTAACTACAGAAACAACCCTCCCCATTAATGCCTCCAACCAACTCAATGCCATCACCGTGGTTTATTGGTTCACACCCCCTTACCAATGGTATTGGGGATACTTCGACGGAGCAATACCCGTATGCGGATTTTGGTTATGATGGCCGTAGTAGACAGTTTACAGATGATTAGAGAGAGAAAGACAATCGCACGAGGGAGTACATTATGCTCCATCTTTTGAACAACTGTCGCAGTTTAACGGGCAAGGTCGGGGTCGTGGTCAAAACCCCCCGGTTGATACCCCACATTATGATCGTCAGGAACAACAGAGACCTATGGGATCACCTTCACGAATACCCCTACACCTGTATGCTACTCATTACCAAGATGATGATGATTATTATACAGAGACAAGATTAGAGCGTAAATCGCAGAGATGTAGCCAAGGTACTGGTATTGAGGCTCTTACATGAGCTATTACTGAACAAACACATGATATACATTTAAAAGTTCTAAAATTTGATGGTAAGTCCGATGCAGATGCCTTTATTGATTGGTTAGACAAAGTTGAGAAGATTTTCGCTTATAAGTGTTATGGATATCAGAAACATGAAGTAATTATTGAATCATGGTTACCTGGTTATGCACTTACTTGGTAGAATAATGTACAAATCTCGCAGATCTCAGGTTATCCAATGATTACAGAGTGGTCAAAGATGAGATGTGATATGAAAGAAAGATTTATCCTAATGAATTACGATCAGGTCGTCTTTGGTAGGCTTCAATCTTTGAAGATGGGTCTTTCTACTATTAAGGAGTATACCGACCAATTTTATTTACTTGAGTCACGTGCTCATCTAAGTGAGATCGAGCAACAGAGAGTTAGCAGGTATAAAGATGGTCTTACCAAGAAACTCCATGAACTACTTGGAGGACTCCAACAAGTTTACTATTTATCAGAGATTGTCCAGTTAGCCAAGTAGGCGAGTAACCTACAAATTGTCGATACCCGTCCAACAACTAACACTATAGTAGTACGAGCTAGATCTACACATACTACGCCGCTTACTTATGTTTTGGGTAACTGTTATGGATGCGAGAAACCTGGGCACCAGAAACGCTATTTCCCTGTGTTTATGAAAAAGGTTGGGATACACACCACATTTGTGCGCGAGTCTTCTGGAGCACCACCTCTTTGATTTTGTGGTTAAAATATTTTGAAGACGGAGGGTTTAATATTAACATCTCCTAGTGCACGTCATCCACTCGTGGACGATCTTCGTATTTTAGCTTATTAAGATTAGGGGCTTAACTATTGGAGATGTTTTTATTTTAAAGTCTAATTAAATTCTAATTTGGAGAAGTAGGGGACTTGCTATTGTAGGAGGAGTAGGGTTGAGGCTTATATAAGGACAGGGTGGTATAACTTTATTTCTTTGTTTTTATTGAATAAAGCTTCAGGTTTTAGCCCTAATTTAGTTTTTATTGAGTTTTAATTAAGTAGAGAAAACCCTAATTTTAATTAGATTCTCGTAAGCTTCAAATTTTAGATTCTACAACATGAGTTTATGTCAAATACTCTCTTCAATAAGACCTAGCTTGTTGGCCAAGTTAGGAGGTGGGACACCCTAACTCACTTCAGGTCCCACATAGGCTAAACTTCTCTTAACATTTGCTATACAAAATACCTAAACTAGGCCTAAGTGAAATACATGAATCTAGGCCCAAAAGTAGGTCAGTCGTAGTGTAAAATATTCCTTGGCCCTTGATCCAGGAGGATCTGATGAAGAAAGGAGGCTTTTTTTTTCAAATTTAACCAAAGTCGTTCGAACGAGATTTGGAATCGTTCAAATGACATATTGTCTATTCGAACATAATTGTTTTCTATTCGAATAGATTTAGTCCTGAGGTGTTTTATTCAAATACATTTTCTGTTATGTTTTATATTCAAACAGAAGCTTGTTCTGTTCGAACAGAGGCGCGATTCAGCCTATTTCTTTAGGCATTTAAGGGCATATTTGTCCTATTTTGTAACTAGGACTTGTAACTCTTATAAAAGGGGAAAGGCTAGGCAAGATTATCTTAAATGTTTTTACAATCAAAGTTCTGAGAGAGAGACTTAGGGCTTGAGAGTAATTCCATTGTAATTAATTTCAATTAAGCAATTAAAGCTCTTAAAGAGATTTTCCCAACCAATTGGTGTATTCTTCGCGCAATTATTCGTTTTAGGGTTTCTCTATTCGTATTATGGATTAAGTAGTATCCGTTTTCCAGTTACGATTCTCGGGGGTGATTGTGGTTTATGGTTTCTACACATGACTATCTCAAGCAAACGAAAGAGAAGATAGTGAGTCCGTTGGAGATTTACCAAAAACCTAATTCGAAGAAGAAAGCCGATTTGGAGATGGGCGATTCCGACGATCGACTTACAACTTTGGAAATGACAGTTTCTGACCAAACTACTACGGTAAGGGAGTTGGTAGAACAATTGCGTCTCACGAACCTTACGAAGGCTTACGCTTCAGTAAAACGGCGAGGCCGTTAAAGGAAGAAGGGGGTTATGGAGGTGGATGGAGACGATGATAATGCGGAGAGATATAGTGATTCTAGTGATGCCAAATTCGTCGAAGAGCGATCAGTTATTTGTAAGTCCACGAATCTAATGCGTAATCTTCATATCAATTTTAAGATTAAAATTCTGGTATTCGACGGTTCAATCGATGCCGAGATATTGAATATTTGGTTATATAGGCTAGAAACTTATTTTTCTGTTTACGAATACTCCAACGCTCAGAAAATATGCTTTCCTACACTAAAATTTGCAAGACATGCACTCACGTGGTGAAAATCTTATCAGAAATGCCACGATGTAGGAAGTTTGAGTTGGAAAGAACTCAAGGTATTAGTGCGAAAAATAATTTATCCGATTGGGTATGAGCAAGAGAGATGGTATAAATGGCACAATTTGCACCAAAAGTTAGAGCAATCCATACAAGAGAACACTACAGTGTTCCATAACCAAGCTTTGGTTTTAGACATTGATGTAGACGAGTATGAGGTATTCATGAAGTACACGGGGGGGGGGGGGGGGGGGGTTGTCAGAGTCCATTAGAAGAACATTGAAGCTCTTTACTGTGGCTAATATCGGGGACGCTACCGTGAAGGCAATTGCTATTAAAGGCAAGTACTTGAAGAGTGACAGAGAGGACAATAAGAAAAAGTCGGGGTACAGGTCTAGTTGTAAATACGAGCATAAGGGAGAGTCCAAAGGAGAGGGATCTTCATCCAAGGAGAATTATTGCAATCATTATAAGGTGAATGGGCATATTTCAGATAAATGCTAGAAACTTCACCCGGAGCTTTGGCCAAAGGAGGAGAAGAGAAAGAAAGAGAGATATGCACTTGCCGCAGAGGTTGTTGACCTTCCAGATTTAGATAAACTGAATCCTACGCTTACACTTATGTTTCAGCAGACTTTGGCTACTGAGGAGGAGAGTCAAGAATAACTTTTTCATGTCAGTACAGGTGAGGCAGAGTTTAGTCGAGGCCATTGTGGATCTGGGTTGTCAGAAAAATTTGACTTCTGAGGCGTTGGTGAAGAAGATGGGTTTGATGACTGCAGCTCATCCTAAACTGTATGGTTTGGGGTGGATTCAGAAAGATACGGATTTGATGATCACGAAGCAATGTACATTCAAGTTTGAGATCACTGAAAGGCTTATTGACGAGGTGACGTGTGAGGTGGTTCCTTTGGATGTGTGTCAGGTCATCTTGGGTAGCCCTTAGGGACCGAGATACGAATCATTACCGTAGAGCTCACAAGTTTTGCCTTGTGAAGGAGGGAAAGGAGTTCCATATCAATGCTTTTATGAAGCATGTCACTACATCTAATTTAGTAACGGCGACTCAGGTGAAGCGATTGGTTAATGCGAGCGGCAAGTTTATATTATTGGTGCGACCGGTTCAATAGGGTACGTCGGCTAGCGTGTTGTCTCCAATAACAACGTCTTATAAGCAACAAACCAACATGGAGAAGTTGCAAGAGGAGGTTGTGGTACATTATGATCACAAACCGTTCCAATTTTTAGCTACATAGTCCAAGCTACAGCAAGCTCGTCAGATGAAGGGGATGTCGTATCTCCAATAATTCTTCTTGATTATATAGTATAAGAAGGGAGTGGACAACAAAATGACTGATAGGTTATCTTGAGCCCCATTACCAACTACTTCCGCTATGTTGGTAGCCATGCAGATACAACCTATTGTTCCGTCCGTGTATGTTGCCAGATATGATCCCAAGGGGGCAGTGTGTTTCGCTGAAAGTTGCTGCAAGGTAAGATATGTGAGTATAAATTGGATTTGCCGCCTTCTATGCAGATGTATTCGGTGATTAATGTCGAGCATTTGAAGCTGTTTCAGCCGTCTCTTTTAGATGAAGACTCTACAATCGACACTCGCCTACCGTCAGTTGATGACTTATGGATGAAAGGAGATGATCGATTGCAGAAGGATGGGATTCTAGAGAGGAAAGTTCATGCTACAAGACGGGGTAATATTGAGTCATTCCGAGTTAGGAAGAAAGATCAACTACCTAGCAAGTCGAAGTGGTATAGGAAGGAAATAGGCATCACCGTATTCCCACATCTCCAGTTCTAGATTGAGCAGGAGCTCAAGGCTCCTATAGGGGGAGCCATGATCCAGGAGGATCTGAAGAAGAAAGGAGGTTTTTTTTCAAATTTAACCAAAGTCGTTCGAACGAGATTTGGAGTCGTTCGAACGACTTATGGTCTATTCGAACATAATTGTTTTTTATTCGAATAGATTAAGTCATGAGGTGTTTTATTTGAATACAACTAAAGTCTATTCGAATACATTTTCTGCTATATTTTCTGCTCGAACAGAGGCACGATTCAACCTATTTCTTTAGGCGTTTAAGGGCATATTTGTCCTATTTTATAACTAGGACTTGTAACCCTTATAAAATGGGCAAAGCTAGGCAAGATTATCTTAGATGTTAGATTAATCAAAGTTCTGAGAGAGAGACTTAGAGCTTGAGAATAATTCCATTGTAATTAATTTTTATTTAGCAATTGAAACTCTTAAAGAGATTTTCCCAACCAATTGGTGTGTACTTCGTGCAATTATTCGTTTTAGGGTTTCTCTATTCGTATTATGATTAGCCCTAGTGTCGTAACTATGCCGAAATACAAAGCCAAAATAAGGGGTATCGGTCCTCCTATCATGGTGGGAAGATGGGAAGAAGAAAGAAAAAGAGGGATGGGAAGCAATGAAGAAGAAGATGAAGGAAGGTTGTATATATTTTTTATGGTATCTTTAGATTTTAACTTACCTATCTTTCCCCGTCTTACACAGCCGCTTCATGTAGAAAGAGAATAACAATATTCAGCAGTCTATCTAAAAAAATCCTAATATTCAACTCATTGGAGCGCAAACATTAGTAAAACAAAATCCGACATTCAGATACCAAATACAATTGACGCAATCATCAACCCTTCTCCTACAACCTTTTCCTCTCCTCCCTTCTCCCTCTCTCCCACAACCCTCCTCCCCTTATCTCTCATTCATCCATCATCACCCTCCCTTCTCCTTCACAACCCTCTCACGACTGAGTCCTCCCCCACCCAACCTCGATCCCACAAACCTCTACCCACAATCTTCTTCACTCCCCTCCCACTGGTATCCATTTACTTCACCTAAACTCTAAACCTAAATCCCCACTCCCATCTACGCATGTCAGACGAGGAAGCTTCGGGTAACTACCTACGAGAAGAGGAAGATAATGAGCGGACAGACCTGATGCAAGGAATAACTACTCATGATCCGGTCCCCATTCTCCATCTCGACGACACAATATGGAAAAACTTGAAAATGAAAGGGAAGTATGCAATCGCGTTCAAGTGGATCTCGCCGACTATAAAGGAACAAATCACCATGGATGACATCTCAAATGCTTGGGCCAAAACTATCTCGCGAATGCCCCCCTTTTCATACGAGCAAGATTCAAGAGTTTACGTTACAAATTTCGATAACCAAGTTTATCAACAGATCATTTTGAATTCCCCACCGGTAAACGTTTTTGGTTTTTCTATCCGCCAACAGCCGTTCAACCCGATGTTACACCAATCTGAGATTAGTTTCAACTGGTTCTTATGCTGGGTCCAGGTTTCCAGACTCCCTTGCTGCATGCTAGGAAAAGAAATGTTACGTATTATTGGAAACAAAATTGGGGAATACATCCTCGACGAATGGGAAGAGTTTCCTAACGGTAGCCAACGTACAAGTTTTGCTCGTATACTTGCAAACCTGTATACCGAAAAACCGTTGGTCCTCTATATCCCGATCTCTAGGCCCTGGCAGTTCGGAGACGCCCGGGTTACTCATCGCTATGAATGGCTAGAAGGCTTCTGTCCATACTGTGGTATTATTGCTCACCCTCTATCCACTTAAAATAGATTTGGTGAGGTGATGCACGAACGTAATCAACTCCATATCGAATCCAAGTTTGAATTCCATTACAGACCACGTATACAGGTCAATCCGTCGAAGAACTTTGCATCGTCTCCTTTTAAACATTTTTATACAGGACATCAAAACCCAACACAGCAACAGACATACAGACCGAAACATGACACGTACCAGGGTGATTACTCGAACACCGAGACTGAAAAACGGGACACGGCCATCACGGTTTTATGACAAAAAATAGTGACAAGTACGTGTAATATGAAACCTGTTATTTCTGAACCATCTCGCCACCCCCAAGCTGACACAGCTAGGTGTAATCCCCCGGTACACCACAAGCAACAGTCGAAAGAGCCGGTTCAGCAACGCAGTTTTTGCTTTGCCGAGAACGCACGCAGTAACAGTAATCTCATGCAGTTAGGTTACAAGTTTGCCGACAAAAAATGGGATTCCCAGCCACCAGGTAGCTCCTACGGTGGGGCTAGTACGGTGAGGAGACTTGACTTTGGAAGTTACCTGACCGACAAGTGTCGAAGTCAAAATGAGAAACAGCCGTTGGGGCCAACATCCACTCAGTACAAACAACGATTTTCGGTGACCAACATATCAAACCAGTCAGACAAACGATTTGAGGGCTATCACAATAGGAAAACTCTGCAGCTGGTGGGGTCCCCATCGATATCATGGTGCAACGCTTCTCAAGTACAAAAAATGGACAAAAATTATGATGGTGAAGGAGCAGGGTCCCACCAAAAGGAACTGTTAAACAAATCAAACCAGTACAAACAACGATTTTCGGTGACCAACATATCAAACCAGTCAGACAAACGATTTGAGGGCTATCACAATAGGAAAACTCTGCAGCTGGTGGGGTCCCCATCGATATCATGGTGCAACGCTTCTCAAGTACAAAAAATGGACAAAAATTATGATGGTGAGGGAGCAGGGTCCCACCAAAAGGAACTGTTAAACAAATCAAACCAAGCGAGTTCTAGTCGTTTAATTTTTGTGGACCCAAGTGGTTTTACCAACATCCAACAAATCAAAATTTTGACCTAGTGGGCCCCAAGCACGGGACTTTCTCCACTGCCCAACCCTCTCTTTCCCCACGAACTTTTCAAAGAGACTCTAGCTCTGGGCTCGATATCGGGCCTGGGTATGGGGCCAAAAACTCTGGATACCACGAACATCACCACCCTACTAAATACTAACCCATTTTTTAGGCCTATCAAGAAAAGGCCTCACGGCCCAACCCGAAACCAAAGACCGACATCAACCCACTTCCTTTTCCCACTTAGCCCGACAGTAACACAGACAACATGCAAACCAGAAGAAAACACACCCAGGATTACGGCATCACCATTCTCCTCCACCGAACCGGAACCAATCGAGATAGGATATTCATCCTCAGAGCATTCGGGATGGATTACCCCGTCTCATAGAGACATTTTAGGTAGCGGTCTGGAGGGAAATGCTGACAGGAAGGGTAGTAGTATTGGAAATAAAGATAAAAGAAAGTGGACAATCACAACGTCTCCATCAGAGGAAGGTACAGGGGACTCTCAGCACCCCGCCAAGGTACGCGTTTTTCCTTTTCCCCCGCCTTTATAATTAATATATCAGTATGTTTCTAGAATGATTAGAGATGTTTTCCCTTATAGCTCGATTTTTATCAACTTATTTTCTGAACCGCGTAAAACTAACGTTGACCATGGACTCCCGCCAGGCATAGGGATGAGAAAAAAAAGTTTCGATAAGGGTACTCCTTAATATCACCGATGCCCAAATACTCGAAAATACTTTCCCAAGTTTCGAGATAAGATTCCCAGTTTGGGGGATGCACCCCTGGTTAGGACTGACCTCCTGAAACCTAAACTCAGATGTAGAGGGTACAAAAGGGAGCTATCCTCCCGCAATGACCTTCTTCGGTGGATTAGATCGGTTTGGGGCACTTTTAAGTCCCATTATAGCAAGCCGACCAAATTGCCCAGAATCTTTTTTGGAACGTGAGGGGACGGGACTCCGCTAAGTGTAGTTTTTGTGCCTCAGCCCGCTCGCTGATCCGATCACCGCACCCCTACGCTATGAAAACTTTCCTAAGAGTGCTGAGAATTAGGAAAGCATTCCTTGGGGCCGGGCCTCTTCTTTCCAGAGACATATCACAAGTGAACATTACTCTACACACGACGCAATATAGAAAACCTCTCCTTTTGAACGAAGCGGGCCCGACACCGGCCCTCGGTGACAAAATGATTGTCCTCTCCAAGAATTGCAGGGGGAGTGGCAAGCCCTCCACCCTAAGAGAGCTCCTTAATATCCAAAAGAAGCATACCCCTGATATCCTCTTCCTTATGGAGACCAAATCTTCAGACAATGACTCCTTCAAGAAATTTGCCAAGTTGGGTTTCGAGCATTCCCATATGGAAGCAGCTATTGCTAACCACGGGGGAGGTCTCTGGTTGGCCTGGAACAAAGATATTGATCTTGCCATCCTTGCCTCCTCCGACAGAGGTATTGATACTCTTATTTCCTATAAAAGGCAGTCTTCCCCGCCGGACACCCTGCCAATTTAATGGATGTGTTCCATCACCTATGGTCCCCTGAGACTAGGAACCGGTACACCTGTTGGCACACAATCTCCATGATGGCCAACCACATCACGATCCTCTGCCTTATTATCGGAGACCTCAGCAGTATTATCTCTAGCCAGGAAAAATTTGGTAGAATCCCGTTTGATTGCACCATTCCTAACCCTCTGGAGGATTTCATGTTCAATACAACGATGGTTGACCTGGGGTTTTCGGGGGTCCCTTTCACATGGACCAATAAAAGAAAAGGTACGGATCTGACTAAACTCTGACTGGATCGTGCCCTTGCTTCTGGCCACTGGAGAACCACGTTCCTGAAGGCTTCGATCACTAATCTGCCTATTATTGGCTTGGATCACGACCCTGTCCTCCTCAATACTGCCCCTACCTCCCAAAATCTCCCCAAACAATTTCATTTCCTTTCCATGTGGTCTGAGTACATCGATTTCCAGGAGATCATCAAAAAAGCTTGGAAGAAGGAACAATCTAGCTCGCGCCCTCTCTGGCTTTGCAAGAAGCTGAGACACACGAAGTCGGAGCTGAAGATCTAGAATATAAATATTTTCAACCATTCCCCTGGTGAAATCCATAAGCTTCAGGAGGACATTGGTCACCTCCAAAAAGAGACCCCTTCAGCGGAGTCTGCGGAGGACAAGCTGACTGCCCAGACAAAGCTGGACCTCTTCCTCACTCAGGAGGAGTCCATGTGGAAAGATAAATCCAGAGAGCTTTGGCTAAAAGAGGGAGATCATAACACTCGCTTCTTCCACATGTCTACTATTTTCCGCCGTCGTGTGAACTCTATCCAGAATATCCGCAAGGCAGATGGTACTTGGGCGCATGACAGAAAAGATATTGGCAACAAGTTCATTGATTTCTACCATAATCTCTTCACCTCCCCTAACCCGGATACCAACATTGAAGAGCTTAACATTATTGATCGTTTGATCTCTCATGAGAATAATAATGCCCTGACAAAGCTCCCATCTTTGGAGGAAGTCAAAGAAGCGCTATTCTCCATGAATCCCTGTAAAGCCCCTGGTCCCGATGGTTTTTCCCCTCTTTTCTACCAGAAATCCTGGGACACGGTTAAAACTGACCTCTTCCAAGCCATCCTCGCATTTTTCCAGACTGACCACCTGCTCAGGGAATTTAACCACACCAATATCACTCTTATCCCCAAAAATAAGAACCCTACTAGTCTTGAACACTTTAGACCTTTTAGTCTGTGTAATGTCAAATTTAAAATCATCTCCAAAATTTTGGCTGGCAGGCTCAAGCCCCTTTTCTACAAGTTCATTTCCCCAAACCAGAATGCTTTTGTCCCAGGCTGCCAAATCTTTGACAACATTATCATGGCTCAAGAGATTCTTAAATCCCTCACGAAGAAGAAAGGAGCGGCTGGTAGTATGGCGGTTAAACTAGCCTCAACAAAGCATTCGACAGGGTAGAATGAGAATTCCTCGGCGACACTATGAAAGCTATGGGCTTCTGTGAGAAATGGTGCAATTGAATTCACCAATGCATTTCCACCACTACGCTCTCTTTTAACCTAAACGGTACCCCTTATGGTCTTCTCAAGCCGGCTAGAGGCCTCAGACAGGGAGACCCCCTCTCCCCGTTCTTATTTCTCATCTACATAGAGGTCTTCTCCCGTATCATACTCTAAGCGAATAAGAATGGGGCTCTCAATGGCATTAAGATGGCTAGAAGTAGCACGCCGGTTTTCCACCTCCTCTTTGCTGACGATTACTTTATTTTTTGTAAGGCAAACCTTAAGGAAGCTGCAGCTCTCAAAGAGGCTTTGGATTCTTTTAAAAGAGTTTTTGGACAAGAGGTTAATCTGGCAAAGTCTTGCGTCATTTTCAGCAAGAATGGTCACCATCGACATCACAGGCTGATTCAACACATTCTTCATATCAAAAGAGACACTGGAGGTAATAAATACCTAGGAGCCCCCCTAAAATTCAAAAGACAGAAAGGTCTTAATTTCCAGGCCATCATCGATCGGGTGTCGAGCAAGATTGAGGGCTGGAAAGCCAAAAACCTCTCCCAAGATGGTCGCATCACCCTCATTAAAGCTGTTAACTCAGTAATTCCTTCTTTCCATATGTCAGTCTTCCCCTTTCCCCTTAAGATTTGCAGAAAGCTAGATTTTATTAACGCTCGTTTCATGTGGGGCACTAACAGCTCTGGAAATAACAAAACCCACCTTATCAGCTGGAAGAAAATCTATCGCCCCAAAGAGAGGGGCGAGTCGGGTATTAGGACTTCCATTGTCCACAACCACGCTCTGCTTGCCAAGCTCTTCTGGAGGGTCATAAAAGAGCCGGATAAACCTTGGGCCCACAACTTGAAGAAGCATTACTCCCCCAAGGAATCTACTATGACCTCCTCCTCGAAACCAGCTGATTCCTAGATTTGGAAAGGGATTCTAGCCGCCAGAAACCATATTTGGACGGCGCTCATCTGGCACATTGGCGGCGGCAAGAGTGTGGATTTTTGGTTGGAGCCCTGGATCCCGGGCATTAGATTTGGGCGCCCACACGGCCCAGCGCCTGCCCATAGAGCGATCACCAAAGTGGCTGACCTCATTTGCCCCTCCCAGCTCCTTTGGAAGGCAGACCTCATCCGCTCTCTTTTCCACCCAGAAGTGGCGGACATTATCCTCCTCATTCTGCTCAGTTAATTCAAGGCTACGGACACATTACGTTGGAGATCTGAACAGAACGGTATCCTCATGGTCAAAGCCGCTTACAGGTCCTCCCTTGCGACGAGCGAGGAACCAGAGCCACCTCTCAGCACGAGCAACGGTAGTTTCACACAGTAGAATGACATCTGGAGAATGAAGACTCCTTTTAGAATCCAAATTTCCCCGTGGAAAGCCATTCAAGACGGTATCCCTACCAAGATGAAGCTTTGGCACGGAGACAATGCCACAGATGCTATCTGCCCCCGATGCGGTGAGGAAGATGAGGCCACGACGCATGCTCTTTTCTTCGGTAGGAACGTTAAAGATTTCTGGTATACCTTCGATCCCTCTTTTGATTACAACTTTTGGCCCTACACGAACTCTTTAAGCGACATCATTACCAAGCTGGCTAGACAGAGAACGGGTAGCCCTGACCCCTCCTCATGGGGGGAAATTTGCTCCGTTCTTTACGTTATTTGGATGAGCAGAAACGATATGATCTTCAATAACGTAAAGCCTAACCTGCTGGCATCGGTAAATAAAACCAAAAGCTACTTTAACTCTCAAGGAAGCACTGAAAGCTCTTTGGTCAGGCCCGTTTCTGTTGTCCCGTCTCCTAAGATTGAAGCTGGATGGCACTTTATGCTAGTGGATGGGGTCTGACAAAAGAAATTCTCCCTTGGGGGTTCGGGTTTCGTTATTAAAACTCACAATTTTTTTTGTGTTGGAGCAGGTTTGGACTCTTCCAGAGCGGTAGACCCAGAAGAAGCCGAAGCGATTGCAGTGATACGAGATATGCAGGCAGCTCACGGGAGAGGTTTGGAGCGAGAGATGGTGCTCACAGATTGCAGACGTCTAGTAAGTGCTTTTGAGATGAGATCCACAAACCTTTCTTGGGGTGCTCTCTCCCTGGCGCCATAGATGTTGGCTCTTGCTGACCGTTTTGTGGATTTCAGATTTCGGTTTTTTAGTAGATGTTTTAATTTTGAGGCACATGCCCCCCGCACAGTCCTTTTTTGAGCCCTCAGAGGCTGCGAATTTTGTTAGCACTGCTGTTTCTTTGTTGCCCTCGGTGGTTTAATATATTGCTCCGTTTTGTCTATAAAAAAAAAAAAAGATACCAAATACAATTATCGCTTAATGGCAGAGATTTAAGAGCAGTGTTGATTAATCAGGCAGGCAAATTGTGATCGTCAACACGGATAACAATGTTTTAGCAAAAGCAAAGAAGAAAAATAAAATTAATGTACCAGAAAACTCACGTGCCCTATCCCATGGACTAGTCAAGCAAATAATGACAAGTTATGATACCCAAATACCAGCAAAAATGAAATATTGAAATAATATTGTTCAAGCCAGCATCAAATCTTTACTTCAGTAATTTCATGGCCTCCATTAGAAAGTTTGTTCAAATATTAAGTAATCAGAGGAAACAAGAGATCGAAGGGATGGACGAAACCTTGTATTATACCGTTTAATACTTTTTCATTTAGAAAATGATACAATATCTGCCATTGAATATTCTACGCTTTCTGTAATTTTCTATAGCCCATGAGTGACAATACATTGAGCTCCAATTAGCAGCTAAAAACAACACTTACATCATAATAACTATATGCACCTCTAATCTTACAAGTGACCAGCCCAACAGGCATATTAAGATCCCACGGGAGAAATATTTTTGTCATTTGAAGATGTTGCAGCAGCTAGTGCTGCTTCATCGGATGTGGAAGAAGGCGGCACGGGTGAAGACTGTGGACTGGTCTTTGGTGAGACTGGTAGCTCTTCCTTCTGCTTCTTCTGAGAGTTTACTTGGGCAAGCAAACCCTTAATCTGACTAGCTGTAAGTGTGTCGTGCTTAAGCAGGGCATTAGCAAGTGCATAATGCTCCTTCTTATGGGTTGTAAGAATGTTTTTTGCATTACTATAAGCCGTATCCAATAATTTGTTGACTTCCTTCTCAATAAGAAGCTTGGTTTCAGGGCTCAGTCTTCTTCCATTGTCTTTATAGTCGTGACAGCAAAGCCCAATCTCTTTACTCATTCCATATTTAGTAACCATAGCTCTAGCTAGAGATGTTGCCTTCTGAAGATCTGAAGATGCGCCGGAGGTAACTCCTTCCTCTCCAAATATGAGCTCCTCTGCAACCCATCCTCCCATGCTAACATTCAAACGTGCAAGCATTTGCTTCTTCAATATACTGGTCTCGTTCTTGTCAGATAACTGTGAAACCATACCGAGAGATTTTCCACGTGGGACTATAGCTGCCATATGAACTGCAAGAGCCCCCTCTGTATAAATGGCCACAAGGGCATGACCAGCTTCATGAAAAGCTATTATCTTCCTTGATTTCTTAGAGATTACAGCAGATTTGCGCTCGCTTCCCATTACGATTTTGTCCTTTGCATATTCAAGATCAGACATGGTCACTGCGTCAGCACCATACATTGCAGCCTTGACAGCAGCAATGTTCACCAAGTTTGCGAGATCAGCACCAGAAAATCCACGAGTTCCTCTAGCAATAATCATTAAATCAACATTTTCTGCTTGAAGAACCTGTGAAATGGTATTTGGGTGTAGAGATTCAAAGTCAGTGTCGTATTAACTTCATTCAAATATAGATAAACAAATAGAGGATTCAGCAGTTTGGAGCTGAGCATTACACTGAAGATCTTGATAATCCCAGCTATATAGCTTTCTGATATACTATGTAACAATTGCATAACAATTTTGAGCATTAGCCAGATCTGGTGAAGATGATCTCCCAAACATGGAGACTGCCTTCAGAAACATAACATCTTTTGGAATCCTCTTCTTAAGAAGATTCTAAAATCTGATACCCTTTGAGCAATCCATCTTATCAAACAATTTTTTTACGAAGGAGCTGAGTTATCCGAGGAAGATCTCCATGGCGAGTATATCAATTTAACAATAATCAATTCCTGACACATTTCCAGTACGTGGTATTAGCTATGTTATATCTATAATCTGATAACAATATTAATAACAATATTAGGGTGACTAACCTAAGAATAATCTGTGTGGATGTGTAAGCATATTAGAATTTGTGTGGCTGACACTAGGTATTAGTCTAAAATATAAATTTACGTTATATACTACTGGGTATTAAATGACAAACATAATTAACAGCTAACACCGAAGAACCTCGTAATTCTGGTGCCAAACATGGTAACAGAAATAACACTAAGGAAAAGTTAATGCAATACTTGGCACTGACTTTGGCACCACAATTATAGATGTTCTTAGCTTATTCAAGTGCAATTAAACTTTGTCTATACTATGTAATACCTTTGACATATGAGATTCCAATATCTGTCTCCGTCCTTCAATATCGGGGTTTGGGATAACAATGTTACGGTCAAAACGTCCAGGTCTCATCAGTGCTTTGTCCAAAGATTCTGGAAAGTTGGTTGCAGCAATAACAATAATCCCTTCATTATGTTCAAACCCATCTAATTCCACAAACAACTGATTTAATGCCATCTTCATGTACTTTTGGTCTTTAGCGCTACGGCTCCCTCCAATTGCATCTATTTCATCTAGAAAGATTATACAAGGAGACTGTTTTTTTGCTGCAGCAAAAAGATTTCTTACCATTTGGGCGCCGACACCCACAAAAATTTCTTCAAACTCACTGCCGTTACACACGAGAAGAATGGCACTCCGGCCTCTCCTGCAATAGCTCTTGCGAACATTGTTTTACCTGTACCAGGTGGCCCTACTAGTTAAACTCCTTTTGGGGGCTTGCCTCCTAGACGAGTGAACCGCTGCAGAAACAAAAACCTAATTAAGAAGGTTGGACTTTGAGGCATGGTTACAGAGTTCCATAATTTGAAAACCAAATCCATATGCAAAATGAGCATAATCTTGTACTCCATAGTACAAGGTGATTAATGGAGAAATACTTAATAGGTAAGGAACATAGATGTCAATTGCTATAGTAAGGACCATCATATTAAAAGAAAAAAAAAAAAACAGAACAAAGCATGAGGCAATGTTGGGAAGTAGAACAACACTCAGATAGTAGGTATCATCAGAGGTGTCTTCAGTCATTTTGTACCAGAGGAAGCAAAACCAGACCGTAAAAATCAAATGAATATCCAATAGCATATTTATAGGTGAACCAGATGATGTCTCATAATAACCAGATAGCAGGTCTCATCAGAGGTGTCTTCAGTCATTGTGTACCATTGGAAGCAAAACCAGACCGTAAAAATCAAATGAATATCCAATAGCATATTTATAGGTGAAACAGGTGAGGTGTCTTCAGTCATTGTGTACCAGAGGAAGCAAAACCAGACCGTAAAAATCAAATGAATATCCAATAGCATATTAATAGGTGAAACAGGTGATGTCTCATAATAACCAGATAAGACCCCAAAGGGAAAAGGCGAGAGAGCCGAAGTAACGAACTTCTTCAAAAAATTTCTCTTCCATTACAAGTGTGCTCGCTCACAGTGAATTACTCTATGTAGATGAATGTGAATAACAAACTCATGCAGGACAACACAGTGATGAACTGTCATGCCATACATTCTTTAGGGTTTTCAAAATGAACATATCCTGGTCTATATGTGATATGCTTGTTAAGTAGAAGAGATTGCTCAAATTAATGACCTACACAATGATAATACCATAAAGATGGCTGAAACAAATTTTAAATTTCAGAAAAAAAAATAAAAAATTGAAGGTTTAATAATATCATTTCAGATCAGGAAAATTTTGGTGCATAAGCATTATATATACATTTTATTGGATAGTTTCTACTACTCTACAAAATAAATTTTGAATCTGCCAATTTTAAGTATTAGATGAATTAATTTCAACTTTCTACATAACATGGAATATCATCTGATCTTACACCTGAACTTATCACCAAGTTCATTCCGAACACTTGTACACAGCCGCAATTTTTTTTTCTTTTCTTTTTGTCGATTTTAAGAATCTAATTTGTACATAATCTCTATATATTTAATTATTCTTTTGCCAATTTTTAGTTATTTAGCTGTTTATTCTTTTCATCAATTGCGTTCTCTCGAACTTATATTGTAGTGCATCTTTTTATCTGCATGTACTCAAACAAACACTTGTTATCTGTGCTTGGCAATTTTAGTTTCTCCCGTACACTAGATCATAATTATCCACCTTCGAACTTGTACACTATGGTTCAACTGTTGTTGAAGTTCGAACAGAAAAAAAACCCAAAATGTTGACTTTTAGAGATAACAAGAGTACAAGACAGAAATTCCTCTACCAGGAAGAAAATAGTTGGCTAGCAAAAAGAGGCAAAGTACAAACACAGAAATGTTTTCACCTAGGATCTCGAAGATAATGAACAATTTCTTCAAGCTCAGCTTTGGCCTCATCAACGCCCTTGACGTCACTAAATTTTGTGTTAGATTCATAGGTAGATCGTACTTCATTTAGACTCAGAACTGACATTATTAGCACAAATATAAACATTATTACACTGAAATTATATGAATTAAACACTATCAATGATAGAATGTACCTTTATCAATTCCTAAATACTTGATAAGAGCCCCAACACCTGATATTAAGACAAAACCTAATGCAACAGCATGAAATATATTCCACAATAGATTTGTAAATAGACTGCCTGCAGGTGTCATCATAGGAATAGGGGTACTAGCAGTACCAAGGATGCCATCTTTTGTACTCTTTTCCAAATTTTGCAAAGTTAAAAGGCAACCAAATCTTCCTTTCTCTCTTGGTGCGACAAAAAGACCTGTGGGCATGTACCGTATATAACAAATATCAGACTGAAATTCCACTCCAACAGAAATAAAATATACCCTGCCATTTGTGGAGCATTTTGAAAAATGACATTTTCAAAAACTTATTTGTGAGGCTCACAGGAATATTTGAATTTTACTCCTACAACTGATTTGCAAACACTAAGGGGCAATAAATTTTTTGACTAAGGAATTAAAATTCAACTAGTGCATGCTCTTTGCGCCAAGAGCTATTTTATTCACGAGGAGCAAGCATTCTTAAATTTTATGGGATACGTGCACAAGCAAAAGCGATAAAAATTCTTCAAGTGGTACATACATGCAAATTAAAGGGAGCAGGTGTATAAAAATAGTCGCGAACCTAAAAAAAGATATTAACAAATAGCCAGATTGCGGCTTAAAATGCGAAGATACAAAGGTTAAACCAATGGGAATGGGACTAATATGTCAGAGAATTCATTTTATGTATGATCCTATCTTTGTCTTGGATAGTTGTAGAAGAAGATGAAATTCATTGTTAGAACTACTGCGATAACTGTGGACCTGTTCTTGACATAACAATTCATGCGGTAATACTAGCTCTGAATATCTCGGCTTGTATGCCGGGTTTTCATCTAGTGCTTTGTAATTAGAGTCATAATGAGTTGACGTTTTTGACTTGGTTTATTCCTTTGGTAACTCATTATATCTAGACGGAATAAGAATTTAGCCACCATGGCTTCAACCATGCAAGGCATTTTGCAAGAGAGAGATGTTGGGGACGGCTATCTCCAAGTATTTTCTCAATGGGTAATGTTACAAACTACGAACGCGGAAGCAAATCACTCAATATTAATTTAAACAATCTCTTTTATTAAATTGAAAAAAACGACTACAAATTCTCTCTACACTCATCTAGGGTTTCTCTGCACTCTCAAAAACTCAACACTCACTCTCTTCTACCCTAAGATCATCCTATATGTAGGAGATCCCCACCTTTCTCCAAACAAACTAGGAAACTAGTAAAAGTAATCCTTTAATTAAAGGATTCTTTAAATCTACAAAATAAGCATATAATAGAAATTACTAGAGACTGTCTACATAATAAACGCACATACGTCATGGTCGTGTAGGTGACGACAACCCATGACCTATCAACTCTCCCCCTCTTAGAGGAATTCGACCACGAATTCATGGAGGAGGAAGGTCAACAGCGATAACCTCTGCATTACCGTAGTCGTCGTTGAACAACTGCTCGAGTGCTTCATCAACATTATCATATAGTTCCTATGATAAAAGCGTCATTGGTTTCCTAGGGTTGGGACACACTCCTCATGTGCCCTATTTTCCCACAATTATAGCAGATAGTTGTGCTAGTAGTACTAGCTGTCTTTGTCATTGCTACAGGAGTTGTTAATGTCGTAGCTGCTGAGGATGTTGTAAAAGAGGAAAATTCAAATGGTTTTAATTTAGCCTTTACCTGACGAGCCATCTCTACTATCTCAAAAAGTGGCTACGGCGAGAACAAGACCATCTCGTCCTGAATCCGCTTTGTCAACCCCAAATGAAATCGACTAACCCGCTGTGCTTCAGACTCGAATAAGACAACGCGTGAGATAACATGTAGAAACCACTGGCATAATCATCCACGGTCCGAGTCCTGGACTGTTGCAAGGTCTGTAGTTTAGCAAAACTCTCCTCCTCATATGTACTTGAGATAAAGCGGGCCATCATCTCTTCCCGCATAACTTCCCAATCTGTGGCATACTTGTCCCCCACGGATGCTCTCAACTGTTGAACGCTCTCCCACCAATTTAAAGCATAACCTATTAATTTTGTCTCGACCAAGCTCACTGCTCGTTGCCCCACATACTTCTTAAACGTAAGGATCTTATCAACCCTCTTCAGCCAATCAATAAAAGCATTCGCGTCTGACTTCCCATCAAACTCAGGTACATTAATCTTAACATCAAAATTTAAATTTTGGAACGCGAAAATAATAGCGCTTGTAACCTGACTTTCCTAGTTACCCTGGAATCTGTACCCCTGTGTGCCATACTTGGGTTGTTGTCAATATCTGATACTACTGATCCCTGTGTTTGCTTGAAAGTCATCGCTTCGAGTGCGCGTCCCGAAATTATTTGGGTGAACTTCGCGACTCCAGCCTCTCTTGTCGTAGAAGCCGTACCTGTCTCCATATCCCCTCTTATCCCCTCTGATCAAACTCATCCCAATACCCGTTATTAATCGTAAAACCATTGCTTGATGCCCACTGTCTCTGCTAAGAACCCTCTCCTGAGTACCACGCTCCCTGGGGAGGAGTAGGTGACCTTTGAGGTCGAGGAGGCACATAAGGTGGTGCCCCTGCTGACATTTGCCCTCCTGAATGTTGTCCATTACTCCACCAATCTTCGCTAGTGGTTCCCACATATCCAGTACCACTTTTGTTAATGTCACCAAATCCAAACCCCGAATTGCGTTGTTGACCCTACGAAACAAACCCTCTCTGTGGTACAAAGCCAATTGCCATCACCGAAGGATTGTGTGGATAATTAGAGGAATTCAGACCAAAGAAATGCGGCGATGTTTGGGGTATATGATCTCTTCTGGTTCGTGTCGGTGTCGGCATAGATGGAGGTATTGGTACCATTTCCCCCATCAAAATCGCCGTTGTGGGTGCCGATTGCCTTGCTGCCGTTTGTGGCGCTGTTGGTGGTTGGCTTTGATGACTGTTCGTATCAAAGACCTCAACCGAAGTATGATTCTGCTGAATATGTTGAACTCTTGGTGATGTGATTGTTGGAGCCGTAGTAGTTAACGTCGCTGTAGAAATTGGTGTTGGTGTTACCGTTGTAGTAGTCGTTGTCGGGGGGAGGGGGAGAGAACGGGGGTGTTGACGGAGTAGAGAGAGAGATCGGATGCGCAGTTGGTTCCACCCCTACTGCCGTTATTGTTGTCGGCATTGAAGTCGTTGATTGTGATGGAAGTTGCACCGACTCTTGGGGAAGGATTCGTGTTGCTGTAATTGGGAGAGAAGGAGATGGTAGAGCTCGGCTCAAATTGTCCCCGTGTGGGTTAAATATTTGGGCTGGCTCCCAACAGGTTCAGGGTTGGGGTGAGTTAATTCGGCCCGGGCCTCAGCTTCACTTGTACACACGTGCCTTACAAGAGTTTGGATCACACTTCTTTCATGTGTCCCCACTTCCTCAACACACGAGACTCGACGTGAGTTCGTTCCATCTCTTCCCCGACCTCAAAAACTAAATTCTGCCACGAATCTCGTCGTAGTTCTCTAGACCAATTTCACGATTATCCGGCGTACCCACGGTGAATACTCCTCTCTGTTGGTCAAGAAAACACTCTTCATCCCTCGAGTCCGCGAATTTATCCTCGTTCTTGACATCATTTTCCAACCCCGCAAAACTATTTGATATGAGTGAGCCATCTACATCACCGTCAGATTCGTTATTTGTTGCAGTTGGTATCCCAAAATTTCATCCACGCCCAACAACCTGCAATGGTCGAGGATTGATCGGGTTAACAACGATTTTACGTGCATCGCACATAAGCCCGCTAATTGGGACACTGCGTCCCCTACCTTTTGACAAACTCTCTGTGATTTCTCTGTCACCCTCGCTTTGTTCTCCATCTAGACTAGGGCTCCCAATCCGAAAGAAAAGAATCACCGCCATCATGGTGTCCAACTTGTTCACCATTAAATTATTTGCCTCTTCCAACTTTGCTAATCGCTCGCCTTGGGTTGGGTTCTTCGCCGCTTTTTTTCCCGATGATTTTCCCATTGTTGTGAATTTTTTTTTTCGAGGAAAGTAACCTAAGCTCTGTGTACCAAATTGTAACAAACTACGAACGCGGAAGCAAATCACTCAATACTAATTTAAACGATCTATTTTATTCAATTGAAAAACACGACTACAAGTTCTCTCTACACCCATCTAAGGTTTCTCTTCTCTCTCAAAAACTCAATACTCATTCTCTTTTACCCTAGGATCATCCTATATGTAGGAGATCCCCACCTCTCTCCACTCTCCCAATAAACTAGGAAACTACTAAGAGTAATCCCTTAATTAAAGGATTCTCTCAATCTACAAAATAAGCATATAATAGAAATTACTAGAGACCGTCGATATAATAAACGCACATAGGTCATGGTCGGGTAGGTGATGACGACCTACGACCTATCAGGCTATATTTTCATGGTTGATGAAGCTAGGGTTTGAGGGGTTTCTCAAATAAGGGTTTCATTGTAAATCTCCACATGGGGCCCTAATCTTTTGGTTTTCAAATTACAATGTAGAGAAAGGGGGTGATATTAATCATGGAGACCCGTGGTGCAGAGAATTCTTAAGTTGTAGTCTTTTTCTTGGTATAGTAGATACTCTATGATGTTGTTGCACATTGTTTTCGTCCATATTTGGAGGTATTCCACATAGATCTGGCGTTCTGTGATTGTTTTCGGAGTTCTTCAATGTCAATGCAAAAACCTAAATGTCAAATTCTGATAGTTACCTCTCTGCAATTTCTTTAGCAATTCACTTTCATCCACCATGTCGGATTTAATTAAAGCTTTCACATATTCAACAAATGCAGAGGGGTTAGAATGTAGTGAAGGACGACTTTCAAATAGTCGTATTACTCTTTCTGGATCAGTTCTGCAGCCGAGATCGCTAAGGACTCCAGCATCACTTGAAGCATCTGCATCACGTACTTTGTGAGTGAATTTCCCAACATAGCTTGACTCAAATCTTCTTTGTAGGTTAGCAAACTTATTTCCTGCAGAAAAAGAGAAGAAAAAAGAACGTATATTAGGAAATGATCTTTGAATATATGGACATTATCATGCATGTACTATCCCACTTGACAAGCATTATTCAAATTGAAATGCCATAATAATGAAGGCTTCATATCTTTGAAACTAATCAACTGTGCATCTCATCATAATTTCCATAAGAACTAGAGAAGAGTCTTCACAATTTGTTGATGGATTATATTAATTATAAATAATAGGATGCATAAGAACTAGTAGAGTCTCAAGGAGAGAATAACGGGTTTCGTCTGAGCAACAATGGTATTGGTTACTTGAGAAACAATGCTGGATTTTTTTTTTGTTTGGTTAATATGAGAAACCTCCGAGATCTGTACCCCTCAAAGAAGAAATAGAGATACAGAATAAATTCAGTATGAAGTCTAAATTAGACATTCCTGTGAGATCTTCCTTAATTGCAATGAAGCACGTTGGTCGGGCTTTCCTTCACCAATATTTGCGAGGATGCAAGGAAGTATGACCTCCGTCGATACTACAAGGCTGCAACCATAATTGAGGGTCAGTTGGAAGTTCCAGAAAGACGCTTCTATCTAGATGGTCTTGATTATCGTCTTATGAGAACAAGTCACAATGTTAGATTAACATAAATTTCATTAAAATGTAATAGCATTCAATTGATTCGGGATTTTCTTCACTCTTTTTTGATGCAACAAGGTCACCTGGTCCATTTAGTGAATATGAAGTACCCAACATTCATTCTCATCCATTCAATTTTTTTATTTATTTTTTGCTTTTTCAATAAGAAATAAAAATGAATTGAATGTTGTAGATGAACATTAGAGACCCACTAACACCTATCATTAACAGTCTTCCCATGCATAAATCTAGATACCCATTTCACTGCAACTTATTCTACAAACATTATAATTCTTGCATCCAAAACTTAACATAGAAGCTAAAAGAATGTCGAAATACAAATAATAGGAATTGCAAATGGAAAAAGCATAGCACGTCCACAGAGGAGCCTGTCCAAAGGCAGACGAGGTTTAAAATAAAGCTCAGAAACATGCCGCAACTCCAGTTGATGTCCTGAGACCTAATATAGAGGAGGGATGAAAAGAGCATAAAGACATTCAAAGACATTTTAAAGAAAGCATAGAGTTTTTCCTTGTTGTTAATTATAATAGTTACGAATAGAAGGACAAATGCGACTATTCGAATCAGAAGATTTGGAACTTCACCAAAAGTTCTTCATTGTGTTGGAAGTGCATTCTTTATATTGAGATGGACAAGATAAGATTTTGGTGGAGTTAAAAGTAGGGTACGAGTTTTTAGAAAATGTAGCGAAACTTTGTGAGTTATTAAGTGCTTTAAGTCTGAGGCTCCAAGACTACTCTCCATAGTTTAAAGATTGGGGTTTGACCTCCTTATTTTAATCAACTGTGGAACAGAAAATCCCAACTTTTTTTTTTTTTTGCAAAACCAGCCTTACAAATAAAAACTGACATAAAATCGCGATATCATGACTATATCATAAAAATCACAAATATTTCTTAACTAGTAGGGATTTGTGAGGATAGATGGTGTGGTAGAGAGACCTTCGAAAGAGAATCTTCTGTTTTATAGCTTGTTGTATTAACAGGATACAATGTGTTTCATTGTTGCATGATAAGAGATCTTCAATTTTATTTCAGAAGAAATCATTACGACTGGGGAAGTGAGTGACATCAGTAATATTGCTACGAGGCTTGGCCCCATTCAACTATCTCAACTTTCGAAAATAGAGTATGGTTTGAACTGTAGTGTAGATTCCCTTTAAAATCATTTCATCTAGCATTTACCAACATATAGCCTCAGAAATTCAAATCAATTCATTCTAACCTTAACATTGACAGGAGAAGAAATATCTCACCTTTGACAACCTCATTTTTCTATTTCTCTTTAAAGGCGACAACCTCATCAATACGAAATAGGTTTTCTTTAATTAATGCTATATTTATTAAACAACCGTAGAAACTAGGAAGTGTTTTTAACATAGGCAATTAGTCATAGTTAAAAGCTACACAAAAAACATTCATACGTCCATCACTCTTTTCTTTTCCTCTCCGATCTCTTTTCCTTCCTCTATATTTTCCTATCTCTCTCGCTCTCGCATCTCTTCTCTTAGATCAGGGATTTGCACTCACCCTCTGGGTCTGGGGTTTACTAGTATATGAAATGTTGATGATGGTAACAATCTGTTGATAGGATATATTCAATTTCCTCTTATAATCCAACATAGTCAAAGCCAAAGGGGCCGGTAAATTTCTTTCTTCTTCTTTTCAGGGGTTTAGCAGACCCTACTAAAGAACAATGGTACAAGATGATGATAACTCCCCCAACCTCCCAGGAGGGAATACGAGGGAGCGCCTAACAAATGTATGTACACATGGATATTGCAAGCCTATGTGTTAACCTTGATAATTTCATCGTTGACATTAGATGGTGATGCCACCAAATGCATTCAAACTCAAACGAAACAAACAAAAAACCAGAATTCAAAGCAACTCAAAGGGGCAAATTTAAACCCCAGATAAAACCCATTGTAGGAGTACTAAAGTTCTACTAAAATCTGAATTTTTAAACCTGATTGTACCCAAAAGACAAAAGAAGAATAAAGCAAACCCCATGAAATTGTGCGTAATATAGAGATGGGATTTTATGATTACCTGTTTGAGAAGGTGCCTCGAAGTCATTTCCGATCACACCTTCAACACAATCTTGCAAAGAGAGAGAGAATAAGGGAGAGTTATTTTGCAGAGTTAAATTTGAGAGAGGGGAGGGCACCATTTTCTTGGGGTTTTAAATGTGTTTGATTGAGATTTGAGAAAGACTGTCTTGGAGTGACTTGGACTTCACTCTCTTCGTTTTCTATTTTCTGGGGCAGTGTCTATGCATGTTTGGTAATTATAGCATATGGAGCAGTCCGGTCCAGAGCTGTACATCGAAACCCGAAACCCGAGAAACGACTCGGACCGAGCCGAACCGGTCGGTCCGATTTAAAAAAAAGTCGGGTTGGTTTCGGTTCAAGATTTAAAAACCCGGTTGCTATCGATTCGGGTTCGGTTTTCGCATTTGGCCAACGGGTTAGACCCGACCCGAACGACTCTATAAATACTAAATTTTTGTTTAAAGTTATAAGTCTTACCCTAGCCGACAGCCTCTCTCTTCCCTCAATCTCCACCGCTCTCTCTCTAGAAACCTCCCTCAAATTACCTCAGCCACAACAACAACCCTTGATTCCTTCACAACTCTAGCCGACCCCTCTCTCTCTCTTCTCCCTCCTCCCTCCATGGATCTACTCCTCTATCTCTCTAAAGAAACCAACAACTAAACAGACCTGTAATTCAAACAACAAACCATACCCCAAACCGAATTGTACGACGAAGACGACGAAGAAATCAAATGAAAATGATTCGATACTGTTTTCCACATCTCAACAGACGGCAAGAGTAACTCCTCTCCAATAAAATCCCCACCATAAACACATGATGATACCTCAATAAAATCTTCTCTTTTTAAGACTTGAGAGATCGTTGATGTTAGATTTGTTGGTTTAAAACTTAGGGTTCTTCAAATGGGTTCCTTAGGGTTCTTCTACTTGGACCTTAGTGTTCTTCAAATGGGGCATGTGATCTGTCAGTTCAGATCTGTTGGTTCCTTAGGGTTCCATCTACAGTAGATGGCCCTGCTTCTGATTTAGATCTGTCGGCTCTCTGACTCTCTCTATCTTCTGATTCAGATTTGTCGGTTCCTCTAATGTTGTTGTTCTATCGTTGCTGCAGGAGTAAGAAATGATAGATTACAATTATGTATTAAATGTGGTTTAACCTGACCAGCCTACAGTTATGTATTAAATGATTTAGATTGACATTAGATTTGAGTTTTCTTTGTGAATGATTGATGGGGTTTTAGCTGATGATGTAGCCTACAGTTATGTATTAAATGCTACTTTAGAGGAACTTAAAGTATTCAACAAAAACCAATCTAAGCCATAGAACTTAAAGTATTCAACGAACAAGATTTAACTTGGAAGAGAAGGACATAAATGCCCCTTAGTAATGGAGCTCTTCTAGCTTGCTGCAGCAACAAAATCGCCTAAAAAAAATAAAGTTCAGAACCCGGCCTGACCAGATCAATTCGGTTCGGTTCGGGTTCGGGTTCAAATGTGGTTAACCCGACTAGCCCGGGTTCGGGTTCAAATATGGCTGAACCCGGCCCGACCCGACCCGTGAACAGCCCTAGTACGGTCGGTTGTTTATGTGGCAGCAAGGTCGTCTTGTCCAGCTGGCAACCTGCAGACCAAAAAAACACACTTTGTGGGTCGGTTCAGAGACCCACAAGGTGGGTTTATAAAATAATCATGCCGCGCAGTTCATCGCGACACTAATGAACCAATGGGGGGTGCCACTTGTCATAATCTGATTAGGTGTATATGTCGCGCAGTTCAAAGCTGCACGGCAAATCAACTGCTGGGATGGAGCCACGTGTATGGCCTATGCTTGAAGGACGGCAACGACTAGTTCTTGCCTCGCAGTATAAAAGGGACATGGTTGAAGGGTAATAAATGAAGTGACAGCTATAAGTATGGGTTATTGTGTATGGATATAAGTAACTTGCTTCTTTTCATTCTTCTTTTTCTTCTCTGCAAATTTTGAAATCTTCATGGATACCACTCCCAATACACAATATCAAAAGAGGATGGGGTTCGCCCGGGACCGTCGTGTAGGGCAGAAGACCGGTGAGCTTCATATAAAATTCTTCGGGCATTATGATCTGGACTGGGATATGCCTGAATTGGTAGAGGTAGAGGCTGAAGAATCTATCAATGGGTTACGCCTACCTTTGGGATCATCTGAAGTACGATTTTACTACTGCAGAGAAACGTTATCTCTTTCTGTCGGCATTGGCCGAATGTCTTGTTTGTGCAGAAGAGGAGATGGAGGAGCAGGGCGCGGCAAGTAGAGCTGGACCATCTGGAAGTGGGGCTACTGGTTGATGTGATGAATATTTGTATCTTTGTATGATTTTTTTGCATTTTTTGTTTGGGGGTGGTAGTAGCAATGTAATCTGTTTTTTCAATCGAATAATGGAATGGAAATTGTATTTTCTGAAAACTTGTGTTACTGTGTCTGATTGATAATGTAGATGAATGTAGACAAATACTCTTATAGGCGCTCTTAGCACATGCATGCCATCGAATTGTAAATGGTATCGAGGTATAATGATATGATCGAAGGTTATAATGGTCGAACGTTCGATGTTAGAGGTTTGCTCGACTAATGAAGTTTGAATGCAGGTATAGGCGAATCGGTTACGTATAGGAAGTTGGAAAGGTTGGTTGTTTGAGTTTTCGAGGTGGGTAATTGAAGGTCACAATTAATGCGGCTGGGGAAGAAGGAAAGTTGAAGTGGGTTTGCAAGTATAAAAGGGAGTATGGTGGAGGGGATTTCTTCATCTTTCTTCAAACATTCCCCTCATCTCTTCTCTTATTTGTTTGGATCAACATGGCTGTAAACATACCCGTTCAGGAAGACCAAGCGGTAGTAATAGTCAGGAGAATACAATAGGCCTTATTGGGGCTTCAACGGAGGTTCGGTATTGAGGAAGATATTGATGCTGAGATGCCAAATCTTTTTGAGGCGGAACCCGGGGCACCCATCCTTGGCATGCCCTTCACATACTGGTGGGGAATACTGCAGATGATGGGGCTATTACCCGGGCATCGGTTGTCTCTTCTTGAAGGCTTTGCGGAGGATATAGTGGACCAGGAGGATGCGGATGCTGCGGCCATGGTTGAAGAGGAGCATCCCACTGATAAATAGGGTCCTCTGTCTTTTATTATTTTGTTGTTGTTTTCCTTTGTTCTATCTCCTTTCTGTTTTCTTTAGATGAGGCTTATAATATTTTCTGTCTTTCTGAATGAAATTAGTTTTTTGGAATAGCTTGATTTGCCGAACTGAAAGTAATAGTATTAATCTAATTTCTTGAAATAGTATCTTGAGCTGTCGAATTGATAGTATAACTGTCGAAGTACATTATTTGGATTGATCGAAGATAAAGCTGGAATTGTCGAAGCAAAAGTTATAGTCTGCCGAAGTAAAAGTTGTAGTCTTTTGAAGTCGGGGCATTATCTGTCGATGCTGAAAATATTGGTTTGTTGGTGCAAAAGGTTGGGTCTGTAAACATAAATGTTTGAAAAGGTCAAAATGTATGATTGTAATCTATCGAAGGGTGGAAGTTATCTGTCGAAGGAAAGAAAAAGGGGTAATCTGCTGAAATTAGGATGGCACGAGGTTTTAAATTAAGGAATGTGTTGTATGTCGAAGGTTGATATATTAGAAAACTAAATTTGAGGCTATCTGTTGATGAGTCTTCGAGACGTGGAGTGGTCGATTACTCGAATTCGAGGAGTGTGTCGAAGTTTATGTATGATTTGGCTAGCCGTTTTGACAACCCAGACAGCTGGTCTGTCAGGATGGTACATGCGCCTGGAGCAGTGTACCGAAAAGTAATCATGATGTTTTACTCGTATTACAAAAAAAAGGTATGACTTGACTGTTTGGATTTGATTGTTTATCTTCGAGTAAGGGTGAAAAGGGTTTGAGAAGCTTTTGTTTTTGTAGACAATTTGAAGTGAGTGTGTTGTTTGCACGTGGGGGATATGAGGCGTAAATCGGTCAAAACATGTTGTAGCCGAAAAGCCGGGGTAGTGGGGTCGTGGTAATGATAATGGTTAGAAAATCGAGGCGGTTTTGTTTTTTGAAAGATATATAAGTGTGAGAAGAGTAATCACTGTACTATTTTACTGAGAAAAATTAAAGAGTGTGAGGAGAAGAGAACGTACGCCATTAGAACTTGGGAGAAGTTGTTGCAGTTATTATATTGATCTTATTGTTTTGAGGGTAGTGCTTCTAACACAGGTATGTTACTTGATCTCTGCCAATTTTACTTTGTTTTCCCTTCTGAGTGTGTAAGTAGGACATTCTAGGTTTAGGGTATAGAGGTTATCTTTGAAGATAAGGAGATTTGGTAAATCTGGGTTTCGACCCATTATGGGATTTTGGGTGTTTTGGAGGAGGCATAGGGTTTAAGATCGAAGATTCGATAAATCTTTTGGAGGGGGTAGATGGGATAGGGGTTATGGACACGAAATTGTCGAATTTATCAATCTAATTGCATACCTCTTCTTCTGTAGGCTAAAATCCATAACCGTCAAGCTTCGAGATGAAGACTAATAGATGAAGAGATCGAAGCATTCGAAGCTAGTATTTCTGGTCGAGCCCCAATAGATGAAGGTAGAGACTTAAAAGTATTTGATGTGATAACCGAGGCCCTTTTATATATGGTTCTGCCAGCTGAGGAGGTTCCAGTTACGAGACGTCGTAGGACGATAGTGACTGAGAATAGTGAGGAAGAAGAGACAGTATAGGGGGAGAGGGGTGGGGGTGATGTAGGGCCTTCTGGTGGTGAAAAGGGGGAAGGGGTGCAGAGTGACGATAGTGGGGATTCGACTGAGTCAGATATGATTGAAGGTGCCGTTTTGGCTAAAGATAAGATTATGTTAGATCGATTTACTGCCAAGTTAGAGCTGTCGAAGGTGGGGGTGTATCTGAGTGTGGCGGGGGTAGGGTTAACCTTCAAATCGGACCCTGGGGAAGGGATAATGGCTTATAGAGGCCAGATTCGATTGGGAATGGAACTTCCTCTTCGAAGGCTGGTGAAAGAAGTACTAAATTTATGGGAGGTGTCCCTGATGCAAATAAACGAGAATTTTTATGTGATGATGAGGGTTATAGAGGGGATGAATACAAAATTGATTGGTGAGGGTCGGGGTTTGATTAAGTGGTTTGATATTATTACCTTCTACTCGAAGAAGGTGAGTCAGAACCCAGGTACCTATCACATCCAATGTCACCCAGAGAAGTCCTGGTTCTTTGATCTGTATTCGATGGATCGAGGGTAGAATACAAATTTATTGATAGTAAGGGGCAACTATGAGAATGTTGAGGAGGATGACCCTTATAAGTTGCATCATAGGGTTATTGTTGATGTATGTATTAAGTGAGTGGTGATTGTATTTTGTTTATTCTGCAGGTCCGAAGAATTCGTCTTGGAACAATCCGAGGAACTACATTGAAACTTTACTCGAAGATAGTGAGGACTGGGTAAATTTTGTTTTTGACAGTCTTGGGATCAAGAGGCAGAGGAGAAAGAAGGCGTAACCGCGCCGATATGAGGTTTTTGAAGTTGGGGTTCCATGTTTTATTTTTCTGATTTGATGTTGAGTTGTAATATTTTGAACTATGTGTTTTTTTTTGTCTCTGAACTCGGTATGTTTTTGAGTTGTTGTTAACTGTTAAACTTTTGAAGTTGATTCTGAACTGCTTTTGAGTTTGATGCCTGATTTTTTGATTGATTTTATTATCTTGCTCTGGCCTTGAATTGTTGAAATATTGATGCGTATTCTGTTGACTTTGCTTGTGTTGATCTTTTGATGACTGATCTTGAGTTGTACTGTAACTATTCCTCTGATGGATGATGCTTTAAATGTTCTTTGCACTTGATAGAATTGTAGATAGTATCTGCGTGTACTGTCGTTGTTGAATAACTGTGAATAATTTGCTGAACATCGAAGGCCAAAGCCACGACGATGTTGGAAGTTTGAAAAATTTCAAGGTCGCCCCCGAGTATCAGTCGGGTCGAGGGGACATGATACCTAGAGGGAACCCAAAAATTCACAGGACTTCGAAGGCCTAAGACACAGTGAAGCAATATGTGATCGCCTCCAACGCATTCCCGAGGGTCCGATTTTTCGACCATTCGTGCCCCCCCTCGAGTTTGCTTGAATGTTGGAAACTTGAAAATTTCAAGGTCTCCCCCAAGTATAAGTCAGGGCGAGGGTGGACATGATACCTGGGGTAAACCAAGAAATCGACTGGACTTCGACGGTTTTAGAGCCTGATCGAAGCATATGCCCCAATGCATCCCCGAGGGACCGGTCTTTCGACCATCCTTGCCCCTCGAGTTTGCTCAAAATTAGAAGCTAGAAAATTTGAAGGTCGCCCCCAAGTATCCGTCGGGTCGAAGGGTTGACGTGATACTTAAAAGAAACTAGGAAATCGACTAAACTTCGAAGGCCTTATCCACAGCGAAGCATAACTGTTCGCCCCCAATACGTTCTCAAGGGTTTAGTCTTTCAACCATCCTTGCCCCTCGAGTTTGCTCAAAATTGGGAGCTTGAAAAATCTCAAGGTTACCCCCAAGTATCAGTCGGGTCGAAGGTTGACATGATACCTAAGTTAAACCAAGAAATTCAATGAAAATAGGAGACGAAGTATGGGTGGAAAAAGTGTTTATTGATTATTCTGGATTACATCAGTTGTACATGGTTGAGGATACGGCTTGTTATAAGAGACCAGCTGCATTGTGTTCCATGGGTTTTGTAAAGGCTCTTTGTCTTCTGTCATTAGATAATATGAACCCTTGTCAGCTTTATCGTATGCAATATAAGGTCCTTCCCAGGATTCAGCTAGCTTGCCGGCATTTTGAGGCTTTGAGGATTGGTTGACACGTCAGAGTACTAGATCTCCGATGTTTAAACTCCGTGGCCGAACTCTCTTGTTGTAGGATTTTTGAAGTGATGTATGGTAGCGGCCTAAGTTGGTGATAGCTCGGTCTCTGGTTTCGTCGATCCATAACATGTTACATGCAAGCTCAAACTCATAGTCTTTGTTTGGGAGGTTAGGATCTCGTGTGGGTATTTCGAATTGAGTTGGGAGCACAGCTTCGGTATCATATGTTAGGAGGAAGGGGGTGCATCCTGCAGATTTTCTTGGGGTTGCTTAATAGGTCCAGATGACGTGTTGTAACTCTTGAACCCATTGTCCTTTCTTTGTATTGACTCTCTTCTTAAAACCATCTACAATGGTTTTGTTGATTGCTTTGACTTGACCGTTGCCTTGGGGATAATAAGGTGTTGAGGGTGAGATAATGATGTTGTGTTTTTTAAGAAAGTTTCTGACTTAGCTACCTACGAATTGGGGGCCATTATCATATCGAATCATATGGGGGCAGCTGAAGCGTGTGATGATGTTTTCCCATAGAAATTTGATAACTTTTTCTTCTCTAGTTCGGCACAAAGGTACAACTTCGACCTATTTGGTGAAGTAATCAGCTGTAACAAAGATGTTTTCTCTGCTACCCAAGGCTTTTGGGAAGGGACCGTTGAGATCGATGGCCCATCTCTTGAATGGCCTGAAGACTTGACTGAAATGGAGGTCTTGAGAGGGGCAATGGATGTCATGAACATCGCGTTGGCATTTGTCACAGTATTTTGTATATTATTCGGCTTGTTTTTTCATATTGGGCTAAAATAATCCTTGGGTGACAGCTCGAAGGGCCATAGAACGACCTGTAGTGTGAGCACCGTATGGTCCTTCGTGAAGTTTGGCTAAAATTATAGAGGCTTCTGCTTGGGATACACATTGAAGGAGGACGCCATTTGGGGATTTACGATGTAGTGCACTGTTGTGGATAGTGTATTTGCAGTAATTTTCTAACAGCGACCGTTTGGCTTTGGGATCATTTGGGAGAGTAGAATTGTTAATGTAATGGAGGAACGGTGTTCGCCAATCGTCTGAATCGTGACTCTCTCCCCCAGTATTGATGGCATTGATTTTCATCTGGTCGATACTTGGGCGTTTGAGTACTTCGATATGGAGGGTTCGAGATTCTGATTGTCCGAGCATAGCTGCTATGTTGGCGAGGCATATGCATGTATGTTTTCTCCTCGAGGGTAATGAGTGATTGCGAATTTTTTAGGAAATCAGTCCATGCGCAGTCGTACCAAGAGAAGATAGTCTGCCATGCAACCGTTAACTTGATTTTCTCATGTGTAATGCCTCTGAACAAGTTGGGAGTTCGTGAAAATGACAATTTTGGGAATGCCGAGATTGAGATCGAGTGCGAGGTCAAGGCCATGGATCAAGGCTTCATACTCTGCTTTGTTATTGAAACATTCGAAGGTAAGTTTAACAACTTTTTTTATTCGGTCATTAGTGGGTGTTACCAAGACAATACCAACTCCTGAGCCATTAGGTCCTGCGGATCCATCTGTGAATAATTGCCAGCCAGTGTGAGGGTCTCAGGGATCCGTTGTTTTGGGTTGGTCTTCTGATAAGTCATCTTCGTGTTCTTTCCAATCGGTATGTTCGACCGGGAAGTCAGCTAGAAAGTCTGCTACTGCTTGGCCTTTCTGGAATATTTACTTCTTGATGGTAATGTCGTGTTCGCCAAGGTACACAGACCACTGTTGCACTTGCCTGAATTTTTCTTTTTTGCTGAGTACTTCTCGAAGGGGATAACTTGTTATGACACGGATGGGGTGAGCTTGAAAATATGGTTTGAGCTTGCGGGTTGAATAAACAAGTGTGAGGAGCAAACGCTCAAGCTTCGAATACCAAGTTTCTGCAGGGGCTAGAGTTATGCTGATAAAATATACAGGTTTTTCGATGTTGAAATCCAGTCGAATAAACACTGAACTGATAGAAGTTTCTGTGACGGCGAGGTATAAAGAGAGTGCTTTGCCTTCGATAGGCATGCTGATAATGGGTGGGAGGCCAAGATAAGTTTTGAGTTCGAGGAAAACTTGTTCACACTCGGGTGTCCAGTTGATCTCAGGGCTATTTTTCTTTTTTGCTTTATGGACGCCTTGGACGCGTAAAAGGGAAAAGAGCCAAACACATATGTCTGAGGATTTAAAAATGAAACGGTTGAGGGCTGCTATCCTACCAGCCACTTTTTAAACATCTTTTTTGGTTCGGAGCGAAGGCATGTCGATGAGGGCTCGAATATGGGTGGGGTCAATCTCTATACCACGTTTGCTGATAAGGTGGCACAAGAATTTCCTAGATGAAATGCCAAATTGGCATTTTTCTGGGTTGAGTTTCATGTTATATGTGCGAAGTATTGAGAAGATTTCTGTAAGGTCTTGTATATGGGTGTGTTTCTGAATATTTTTGCATAACATGTCGTCGATGTAGACTTCGACCGACTTGCCATGCAAAGGTTTAAACATGGTTGTGACAAGACGTTGGTAGGTGGCTCCCGTATTTTTAAGGCCGAAGGGCATAACATTGAAGCAGTAAAGGCCTTGTTCAGTGATAAAAGAAGTTTTAAGTTAATCTTCGGGGAGGAGGGGTACCTGATTGTAACCCGAAGCTGCGTCCATCATTGAAAGGCGCTAGTGTTCAGCAGTGGCATCGAGAAGTGTTGAAATAGTCAGGAGAGGGAAACTGTCCTTCAATGTGTACTTCTTGAGATCTGTGAAGTTGACGTAGATTCTGATCTTACCGTTTTTCTTAGGAACTACCATAATGTTTGATATCCAGTCAGCGTACTTTACTTCTCTGATAAAACCTGCGGCTAGGAGTTTGTCTACTTCAAGGTTCACTGCTTCTCGAAGTCATGGTGCCAGGTTACGCTTCTTTTGTTTTACTTCTGAGGAATAGGGGATGAGGTCGAGGCGACTACATGCCAGGTTGGGGTCGACACCGGGCATCTCCTGGAACGTCCATGCAAAGACGTCTTTATTGGCTTGAAGGTAATCTGCAAGCTTGAGGGATTCTGCCTCATTGAGAAAGGTTCTGATGAATGTACCTCGACCGGGACCGTCAAGTTCGATATAAACAGTGGGTTTGACGGGTGAGGTAGTTTCTATCGAAGGTGTGGGGATAGAAGGAGACAGTGATTGCTATGGGCGGCTTACGAGTTTCTGGGTCTGAGCAATCTCCGGGTGCTCGGATGAGCGGGCAAGGCCTTGAGAGCCTTTCAGATTCCAAGTACCTTCGTAAGTGCTAAAACGAAGGGTTTGATGGTAGATCAAAGGTATAGCTTGCATAGCGTGGAACCAGTCGCGCCCGAGGATACCGAGGTATTCAGACTTCTTGTCGATGATAAGGAAGATGGTTTAAGGGGTGATGGGGCCTGTGGTGACTGGTAGGCTGATACGACCAACAACGATTTTAGTTGCCCCATTGAAACCTTTTAGTTCGACATTGGCAGCGGTTATGAGGTCGGTTTTCTTCATTTTTTCAGCAGTTGGGAGAAACAGGACATCAGCTGCACTCCCTGTGTCTATGAGCATTGTGTGGAGGACAAGGTTTTTGATCTTAATCATAATGACTAGTGGATCGGAATGGGGAAAATGGACGTGTGAAGTATTGCAGTTGATGAAAGAAATACCTTCGAGGCGAGGGCGACGGCTTGGTTCTGGCAGGAGTTTGAGAAATTTCTCCTGATAGGTGAGTTTTTAACATTCCCCGATGCGCTTACATTTATTTTGGGAACATCCGCTGTCTATGTTGTTGACTTCGATAAAGCACGACCTGTAGATATGTACCACGGCCGGGTCAGCAGTAGGGGTGAGTTGAGGTTGGAGGTAAGAACCATCAAGGTAGCTAGGAAGGTTGGCAACATACTACTGCAGACGACCTGCTTTGAGGATGAGTTTGAGAGAATGCTAGAGGGCGAATCACTTGTTGGTATGGTGACAGTTACATTCGTCATTGGCGCAATAAGGTTCGCCTGTTCTGACTTTGATATGGAAAGGGTTATGCCAAATTGGGTCATCCTGTATATGTGGTAGAAGGGTGCTGAGGGGGGCGGTGAGTATAGGCAAAATGGGCCTTGGTCACTTCTTGCGAGCTTCGACACTGTTATCGAAGCTAGGGCATTTGCGGTTCTCCGTCTCCTGTGAGACAGAGGCGATCAGGGTTGTTGGAGTCAAAGGTGGGTTTTGCCACGGTTTATTGAAGTTTGTGGTGTGCGAAGGCTGGCTCTGTTTGCGGGATTCTTGAAGGCGCTCGAGATCGATATAACCATTGACCTTCGAGAACATCTTTTCGAGTGTTTGAGGTTTGTGGAGAACTAGGTGCTCTTTTACTCAACTGTGATCAGGCAGGGCATTCAAGTATGCGAGTATAGCATTTGCGCAATCAAGGTTCTCTATTTTCCTTGACTTGTCGAGGAATCGTTTAGTGAAGACTTCGAGTGTCTCATTGCTGGACTTTCTAAAATTGAACAGAGCGTCAACTCTGTCCTTGTTGAAGGCAAACTGGGCGATGAAGAGCCATGATAATTGCTCAAAGTTTCGTATCAAGCCGTTTGGGAGGTTGTGATACCATCGAAGGGGGTTGTCAGTGAGGCTTGCTGGAAAAAGGCAACATAATAGGTAGTCCGCCGTGGAGAAGAGGCTCAGAGCATTTTGGAATTCGAGAAGGTGGGATTTAGGGTCTGTGTTACGGTATTTACTGAGTTTGGGAGCACAAAAGTTTGGAGGTATTTCGATAGCCAACAGTTTGGGGCAAATTGAGGTGGCTTCAAGAGTTGGTGGCTGGGCTCGCGCTGACGCGAATGACTGGTTGTATTTTGTGGTCGAAGTCCTGCTGTGTAGCATATGCAGGATGAGGGGGAGATTGGGGAATTCAAAGGTTGTGGGGTCGAGCGTGTGGTATGTAGTCAGCGCTGCATTTCCCGAGCCGTTCTCAAGCAGGACGGCGTTGGGGATCTCTGGAGGAGCGGAGGGTGGAGTCAGAAGAATCTTCTATTGGGTGGATCCTGAGGTGGATAGAGCTAGTTGGGGGAATAATACGATGAACGCCTTCGGCACCGGTATGAACTAGGGGTATCTTGAGGTTTGGTGAGGGTCCTAGACGGGTGCGGACAGATATGCACGATGGGTCTGGTGCCTGGGATGGGCGAGCAGCTTCCAGAGGCTGTAATCTCTGTAGTTCTCGGACGGTGTTGCGTAACTCGCCGATTGCCCTGTTCTGTCTATTTTTGTCGTCCAGGCAGTGATTCTGCTCAGTTCCCAGTGCCAGGCAGTGGTTTTCACGCTCCTGGTTTAGTTGGGCATGGTGGCGCTCCTCTGCTTGAGCGACTTGTTGAGATAATAAGGTTATTTGGGCAGCCACTCTGTTGATGGAGTTACCTGCCTCTGTTGAATTGAAACAGAGGGTGGGTGCCATTGGGGAGAAGCAGTGGATGTTGAAAATAAAGGGAGGGAAAAAAGAAAAGGGGACTGGTAGGGTGGGAAGCACAGATGATGCCAATTGTAGGTGCCTAACTTCTTTTAGAGGGGAAGTTGGCTCTTACAACTCAGAGTTTATCTTCTATCAAAGGGATACAAGTAAGTGATCTAATGTAAGAACAAACTAGAGACAAATACTTGCGTAGAGGCCCAAATGTGACACTCTACGACCTCTGATGAGGATTTTTAAGATGTACTATATTACTGATGAGTAATTCGAGGGTTTGAATACAGAGCTTTACAGAATGGACGAAGGTAAACTGCAAGGGGTCTGGGGGGAATTTTTCTAACCCCTTCTTAGCTTCCTCTCTCTCCTATTTATAGATCCATAGGAAGCCGAGTCACCAAGTATGGGTCAGATTATATGATTACTGTTAGGAAATCTTGGTGGAGTATAGGCGCCGGTCATGTCTACACTGTCACTGTGATAACTATTGGAGGTGTCTCTATACTTTGGCACTGTGGTGTAGTGGTTGGGCCTGTCACTGTAGCAGTAAGGACCAATCATTGCGCCGGCTTGTCTGGTGAGCTGGCTGCCTGTCCCATCGTATTTCGACCATGTGCAAATATGGTCGAAGGGTTTCTGCTGCGATGTGTTAGTCCATCCTCGAGGCTTTGTCTGGTGTCGAAGCTTCATCTTCAGGGGATCTCTGGAATGTCTGTTTTGGGGATTGAGTAGGCTTCGATATATTCGGGTAGGCTACGAAGTAGACTTTGAGTGTCTGAGGGGGTCGTGTCATCGATGTAAACCTCGGCCAACTTGCCAAGCAAGGGTTTGAGTATGGTGGTGACAAGGTGCTGGTAAGTGACACCCGTATTTTTAAGGCCGAAGGGCATGACGTTAAAATAGTAAAGGCCTTGTTCAGTAATGAAAGAAGTTTTAAGTTGATCTTCGGGAAGGAGGGGAACCTGATTGCAACCCGAGGCTGCGTCCATTATAGACAAACGCTCATGACCAGCAGTGGAATCAAGGAGTACTGAGGTGATCGGGAGGGGGAAGTTATCCTTCGGTATATGCTTGTTTAGATCTGTAAAGTCGACGCAAATCTGGATCTTGCCATTTTTTTTGGGAACTGCAGCAATGTTTAATATCCAATCTGCATACTTTACTTCTCTGATGAAGCCCGCGGCTATAATCTTGTCTACCTCATGGTTTACATCTTCTTGAAGGTGTGGTGCCAAGGTACACTTTGTTTGTTTAACTATTATAAAATAGGGAATGAGATCGGGGTGGTAGCATGCCATACTGGGGTCGATACCGTGCATCTCCTAGAACATCCATGCAATGACATTTTTATTCGCTCGAAGGAAATCAGAGAGCTCGAGGCGTTCTGCCTCGTCTAGAAAGGTTCCAATGAATGTACCTCCACTAAAACTGTCGAGTTCGATATAAACAGTGGGTTCGATGGGTGGGGTGGTATCTGTCAAAGGCAAAGGGAGAGAGAGGGACAGTGATTGCTTTGAGCGGCTGACGAGCTTCCGGGTCTGATTGATCTCTGTGTGCTCGCATGAATGGGCGAGGCATTAAGAGCATTTTAAATTTCAAGTGCCTGAGGAGGTGGAAAAATGAAGGGTTTGATGATATGTCGAAGGAATGGCCCGCATGGCATGAAGCCAGTCGCGTCTGAGGATACCGAGGTATTCAAACTTCTTGTCGACGACAAGAAAACTGGCTTGAAATGTGATTGGGCCAGTAGTAACTGGGAGGCTGATTTGGCCAACAGTAACTTTTGTTGCCCCATTGAATCCCATTAATTTGACATTGGCAGCGGCTATGAGGTTAGTTTTCTTCATGGTTTCAACAGTTTGGAGGAATAGGACATCAGCTGCACATCCTTTGTCTATGAGTATTGTGTGGAGGACGAGTTTGTCGACCTTAATCATGATGACTAATGGACAGGAATGGAAAAAGTAGACATGGGATGTGTGACCGTCGATAAAAGAGATTCCTTCGGGTTGAGGGGAGAGGCTTGATCCTGGTAGGAAAGCGGGTAGCATCTTCTGGTAGGTGAGTTTGGAACATTCTGCGACACGCTTAAATTTGCTCTTGGAGCGGCCACTGTCGATGTTGCTGATTTTGATAAAGTTTATTCTGTTGATGTGCACCTCGGCCGAGTCGGCAGTAGGGATGGATTTAGGTTTGAAGTACGACCCGTCAAGGTAGGTGAGAAGGTCGGCAACATGCTGGTGTAGACGACCTACTTTGAGGATGATTTCGAGAGACTGCTGGAGGTCGAAGCATTTGTTAGTGTGGTGAAAGTTTCATTCGTGATTTGCACAGTAAGTTTTGCCTAGTTTGACTTCGATAGGGAAAGAGATACGCAAGATGGGGTCTACCTGTATGTGTGGTAAAAGGGTGCTAAGAGGGGCAGTAAGTGTGGGTAGGACCGGCTTTGGTATCTTTTAACGAGTTTTGGCATTATTATCATTGTGAGGGCATTTGCGGTTCTTAGTCTCCTGTGAGACAGGATAAATCAGGGTTGTAGGGGTAGAAGGTGGGCCTTGTCGAGGTTTATTGATAGCAGGAGTCGAAGGTTGGCCCTGTTTGTGTCACTCGCAGAGGCGCTCAAGTTAGATATAGCCATTGACTTTTGAGAGCATCTCCTCGAGGGTACTCTTTGACATGCCTGTGATCAGGCAAGGCATTCGAGTATGCAAGTATAACATTTATGCAGTCAAGGTTCTCAATTTTTCGGGACTCATCGAGGACCCTCTTGGTGAAGGCTTCAAGGGTTTCGTTACTGGATTTTCTGTAGTTGAAGAGAGTATCAACTCAGACCTCTCTGTCCTTGTTAAAGGAAAACTGGGCGATGAAAAGATGGGATAGTTGCTCAAAGATTCGAATAGAGCCACTGGGAAGGTTGTGGTACCAATGAAGGGGAATATCTGTGAGACTCGTTGGGAAAAGACTACACATTAGGTGGTCGGAAGTAGAGTAGAGGCTTAGAGAATTTTGGAATTCGAGTATATACGATTGAGGGTCTGTGTTATGGTATTTGCTGAGTTTGGGAGCACGGAAATTGGGGGGTATCTCGATAGCGAGAAGATTGGGACACAGGGGATTATTCAGTCGACTCCAAGGGTTTAGGGCTGGGCTTTCGCTGATGCGAATGACTTGTTGGATTTTGTGGTCGAAGTCCTACTGTGGAGCATAGGCAGGATGGGGGGCTCAGGGGATTCGAAGATGGTGAGGTCGAGTATGTGGTATGTATTCGGCACTGCGTTCCCCGAGCCGTTCTTGAGCAGTACGGCGCTTGGGGTGTCTGGAGGAGCGAAGGATGGAGTCAGGAAAATCTTCTATGGGGTGAATCCCGAGATGGATAGAGCCAGCTGGGGGAATAGTACGGGGGATACCTTTGGCACCGGTATGGACTGGGGGTATCTCATGATTTGGTAAGGGTCCCAGGCGGGTCCGGGCAGATACGCACGATGGGTCTGGTACTTGGGATGGTCGAGCAGCTTCTAGAGGCTGTAGTCTCTGCAACTCTTAGACTGTGTTACGTAACTCATAAATTGCCCGGTTCTGTCTGTCTACATCGTCCAAGCAATGATTCCGTTCAGCTTCAAACACCAGCCGCTGCTTTTCACTCTCCTGGTGAAGTTGTGCGTGGTGGCGCTCCTCCACTTATGCGAATTGTTGAGAAAATAAGGCTATTTGGGTAGCCACTCTGTCAACGGAGTTGCTGGCATGGGTTGAACTGGAACGAAGGGTGGGTGCCATTAAAAAGAATCTGTGGAAGTTGATAACAATGGGAGGGGGAAAAGAAAGGGAGATTGGTAGGGTGTAAAGCACATACGGCACCAAATATAGGGGCCTAACTTTGCGACGAGAGGAAGTTGGCTCCTACACCACGGGGTTTAATCTTCAATCAAAGGAATGCAAGCATATAATCTAGAGCGTGAATGATCTATAGACAATATACTTGTGCGGAGGCCTGGAATGTGACTCTCCACGACCTCTGTTGAGGATATTTAAGTGTATTTATATTTCTGTCGAGTAGTCGAAGGTTCGAGTACTGGGTTTTTATGGGGTGATCGAAGGTAAGCTGCAAAGGGGCAGGGGAGAAATTTTTTAACCCCTCCTTGATTACCCATCTCTCCTATTTATAGAACATAGGAAGGGCTGAGTCACCAAGGTTAGGTCATATTACAAGGGTATTATCCGGATATTCGGCCGTGGGTATAGGCCCTAGAAATGTTGGAACTGTCACTGTAACAGTTCCTGGGTCTGTCTCTGTACTTTAATACTGTAGCAGTGGTTGGGCCTGTCACTGTAGCTATTTGGACCAACAGCTGCGCAATCTTGTCTAGTGAGTTGGCTGTCTGTCCCATCATACTTTGACCATGTACAGATATGGTCGAAGTGTTTCTGCTGCGATGTAGAGTCCATCCTTGAGGTTTGTTCAGAGTCGAGGCTTCGCATTTGGATATTCTTTGGGAGGCTTGTTTGGCCTTGACTTGACTTTGAGACGTTAGAGTAGGCTTCGAAGTAGCCTTCGAGTATCTGTCTGGGGTAGAAGGCTGCGAGCTAGCTACTGCACATACCACTCAACATCAATTAACCGGCTATACCCCATTCCTCATCGCATATGGTTCCAAAGCCGCGATTCCAATAGAATATCATCATCCAGTTATAGATCACGAGCTAACTGACGAAGAAAATGAGTTTTAATTGGCCTACAACATCAATTAGATTAATGAGACTAGGGAACGTGCTATTGCCAACCTAGGTCGATGTCACCATATGCTGGCCAGTTCGTACAATAAATGAGCCTGAAGCCGTACTTTCCAAATTGATGATCTCATCCACAGAGAAATCCCTCAACACAGAAAAGAGGCACATGCTGAGAAATTGGCAAAAAATTGGGAGGTTTCATTCCTAATCACTGGTCTTAATGGTCTGGGATCATATTATCTCATGACCAAGGAGGGAATTTGTATCTCAAATCCTTGTAATACTAGGCGACAGAAACGGTACTATCGTTAAGTCCCTCACTACTCCACTATTAATTCTCGTGTTTTCTATTCCAAAGGTGAGATTTTTATCTCCATACAATGTACATTCTATTCTATTCAATGAAAACTTCCAAGTTTCTCCCACACAACTCTCTACTTACGTAGACAATGCATAGATTAAAACAAAGGTAATACTAGCTTTTAATCGACCTCTATTCCGGTTAAAGCAAAGGTAAAACTCGCTTTCAAACCGCACTATATACATACTCTGCGATTAAAATGAAGGTAATACTAGTTTTCAATCAAATCTACCAGACATAAGATAAAGTAAAGGTAAAACTAGCTTTCATATCTCAATATGGCTATGACAATTATATCGGTTAAAGCAAAGGTAAAACTAGCTTTGATCAAACTCTATACATACTCTGCGATTAAAACAAAGGTAATACTAGTTTTCAATCAAAAAACTCTACCAGACATAAGATCAAGTAAAGATAAAATTAGCTTTCATCTCTCAATATGGCCACGGCAATTATACCTATTAAAAAAAAAGTAAAACTTGTTTTGATCGAACTCTATACATACTCTGCGATTAAAATGGAGGAAATACTAGTTTTCAATTAAAGAACTCTACCAGACATAAGATAAAGCAAAGGTAAAGCTAGCTTTTATCTCTCAATATGTCTGCGACAGATATTTTTTTAGGTTACACATACAACCACTACAAAGGATTCTTTACATCTGTCTGGAGGCCACCTTCACTTTCCCCTATAACAAGAGGGCGATCAACCATAAATTCTCGAGCTCGAATAGCCATAGTGATCCTGCCTTGCTTTACCAATTCAGCAGGTCGAGAACCTAGCTCCGTTTCCATGGAGTACATGCAGTTTCCTCGATATACATCAGCTCTGTAAATACATCATCTATCCAACAAATAGTCGTACAAGGTATCTTTCTCTAACTCAAGCTTTTTCACCTCCTTAACAAAATAGGTGATGACAGCCATTAACATCTCTGAGCGCAATGCCTCGGGCATGACTGTCTTAGAAAAATTTGCTCTCGCCATTTGAATGCTCTCTTTCAGCCTCTTATTCTATGCTTCATGCCATTCCATTCGACTTTCTGTACAAGATATGAGATTGATATGCTCCCTCGCCTTCTCATATGCTTTATTTGACTCAGCCTGGTTCATCATCCTTAATTATGCTACTTGGGCGCAAAGTTCCTCAAGCTCCCTATTTTTACATGCACTTACCCCAGCAGAGGATTGCATCAACAATTCGTCTCTTTTCTTTGTCAAAATATCCTTACCTCTAATCACCCACTCTAACTCCTGTTCCCTGACATGATCAGCATCCAGCATACTTTGGCACTCCCTTAACCGTTCATTTCCTTTTTGTACATGACCTTGCATTCGAGCTACATTTCTCTCCAGCTCTCTGATTCGAGCTGATAGGCTAACCACATACCCTTGAACAATGGAGACCCTAACATCACCTTTATTCTTTCTGGAGCGCTTTCTAGCCTTGAAATTTTTGGTGCTCAAATTGGCTTGAGCCAAATCGGTCTTAGACTATGCCACCCTCTCATTCAACTCATCACATTTTCTTTACACCAACCGGAACTCTATATCTTTAGTAGGTAAAGCTGCAGTCAACTGTTCAACAAAAGTTTCGGAGTTAGATAGATCATCTTGAGCTTTCTTCAGCTCATTCTCTTTCTCAGTCATTTTATTCTTCAATCACTCCAGTTTTCTCTTGGTATTCACTAAATAAGCTCAAGTCAGCTCTTGTTTATTCATTTTGCTGATCATTGGGTCCTTCAGACTGGCCACAAAATGGTGTAATTCTTTCTCTGACGATTCTAACGCCTAGATACGGTATCAAGCCATGTCAGCCTCCTTACTCTTTTCCATCAGGGCATTATTCTGGCTTTTGAGTTTCGCAGCCTTTTCTTTCGCCTCCGCAAGCTCTTTTTACCCTTTATTAATTTTAGCATCAATCTCCTCGATCTTCCCGGTGAGGTCATCAGCGGTTTGTGTTACCTCAATGAACTTGAAATGTTCCTTTACGTGTTGATCCTCCCTATCTTCATTTGCTTATCTTATTCTATCAAAATCTACCATAGACTCTTGGTTATATCGGTGTGTCCCTTCTTTACTCAAACGAGCTGACTCCAATTTGGTCTTCATATCACAGATTCAATACATCAAGTTTAATTCAGGACACTTACTCAATACATACATCTTATTTCTAACAAAATTTCTATTATTTGACATCTACTGTGTGAAACTGCTTCTAAACTTAAGGTTGAATTATGATCCCAATTCGATGAACAATAACATATACTTATAATTCCAAGGTACATATTCTTTATATTCTAACTTTTTCAGCACTTTGATACTATCTATGCACAATTGAGTACCATTGCCCCTAAACTGTTACAAAGTTTTTGGTCTGCCTCTATGCTATAATTTTTAATTGGTTGCTCTTGAGTAATGAAGCATACAAGTCAAATATTTCTTGCTCTTTTCTAACCTGTAACTCCACTTGCGAAGTCAACAGGGACGCTGAGGTGTCTTTTTTCTAAGCAAGCTCATTCTCTAATTTTTTTTCTGAGGCGCATATCCTTGCGTTCCTACAAATAAGGTTTACAAGCATAACTTAGCCTACATATATTTATTCCACATTTATTCATACAATTACATTTCACAAACTCCTCATAATCACATAACCAAATAGTCAACAACTTTACTCTACCTTCCCATTCACATTCTCTGGGTTGACATCATCATCCCCTTCGTTCTCTCGCACAGTCTGGGGTGAAAATCCATTCAACCCTCTCATAACACTAACTCCATCATCCTCAACCTCATTCTCTTTAACGTAGGTATCCTTCATAATATCATTCACCTCAGTTTTGGAGTACCCTATTTTTAGAAGGTGGCGCCCAAGTCTATCAAGCAAGATTACCTCTTCCTCAAAATTCTTTCTTGCATCTGCCATCAGGTCGTTTATCTCCACCTTTTGCGTAGCCTTCACAGAGTCGAGTCACTTCTCCTCCTTAGCCAAATAAAATTTTAAACGAGCTACCTTCTTCTCAAGCTTGGCATTCCCTTTCTGGAGCTCGGCCTTCTCTACATACATCTCGAGGCAGATCCCCTTCATCAAATGGGCAGCCTACAAAAATAACACAATTATTGACCACATTGTTTAGCTCAAACTGCAAAATAGAATACATGAGATATTCAAATCCATAAACTTACCATTTTGCTCATCTCCTCCTCACCATTACGAGCTGCAAGCCTTGCCTTTTCCTCTGCCGATTTCAACTCGTCTTCCTCGCCAGGTCGAGTCTCTGTGACGTTCGCCCTAATCAGCTCGGAAGAAGGACCTACCCTTCTTTACTTCGTCTCTTCCTCGACCTTACCACTCCCCATGGTACCGAAGGTCGAGCCACGCTTCAACATCCTCTTCTTTGGAAACGCCCGCGATAACTTGCTCGACGTAGTGGTCTTCGGCACATCTACAAAATCCATTCCAGAAGCCTTTGGCAAAACCACTTGTCTCTCTCTATCAGCTCCCCTCTTCTTATTAACACCAACACCTGTCATTAGCCTCGTTGCTTGAGACTTTTGAACTTTCTTGGACCTGCTGTTTGCTCGCTACTTTATACTAATGCCAAGTTCTTTCAGTACAGCCTCGAGATCAGCCCCTTCTTAAGCAATAGTATCTTACATGGACTTCTTCCTCTTCACTTGAGATGAAGGACCTATCAAGCAACAACCCATTATCAACAACAAATCAATATTCAATTTAAACATTTCAATATTATACTTTATTATACTTATTTTCTTCACAGTTCAACACAGAAGTTCCATGGGTTCTTCATCATCTCTCTGAAGGCAATCACCCTCTACCCATATTACATTATCGTTTCATATTCGACCTGCCAAATTCAGATCAAGGAAAAGAGGTTGAGTCAAACTCGCAAAAAAGAATGCCCCTCCACTTCTATAATAGTTTTTCACGCCATAAAGCTGCAAGACGTCTCCAGGAGATATCTTTCTCTCAACCTCATTCTCCTCCCACAACTTATTCAAAAACTCACAAACATTTATTACCTCCCACATATTGCAGTTCAACTGAATTGGAGATGCCCAATTGATATTCATAATCCCTTTTGCAAGATTGATAAGAGGCAGACTCAAACCATTCTACAATTGGGATAGGTAACACAGAAAACCCACTTCCAGGTCAGCCTGGACGTTTCCATCATAATACTCTAAGGAGATCGATTCATCTAACCCCCTATCTAATTTCTCCTTCAATAAATTAGCCAACTAAAAGAAATGTTCCTCCCCAGATCCTACCATACAACTGTTGAACTGCCTACCGGCATGATCAACGAAATTTCCCCATCTTCCCCCTACAAGAGCTTTGGCTTTACAAAACTCTCTAAACACATAAGAGTTTGGAGAATATGATACAAATTTTCCAGGGAAATCTGGAAATTGAGCAATTTCTACTTCATCCTCCCTATTGGATACTACACTTTCAGACTCATCCGAACGACCGGAGGTCGAGACCTCCAGAATAGGTAAAGTCTCCATATCAACTACAACTCTACAGATGAGATTTGATTTTGTGCAAAACTCCTCACGCTTGACATACATACAGGTCCAAGTATTCTATCATTATCTTTGACTTATACACAGATACCTATATCATTCATATCTTTTTTTACAAATATATCTAACGGATTTTTATAAAGTTGCTACAAATAGTAATTTTTAGATTTAAATACCATCAAAAATAATAAACTTTCAAAAGAAACAGATTCAGAGTATCATAAATTGTCTACTAACCTTCGATATCGGAATATGGATCTGACGTTGCGCCAAATCGTTCCCTCACAATACTGCTATATAACCACCTTTGTGAGTCAGTCTTTGCAACCCTCTCTCACTTTTATTGTTGATCACCCATGATTAATTTCTTATAAAATTCTCTGCTATTTTTTCTCTTTCCTCTCTCACTGTTCTTTAAATTTTCAGAAGTTGATAAACATTTGAATAAAGAAGATGAAGCATTATTTATATTTTATCTATCTAACTGCTAGCAATTACTGGAACTCGCACGAGCCGCCCATAGTTTTGGAACTGAGGTGCCCCTTCCACGATTAATATCAGACGTCTTACACCTTTTCAATGAAAACACCTTCCCGACATTGCCACTAGCCCTATATTTTAATATACTTTCATCTTCCTTACCCAAATATCCCTCTGACCTTCTCATACTCATCATGACTCAATACTTACACGCAATCGAACTTTCCCTGCTAAAGCATAAAAGAAAAAAGAAAAAATGCCTACTTTTTCTATTCTAGCTTCTACTACTTAAAGAAGTACAAACGCTATTTCCAAAGCTCTCACAATTTAAAATTCAAATTTTGTTTTCATAACAGTCGCAAATAACATTTACAATAAAAGGGGTGTGATTCAAACTCCATTCTCATTACATTTTTTAAATAGTTATTCAACCTCATACAATTCCGTCCCTCACATATAATTACACCTGAAATAACCCAGATGTCATGGGGGGCTACATCTGATCAGTTTGCCTCCAGCAATCCTGACATCTTCCAACTTGATCTCTTCTTCTACAATTAGTCTTATTGTCTCTTTTCTAACAGAAGTGTCCATAATCAATTCTCGGAATAGCTCCTCGTAGATGTGACACCCTTACTCAAGTTCCCTACCCATTCAGTCTAACCCTTCAAATTGAGACTCGGTTACTAGTAAGTCAACATCATAATCTAACAAGCTAAAAATCTACTCCCGTAGTTCAGCTATCTTTATCGCCAACCATCCCTCAGCGGCATAACGAATTCTCTCAGATCGAGTCCACACCATTTCTATTTCTTCCACCTATTTAAAGCTCATTTCCCCTATTTATATAATTTTCTAGATCACTTTAAATCCCCCACAATTGGAATTTAAATTATGTTCTTTCACAACAGAAAACCCAAGTATCCTAGGTAAAAATTATTTAAACTTATATATCAACATCGACCCCAGTAAATTCGGCCTACTCCATCTCGAACTTATTTTCTCCTGATCCAATATTTCAGAGTGACCTCCCTGAGCTCGAATTTCCAATTTCTATATATTTTAAGTCTTTTACAATTATCTCTCCTAATAATTCTAAGTTATTCAGTTCGAAAACAAATTCTTACACATTTTTTATGTTACAAACACATACTCACAACTCAATTGCAATAATATACTTTTTAGATCCAACCTTATATATTACATTTTACCCTCTATTTGTAAATCTTTGAATTACTCATAGCTCTATTTCAATCACAAGATTAACTTTATTTGTCAACACAGAGATTGAATAACCATTTTTTATTAAGATTGAATTACAAGTAGTTTACGGATAGAAAGTCTTTCAAGTACTCCAAAATACCAAATCCTTCAGTTTATCTGACTTTAGTGATGTTTTACTCCACAAATCTTCTAAAGAAAAGTAGGCATTGAAAATCACTAGATGTCCTTCTACCTTCACACCATCTTACTCTAACCAGAAACTGGGTTTCGAGAAAGTCTGGGCATAAAAGCAGAAATAGTCAGTGCTTGAACCAACTCTTCAAACAGAAGGTCTTCTTAGAGCTAAGAAATGATGATTGTGCAGAAGCAGACTTCTAATCTCTGCCTCCCTTCTCTACTACTACCGTTGCCTCCTCTATAACCACCACCATCAGAGAGTTCGTAGAGGTAAAGAAGGCCCGACCTTAGAATCCAATCTTGGGCAAGATACCGGCGAAACTGCCCCCCAGTTACACCGGCCCCCAAATTTGTCTCCTTAACCTTGTTTTTCGCAAGGATGCTTAGATACCTCCAACGTTGCTCACCAGTTAAGTCGACGTAATAAAATCTCTACATAGTGTAAAAATATTCTTCAGGTTCAACTGCTTCCTCTTTCGCCATACCCTGATTCATCGGTGGAACGGGAACGGGGGTGGGCATCTCTAAGGACTGATCATCAAAATATCTCAACTTAAACTTCTGCATCTCAGCAGAAATTCTCTCCTCGTAAACCATTCTCCGGGTCTTCACCATTATCAATCTAGACTTCCAAAGAATTTTGTAACAAACAACGTACTTTCAAGAATCCTCGGTACAAGTATTATTTATATAACCCTAATATTTAATGTGCAGGTACGTTTCCCATGCATTATCATTCAAAATAGAAGAAACTCTCAAAATCTCAAACATCGCATACATCAATATTCCCATCATCATTCAATTCAAAAAAATATGCCCCCATAAAAATATACACATTTTTCATACAGTCAAATCTACATTAATACATCCTTTCTTTTTAAATTCCAAAAACCATATACCCACAAATTATTTTTCATCCAAAGCCACTCATGACTTCAGTTACGAGGGGTGATTGTAGGGACCTATCCTTCGATCTAACCGAATTCAAACTATTTCCAATTCAATTACCTCCATATCAGACCCATGCATTTTACACGTGATATAAACTGTAAGCATTGACAACTACACCAACAACTAATGAAGAAGGAACGTGGGTCGAGCACAACATAAAAACATGATCAAGTCAAAGACACCGGTCTCTGACAATCTTATCAGTTATTCAGTCAACTGCTACTTACCACATTATTCGGAGAATGTGCTTTAGCACGATAATAAATTTTTGGCAAGGCCTATATAAAGGAAAAGTTCCAGAAGTGACAAGGACAAGAAAAGTATATTAAAAATCAACAAGGAAACTATATTTTCTAGATTCTCAAACACCAAATCTCTTATTTACAAGATTAAGTATTTCTAGCTCGAGAGATCACTTGTAATAAGATATCAGCCTTAAGCTATAAAAGTTACTGTTACTAAAACCCTCAACCCGAGGCCGTAGTTTTTTACCTATTCAGAGGTTTTCCACACTAAATTACCTGTGTCATTTATTACTTTACATTAATTTTTATCACAAGAACATTGGTGTAAGAGCTAATTCCGAGCCATTTTGAGCTTTCAAAATATTAAGCCATTATATTTGGCACTGTCTGTGGGAAAGAAGACATTTCCACGGTATCCTAAGGCATACATTTGGCGCTGTCTGTGTGAAAAATCGTTAAAGTATACATCGATGATTTACTCTACAAAAGCTTACAGAAGAACGATTATATATCAGATCTAGATACGGTCTTCCACATTTAATGCTCGTATAGGATGCGGCTCAACCCTGATAAATGTCAATTTGGAGTACACTCGGGTAAGTTCCTGGGATATCTCATTAGCAAAAAAGAGATTTAGGCCGACCTAGATTAAATTCGAGCTCTACTCAGCATGCCATCTACGATAACAAAAAAAGAAATATAGAAGATCGCTGGCAAGATAACAACTATCAATAGGTTCATTTCTAAGTCTTCAGATCGATGCAGTTGGCTATTCTTGTTACTTCGAGGATGTGCTATTCGGGGAAAAATTTTCCCTAATGAAGAGATTGATTGGACAGAAGAATGCGAAACAGCTTTCTGGGACCTCAAAACCTATCGGGGGAAGTCTCCCATAATGAGCACCCCGATTGATAATGAAGAATTGATTATCTACCTCTCTATTAATGAAAACTCTCTTAGCCCGATTCTTATTTGACTTGAAGGAAAGGTTGAAAAGATGGTAAATTTCATTAGTAAAACACTCACTCCAGTAGAAATTAGATATTTCAAGATCGAGCAACTCCTTCTAACCCTTATTTACACTTCACAGAAGCTCAAGCATTACTTCCAAGCTTATTCAATTAAAGTTATGATGAACTACCCACTGTGGGAAGTACTATCTAATTTTTTTTAGAAGAGTACAACAGTGGTCTATCAGTTTGGGAGAACAAGATATCAAATTTGAACAATGCCATTCCAAAAAGGATCTAGTAGTTACCTATTTTCTAACAGAATTCCCTATAGAAATCCAGACTGGGAAGAACACGATCCTGATCTCATAGATGAACTAATAGAAGATCGACCTATTAAACCCTTTGATGAATGAGCTGAATAGGTTACGAAAAAGGGATAGAGATTTCTTTCAGATAGCTCAACAGGACCCGCATGGTCAGGTATCGGAATTATATTGATTACTCCATCAAACGATAGAATCGAGAAGTTAATCAGCTTGGATTTTGAGGCATCAAATAACGTCATAGAGTACGAAGCCTTAATCTATGGGCTTAATTTAACACTAGAACTTGAGGTTTCTGAGCTGTCAGTCTATACAGATTCATTCCTAAAGGCCAACTATTACTTCGAACAGTGCAAGAAGAATCGCAAAATGATCGACTATTCAGCCCTCGTTTCTGACAGGATGAGCACCTTCATAAAAACTACCCTCAAATATTTACCATGAGGTAAAAATAGACATACCAATTCTATCACTTACTTAGCAAAGGTTTTGGGTATAGAAGCATCATACCTCCTGATCGAAGTAATCTTACCCTCATCATTGATCTCCTATTGGTATGCGCAATCAACACTGAGGGCAATGAAGAGGAGGACAACGATTGGAGAAATCCTTTTATCGCCTATCTCGGCTTGAAAAATGAGTGTGATGGGCTCCTTCTAGAAGATCCAAGACAATGTAGATAATTGATTGAAAATTCAAATTATTATACAGTTCATAAAGGAACTTTATACTGAAGATCAGTGACAGGGCCTTATCTTAAGGGCCTTTCCAGGCAACAAGCAGATGGAATTCTTAAAGACTTACATGAAGCAATTTGTGGCTACCATGCTGCAGGTTAATTACATGCAAACTGAGCAATTACCCGTGGAGTATTCTGGCGAGGAATGCGGAAATAAGCGAAAGAGTACTCGCAAAAGTATGACTCATGTCAAAGACATAGACACATGATACGAGCACCTGCACTAAAAATTTATGCATGTAAGGTATTTTGGCTTGTCAAGAGATGGGCACTCGATTAAATGGGTGAATTCCCCAATACTCTGGGTAACTGAAAGTTATGACTTGTATCAACAAATTATTTATCAAAATCGATAGAAGCAGTTCCCCTTTGTCGAACACGAGAAGAAGAAGTCATCTCATTTATTTAGGAGCATATTTTCACACGGATTGGATGCCCCTACCTAATTCGGATCGATAACGGGCCACAGTTTGTTAGAGAAAAAGTTGCAACTATTCTCAATAAACATAACATCATTTATTGCCCATCCAATCCTTACTACCCCCAAGGAAATGGACAGGCTGAAATCACCAACAAGATGATAGTAGATATAATTAAGAAGATACTCCAATCATAAAATAAAGGAAATTAGATAAGCGAACTGCCACATATCTTGTCGACATAACAAATTATGCCAAGAAAATCCATAGGATGCTCCCCCTTCCTCCTTGCTTATGGCATTGAAGCCGTCATCCAAACAGAATACCATCAACCAATCAAAGATCATAAGCTAACATACGAGGATAATGAGTTCGAACTAGCGTGCAATATGAACTGGATCGATGTGACCCAAGCTCGAGCTATTGCCAACCTAGGTCGATATCATAATATGCAAGCCAACAAGTATAACAGAAGATTTCTAGGCTGTGAGTTCTAAATCGACAATCTTGTTCTCGGAGAGATCCCCAAGAATAGAAAAAAGTTACATTCCAGGAAGCACACAGAGAATTGGGAGGGTGCATTTCTAATCGTTGGCCGAACTGACCTCAGATCTTAATACCTCATGACAGATAAAGGCATCCAAATATCAAACCCTTTGAATAGTAGGAGATTGAAATGATATTATCGTTAAAATCTAAGTTCCTTAGTACAGGATACCTCTATTCTCCATTTTTACATTCTAAAAGTGAGATTTTAATCTCCAATAGTGTATATATTCTGCTTTACTAAATGAAAACTTTCAAGTTTTTTCCAACATTATTCTCTACAGACATACAAGTAGTCTCCACTAAATCTCAAAGATTAAAGCAAAGGTAAAACTAGCTTTCATTCGAATCATATATACAAATATCAACGATTAAAACAAAGGTAATACTAGTTTTCAATCAATGATCTCTACTATCTCTAAAAGCTTAAGATAAAGTATAGGCAAAACTAGCTTTTATCTCTAAATATCTACACTACAGAACCAACAAATCACTTATACATGTTTTTCTTATAGAGGGTCACCTAAAATTTCCCCAACTATTAGAGGTCGTAAAGCATTAAATCAAGCCGCTCGAGCAGCTACAATGCCTCTTCTTTGCTTAACTTGGATAGTAGTAATGGGGCTTATATTTGCTGCCATCGAGTTCAGGCAATCCCCTCAATCTATTTCGGCCTTACAGATATAGCCTTTCATTATCAAACAGTCATGAAAGGTATCCCTTTCGAACTCCAATCTCTTTACCTCTTTTACAAAATAAGCGATTACTGCTATTACCTCCCTAGAGTACACCTCGTCCATGGAAATTCTATGTCGGTTTGAAATGGCCAACTTAGCAAACTGTACCTTTAGTATCTTATGATGTTTATCCAAATGTGCGTAATGGGCATTTGCTCGCTTCAAACATTCCTCTAAGTCTGACATAATATTAGTCAACTCCGATACCAATCCCATTAACTTCTCTTGATCAGCTCATTTTTTCTTTTTTAATGCCTCAAGTTTGCTGCAAAGCGCTACGAACTCCATATCATTTGCATCACGTCCCCCAACACTAGTATTCTTCCACATCTCATCTTTCCTCTTGATCATTTTATTCAACTCTCTCTCTCGTTGAGGTGAGAATCCTCTAATCTGTAGCCACTCTCTCTAGCTCGTTCATTCGCCTTCTTTTTGGCAGCACGAATAACAACTAGATCTGCCTCCAACTCATTAATTCGAGCCTGAGTCATTTCCATATCAACCTTTGCCTTCGCTACCTCTACCTCATTCTTTATCTTCTTCAACTTCCCTCCAACCTCGGCCTTCTTACCATGCAAATTTGCCAACTCCGCCTTCAACTTTGTCATTCGCTCATTTAGTTTGTCACATTGACTTTGGTTGACCTGAAGATTAATATCTTTTACTTGCATGGCCTCACTCAGCTTCTCCACTTTACTTTCGGTACTCGCTAAATCAGCTCGTGCCTTCATTAATTCATTTTCCTTCTTATCCACTTGACCCTTCAAACTGGCAAGATTGTCTCGCAGCTCTTTTGATTTCAACTCTAACATTCTGAAGTGATATTGTGCGACATCCACATCTTTACCTTTCGCCCCCAATAATTCTACCTTACTATTTAACTTTGCCACTTCATTTTGTACACTAACAAGCTCCCCCTACAGTGTTTCATTTTCAACATCTTTACTTTAGATCTGGCGGGTTAGTTCATTCACAGTCTTCTCCACCTTTGCAAGCTTGATCTCCACTTTGACATACTGATCCACACTATCTTTACTTGCCTCTTTCATCCTATCAAAATCGGGCTTACATTCATAATTTCATTCATGAGCATATTCTTCACTCGTTCGAATAACTTCTAACTCGGCCTACATAAACAACTCGATTAAACAATACTCTACATATATGATCAATAAATTACAATTTACTATTCACATATCTACTGACAATTCTATCAATCACAAGCCAACAAAATAAAATGATACTTAACCCTCCAGTTATGAAATTATCTCACACTGATGGCCATAATATCTACATCTCAAAATCTGATGACACCGTTGATTCTCTAATATTTCAAGGTACATATTCTCTATGCTCTCATTTTCTCACATTCCAAAACGATCTGATTATTCTTCTTGAATTACTTTCATTCGCTTTATATGATATGACAACCTGTAAAGAATTCCACCTAACATGATTTTTATCTGCCCTTTTACAGTACTTTTCTCTATTCTCTTATGCCAACTCTAAAGATCTAGTTACATGACAAACAAGTTAAAAAATTTGAGCTATTTTCTAACCTCTAGCTCAGTGTGCAAAGTCAATAGAGCTGCTGAAGAGTTTTTTTCTTTAGTGAACTCTCTCTCTAAATTCCCAATTCAGAGGCGCAAACCTTTAAGTTCTTGCAAATCAATACTTACAACATCTCTTAAACTACTCCATAATTATCCTCTAAATATATTCCATACAATACCAGTATTTAATTGACAAAACAAAGCTTCAATGTTTACTCTACTTTCTCATCTTCATCTCCCTAGTTCTCTAAATAAGTTCTCGAGGAGACCGCATCCAACCCTTTCACAATCCCTTGAGGAGAGCCGCCTTCAACATCTGGCTCCCCTTCAGCATCGGCCTCCACCACTTCGATAAAATGCCCCTCAATAATAGCTTCAATATCGGGCATGGAGTATCCGACTTCTAGGAGCTTCTGATCAAGGTTGTCGCGAGCAACTGAAACTTCCTCTACATTCTTCTTCGCCTCTTCTGCGAGATCGAGCATCGTGACCCAGAACGAATCCTTCAGGTTTGATATCGCAGACTTACACCAAAAAAGGAACAGTTCAGTTCAAAAATTACACAAGAATCAAACAAAGCAAAGTGTTGATCTTACCCTATAAAGCTTGAACTTCACAGACATGTCTAGACCCTCAGCAACTTCTTGATCTGTTACTCTTAGCTTATTCTCCATAACCAATAGCTCATCCTCTATAGTAGGACTACTCCCAGCCTCCTTCACCTTGTTCAATGAGGCATGAACATCTACCTTTATCTTTTTTGAACTCATTAAGTTCCTATCACTTTTCTCTTAGCATGAGACTTCTAAACTTTTTCTAACCTACTGTTAGCCCTTTTAAATAAGTTTATTTTGAGCTCTCCTAATATAATCCCGAGCTCTGATCCTTCTTGAGCTACGGTATCAATTAGTGATTCCTTTCTTGCCACTTGAGACTGAGGATCTACATAAACACAAGACATTGTTACATACAGACAAAACAATAACACAAAAACAATAATTCAATATCACATAAAATTACTTACTTTTCTTCAAAGTTTTATTTATAAGATCCATGGGTTCCTCGTCCACTCTTTGGAGACAATCGCCCTACACCCATATCAAGTTATCATTCCACACTCTTCCTACCAAATTCAGATTGAAAAATTGAGGTCGAGACAAAATGGGAGAGAAGTACGCGCCCCCAGTCACCAGATAATATTTCACAATATAATACTACAAAACATCAAAAGGAGTTATTCTCCTTTCCACCCCCTTAAGAGCTTACCTTCTATTCAGATTATCACACACATTAATCACTTCCCACATATTCCCATTCAGTTGGGTAGGGCACTCCCCAATGGCATTCAAAATACCTTTAGCAAGATTGTTTAAAGGCACCATTAGTCCAAAATCTAACTGGGAAAGATAAAACAAGAATCCCTAGTCCAGATTACTTTTGACACCCCCATTGAAGTACTCAAGGGTGATAGACTCATCCACTCCCCTCTAAGATTTCTCATGCTCCAAATTATAAAGCAAGACAAAATATTGATCTCTATTTTCAATAGTAGACCCCCTAAACAACCTCCCAGCATGTTCTATCACCTTAACCCATATACCACCTTGGCTACCTTTAATTTTGTAAAACTCCTTGAAAACATATGAATCTACAGGATATGGTAAGTAGTTACCAGGGAAATCTAGGAACGCTAAGTTATTCTTCTCATATACCTCTAACTCTACTGTATCCGAGCTCTCCGATATTAGCTCGCCCACCAAAAATTCTACAATATCAAATCCTATAGGTATATCATTAATCAAACGACCAGAGGTCAAAGTCTCCATATCAAGATTATGCTTGAAATTGAGGCTTTTATCTAAAGAGCTTTCACACACCTCTACCTTCATACAGGTCCAGGTATTTCAATCAAATTTCTTTATATATATATAACTCATTCTACAACATATATGTTCTTCCATACAAAAATCCAAATTACAACAAGAAAGCAACTTTTTAACAAATTTCGTAATATAGCAAATTTTTTGAAATACGAATATACATAAAAATCGTAATTTTCAAACCCTACATATATGCTTCTTCTACATCACAAAACAAAGGGAAATCAATAAAATCAACCATAACCCGCTAACCTTCAACGTCATAAATTGAATCAGAAATATCACCCGCCTCCACTTTCACAACAGTACTGTGCAAACAAAGTTTTTTCTCAATCTTAAAAATGGCACGAACCTTTCCATTCGGGCAGCGAGGACTATTTTCATTTGCTCTCTCCATAAAATATTTGTAACCTAATTTTTCTTCTCTCTCTCTAGATTTTTGTCTCACAATTTCTTACAAACGTTTGAATAAAGAAAAGTAGGGATTATTTATACTTTCTTTCACTAACCGCTGGCAGTTATTCGGTCTCACACAAGCCACCCTCGGTTTTATAACTAAAGTGTCCCTACTACTATTCCTGTCAGACAATTTGTACCTTTTGGGTAAAAAAGCCTTTTCATCATTACCCCAAGCCCTATATTTAATTGTATCTCCCTTTCTCTCATACCTAAATCTCTCTCATACCTTCCCACACTCATAATGATCAACTACACTTATACGCAATCAAACTTTTCCCCAAAATCAATGTTTATAATCTGATTCCTAATCTACTATCCTGTTACTTATACAACTTCTAACATCATTTCTAATGCTACACAATTTCTAAATTCAAATACTTCTTTTTAACAACATCTACAATAAACAAGGAGAAAATTCATAATAGAAGTATTATCACTCTATATCACCTATATTTATTCAAACTAGCCAGAGTTTGAAATCTCAAATGTAGTCATACATAAAATAACCAAGATTCCCTGGAGTAACCCATATGATAATTGCATTCCCTATAATCCTCTCATCTTGTTCAGTTATTTTATCGAGGGCAATCACTTTTATAGTAGTTTTACGAGCTTTAGACTCAACGATCAACTCATAAAATACCTCACACCAAAAGTGACACCCAACCTCATTCTTTTTTGCCCTCGAAGTCAAACAATCAAACTCTATTGCAGATTCAGGCAAATTGACATCATAATCTAACCGCCCAAATATCCACTCACAAACTTCAGCTACTTTTATCGCTAAATGCTCATCAGACGTATGCCGAGCTCTCTGAGAACGAGTCCTCACCATATTTCCTCCTTTAAACCTCAAATTTCCTGCCTTATTTATACATACAAATTACGATCACATACAATCCCCCCGATTCGACATATAGAATGATAAGCACCAATTCCTCTTATCCATAACTATGAACCCTCAAATCATGCTAGAGGTTTATTTAATTATATCTTTTTAGAGCGAACTCCATGAATATCTCTTATTTGACAAAATATTTTTTAAACTAAATTTAAAGCTCTATCAACTATTTTACCTGCATTACACAATATATCCAACAGTTTGAATTCTTCGTTACAAGGTATTACATTATACACAAGCTCAACCTATGAAATTTCTTTCAATTAAATATAATTAGATGTTTTTTGCATTCAACATATCTATCTACAATTTGTATCACACATAATTCTGTCTATTGTAATTTTAATTTACAATACAAATTTTTAATTCTTTGTATCAACACAGTATTTCTGTAATTTTTTTTCATTAGCTCAAAAATTCCTTACAAAATACTTTGCGGAAATCATAATATTTTTGATACTTCCTACAAATCGAGCTACAAGTTATAATATTTATCAAAACCAATAATACTTTCAATTTGAGCACTAGAGGATCTTCAACATGAAGCAATTTGGTAAGAAAATATAGAGGGTTGTAATAGAGGCCTATTTCCAATCTGAAGATTTGAAACTACCACCACTGTCTCTTCCTCTGTAACATTCACCGCCCCATAAAGGCAGAGAAAGAAGAATGGATCACCTCTTATAGAACCCAATCATTTGTAGGATAGTGGCAATACTTCCTAGGTCGTGCACTGGCTTCTTCATCCGCCTCATAAATGACATCCTCTCTAAAAAGACGATAACATACCTAGCACTGCTCCCTTGACAGAATCATATAATAAAACTGTAACATCTGATAGTAATCATTCTTAGTTTCCACTACTTCCTCCTTCGACATCCCATAGTATGTCGGAGGAACAAGTATGACAGTGGGCACATCCAACGGTTGGTTTCCAAAATACCAAAACTGAAGCTTATATACTTCAGCCAGAGCTCTTTTTTCGTATACTTGACTCATGGTTGTCACCACCCTCAATACAAAAAACTCTCAGAGAATGTTTCTAGAGACAGAGTACTTTCACAGGGATACCCAGTAATAAAATATCAAAAGTACTTATTGGAGTACAATATTCAATGTAAATAAGGAGTCCCAACGTAGTCATCATTCTAAACAGTAATTACTCGGAAACCCAAAAGCCAAATACCTCAATCCTCTCAAACTCCATCAATACCAAACCCAGTCTTCAATATAACAGTTATAATTTCAAAATTATTTTAGTTCAATTGTATACCTTTCCAAATTCCAACACGCCAACATTCAACGGATGTTTCTCAACTAAAGCCACTTGTGCCTTCAGTTGCGAGGGGGTGATTCAAAGGACTTGTCATAGGAGCTGTGCTAACCTCGAACTACCTAAATACCAGATTCACATATTATACACGTGACTTACACAATCAGCAATGACACCTGGACTATAAACTGATTAAGAACGTGGATTGAGGACTACAGAAAGGAAGAACAAGTCAAAGATACCTGTCTCTCGCGAATTGGCAGTTACAAGTCTAACTGCTACTTGACCACATTCTCAGGGGAATGTGCTTATACACGATAAAAAATTGAAAGATCTATAAAAAGGATGAGTTCTAGAGGAGAGAGGATGCAGAATTCTGCATTTTGAGATCAAGTTTTCCTAGCTCAAGAGATCATCAACTTGTAATCAATCATCAGCCACAGGCAATAAAGTTATAGTTACAAACCCTCAAGTCGAGGTCATAGTTTTTTACCTATTCAAAGGTTTCCATGTTAATCACCTGTGTCATTTCTATATTGAGTTATATTACTTCTTGTCACAGGAAAATTTGGTGTAACATCTGATTTTAAGCTACAAGGAAATTAGACCATTATACTATGTATAATTATTTATAATATTTGGCTTTTTGATAGCATTCTTTTAATACCATTATAGTTTCAATGATACTCATTAATGTTATTGCTCATCTCTAACGTAACATTTAGTGCATGCTAAGTATAATTATTTATAACATTTGGCTAATGTTATTGTTATTTCTTTAATAGTATTTGGTGACTGATGTTCTTTAACTCATATAATAAAACATAATCAAACTAATAATGATTTTATCTGTACTAGAAAAACTAAACAAGTCCAGATGGACTCGAACCATCATCCTCTAAAAAGTTTGAGTGCTCCACAATTTTGAGCTTATGGAATCATAGACAACAAAAATAACTCATATAATTACTCTATCTCAAAGAATATAAATAGGAACTTAAAAAGTGCATTACATAATGTTTAAGAATCTAAATGAAAGTCAAAATTTACATAAAATAAGCATAAATTGCAAACATACCTCACTACAGTTTAAAAAAGGCAAAATATCAATGACCATAATAATCCTAGTCACCCATGCTCCATGTACTCTCAACGCATAAGCCGCCTAAAAGCATAAAAAACCTCGAACATTCAATAAAACCTGAACTACATGGGGCATTTGACTTAAACCTAAAGTCAACTTATACAGTCATTAAGAAGTTTAGAATTTTTTTGTAACTAGAAAATAGAAATATTATCAAAACACAAAGAGGGGTCGGGGTGGTCAAAGGTGTATATATCACCTAACCTATAGACTCTTATGTGTTTGCACATAGTACGTCTATAATACTAATCTAGATTTACATTTTTGAGCAGCAACACATGAAACACTTTAAGAATTCATCTTACCTCTCTTTTACAAATGAAAATCTAGGAGTGTATCTTACAATTCAAAATCATAGATCAAATTTAGCAAACAAATGATGTCAATGAACAATACATTTTTTATGTTTAAACTAAGAAAGTATTAATGGTATAAAAACCAAGCACAAGATATTACTAGATATATAAATGTATCCTCATTTCTTACCTTAAATTCTTGGATAGTGATTACAAATACTAGATTGATTTGCATCCTTTTATTAAAGAGCTTTAAAGAGCCCTCTTCTAATAACTAATGTAACACACCATCTCTATAAGTAAAATAAACAAATATTAATGAACTAAGTAATTAGGTCATAATTTGAAAACCATTCAAGATCATAACACAAGAATCATGTATAAGTTGGGCCTAGTAAGTAAAGAAGATACCATAACAAAAAGGAGCATCAGCTGTGTAACACTGAGACTTGTCCCCATCGGTATTTGTGTGCTTGCTACAATATACTGTAGCTATATGGCATCTTCTTAGTCAAATATTATGTATCTCCAAAGTTGATATTTTCTAACCCATGATGCCCCAAATACATATAAAAGAGTCAGTGCTAGGTCTTGTATAGATAAAATGATGGGTACATATCTTTTCTCCATACCAAAAGAAAATAGAGCATTTCGTACTGCAAAATCAACAAATGATCTGGTTTGTACCTGTCCTAATCCAGCCAACATTATAGAATCAATTGTTCATATGTTTATCAAGTAGGAATGGAAGAAGCTAAAGTTTGTAATTGGAGTGGCTCTATGTAGAAAAATAACCCCTATCCATATGCAATTGGTGAATCAACAATATAAGATGATTATGTCCAGTTTACAAGGTCCAGAACAACTTGTAGTAGGATACCCTAAGTTGATGTATGAATAGAAATATATGGAACCGAGTACGAGGAGCATCTCTGACGAGCAAAACTTATTGTTCCAAGTGACCTTTTAATTAGTTAATTATCCTTTAAGATTATAAATTATTAGTTTGTACTCCTGATAAGATTATATAAGGAATACATAAGATAGTAGCAAAAGAATTAAGGGGGAACCAAGTTCAAAATGAAGTATAAGGTAAGCTGATTTTTCATTAAATGGTTTAAGATTCACTAAAAGACAAATCGTTGATTACAGGGTTATGTACAACTATTAACCAATAAAACTTGGTGGATTCGGTGATTATTGACACTCTATTGAATGTGAAAAAATAAGATAAAGTTCATGTTGGAATTTAAAACTCATTTGGCTTTGGCAAACACAATTTGGTGGTCTTTTGGAATATCCAAACTTATCGATAAACCCATTAGCTTACTTCTTCGCCCCATGAGCAATTAAGGAAAATATCCCAACACTTGTTGGGCCTGATAAGCCCCATTTTTTCTTGACAGGGTGCCAGTAACCACATCGAAACCCAACTCTCCAATTCTTGATTACATTGATCAAGGTCATATGAGTATTAAAGTTGCTATAGATTATTTAAAGTCCCTAAATTATATTGAGAGAAAAACAAAACCACCATGAAGGTGCAAAAATTTATAAATATACAAAGGTTTGAGAGGTTTTTAACTCCCATGTCCCTAAAGAAACCAACAAGGGCCTCACTTTCTAGCCAGTTACTATGAGGAGCTTAGAAATTCGATGCTTAACACTAGCTCTATTCATGACTTTCTCATAACAATCGCACAAGACGATACTAGTGGAAAGTTTATGTTAGCTTGTAATTAGGTTTCATCTACAATGTTCTTCTCTTATTATTATTTTTGTGGTGAGCCCTATTTGTTATCTTAAATGGTATTGCTTTAATGCTGATATTGTACTAAAATGAATTGATCATTTATGGATGAATAATATACCAAATTTAAGTTCAACATTTAGTAGTAAAAATCCAATAAAATAAAACATGGATTTGCAACAATTATTAATGCTTTAAGTATTAACGAGTTAAGTAGCTCAAATCGCAAACCCTATCAATAGCTTATCAAGCCCAAACCACCATGACCAATCCCTAAAGAGAGAAATACCTAATTTGTACGATAATTGCCCAAAAGATCTAATTTTATCAAATTGATGATCAAATCAGCAAAACACCAACATTAAGAAGAACAATATGAGATTCATAGTTGTAATTGAGAAGCTTCGAAAGGTTATTGACAATTACCTTTCTAATTGAATTAATACATAATCAAGCCATGGTGAACTCTGATATATATATAGAAAGACAGTATGGCGTAGAGGAAGGGGATATGGGTGAGAGTCGTGGAAGAGTAGGAGACTTCGGAGCCGTTAATTTTATTATTGAATACACGATTTAGTGAGTAAGTTTGAATGAGATCATCTATTTGGTTTTATTTACTATAGCAAGTGCAAACGCTATCAATAGTAACCGCAGATAATGATAGCATGGTAATTGTAATTTTTTTTACTGAAAATACATGTTATAATAACATTCATTAGCATTATGCTATGTATTGTTATAGTTAATAGCATATTGAACAAATTCTATAAAATAAATTCTATCAAATGTAGTTTTTCTTATAGTGCTAAAATCAGCAACTTAACCGTTGGCTTCTTTTTCCTTTGAACTCGCTCGAATGGCTCCATGGCTCGTTCGAACGAGTTGGCTTCTTTTCAAGAGGTTGAATGTCTAGATCCTCCTGGATTACCATCACCACTAGAGTACAACGTATTCACAATTGAATTGGTATTGCTTAACACAATTTTACTACCAATACTTCTTATAGGAGGTCTTGCTGCATCAAGTTTAATTAAATTATGGAATAATAGTCCCTAACTTGATAGGATTACATTAGGGCTACATATCGGTCAGGTTTTTTAAGAGTGCCCAATCCCGACCATGACTTTGGTCGCTTTTCCCATGACCAACCCAACCCAACTTCAGGTTGGAAATTCTTGACCGTGACCAACCCAAAGTTTCCCCATTGATGTTTGGGCAGGCCAAATGACCAAAGGTTTTCGGGTGGTCAATTTGGTGGGTCATGTTTGGCATCATGTACATAAATATACCAATACCAAGTTCCATACAGCCTCATCAAAATGAGCTTCACTTCAAGTTTAAAGTATGCCATTATCATGAGATGCGAGTTTCGTGCTGAGTAAGGAGTGAATCAAACTTTTACAACGACTTCAGGCTCCTAGGTATATGAGAGAAACACCGAAATTAGAGTATTGGAACCTGCTCAATCAAATTTTCTTGAGTATCCCTTGACAGTGGGACATTATTGATTTGTTCATCATTGATAGTTTTTTTCTTAATACCTTCAACATGATATCAGTTTCATCGGCCTTCTTGCCTTTCTTGTTTCCATTAGTCTTTTTTATGTCTTTTTTCCATCAACTTTATACCTCAACTTCTTTCCTTTCTCTCCTACTTTTTTGCTTATCTTTAAGTTTTAGATTCCTTTATTATTCCTCTTTTTGTCATGTTCTCATCCCCGCCTTCTTTCTTTTCCCCTCTTTTTTATCATTACTTACTTCATCGTCTCACTTTTATTATGATATTTGTTCAGTTGTAGAGTACTACCTTCCAAAATTAGGCAAATGAGGACTAGCTCCATGTTTACTACCTCCAAATGTATTATCTCCTGGTGTAGACTTTGATAAACATTCCAAATTTCACCTTGATTCTACAACTGATGGCGTAGTTGAAACAAGGTGGCTTTAAAATAAGAGATACATTCATTCTAAGTACAAATATACTATGGTAAGAAGTATACCTCAACCATTCCTTCACATAAAGCAGCTCCGATATCAACTTTGATAGAACTGCTGCCAATATCAACTTTGATCCTAGGCTTAGGTGCTTCAAGTTCTTTTTTCTAATAGATATCATAAAAATGAGAAAAATCATTCATATAATTAAAAAAAGTGATTTAGAAATGACAGAGAGAAGCAATCTACGAATGACAAGAAATAACAAATAAATCACAAGAAGAAACATAGAAATTACATAAATCTTAAAATAACTTTGACAAATGACAAAAAGGACATAGAGGTTCTATAAATGATAAAAAATGATTTAACAAATGAAAATTAATGAAACAATCTACAAATGTAAATGAACCATGGCCTCTTGCACAAGTTTTCACTGTATGTCAATCTCAGATGGCTCCAAAGATAATATCACCAATATGGGATTAGCAAAAAACTTTTTAAACGACACAATTTGATACCACTTAAAGGATGTGATCCTCCATCCCTGTAGTTTAGGTAAAAAATGTTTGGTTACTTTAATTCTTGAGAACTGTAGGTCAGGAACACAATAGAAACCCATATCATCACAACCCTAGTACATCTGTGTAGTGATAAAGCTTATCTGATATTTTATGACCGGCCGATTGATAATCAGCAAACTCCACTATTTGACTCAATAAAAACGTACAGTTGTTGACCCTAGGGGAATTTATTGAACTTCTTTAGATCATCTACCAAATCAATATACTTTACCTCTAAATTTCCCCCTTTATTTGAGAAGACAAATATTAGCAGGATGTTTAACAAATTTAATTGGAGAACATCATGTGCAAAACAAAACCAGAAAACCTTAGAATGTCAACAAATGGAAAACCATTGAAAAAGATTGGGGAAACAAATAACAAAAGAATGAGAAACCAATGACAAGACTAAAGTAATGATAACACCTTTTGTAGGGACTTATCCCTCGACCACACTCATAATCGAGCTCACAAAGTTTGATTTACATCCATCTCAGGCTCATGCAATTTTAGCACTTAATACTCCCGTCAAACATTCCAACCACCCCCACGAACTACTCAAAAATGTGGGTCGAGCTAAACCCAGAAAACGTTATTTAGTCAAAGACACCTGTCTCCCATGAACTCGTCAGTTATCCAGTCAACCGCCATTAACCACATTATTAGGAAGACGTGCTCTAGCACGACGAAGAGCTGTAGGAGAAGCCTATATAAAGGAAAATTTCCAGAAGAGACAGGGACTAGAAAAATTACTCAAACTTCTTATTTATGACATTAAAAGCATTTATATATTCTAGAGATCACTTGTAATAAAGATATCCACTCCAGGCAATAAAGATACTATTACAAAAATCCTCCATACAAGGTCATGATTTTTTACCTGTTCAGAGTTTTTCCACGTTAAAAATACTTGTCTCCAATTTTTAATTTATATTAGCGTATTGTTACAGGATCATTGGTATGATAGCTAATTCCTAATCATATCGAGCTACAGAATTTGGCCATTACATTTGGCACCGTCTGTGGGAAAGATTGCATTTCCGCGATACCCTAAGGCAGTCTTTTATTTCAATTTTCAACTATGGTTTCTTCCAGACGACAGGCCGCAGGAACTCAGCCCGAAATTTCTGTGGATCTGGGACATCTCGCCGAGTTACGGGCGAATCTTCACACAGGGGCAGAGAAATGCGTTGAGTTCGAACTTTAATTGACAAAAGATCGCGAGTTTCGAGAGAAAGAGCTTGATGAAGAACGGCATGAAGATTAGATGACAACGATGCAGACTGCACTCGAGGCTCTGCATATTACTCAGCAGGCTTCCCCAGCCAGGGGTCACGATCAACTTCTAGAGACTTCTCGCATTTCGGCAAGGGAAAGGTTCGGACCTCGGGGAGTCACCAGTAAAATAATCTCCATAAATTTACCACATGGACCACAACCCTCTATCCATTTGGGGGGTGAACTTCAATCAGAAGTCAGTCGGGGTCACCAGATTCCTGTCCATCAGGACGAAGACTGCAACTTCTCAATCAGATTCTAGTACGAGATCGCTTCAGTGAAGGTATGGGAACTCATCATCCCCTACCAGCATGTCTAGCAATTCAACCAATACATCATTACATCACAAATGAACATATTGATCAACAAATTAAGGAGCTGATTGAGACACAAGTTTTGGGTACTACCGGCGACACCACGACGTTACAAGGAAGTCTGATCACCAAAGAACTATTCGATATGGAAATACCGAAAGGTTTCCATACTCCCCAAATTCATAAGTACAAAGGTACAGATCTGAAGGAGCATATCCAGTAATACCATGATTTATTGGGGTTGTACTCCAATCTCAACCACATTTTCTACTATCTATTCGCCACAAGTTTACTAGAAGAGCCACTCCGATGGTTCCACTCTCTTCCTGTGAAATTTATCTACACAATTGTTCTGCTGCAGAAGCAGTTCGTCAAAATATATGCCCACAACAGAGACAAATAGGAGAAATTGTATTATCTTATCAGTTTTAAGCAGTCACATGGAGAAAAGCTTGAAGACTTTTCAATGAAATTCCTAGAGCTTGCAAGAAAGGTGAATAACCTCGACCAAAAGGCAGTTGTGACCGCTTTTACCAATGCTCTCCGGCTCGATTGAAAAGCCAAGGAATACCTCTTCCTTAACAAGGTTACGACGTTAGAGGAGATGATAACCAAGGTCCACGGTTACGTCAACTCAGAGAGGATGATGTCTGAGTAAAAAAAGTCTACTAAGTTTCTCCTCTCTTCCAAATCCCCACCTGTAGAGCAGACCAGTGTGACTAAGGAGGAACAGGGAGATCACAAGCCCACCAAGGAAAACACTGGGTACCCTCGGAGAAGCAGTCCGTAAAACAAGCCCGTCCTCCCTAAGCTGAACGTCCGAGTTTCTACACTTTTTTTACTACTGTTAAAAGACCCACTCTACCGTGCCTCTCGACCACTGGAGCCCATCGAGAGTCGATCATTTTGCCTACACCATAAGGTAAATCATCATTCTACTGACAATTGCTATGCTGTACAGCGGATGCTCGAGCTCATTTTTAAGGAAGGACGAATGCTTGAATACATTGTTGACCTAAAGTCATACCAAGATGGCAACCATAAGAAACAACTCGAAGTTGTTCAGGTCAACGACAGAGCAGAGGAGAAACATCTCTACTACACGCACCTCAACAACATGATCGAAATTAACTTGATCGGCAATTCCTACCGTTCAAAACGCCGAAGGCTCTTCGAATGCTGTGATCTTACACTTTAAGACAAAGAATCCAAACTTTTTCCCATGTCGAGCAATCGCCGACTTGGAATCTCTTTCGAGGATTGCGATACTAGCCATGTCAAATTTTCATATCACGATACATTTGTCATAATGTTCAAGATGAAGCAATTTTTCATGTACACAATGAAAATCGATACTGAAAGCGGTATTGAAATTCTTTTTCAGAGTACGATCGACAAGATGGGTTTGGATGACCAAGTCATTCAAAGCGACACCGACATCAGCACGATCGACGGCTTCTGGGAGGAGCGTGTGGGCAAGATTATCTTACCTATTACTGTAGGACCAGCTACTATCGATGTTGTTTTCTACGTCATTAATGCCAAATCCCGCTATCTTAGAATCATGGGCCGTTGCTGGATACACAATATCGAAGCAATCGCTTCTACCTATCATCAAGTACTCCGGTTCAAGTACGACAACAATATTTAAGAGATCTGAGGTAGTCAGAAACTTTCTCGAGCTTGTAAAAATACTGTCTCTGCCGTCCTAGGTACTTCAGACAGATTGGCCACAAGCAATTACAAAAAATTGACCACCTCAATGTTCAATCACCTACAGAGGAGCCCACGGATTATATCGGCAATGATGGACCTAACAGAGGCAAATTTATCAAAACTGAGCTGGTTTAGCATGAGAAAGGCGTTCTCATCCAATTCCTGCAACTTAATCGAGATGTTTTAGCATGGTCTTTGGAAGAAATGCCCAGAGTCGATCCAGCTATGGCTTGCCAAAAGTTAGCCATCAACGTCAACGCCTCAGTAGTGAAACAAAAACAACGACGACTTTTACCTTATCTTCGAGATGAAGTTAACACCGAGATCGAGAAATTGATCAAAGTGGGATTCATTCGAGAAGCCAAGTATCTGGACTTGATATCCAACATTTCCGCTGTCCCAAAGATGAACGGAAAAGTCTGCGTTTGCGTAGATTTCACAGATCTAAACAAACATACTCCAAAGGATATTTTTCCTCTTCCCAACATTCATCAAATCCTCGATTCTACTGCTGACCATGATCTCCTATCTATGATGGACGCTGCTTTTGGATATAATAAAATCCCACTTCTGGAAGAAGATATAGAGAAGACAACATTCATCACCAAAAGTGGCCTTTACTATTACAAAGTAATGCCCTTCGGGCTCAAGAACACATGGGCCACATATCAACGATTGATGAATGCTATGTTCAAAGCACACCTGGGAAAAATTGTTGAAGTATACATCGATGATCTTTTGGGCAAAAGCGTACAATCAGTTAATCACATCTCAGATCTCAATACATTATTTAACATCCTTCGATCTTGCAAAATGCGTCTCAACCTTGATAAGTGTCAATTCGGGGTTCATTCTGGCCACTTTCAAGGCTACCTCATCAGCAAGAAAGGGATCGAGGCTGATAAAAATCAAATTCGAGCTCTCCTCGACGTGCCTTCTCCAAAGATAACAAAAGACATTCAAAAACTCGCTGGCAAGATGCCGCTATAAACCGTTTTGTCTCTAAATCTTTAGATTGCTGCCGATGGCTATTCCTCTTACTCCGCGGATGTACCAAATGAGGAAAGGTTTAGCCAACCACTAAAGTCATATAGACATCATAATGCAAAATAACTTTTCAGGATTTCAAAATCTATTTGGGGAGGTCTCCCATAATGAGCACCCCAGTAGGTAATGAGGAACTGATAATCTACCTAGCAGTCACAGATACTTCTCTCAGGTCGGTTCTCATTCACCTAGAAGGGAAAATAGAGAAACCGGTCTTCTTCATACGCAAAATACTCACACCAGCAGAAACAAGGTACTCTAAAATTGAGAAACTTCTTCTCACCTTTGTTTACACTTCATAGAAACCCAAGCACTACTTCTATGAAAATTCTATCAAAATGATGATAAACTACCCACTTCAGGAAGTTTTGTCTAAAAAAGAGAAATCACGAAGAGTGCAATAATGGTCAGTCAGTTTGGGCGAACATGATATCAAGTTCGAACAGCGTCATTCCGAAAAAGGTCAGGCCGTTGCCGATTTCTTACAAATTTTCTAGTGGAGGATCCCGTGTGGGAGGAGCACGACCCGGACCTTACCAAAAACATGCCAGTGAATCCAACCCCCAAGCCATTCGGCGAATAGGCTGACTGGATCACTACGTCAGGGTGAAGGATTTTACAGATGGATCAGCAAGACCCGCAGGGTCTAGAATCGGGATCGTTTTGATTACCCCTTCAAATGATAGAATTGAGTAATCAATCCGCTTGGATTTTGAGTCCTTAAGCAATGTCACCGAGTATGAAGCTCTCATTCAATGACTCGACCTCTCTCTTGAGACGGACTCGACCTCCCTCTTGAGCTCGTTGTCCCCGAGTGCTCAGTTTACACCGATTCATTACTCACCGCTCATCATTATTCCAAACAGTACAAGAAGAATGGGAAGATGGCCGAATACGCAGCCCTTATTGCAGATAGGATGAGTAAGATCGCAAAAGAAACTCTCGAATATCATTCTCGATGGGGGAATAAACATGCCGATTCCATGGCATATTTAGCTGAGGTCTTGGGTATAGAAGCTCGATATCTCCAGATCGAAATCATTTAAACCCCCAGCATTGATCACATATCTGTATGCATGATCAACACTGAGGGCGATAAAGGGGGAAACGACAATTGGCGAAAGCCTTTCTTAGATTACCTCGGTGTCGACAACAAATGTAATGGACCACTTCCAGCAGATCCGAAAGAACACAGATACCAGATTAACAACTCAAAGCGTTACATTACTCAAAGTGGTATGATTTACCGCCTATCCCTTACAGGGCCTTACCTTAAGTGCCTCTCGAAGTCGAAAGTAGACAAGCTGCTCTGCGAATTATACGAAGGAACTTGTGGCTCCCAAGCAATAACTCAAGGAATATTCTAGCCTGGCATTCACAAGCAATCATAAGAGTATTCCCGCAGATGCGACACCCGTCAGAGATATGGAAATATGAAACGCTCCCCTGCGCTCGAGCTCGTGGCAAGTAAGGTCTTCTGGCCATTCAAAAGATGGGCACTAGACCTCGTCGGAGAATTCCCTAACTCTCTCTAGGTAATCACGGCTACCTACTTGTAGCTGCCAATTATTTTAAAAAATGGGTAGAAGCAATTCCACTATGTCGAACCAGAGAAGAATAGGTTATCTCTTTTATCATGAACCACATAATCACTCGATTGGGGTGCCCTCACCTAATTCGAATCAATATTGGACCCCAATTTGTGGGAGATAAGGTCGTAACCTTTCTAAATCACCATAATATCATCCATTAACCATCCAATCCATACTATACTCAAGGCAATGGCCAAGCCGAAATTACCAACAAAACCATCGTGGATGGACTCAAGAAAAGGCTTTACTCACAAAAAAAAGGAAATTGGGTTCGCGAACTACCTCATGTCCTATAGGCGTATCGAACCACTCCCCGATAGTTTACTGGGTATACCCCATTCCTCCTTGGTTATGGTACTGAGGCAGTCATTCGTTCTGAATATCATCATCCAGTTCGTGATTACGAGCTAACTGACGAGGAAAATAAGTTCAAATTGGCTTGCAACCTCAATATGATAGATGAGACCAGGGAACACGCCATCACTAGCCTAGATTGATATCATCATATGCTTGCCAGGTTATACAATATCTGAGTCAGGAGCCGTACTTTCCAAATTAGAGATCTCATCCTCCAAGAAATTCCTCAACATCGCAAAGAGCCTCATGCTGGAAAATTAGCCAATAATTGGGAAGGTCCATTCATTATTACAGGTCTCTCAGGCCTAGGATCATACTATCTTATGATAAAAGAGGGATTCCCCATTTCAAATCCTTGGTACTCTAGGCGACTTTTAAACGGTACTATCGTTAGGCGTTTAACTACTCCATTCTCATGTTTCACTATTTATTTTGCAATTCTAAAAGTGAGATTCTTATCTTCATCCAATGTAAATTCTGAAACTTATCAATGAATTTTTTTTTTCACAATGTCGTTCTCTTCACAAAACAGTCGTCCACATTCTACAGATTCAAGCATAGATAATACTAGCTTACAATTAATATTTTCTAAGTTTGGTCAAGGATATCACTTGATTGGCTTCTGTTACTACATCTCTGTGAAGGTGGTAAGTGTAAAAACTTGTTCCACATCAAAGAATCAGCCAAGCAAGAGATAAGTCAAAGGTAATACTAGTATTCATCTTTTACAACTTGTTTGGTTCACTTCAGTAGGCTGGATTGAGGATAACACATGGTTCAGCTGAATCTTTGCATCTCTGCAAAGGTGGCAAGTATAAAAAATTGTTCCACATTAAAGGCTCAGCCAAACAAGGGATAAGACAAAGGTAATACTAGTCTTTATCTTTTACAAATTGTTTGGTTTACTTCAGTAGACTGGATCGAGGATAACACTTGGTTCAGCTGAATCTTTACATCTCTGCGAAGGTGGCATGTGTAAAAACTTGTTCCACATCAAAGACTCAGCCAAACTAGAGATAAGACAAAGGTAATACTAGTCTTCATCTTTTACAACTTGTTTGGTTAACTTCAGTAGGCTGGATCGAGGATAATACTTGGTGTAGCTTAATCTTTACATCTCTGCGAAGGTGGCAAGTATAAAAAATTGTTCCACATCAAAGACTCAGCAAGGCATAAGATAAGGCAAAGGGCATACTAGCTTTCATCTCTTTCAATATGCCTGTGGCATTTCTATAACTCAAATTAAGTTTCAACTTGGTTTAACTCAACCCACTTCTGCGATTAAAACGAATATGAAATATTTATCTTAAATCAAAGACCTCGCCAGATACAAGATAAGGAATTGGTCATACTAGCTTTCATCAATAACAATGTGTCTGCGAAAATTCTATTTATTTTAGGTCAAAATCATACTACTAAAGATTTTTTTCTACTGATGGAGTGTCGGCAATACTTTCCCCTACATCATCAAGAGGTCTATCTTTCAGTTCACGGGTCACAATAGCTCTACCTTGTTCTATTGATTCAGCAGTTTGAGGGCCCAGTTGGGTCTCCATGGCACCCAGATAGTTACCTAGATCAACCTTAGCTCCACAGGTGCATCCCTTATCTGACAAAGTTTTGAGCAAAGTATCTCATTCTAACTCAAATCTTTTGACTTCCTCTACAAAATATGTAACGATTACCCTTAGCGGGTCATTCCGAGATACACCAGGTACTATCGCTGTTACAAATCTCGCCTTCAACCTCTCGAGGCGTACCTTTAACCTAGCACAATTATCCTTCCATTCAATTATTTCCGCATCAACCTTATCGTGATTAATGACATCTTTTTTCAATTTGGCAATATACTGCACCGACTCAGCTAGGTTTATGGCTTCTAAATCTACTGCACGAGTACGAAGTCCCACAATTTCTGCATTCAACTCTACCCTAGCCAGCAGATCTTTCAACAATTCCTCCTTACTCTTCACCAGCAAGTCCTTTGCTTTGATCTCCCCCTCCAAAATTTTCTTCATAATAAGAGCAGCTTCCAGCTTATGTTGGCCCTCCCTCAAATTCGTATTTCTTTTCTCAACATGCCCCTGAATTCATGATACGTCACTTTCTAGCTCTCTAATGCGACTTGAGAGACTAACTACATCTCCTCGAACTAAAGGAACCTTAACCTCAGTTCTACTTCCCCCAGAGCGCTTTTTAGCGTCAGCTTTCTTGGCACGAGCAATGGCTTGATCCTTTTTAGCTTTAAGTCGAGCAACTCTCTCATTTAAGTCATCGCACCCTCGCTGCATTTCTCGGAATTCCATATCCTTGGTAGGAAGAGTTATTTGCAAATCTTCATCTACGGCCTCTGAAGCCGATAGATTTTCTCTAGCTGACCTCTGCTCATCATCCTTTTCGATGATTTTTAGTCTCATTCGCTCCAGGTCGTTCCTACATCTTTGGAGATCAGATCGACATTGTTCCTCAGATCGTTCTAGCGCCTGAATATGGTATTGAGCCGTGTCAACCTGGTTACCCTTTACAGCTAACTCGTCGACCTGACGATGGAGTTTCACGTCACTTGCTGTGGCCCCGGATAGATTTTCTAATCCCTTCTTAAATTTATAATCATTCTCCTCGGCCTGGAGTGTCAAGTCGGAAACGACCCGATTCAACTTCTCCAGTCTAAAATGTACTTTTACGTATTGATCCTCTCTATTCTCATTCGCTTCTGTCATCTTGTCAAGCTGCTCCGCAAATTCCTGATTGCACACGAGTACGTTGTCCTCACGTACACGAGATGAATCCTGTTCGACTTAGGAGATATAACAAATTTTAGTACAGTTCGATTCGGGATATCTAATGCCTAATATACACATACAACGTTCTACAAGGCTGTATAGTTTATAAACATCTATTTCCCAGTACTTTCAAATTAAAGGCTTGGAGTCCATTCTCAAATGAACATTTCATGAATCTTCTTTCGGCGTACAAGGTACACACTTTCGATATCTTATTATGTATTAATAGCATTGGATTTTTGCTATGCATTCCTATCATATTTACTTGATAACTTAACGTTGGTGTAACATGAAAGTCAAATAACCTATACCGATCTAACCTTCAGCCTAGCTTGCGCTGACAAGATGGCTTTAGAGGTCTCTCTATCCCTAGCAAGTCCTGACTCTAACTCATTTATCCTGAGACTCATCTCTCAAACTACCTACAATAGATTTATAAATAGAGTCAACATACAAAAGTTTCCTCCTCACGCAGAAGTCATGCAACTTACAGATATTTATACAACGCAACTGCCATACCTTCTCACTCCCACCTTCTGGAAGCTCGACATCATCCCCTTTGTTGTGAAGTACTGCCTGGCGGGAGGCACCATCCAGACTATCCACGACTCCCACCACTTCCGCTTCCTCATCTTCCACCTCAACATAGGTGCCAGCCTTAATGGCATCCACCTCCTCCTGAGAATAGCCCTTCAGCATCAAGTGACAACCCAGTTTGTTATGCTCCTCAATAATCTCATCTAGGATGGCCTTGGCCTTGACCTGTAGCTGGCCAATCGCCACGACGTGAGTAGCCTTCAGCTGTTTGACTTCCTTCATGGCTTCGGTCTTGGCTCGAGCTAGGTCTTTCTCCAGCTCGCTCTTTGCATTCTTTAACTCGGATATTTCTTCTTCAATACCGAGCCAAATCCCCTTGACAAGATGAGTAACATGCAAAAATTATATCGATCTCAATTATTAGCTCAAAGTATATTAAACATTTCCTTCTGATAACATAACACATACCATCTTACTCGTATCTTCCTCCCCGTGGAGAGCCGCCAAACTGGCCCTTTCCTCAACCTCCCTAAGGTCATCTACCGCAGCAGGTCGTACCTTAATGACCTTCTCCCCATAGGATTCGACCCTCCTCCTTTTGTCTTTAGTGACCTCACCACTTTCCGTGGCGTCCGGGGCTGGCATAATCTTTAGCATCCGTTTCTTTGGAAAAAGTTGAGCTACTTTGCTCGGCTTAACGGGTTATGCCTAAGCCAAACTGCCAGTTCCTGGAGTCTTGGAAGGATTCGATCGAGCATCCTCACTACTTGTTTGCCTTTTTCCTTTATCGACCCCTGCCATCGACCTAGCAGACTAAGCCTTCCGAACCTTTCTCGACCTACTGTCAACTCTCTTCTTTCTTCTCAGGCCGAGTTCCCCCAAAATGGGTTCGAGTTCAGTCTCCTCCTCTGCAACTTCGCCCAATAGGGATTCTTTCCTTTCCACTGTGGACTTCACACCTGCAATAACACGTTTTACTATCAACTATAGTTGTCAACAAAATATTACAATAATTTTATCTACGCATGTCTATATTTACTTTGCTTTACAGATCAAAATTGAAGGTCCAATGGTTCTTCATTATCTCTTTGATGGCAATTACCTTTCACCCATATGATGTTGTCATTCCAGGTTCAACCTGCTGAATTCAAATCAAAATATTGATGCCGCGTTATACTCACACAGAAATACGACCCCCCACTGGCCTTAAAATTATTCACCCCATAAAATTGTAGAACATCTTTACGGGTTATCCTCTTCAATTTTTCCTATTTTTCCCACCAATTATTCAGATGGTCACACACAGTTATTACCTCTCACAAGTTCTCGTTCATTTGAACAGGATACGCCCCAATTGCATTGATAATCTCCTTTGCCAAATTGGTAAGGGGAAGGCTCAACACATACTTTAATTAAGATAGGTAACACAGAAAACCCTCTGAGAGGTCACTCCGGAAATCCCCATCAAAATACTCTAACGAGATTGATTTATCTATACCCTTATCTTATTTTTCTACCTCCAAATCTGCCAACAGATCAAAATGTTCTTTCCCCTATGCTACCATACAACCCCTAAACTGCCTACCGACAAACTCTACACATTTAGCCTACTTCCCTCCTACAGGCGCCTTGGCTTTAAAAAATTATCTAAAGGCATCATAACCCAAAGGATACGACACCAACTGACTAGGGAAGGAATTGTTCCAATCCTTTGTCCCTATCGTTCTCAGACTCATTCGTCCGACTGGATGTCAAAACCTCAATAACAGACGAACTACCCATCTTAAAAACAAATTCTTCAAGCACATTTTCCAAGTACAAAGATGCCTCTCACGCTCGACCTACATACAGGTTAAGGTATTTATCATTTTTCCATCTATGTATATATATATATTCAACATATATCTTTCCTCAATCATTCACGTATAACACATATTTTTAAACAATGGAAATCAACATATATCGTAAGTATCTCTACTAACCTTCCATATCCAAAAGAGAATTGGCAGTAGAGTCAAGTTTTCCCCTCACAACGTTACTGTATTTCCACCTGCGAGATCCAGAATCCTTTGCTCTCTTTAACCGTTTATCGCCTTCGGATAACTCTTTATCAAATCCCCTAATTTTTCGCCTTTCTCTCTGAGTGCTCTCCAAGTTTTTTGTGATAAAACATTTGTTTGGAGATGAAGAAGAATTATTTATCCCTTCTCTCTCATGCGGCTGACATTTATTGCTCCTCGAACGAACCATCCTCGATTCCAGAACTGAGGCGTCCTTTCCACTCTCCATGTCAGACGCCTTGTACCTTTTTGATAAAACTACCTTTCCATTATTATAATTTCCCTCATTTTTTAAAATATTTATTTCCCTTATTTCCATATCATTCATTGACCTTCCTATACTCATGATGACTCACACTGTTCGATGTCAGAGCTCTATTTCCCTTTGCATACAAAATAAAACGAGAAGGTTCTGCATTTTCATATTTTTGTTTCACAGTCCTTGTTTATCATACTTATAGTAATTGACGTCATTTTCAAAATTGTACAAATATTCAAATTTATTTAAAATATTTGCTAAACAGTCTTAAAATAGATTTTCCCCTATAGAGGATCCGATTGACATATATTATTTATGTTACTTTCACAGTATTTATGTTATTCAAAAGATACACTTTACACAACATCCATCACAGCTTTGGTACACTTAAGCAACCAATATTTAATCACATTATTTATCAATCATCCTATCTTCAAATTCGATCTCTACTCCAACGATCAAACACACCAACCTTTCTCGTTCTACCGAATCACTCATGAATACACAAAAGAATACTTTATAAAAATAACGAGCATACTTAAGTTCTCGGCTCCATATATCTAATCCTTCGAGCTGACATTCCCTCACTGGTAACTCAGCATCGTAACCAAGCAAACCAAAGATTCTCTTCTGTACTTTAGCAATTTTTATAGCCAATCGTCCTTCTGCGGCATGACGAATCCTCTGAGATCGAGTCCGTACTATCCTAATCTTCCCCCGTATTTTCTTTTTGTACAAATCGTATTACCCATATATATAAATTTATCAATCACTTCCCCCTTTTAACGCGGTTTATACCTAGTATCTATGAACAAAAAACCTAAAATATTGGAGTAAATTGTTTGAACTTATCTCCTAAACCAAACCTACACTATTTACCATTTCGACCTCATGCGGCGAAGAGCTGTTCCTTTATCGACCTATAATAGTTTTAATTTCCAATTCCATATTTCCTATAATTTCAATCCCTCACCTGTTGAACATAAATCAGTTATATCAGCCTCACATTGACATCACATATTCATCTCAGTTTGAACAACATTGCAACATTGTTTCATCCCTTATCAGAAATTATTCAACTAACACCCAACACAATTTAGTTCGATTTGAGACATTTTTCTATATACAGTTTAGTAAATATCAATTTTTATTCATATCGAAAACATAGTACATACGATTTACAGAAAAAAAGTTTTTACATAGGAATACAACAGAATGTTATCCGTCCAGCACCGAACTCCAGGTACTTTACAGGTAACAAGTTTTCCTTGTTTGTTCAAAGCTACAAGTCATTCTGGCATGGCAAGGCATTATCTTGTCTAATTCTTCTTACTTCAGTGATTTTTCACCCTGATGCAAAGAAGACAGTGGAACCAACAAAATATGTTCCTCACATGGCTCGGTTGAAGCCCAGTCAAACTCCAAGCAAGAACTATATAAGTAGTGGACTCAGTGTTGGTACCCACAAAACAAGTTGGACGGTCTTCTGAGCGCAAAACCACGATGGATATGCGTCAGCAGGACCTCCTATCCCATCTACCTCCTCCACTGCCATCACCGCCTCTTCTATAACCCCCATGACCGCAGAGTTGGTAGAGATAAAGAGGGCCCAACCTTAGAATCCCTGGCAACACAAAAAATTAGTATATCTTCCCCGCAGATACACCTTTCCCTACATATGAACCCCTAACCCTGTCTTCTGCAAGGGTGCGGAGATAGGCCCAATGTTCCACGCATGTCAAGATGAAGACATGAAATCTCTACTTATAGTTGAAATCTTCCTCAGCTTCAACCACTTCCTTTCCCGACAAGCCTTGGTACGTCAGAGGAATAGGGGTTGGGATCGCCATTTCCAAGGAACGATCCCCAAAGTACTTCAACTTTAATCTCTGCGTTTTAGATGCAATCCTCTCTTCAAAAACCATACTCTGAGTTTTCACCATCTCAGAGAAAGTTACGCATGCAAGAATTGTTCCATAGAATTGATCAAGGTACTCTTTATATAACCCTAACTTTATTGTGCAGGTACATTTTCCCAAGCGTCATCATTTATTACAGACGCGACTATTCAAGCGCAATCGTCACATATATCTGCATCATCATTTAATACCATCAAATCCCAATATCACGTAACTTCCACACAGTCAAACGTAATCATTGCTCCATTTCAAATTTATAACTTTTAACCTATCTTTCCCAACCAAAGCCACTCGTGAATTCAATTGCGAGGGGGCGATTGTACAGACTTATTCCTTGACCTTACTCATAATCGAGTACACAAAGATCGATTAGGATCTATCTTAGGCTCACGCAATTTTAGCACTTAGCACTCCAGTCAAACATTCCAACCACCCCCACGAATTACTCAAGAGCGTGGGTCGAGCTAAGCCCAGAAATCATTATTTAGTCAAAAATACCTGCCTCCCACGAACTCGTTAGTTATCCAGTCAACCGCCATTAACCGTATTATTCGGAAGATGTGCTCCAGCACGATGAAGAGCTGTGGGAGAAGCCTATTTAAAGGAAAAGTTCTAGAAGGGATATGAACTAGAAAAATTACTCAAACTGCCAATTTATGAGATCAAAAGAATTTATATATTCTAGAGATCACTTATAATAAAGATATCCACTCCATGCAATAAAGATACTATTACAAAAATCCTCCATACGAGGTCGTGGGTTTTTACCTGTTTAGAGGTTTTCCACGCTAAAAACACTTGTCTCCAATTCTTGCTTTATATTAGTGTATTATTACAGGATCATTGGTGTGATAAATAATTCCTAATCGTATCGAGCTACGGAATTTGGCCATTGCACCCTTAATGATAATGATAAAACAACCCCAACAAATGACAAATAATGCTAAAAATGTGACTTATTAGGAAATAAAAACTAAGTCCCAAAAATAATGCTGGAAAATGATAGAAAATAACCCAATAAATGAAAAAATAGAATATTACCATAATGGTTTTCCAGTTTTGCCTACTTTTGTACCGCCTTAATTTCCTTGAACCCATTAGTTTTTTTATTCTTGGGAAAGTGCCTATTCTTGAACTCCGTGTCATGTTAAGGATCGACAAATGTAAAATCATTGTGAATATATTTTATGCAAGAAGTTTAGTTAAACATATCAAAAAGTAATGGTACACGATGAGGGAAAGCTAACCATGCCACGCACTAGTACATGTCACTAGGGCTTGTGCATATGAGCCTCTTTACAAAAAATTTAAAATTACAGAAAGAAATAAACTAGTAATTTGCTGGAACAAGAACAGTGTCGTTCGAACAACAGGATCGTAACTTGTTCGAACGGCCTCCAATGTTAATCGAACAAAAATTGAAAAAATCTTTGAATTGTCGTCGGATTCGACAAGTTCAAAAAAGCCAGTTTTGAGGTTATCGTGCAATTTGTTTGAACGATTTCCAAGTTCGATCGAACGACCTGAAGAAAATTACCTTCTAATAGTCATCTGAATCGACATGTTAAGGCCATTTCGTTCAAATAACCTCCATTGTAGTTCGAACGACTTTAAAGTATTTATCTTCAATTTGTTCTGAGTTATCCAACTTATGGTCTATTCTTCCTAAGTCTATAGTACTTCATACAATTATCCTTGATGCGCGATATGTATTCTAGTTTTCCATTGTAATGACCTAATACCGTAAGCTCGAAGTGGCTTGGAATTAGCTCTTTCACCAATGTACCTATAAAAAAATCTAATAGAATGTAAGAAATGATATAGGTGATTTAGCGTGGAAAAACTCTGAATAGGTAAAAAAACCACGACCTCGAGTTGAGGATTTTTGTAATAGCGACTTTTATTGCTTGAGGCTGATATCATATTATAAGTGATCTTTTGACTTAGAAATGCTTGATCTTATGAATAAGAATTTTAAAGTTTTAAGAATCTAGAAAATATAGTTTTCTTGGTAACTTATCATATATTTTTCTGGTTTTGTCTCTTCTGGAACTTCTTCTTTATATAGGCTTTCTCCATAGTTCTTCATCTTGCTGAAGCACGTTCTCTAAACCATTTGGCTAGTGGTGGTTGACTGAGTAACTATTAAGTTCATGAGAGGCAGGTGTCTTTGACTTGTTCATGTTTTCTATTTGAGCTCGAGCCATATTTTTCATCAGTTCGTGTACTAGGTGGTAATGTTGACTCGAGAAGTCATGTGGAGAATATGTGAGTCTGATATGGAGGCAGTTCAAACTAGAGGCAACTCGATTTAGGTAGGATCGAGGGGTAGACCCCTACAATCGTCCCCTCGCAACCGAAGTCACGAGTGGCTTTGGCTGAGAAGGAATCTTTGGGTATATGGGTATTCAGGTTGGAAATTTGAGTAATGAAGGAAGTAATGATGGTGTTTGACTGCATGGAAAATGCACGTGTTATGGGGGGATGTACGTGCATTAAATGTTGATGGAAATATTGATGTGTGTGACAGCTAGGGTTTAAAGAGTTTCATCAGTATTGAATAATGATGTTTGGGGAAACGTTCTAGCACAATAAATGTAGGGTTATATAAATAGTACCTGCACCAATATTTGTGGCTAAGTACGCTTGTTCTGCTGCAATATTCTCAGAAATTGTTGAAGATGGTGAAGACCCGTTGAATGGTTCTTGAAGAGATAATTGCTTATGAAATGTAGAGGTTGAAGTTAAAGTATTTCGGGGATCAGAGTTTGGAGATGCCTACTCCTGTTCTTATACCTTCGATGTATCATGGAATGTCATTAGGGTTACACATTATTTGCTGAACATTTATTCTAAGTGCCAGAAGGAGGAGTAGAATGTCATTAGGGAAGTGACATCCTTGTGGGTTAATAAAGTTGTTAAGCCTCGCTTTATAGTGCTTCCATACATGTGTGGGCAGCTCAATATTGTCCATGAGAGGGATTGCTGTAGCCCATATGTCATTCCAGAAATATATTTTTGTGTCATTGCTGATGAGCCAATCAATGTAAGGTTTCGAGAGGGCAGCTCCAGTTTGGATACCAGACCATGTAGTAGAGGGTTTGTGGTATCTAATAGTGTTTCCTCTCTTTGTATTGAATTTTGATTTGAGAAATATTACCCATTCTTCTATTCCCTGTTTGAAGACCTGGTGAAGTTTGTATAGCATCGAATTATTTACTTCCCCCAGACTACGGACACCAAGGCCCCCTTCCTTAATCGGTTTGCATACCTTTACCCATTTCAAAGTCATGCATTTCATTTTTGTCATATCCCCAAACCATATATAGTTTCTAAGAATGTTATCTCCCTCTTTAATAGGCGAACGAAGCCACTTGTAGACTGGCATAGTATGTATAGGTATGCTGCTCCGGATTTATTTTGCAAGAGTAACCTATCCCTGGAAAGAGATCATGTTACCAGTCCAGCTGTTAGCTCTATTTGTGATTTTTTCGATCAGAGGTAATATGGCTTTCTTTGTAACCCTCCCTTATATAAGGGGAATGCCCAAGTATGTGTCAGAAAATTTACTTTCCTTGAATCCAAAGATTTTAGAGACATATCTTCTGCGAGTGAGAGGAATACTGCTCATTAAAATATTTCTTTTGGCTACACTTATCTCTTGCCCAGATACTATCTGATAGTCTGTTAGGATGGTCTTGAGATGTTGTAGGCATATGTTGTTCCCATTCATAAAAAGAAAAATATCATCTGCAAAGAATAGGTGAGTGGGTCCGTACGTAAGCTTTGCAGATGTCATGGTGCGTATTTTTCCTTGCTCTCTAGCCTTGTGGAGGTTAATGCTAAGTATGACTTCCGCAATTGCAAATAGGATTACCCTTCTTGAGACCTCTAGACATCTGAGATAATCTTGATTGGCTACCATTAATAAGAATGGAGACCATACTGCTGCTGAAAATTGTTTGCATCAAAGAACGGAATTTTGGAGAAAACCCAAAAGTGCTTTAGGTTGTGAAGATGTATGTCCAGCTCAGAGTGTCTTATGCTTGACTGACGTCTATCTTGAGTGCCACATTACCATGCTTTCTTTTAGTTTGCATCTCATTCACCATTTAAGAGGCCATGCAGATGTTGTTATGAATGTTTCTATTTATGATAAAGGCACTCTGGTCTTTCAAAATGCATTTGTAAGCAATTGAAGATAGCCGAGCATCCAAGATTTTTTTAATAACTTTAAAAATAAAGTTACTAAGGCAGATTGGCCTGTAATGCTGAATCGAGGACGGGTTATGGATTTTAGGGATCAGTACAATGGTGTTAGAGTTAATGTTCTTAGGAATAAAACCATCCCAAAAGAAAGTGGATATCCCAGCGTAAACATCGGAACTCAGGCTCTCCCAAAATATTATGTAGAAATTTCCAGAGAATCCATCTGGTTTGGAGGCACTATTTCTATCCATCGAGAATACTGCGTCTTTAATCTCATCATTGGATGGGCATGAAGTAATATTATTGGTTGGGGAGCTGGTTGAAGAGATTTGGGCATTGTTGTGTATCTGTAGCATTGAACTTGGGGGTGTAATAGTTGATGATGTGTTCCCTTATGAGAGTTTGGTTTGTGATGTCTGCACCCGTGATGTCTTTAATTTCTGTGATCAGTGTCCTAGCATTCCTAGCCTTTTTGGTTGGGTAAAAATATTTAGTGTTTCGGTCTCCTGCTTATAGCCATTTAATCCTTGATTTTTTTCTCCAATCCTTATCTTCATTTTCCTCCCATTTGTTCAGGATTTTTATTTGGGCTAAGTATCTCTTTTCGATTAGCTCATTGGTAATATATTCTTCCAATTGTACTTGCAGTTGCATCACCTCTTTCTTTAGTTTTGATTTGCTATACTGCTCAGTTACGGAGTTCGATCTCCATCTCTTGATGTCGGCCTTGAGGCGTCTCAGTTTTATCATTATCAAGTATAGGGGTGCCACAATTAATGGCTTCTCCCAACTAGTTGCTACAAGTTCCCCGAATCCCGGTTCATCTCACCGAGACTATAGGTATCTGGATGGGATGTTGAAAGGCTTAGGCACTTGGTAGTAATCTCTCAGAATGAGTGAGTGTTTGTAGTGCATTCGAGGGAGCACCTTCATTCTCCAGCCTCGAAAATTATTATGCTATTCTGCATTCTTTAAGCATCTGTCTAGGGCTACCAACTACCAAAAAATTGACTTTTGGGGATGGCATAGGCAGACATTTGATGATGGGCAATGTTTATCACAACTTAGCGACAGTTTTTACCATCAGCAAAATAAAACTGATGTCGCAAATATCATTATTTATTTTCTATTTTAATTGTTATTTAGAAACTAATTAGCGACAGCCACCTATTGTCGCAAATATAATTTAATTTCAACACATCTAACGGAAACCCTTCGGCTTTGGTGAGAGTAAAATTGTCGTCGCCTTTAATTAGAAGAAATTGCGATTCACTTTTTATTGCCTTCTCCTCTATATCACCCACGAACTCCTTTAATAACTCTTCTCCTTTACTAATCAAAGGGGATAGTGATGAATTTCTCCCGCTTCAATTTGGAGCTAAAATTGTGTCACGATCCCAATCTCTTACGGTTATCCTCTTTTTTATGTTTTGTGTGAAATTTCTCTCTCTAGATCTCTATAACCTCTTTCTACATATGCAGTTTTGGATGGTATTGAACATTTCTCTTCTTCAAATAGATCTCATTTTGGTGTTCGATGAAGCATAACCAAGGGGAGAGGAAGAGGGGGGTTTTCCTTAAATGAGAAGAGCACAAGTAAGTGAATGATCTCTTTGATTTTCAGCTAGTGATATTGATTTATCTTAATTGCTAATTGGGGATGCTAATGTTATGCGATGTTTGGTTGTTTATTATGCCTAATGTCCTTTTTAGATTTTCTGCATCGTGCCTATCTGTTCTTATTATTTTTCAACTTGAAATTGGATTTGGCATTATGTACAAGTTTAAAATGCCACTGTATATATTCTTGGTTTTTAGATGTTTTCAAATACAATCCTAGTTTGGTTGAAACTTGACGATTCAAGTAGATGCCCCGTAAAATTTTAAGAGTTTGAAATTGGTAAAGGCAATTACACTTGACATCCCTGACACCATGCTTTTAATCTTCTTGACCTTGATTTGAAACCTCGTGCAAATTGCGATATAACAAAGTAGACTATCTAGAGACTCTAAATTAATAATGGATGCCTAGTGTATCATTCACTAATTATATATGTTCTGACTCAAGGCTATAATATAATCTATCAAGAATCTATATAAATAAGCATAAATGGGATAATATATACCTTCACTTCACCTCTAAAGCACCTATGAATCTTCTGGTTGGGCATGCTATAAATCTAACCATGGAACTATGATAAGTTAACCTTCCAATGCAAGACTCCTCCAATGATATCTATTGTCCATAGTAAATTTTTATTATTAGTATATTTTGAATTTATCTGTCGAATTGTATCCATATTTGATCAGGACCTAATGTTAGTTTAGATAATGCATAATTTAGAATAACATGTTCTTCGATTCCTATAAAATAGATTGTACTTCATGGCCAAAGGAATATACACGATGTGAAAGGGAAAAATGCTGGTCCATGGTACGTTGTGTCTTTTAGATAAGCTTCTACTTTGGTATGTTCACCATCTCATTTGCTAACTATTCATTGAGTAAAAAAACATGACATTTTGTGTATTTGCATGACATAATGGTGCGCTTATTGATTTGTAAATGTACTTTATTTGTTCCATTTCCTTATTACATTGATTACTTATGAATGTTTTATATTTATTACATTGATTACTTATGGATGTCTTCCCAATGGGTTTTGTTGCATTATTTGTGTACTTTATTATTAATCTATCAGAGCATAGAATATCTTCTTCTCTCTATTAAATATTTGTGATCCACATTGGTATGTGCTCTAGATTTTGGCTTAATGTGTAGAAATAAAGCAAGAAATATATGAAGCAATGGTTCACTTTTCTACAGAAAAAGCTAGATGATGTGCAAGATAACCAACTTTCTCTATTTAGCTTAACAACTTTTGTTATTGATGCAGCTAATTTTTTGCGTATTACTAATAAAAAGAACTCTGTCTGGAGCTAATGTCGGGGGATTGAATATCTAGTATGTACAAGATATGACTTACTGCTGCTGTAAAAATGATCTCTACATGTCAGTTGGAGATAGAATCTTCATAGTAAAAATTGTATGGGAAAGGTCGACTGAAGTTTATAATCAATTAGCCCTAAGCACTATTGCACTTGAACATCCGCTAGGTCAATTATAGAGAAAAGGAAAGAAAAAAAATGAAGAAGAAGAAAGAATAAGGAAATAATGAGGCTGCTCAAGTGAAAGTGCTTTTACACATGTATAACATGTTTGTGCCTTTTTTTATTAAGGTGATCACTGTTGAATGAGACTGCTAATGTTGATCTTAGTTTGTAAATATTCTTATGTTGTATATATTACTCTATCAGGGTTTTATTAGGCCAAATATGATTATTTGTTTCATTTGGCTATTTGAATGCTCAAGTTTCATTTTGAGCCTATTACCAATGTAGTTAAAAAGTTTTGGAAGGTATTACAGGAAGTAGCCTCTTAATTCATCTCATTGAACAACGCAGGTATGCCATTTGGAGAATTAGCTTTTTGATCATTTTTTCCTTCTTCTTCCGTGGATGTTTCTATGGTAGCACCTTTGAGGGTTCTAGGTAGGGCTTTAAGAGATTGCCAGGGGATCTATGGAAAGAGTTACTTTTGCTTCCTCCAATGGCAAAATATAATCTTGAACCCATGAATCTTTTAAGTGCCAATTATATTTGAAATACTTATTTTTCTTGTTAGAGTACATTGACCTTTTATATTCATTTTCTTTCATATATGATATATAGTTCTAGTCTGTAACTTTGAAGGATGCAATCGATTATCTCGAGTGGCCAGGCACAAACATTCAAATAGTTATGGAACCAGACCCTCTTTGTGTTAACTTTAGCGGTGAAGGCCGCGGCGACTTGCTGGTAATATTTTAATACCATTGCCTTTGATCCAGTTATCTGATTTTGGGGTTTGATCATCATCATTTGTTGTTCCATTGTCGCATGTATGTCTTCAAAAGTACACAAGGCTCTCCACTTATTGGAAATAACAACACAAAGTTCTTTACTTACTAGACTAGTGATGCTTATCAGACATCTGGGTGCTACAATTTTCTTTGCTTGGGCTTTATTCAAATTAACGGTGAGATAGCAATGGGCATAAGCATCTTCCATGTGTCAGGCTATGGAGGTTCCCAATATGATGTCAGTATAATTGCTTGGAAGGATCCACAGCAGGGGCACTGGTGGATGCTAATTGGGAATGATTATGTCTTAGGGTACTGGTCATATTTTCTCTTCTCATCTGTGGCTGAAAGTACTTCTATGATTAAGCAAGTCAGGAGGAGAGGTTGTGAACTCAAAATCAGATGGTACACATATATACCTCAACTCAAATAGGTAGTGGCCATTTCCCTGAAGAAGGTTTTGGCAAGTCAAGTTACTTTAAACATATCCAGGTTGTTGATAGATCTAATAATCTAAAAGCACCCAAAGGACTTGGTACCTTCTAATTGCACTTTAATGTGAGCGGTAAATATCTTACCGGTATCATCTTCTAATGCACTTTGTTTAATGTGATGATCCAGCCAGGTCTGTACACTTATAAGATACACTCCCATTTATTTTTGTGCTGCTGAATATATATCTTTCTGAAATGCTTCTCCCTATTGCAATGTTAGGAAGACAATCAAATTGCCCTATTTCTGGAAAGAACGCACGAAGGAAGCCAAGCTTGCTGCATTACAGGAAATGGCAGTATAAACAGGTAACTTTTCTTTTGATTTTTTGATTTGATCACTAAAAGACTAATAGTTACTCTTATTAGCTGTAATCATTCCTGTTGAAAGTGCAAAAAAAAAAGAGAACACCTGCTGCAATAATGGATTACACAATACCCAACAAAAATTTGAGTTTACTTTTATATCGACTAGCATGGTATATTTTATATGAATAGTTAATCATAATTGTGATTGATATCATCGAAGTAGCGCTTGTTATATTAAAACAACCCTTGTTATGTACAACATATCATTGTACTATACTTTAAGATATTATTTCAAGAGTGAAAAAAACTGATACAACAGACAAATACTTCCCTGCAAAAATATGAAGGACAAGTTAAGTGTAAAATGCTCGATATAAAGTTTAATCTTAAAATAGATTTAATATTGTCGACAATAGATACTTTCTCATTAAATTCATTTTGACAAACCATTGCAATCTGTTTCCACAGAACCATTATATTTCAGTTGGAGCTTATTGTACGTGGGACATACAAATTCTATCACACAAATGCAGTTATATCGGGTATTGTTACCATGAATTGAGAACTAATTCCTTTGCTGGGTCCCATAGTCAAGCTAATATAGTCTAATATAATGCTTATCTTAAGTTTCGTTATACTTGTGAAGTTAAAATCATATATTGTTTTCTAATTTATAATAGATTTTGGCATAATATTAAAAAATGATTTATAAGCACAATTTTGCTTTGATTTGTATTCCAGGAACCTCTCAGTGGTATCCACTGAATAGCTTAGCAAGTATTATTTTGTCATCTGCTTTCTTCTTTTGTCTGCCATAAGATTTTATCTCAATCCCTTGTTCATTATATTTAGATAATTAGCAAAGAAAAAAAAATGTAAGATCTTATAAACACCCAAAAAGGATTAGGATGTGTACGATGTACAATTTCTATAATGGATTAAAATTTTCATTTGATGTAGGTAGCAATTTCAACCATGGACTTGATAAGTTTTCGTGCACGATGAGTATGCGAACGAAGATGGCTATCAACTGTGATCGTTACAACAATTGATGTAGTATCCAGCATTAATGCCTGAAACCAAATTTTGTTATGTAAAATGTTTATGTTTGGTTTTTTGCTTATATTATGCCGTTCTTCAATATTCATAACATTAAGATATAATTCTCATATTTACAAGATCATTTTTATATCGTATACAGGCGTGTGTAAATATATATATATATATATATATATATATATATATATATATATATTTTTTTTTCTTTTTCTTTTAATAAATGTTTTTTATGACAGGCAATATGCGTCGTTAACATTGTTGCCAAAACCGAAAGAGCGACAAAATTAATCTATCACTAAAGAAAAAATCAAAAAGAAGAAGCGACAAGCGAATCTTTATCGGTGACAAATTAATATCGTCGCCATAGAGTATTTTTTATAACGAACGTATCTATTAGACGACAACAAGAAACTATCACAAAAGGCAGTGTCACCAAAGATTTGTCTATTAGACGATAACAAAAAATTCTCGTAAAAGGCAGTGTCGCCGAAGGTTTTGCGATGGAATTTACTATCGCGAATACACAACAAATAGCGACGAAATTTACTTATTACAAAAGCAATGACATATGGCGATGGGTGTGTCTGTCGCTAAAATTTAACTAACACCATCAATTGCAGTAATGATCCGACGGTGTTTACCCATCGTTAAAGAGGTTTTGCAGTGTGTTAAACCCGTCGCCGAAACCAGTTTTTTTGATGGTGACCAGAGTTCTGTTGTTTCAACTTTGAGCATAGCGCCAGGTGAAAGTGAGTCCATCAGAGGGGCTTTCACTATGTTTAACAGTATCCAGAAAGTTGAAATCCATAACTGCATTTGTGGGGGTTAGTTTTTTGCCCCTATTTTCAGAGAGCCGAAGAAACACGTTGAAATCCTCGATGTATACCCAGGGCTTCACATTGTTTGCAACAAAATTAGAGAGGTCAGTCCATAGCTCCAACCTATTAATTTTGTTGCAATCTGCATGTACAAAGGAGAAGCAATTCTCCATATAGTTCAGCATAATATATTGTTTTGAGAGATAGAGTACGTTAGGTTCAGGAGTTCTATTTCATTAGCTCCCTTTAAATACTTGGTTAGGACCAAGCTGCACCTGGTCTTCTTGGTCCATTTTATCAGCCCAACTTGCTGGGTTAAGATTTTGTCTGACCTCATGTATAACCATTAAGTAAGCAACTCCCTCAAGGGTAATATCTTCATTTGTTGGTTCTGTTGTGATATCTGTGTCTGCGATAAAAGGAACCACATTTGTTGGAATATTTTGGATATCTGCGTCTGTTACTCTGTTCTCCCCTTACGTACTTGAGTTGGTGTTCATTCAATCCTGACCCCAAGAAGGTGCCGAGTTGGTTTGTTTTATATTGTCTTCTACATCTATAAGAGCTTCAAGCTTGTTATTCCTACTAGTAATGTTGTTCTCCTTAGGTAAAGATTGTTGGCTGCTGCTGCCCTTTGTTATTGACAACCCTACATTCTTAACTATTTTTTTATGTTGCTGTAATTGGTTAGATAGCCTAGGCATGTCTGGGAAGTAAATAGAAGGTGATGTTGTATTGTTCTCCTCCAAAGTCTCCTGAAAGTATGTATGTTTACTCGGTAATTCAGTACTCTTTTAACCCAATTCCATAGTCTGAGGTTACTTCTCCCATGGATTAGTTAATTGTAATTGCCCCTGTTGCCTCTCGCGATTCGGTTTGTCTTCTGCGGTTTTGTCTTGCTTTGTACCATTTCATTGACCATAAACACTTTTTGCACAATCTTGCATTATGCGATCGTGTGTCCAACATTTTTGCAGTGATTGCAATATTTAGGGATTCGATCAAACAGTATTTATTGTTTGATGATTGTACCCTCAATCTCAAGAAGTATGTGGTTTGGGATTGGCTTAGACAAATCAATATCAACTAGCACATTAGCATGGTATCCATAATCCTAATTTTTTGTGGATTGGTCAAGGTGGATAGAAGTTCCAAGTGTCTTTCCAACTGACATAATAATCTTTTTGCTCATCATTTTTATAGCCAATCCAGGGAACTTGCACCAAATAAGAGTATTTGAGTTACTGTGTTTGTCAACCGAGAAAAATCGGTTCCAAGGCATAAGTCTCATAGGCATTTGTTCGACAATCCAAGGTCTTTGGCTCCATATATAAATCTTGCCATTCTCTGACTTTAATTTGATGATAAGGAAACCTTTTCCTATTTGGATCAGTTCGCAAGGTCCCTTCTTTTTCTAGTATGTATTCGCATATTCTTGAACAATTGCGAATTTAATCTTCTGTAAGTCTAATCAGACTATAAGACTGAACTGGTAAATTGAAATGCCATCGGATAGTTCCGCTTTAGGGATTGAACTTATTGGTGTGTTACCTCTCCTTCAAGCTTCTTTAAGCCCAGCTATTACCGTGTTCTTTGTTTTTGGTCACCGAACTTTGTCTGTAAAGGATGTTTATACTATTTCTTCAATCTTAGCAGGGATTTTACATTGGGGTGTAGAATTCCCCAAAACCTAGTTATCCATGATTGCTTGTGTTGTATGATCTTCTGTTGCAGCATTATGTTTGATCCCTTCCCCAGTTGCCATGTCCATGAAACCCCAAGGCCATACAACCTTTTGTTCTTGAATCGATCCATCCATGATGGCTATAGGGATTTTACAATCTGGGGTTTGTGGCCTGTTCATAACCTTATTTCCATCTCTCTGGCTATCTATTGCAATAGTAGTTATCGAGGTGAAGTTATTATTTGTTATGGGATTATGGTTTTGGATGAAAGATGATTGATGCAGTAATGCCGAATTCAAGCCCTCATTGCCTAACGAATTGATTTCACAATTGATAATTGACTGAAGAAGATTAAGAGTTGTGAGATCCATTGTGAAAGACTAAGAGTTATTCAAGAGCACTAATCATTCATTTTTTTTCTTCGTACTGAATTGAGTTGAATCATTGTGAATATGGGAAAAATGTATCCTCAAAATCAGATAGAAATGAATGGGTTTCATCTGAATTATCGCTACCCCAAATATGAACTTCATATCACCGAGAAGATGACCGAATAATTCTACAACCAACGTAGACATCGTCGCTATTGCATCAATCATCATTAGTTGGGTAGAATAGGTGGTGCGAGGAATACCCTTCTCCTCATCTGGCAGAGGTTTAAACATTTTATTCAGCCCTAAACATGTACACCGAGATATATAATTTTTATCATTGATTGTCTTTTTTTTTTTTACACTTCTTCGGTTGCTTCTCTACATGAGATTGTTGGTCCTCTTGTTAAGATTGTTCGACATCTTCTTGAGATTGTTCATTGCCCAATTCTTTATCAGCATTCTTAATTATGAATAAAATGACTAAAATGAAAAACAAAGATCATAACAATAAACATTTGATATACAGTAATGAGATACAATTTTCTATTCTCACAAACCTTATTAAAATTACATATAAGAGAAAGATAGCGAGAGAGAGAAAAAAAAAGAAAAAGAATGAAAGATGGTCAGAAACCTACCAGAATTGGCAATTGACGGAAAAAATAGTTGTTGCGGTTGTTGAGAGTTTTTGAATGAAATGGTATGATGAGAATCGGGATGGTTTTCTCAGTCGTGTGTGTATGATTAGAAGAAACTGCGAGTTAGGCCCTCTTTAGGCAAAAAATCAATCTTCCCATATGAACCACACATCAATGAGAAACTTAGCTGTCTAACCATGCCCTACCGCTGAAACAAATCACAAATAATACTATAAATAGTGACAGAGTTTTGGGTTGCAAATGTCAAATTTGTTTAATGGCGTGATACTTAACAAAAATTGGCAATAACACGTGTATATTGACGAATTAAATATGTACACGTGTATATTAGCAAATTAAATATGCACACGTGTCGTGATATATCATTTTAAAATAAGAAGAATTATTATTATTTATTTCTAAAGTGACATTCATCCTTGTGGAGCCCACGTGCCTATAAAAAGTAACAGGTTAAATGTTGTAATATAAGAACTTGTGTAAGGGCAAAACTAAAATTTCTACTTGTCAATATTAATTTTAAAATTTATTGTTCCCTTGGTCTGATTTTAAAATGTGTGCATCTTCAAGTATATAAATTAGTAATTGCCAAATACCTTTTATATCATTTTCGGGTTCGGGTTGAATTCGGCTGGCCATATCCTCTGCGCATGACCTACCTAAAAATATTTTTGTTTTATTCGAGTTGGACATATTAGTTTTGCAACTTTGACCGACAAAAGTTTGGGTTGGGCATGGATTGGTCGAGTAAAACACACCCAACTTGCAGCCCTAGATTTGTATACATTATACAGAGCAAGGTTGGTCTTGTGGAAGGGTTGAAGCCTTACGGTGATGATAAAATTGTCAAAGTATGACCCATGGGAGTTCAAATTGTTCTTGTTGTTCCTATTACCATTGGTGAGCGGGTACATTTAAACTCTAGAGGAGATCGATGTTGATTATAAAAAATCGGACAAAGGCGGCAGAGTTCATGCACCTACATTTTAAGTGTGGAAGATGCTCTAAATCTCTTGAAAGTAACCATATATTGGAACAATATCATAGGAGAGGTATTCTCACACCTTTGACAATGTGGAAAGAGGGTGGATCAAAAATACTAAAACTTGGAATGGTAGAGTAGACATGTTCCCAGTGCTTGTTCTATTGCTTTGGGAAGTTACAACAGGGTAAGATTTTGCTCCCCCCTTAATGTTTTTCAAATGAACTAATCTATTAGAATTCCTACATGAAACATTATCACATATAAAACATCACCTTCTTAAAAAGTATGATTTCAAAGAAGTAAGTTTATTACATTGTTATTTTTTTGCTTCAAATGTATTTTGATCTTTGGGATTATTATTTTACTGGTTGGCATCAAGTTTATGGATTTCTAAGTTACCTTATTCCCGCCTATGAGATTAAATCTTTTGAGAATATCAGAGATGCTTATCTGGACCAGTATCAATGGTAAGATGGTACAAAAGTATAAACAATATTCCATACCAAATTGGATTAAGCCCGCTGATTAAGATCTACCTCCGCTTTTAGTATACAAATGGTGTATCTACAAGATTTATGTACATGAGTGACAAAGAATATGGTGTGATACTTCAAATAAGTCCATGTTGGCTTTTCGGTCAACCATATGAAGCGGTGAGAAGAGAAGTGAACTTTCCAATTTTAGTGTATTTTGTTGCCATCAATCTGTTAAAAGAATTAGTGAGATTTTCAGAAAGTTGTCAAAAGTGTGAAGTTTAGAGGCAATCCTCACACTTTTAACATTGCACCTCTACCTTGTGAAGCAGAATTCCTTATTTTGATGTAAATTGAGTTTCCCAAGTTTGACTTTTCTAGCTCTTATACCGTCATCGTACCTACCCTATTTTGATATTTTGTTAGGCTTCTTTCGCTATCTCAAAATATTATTTGGCACATTTCAACATACATCTTTCTTTACCCAATATATTATTTGTCTCTTTTCCCTTTCAGTAGAGACCTATCCCTCGAGCTGTAATAAATTAAAACTGATCTGTAGGGGCCTGATCTCGGAGAGGGGAGTTCACACTCTTGTACCATGGGGTTTAGATTCGATGAGAGATTTTAACAAATATATAAGACAGAAATAAGAGAATATTGTGTTAACATACTTTCGTGGAGTCCATGAATTAGTATTCTCTGCGACCTCTAGTGAGGATTTAAATGGAATGATGGATATATGATTACGGTTACAATTCGAATAGAACAGAGTCTGAATGTGTTTGAAGGTTTCGAATCTTATGGGAAGTTTTGGGCTGAGATTCTCTAACCCCTCTATGATGGCTCCCCTCCCCTATTTGTAGGAGATAGGAAAGGATGAGTCACCACAGTGAGGTCATATTACATGTTTACCCTTTTGTGGTAATTGCCTTGTACGAAAGGTAGGCTCTGTATGTTGTTCGACTGGCTTCGGCTTCGAATCCTGCAATAGGTTTTGACTATTCGGTTAGTTTTACTGTAGCCTTCTAGTGTTCAGTAAGTCTCAGAAGGCTTCGGGTAGATCATATACCCTTGGCTATTTTGAGGGTTCCTATGTTTAAATTCTTTGGTAAGTTTTGATGTAGCCTTCTAGTATTTGATTAGTCTTGGAAAGCTGCGAGTAGGCTACAACATTTGCCCCCACTAAGTTGGGGCCTCAGAAATTGTTGTAAATGCCGCGTGCTGAGAAAAATTGTTATGTGTGGGAAGTTGTATGGTTGACTAATATGAATGCATGGAGTTCCAAGGGCATTGATGCGGACTATGCTAATTATGGGGCATTAATACTTCCTTAAACACAGTTTAAAAAGGTTTTAAGGGGTGATATCATTGTAAGTACTGTTCATCTTCTTCCATAACAAGTTTCTACTCAACTTCCTTTGTAAACACCATGAAAACTCGCTACCAACAGAGGATGGAAGAGTAGGAGGCCAGTATCAAGGCAAAGTATGTGTAGCTAAAGAAAATATACTTCGGCCGCAGGGACATAGGGGTACCATTACTAAACTTGGTGGACCTGCACTGGGAAGAATTGACCGGCATGGAGTTGGAGGAAACTGAGGCATTCACCTTTTGATAGACAATGTTTTAGAAGCATCTACAGAGCATGAAGGTGCGCTCCTACGTGTTATGAATGTTGGTATAGCGGCTGGTGGCGGCTGAAGATTATTGTAAGAGTCGTCCATAGTATTGGAAGAACTGCCCAATGTATAAGTACGGGGCTTTCTTCTGTAATTGGGGGTGGGGATGGTATTTGTTTAATTTTCCATTCTCTTCTCTTTTGTTGAATAAAATGGAAAAAAAGTATTGGTATCAGTGTATTCATATTTAGCTTAAAGTACCCACTAGTAGATAACTAGGTCGATGATAACATAGGTGAGGGTAGTATATGCATAGGAAAAAAAATAAAACTTATGTTCGATATAAAACATTGGAAAGATCTCGAAGAAAAAATGATTTGGGCGAAGGATTGTTAGGAGAGCTTGACATTGGGCCATGGTCGAGGGTTAAAAATGATTGAGGATATGGGTTAGGTCTATCTGAATAAGATGGCTCGAGAGATCAAAGAAAACGTAAGAAAAAATTGGTCGAGGCTTGTTGTAGTTTGACAGCATAGACTTGATAGCTGTATTTTTAGAGCTATCAGTTGGGATACCGTACATTAAGCAGGGTAGTGGGCAGATAGTAATCATGACATGTCGGCCATGGGGATGATGTGTATGTCACATTTTGTAGGTGAAGTCACTGTGGAAAGATATGATAGATTGTCAGAGGTTTGTTATCGAAGGTTATAGGTAGTCAAAGATTGTTTGGCAGTATGCATTTGGAAAAAGTGGTATATAAAAGGAGTCGAGGACTCGAGAGGTAAAGGGAAATTCCATAATTGGCAAAGGTATGTCTGGCACACATGCGTATTTGGTAGGGGTATTTATGTAAAAATGCACATTTGCTTGAAAATGTGGAGGGAAGTGGGAGGGGTAATGGGGGCAGTGGTTATGATTACAGTTTGGGAAACCGAATGGTTTAGTAGGCTATATTTAAGAGGTGAGAGAGTGTGGTTGGAAATATTTAATCAAACAGAGAAACGAAAAAAGAACCAACCATTATTGCTAAGAAGAGGAAGGAGGACAACGCATTATTGCTGTGAAGGTCGGACACCATTGCTGCTGTAATTCTACATGGGGCGGAATTTTTACCAGACAGGCAGGTGTTTTAACCATTTGTTTATATTTCATTTTGTACTTCTCTGCCATTAATGGCGTTGATATGGTAGGGTTTGAGAGATCAGACTGAAATATCCGTCAAAAGATAATTTCTGGGCGGTGATAGGTGTGGGAGTAGAGTAGATGGTAGTCGAATAGTCAGTCTTCGGTATATCCGATGATTGATATTGTGGTAGGTGATAGTATAATATAAATTCAAGCTTAATACTCGGATATATCTAGTTAATTTCTTCCCTCTTCTTCTGTAGGGTATAATGCATGCCTGTGAAGCTTCGAGGATGAGGCTGATAGATAAGGATGATGATGATATAAATGAATCGAGTACCTCTGGCCTAGAGGAGGGGAATATTGATATCGAGGTGTTATATTTCATAAATGATTTTCCTCTGGTGGTAGTTGAGCCTGACGTTAGTTCGGTGAGGAGAAATCGGAATAGAGCTCAGGTAGTTAGGGAGAGTAATGAGGAGGAGGAAGTGGTTGAGGAGGTTAGGATTGATCATTTGGAGAATGTGTGGGATGAAGAGGATAGGGAGGAGGTGGAAGAGAGTCAGGGAAGTAGTGAGGGAAATAAGAACCTTTATTGCTATAAACTTTGATTTACACTCAAAGGTCAAGAACTATAGCAACTCCCACCTACTTTCCCCTTATCCTCCATGATTGACTGATTCTAGGTTGATTTAATGGATTTGTGGGAGATGGAACTGACCTCAAAGGTCATGGCGCTGAACAAAGAAAAGAAATCCACATTTGCTGATCTACTCCAAACCAATCAGACGGATCTTAGCTTATTGCCAACTCCAACGATGAGAGGAGATTTTCCCTCTATTCGAATCCCTGAAACGGGTTTTCTAAGTGGGGTAGAAAGAAACAAATTTAGATTGATTGGGAGACTTTATTTGCTGAAGGTGAAGCTGGCAGTGGCAAGAACTGAAGCTATGAGCAAAATGGAATTTGTCAGGTTCTTGTCAATTCATACCATTGGGCAAAGGATACTTCACGATTATACTTGATAATGAAGTTGATAAACTTGGAATCTGGGGTGGAGGACCTTGGCATATCGAAGGGAAATTGCTCAGAGTTGCCATGTGGACACCAGATTTTGACATCAACAAGCAGAAAAATACTCATGACATGGTTTGGGTGAAATTTCTTGGTTTGGGAATAGATTATTGGAAAGAAAATGTATTAATGTCAGTTGCTCGAATAGTGAGGAATCCTGTACATGTTGATAGTAGCACCTTGTGTCGTAACATGAGATTTTATGCCTTTGTGCTTATGGATGTTGATTTCTCAAAACCAATTCCTAACAAAATCATGGTGGAACGGAAGGGATTCAAATTTTGCCAAGAAATTCAGCTGGGAAGAACACCTAAGATTTGCTCAGATTGCAATGTTGTGGGTCATTTACTTGCAGAATGCAGAGACGTGGTGAATGAAATTGAGCAATAAAAAGTGGTTCAAAATGAGGCTGATAAGGAACCAAAAAAGAAGAGGAGAAATTGGAAGAAATCCAATAAGAATGAACAGGATAAACTAGGGAAAGAGCAAGCTGGCAAAGGTCCGAAGAAGGATGATAAACTAAAGGAGTCTATAGTTGACAAAACTCCTTCAACCAATCAACCAATTTTGCAATACAAGACCTATAAAGGCGTAGTGAAATTGTGGGATAGAACTATTAGGAACTGGGAAGGTTTACAAAACTCTCAAGAAGTAGACTAACAAGGAAGCCTGGTTAACAAATTCTGGGTTGATATGGTTGAAGAAGTCGATAACTCCAATCAGTTTAATGCTGAAGAAGTGGAGAATGAGGATAGTTCTGGGAGTGAGAGCCATTTCTCAGAATACAGTTCAAACTTGGACAAAGGATACACGAAAGATGTGGTCTACCAAACTCAGGAAGCTGACAAATGGCACAATGTCTTAAGCAGGAAAAATATCTGAAGAAATAAGTCCAAATCTAGTAACCTTCCAGTTATTATGCAGTAGAAAAGGAGCAATCTACTAGAAGGTTGTGATGCAGATCCTTTTTTGGAATTGTAGTGGTATTGCCAACTTGGATAACTTCAATTTTCTTAAAGAATTGATGAAAAAAAACTTTCCTGACCTGCTTTGCATTGTGGAACCCAAAGTGCAGCCGGATGAGAATAAAATTCGACGTCTAAAATTTTTTTCGAAGGAAAGGAAGGTTATTTTCTTTGATAATGGTCTCAACTACCCAAATATTTTGTTGCTTTGGCGCAAAGGGCTGTAAAAACCTGTTGTACTTGCTTGTTCTAAACAACACATTACTGGTTGGTTTGAGAATGTGATGGTTTCATGTATCCATGCTGACTGTCCCTATATAAGAAGAAGAGATCTTTGGAGAGATCTTACGGTGATTGGATCTTCAAATCTACCGTGGCTTGTGGTAGGTGATTTCAATGTTGTGCTTGGGGGTGGTGAAAAAAATGGTGGCCATGGTGTGAGATGAAGGGCTGTTAAGGACTTCCAAGACTTTGTTTATGACTCTTGTCTTCTTGAGACAAATTCTTCAGGCTCGAATGATACTTGGGTCAATGGGCAAATGGGGAATTGCAGGATTCTCTGCAAACTTGATAAAATGCTATGCAATCAAGCTTGGTCGAATTTGTTTCCTGGATGAAAATATAAGGTGATTGCTAGGGTGAACTAGGACCACTCGCCTTTATTTTGCCGGAATATGGGGATTCCAAAGCCTTTTAATGCTCCGTTTAGATTTTTGTAATATGTGAACTAGCCATGAAACATTTATGTAGGTGGTGCAAGAGAATTGGGATTAGTCCTCGGAAGGAGATCCCCTATTGAAAATTGGCAGTAAATTGTGGCGTCTAAAAAGCAAGCTGAAGGAGTGGAATAGAACGGTCTTTGGCAACTGTAAATGGCATATACAAGAGCTATCAGACAGAGTCGAGATACTTCAATAGCAGCTTGACTATGAGGTTGAAATTGGTGATATTGCTAGAGAAGTTGCTAAGGCAAACCAACTGTTAACAACTGCTGTTAACAATGATAAAGAGCTTTGGAAGCTGAAAGCTCGTGTGAACTGGCTACAATTCGGGGATAGAAACACATCCTATTTCCATGCTCTTGCTCGCATTAAAAGAAATAAAAGCCTTATCCATACTATTCAGACCGAGGATGGTAGAATTCTCGAGGATTAAGATGTGATCAAGGCTGACATTGTTGACTTCTTTACTGATAAATTTACCTTCAAAGCCCATTAAATGATTGATTTGGTTCTTAGAAAGGTCACAAATGTCATCACAGCTAAGGATAACGATAGTCTAATTGGTATTCCAGATGGAGATGAGATTAAACAGGCAGTCTTTGCTCTGAATCCGGACAGCTCTCCAGGCCATGATGAATTTTTCTAGAAGATTCTTCCAAGTTTGCTGGGGGATCATGGGTCTGGATGTGGTGAGTGTTATTCGTACCTTTTCTGTTTACACTACTCTTCTTAGAGGGTTCAATGCTAACTTCATTATTCTTGCTCCTAAAGTTAAGAATGCCTCTAAGTTGCGGCAGTTTCGTCCAGTCTGCATGGGTAACTTTTTGGTTAAAGTTTTATCTAAAATCTTGGCTACCAGAATGTCTATCATCTTGGCTCACATTATCTCCAATGAGCAATGTTGGCTTATTCATGGGAGAAACATTCACAGTAATATTGGCCTCGCCTTAGAAATGATCAGTGAGCTTCGAAAGAAGCGATTTGGTTGAAATGTGAGGATTAAGCTTGACATTGCTCAAGCTTTTGACACTTTAAGCTGGGACTTCTTATTTCAAGTCTTGGGAAAAATGGGATTCCACCACAAATGCTGTAATTGGATTAGATTACTCCTGCGAAGTGGGTACGTTTCTATTCTCGTCAATGGTGGTCCTTGAAGTTTCTTCCAAACGGGGAGGGGGCTTAGACAAGGTGATCCCTTATTTCCAATTCTCTTTTCTATTGCCGAGTTGAGAAGTAGTAAGAAGGTGCTGCCTATGGTGATTACCAAGGGAGTTATGGCTCCCTCTCACCTTCTCTTTGATGATAATATTTTTGTATTTGCGAATGGTAGTTCAAAGGGGCTGAAACACCTTAGTAAATGGCTTGAGATGTACCAGGAAACTTCTGGACAAGTTTTCATCACTAAGAAGAGTAAGTTATACGTGGGAGCTATGACTAACAAAAAAATCAAAAAGTTAAAGATATTTTGGGCTTTGATGAAGGATATCTCCCGAAAACTTATCTTGGCATTCCTCTGGTTCAAGGAAGAGTCACACAGGTGATTCTGAGTCCTCTGGTGGATAACATAAAAAGAAGAGCCACAGGCTGGGCAGGTAGCATGTTGTCCTTTCAAGGGAGGGCAGTATTAATCGAATCTGTGTTGAGTAGCATCTTTATTTACAGTACGTGTATTTATAAATGGCCTGCTTCTGTGATTAAATGAGGGTGAAAGAATTCTTTGCAACTTCTTATGGTCCGGGAAACCTGAATCAAAGAAATCTTGTGCTGTGGCTTGGGATAAAGTGTGTAAACCTTTTAAGGAAGGGGGTACAAACATAAGAAGACTTAAGGAGATCAACCAATCTTTGATGATGAAACATACTTGAAACTTTCTAAACCCAAAGGATGGGTGATCTGAATTCATGCGAGCTAAATTCATTGATAAATCTGGCAACTTCTCTACGATTACCAAAAGATCTTCAATATGGGCAGGTGTTAGAGGAGTTATTGAGGACGTCCGTGCACATTCAAGTTGGGTGATTGGGGATGGGGCTAGCATTGACTTTTGGCATGACAACTGGTGCTCCCCTATTTCCCTCAAAGATTGGATCAATAACAAATGCATTCCTTTGAAAGACTTGCATGCTAAGGTGAGTAGTATTATTGTTGAGGGTAGATGGTTTATTCCTTATAATCTTCAACTGCTTTTTCATAGATTAGGAGTGGACATTCATAATATCAAGATCAACAAAAAACAAAACCGACAAGAGGGTGTGACAACCTGACCTTGTGGGCATGTTGTCAGTCAAAGGAGTTTTCGTGTCCATTCGAAACAAAGGGCAGCCAGCATGGTGGTACACATTTCTGTACAAAAAGACTATCCATCCAAGACTCTCTATATAGGGCTGGAGATTGTGTCATGGGAAGATTCCTTCTGACGACAAAGTTCAAACGAAAGGCATTGCAATGGCTTCTAGATGCTGGTTGTGTAAAAACAATTCTAAAACCATACAACACCTATTTTGGGATTGAACATTCAGCGTCTGCTTGTGGAACTGGTTGGCAGATTTGTTCCAAGTAAGAATTCTGGACAGAAACCTTAAAAGCCTACTCGGGGCTGGCGATTCGATGAGCTCTCATATTTAGGATCCTTGGATTTGAGCAATTTGGGATGGTACAAATTTGCTTTGGAAAGCTCGTAACAATTGTATCATCGAAGAACAGATTAACACACTGGCCAATGAAAAGAGGAAATGGATCAAAAAGATTCACGAAACTGCTGTCTTATCTTCTGGATTTATGCTCAACAATCAATCTGACTTGCGTATTATCCACTGTCTTGGCGTGGCTGTCCGTCCTTGCAATCATCCCATGGTTAAATCTTTCTTTTGGGAGCTTCCTCAGAAAGATGAGATAAAGTTAAATATAGATGGGGCTGCTAGGGGAAATCCTGGTAAAGGAGGCATTGGTTGCATTTTTGGTAATTGTGATGGTAAAGTGTTGGGCTCACTTTCAAAAGGCCTTGGGCCGGTAACCAATTACATGGCTGAATGCGAGGCAATTATCCATGGAGTCGATTATACTGCTTTAGTTGGCTGGCTTATTGCCTGGATTGAATCGGACTCCACGACGGCAGTGGAGTCTTTCAAATCAGAAAATATCCCTTGGGTCTTGGAAGCTACCTGAGAGAATGCTTGAAGGAATATGAAGCAAATCAAATTTTCTGCCATCTGGAGAGAAGCTGACTTCAGTGCTGATTCTCTGCCAAAAAGGGGAGTTGATCTTCATGAAGGCCAGTATAAGATTGAAGTTGGAAGACCTGCTTTTCTCAAAAAAATTGAAGTTCCTATGCAATAATACTCTAGACTTTGTTAACTTTTCTTTATTTTGCTTTGATTTTGGGTTGTAGATAGCCTCTTGCAAGGTTTTATTATTCTGCAATAAATTTCTCTAATTTAGCAAAATGATAAAGAGACCGGGGACGAGGATACATATGTGCAAAAGGTCTCGCCCCGAGAGTAGGCAAGATTAGATCAATTCATGTCAAAACATGATCTAGTGGGGAAGGAGATCCCTCTGGTGCCATTACGGTCAGAGTATTCATTTATAAATGTACCCGATAAGGGGATAATCGCCTTCTAGGGGTAGATTTGACTGAGGATGCAGTTGCCACTTTGAAGATTGGTAAAGAAGGTGCTAAATTATTAGGACGTGGCACCGTGCCAGATGAATGGTAACTTTTACAAGATGATGAGGGTTATCGAAGGCATAAATAAATAGTTGGCACGCAAAAGGAGACCTTTAATCGAGTGGTTCTACATGGTGTCGTTCAACTCGAGGAAGAGGAATAAGAAGGTGGGGACGTGCCATTTTTAGTATCACCTTGAGAAGCCTTAGCTATTCGAGCTCTGTTTGACTGGACGCGGGTGGGATAAGGACTTTGTAGTAGTGTAAAGTAATTATGGAGTATATAGATGGGGAGGTAGAGCTTGCCTTGACCAATAGGCTGTACAAAGCAAGTAAGTTTATGTTTGAGTATCTTCTATTGTATTACTTTGGATATGGATTGACTTTTAATTTTCTTGTTGTAGAGCCCATCAGTAAGGGACTACAAAATCAACAGTTTTATATCGATAACCTGATCACAGAGGGTGAAGAAAGGGTGGAGAAAGTTCTTTGGAAACTGGAGATTTTGAGAAAATGGCAAAAGAAGACTGATACTTTGTTGAAAGAAACTTTGACCGTAGCTGGGCCTTCGAAGATGAGAATGAGGGTTGCCCCTCCCGAAGTGGTAAGCGAGATGGATTATAATAGCTTGACAAGGAAGTTAAACTTTGTGTCGAGAACTCATCGAGGAGTTCAAGTATTATCAGCTGAGGTAAAGGGGCAAGGCTCGAGTGCCGAAGTGGCAGTTTTATAGGCAGTTCAACATTTCCAAAAGGGCAAGGGAAAAGCTATTGTCAAAGGCTCAAATGTTCCGCTAACGAAGACGAAGCCTCGAAAGAGGACGTATGATCAGATAGATGAAGGCGCAAACTCAGTCGAGGCCAGATAGCTCGTGGTTGAATAAGAGGATACTGTTCAAGCGATGACAGAGTCGATGATGCATTTGTGTATTGGCAAATAGGAAATGTTCAAACATGATTTAGATTTTTTGTTGAATGGTCAAAGTGTTTTTGATCTGTACAGATGCATGCTTATATGATCTCATTTAAGAAGGCTCAAAAGGCATCAAGTGAGAAGTTGAAAGAGTCAGTTGATAGAGGAGAGCTCGCGAAGGGAACCATTATGTCTCAGAATACCCGTATTACTGAACTAGAGAGAGAAATGCTATAACTATGATCTGATGCGGTGAGGGAGAGCTTGGAAATGGTTGAGTGGTATGATGTTAAGGTGGCAGTGCTTGAGGTGAAGGTGACAGGGCATGAGGTACAACTATAAGATAATCATGTACAGTTTCGGGCAGACTTCGACAAGGAGTGCAACGTGACCTCAACATTGAAGTAATTTATTGATGGACTGGGTTATAATCTCAAAACCTTCGAAAGCTCTCCCCTTAAAGAGGATAATCCTGCCTTTGATGGTGCAGTAGATGCGGAGGGAACGGAGTCAATTCCTATAATCTTGGTGGCAGTTGTGGAAAATATGGAAATCGCGCCTGTGGGCGAGACTCCTGGTACTAATGAAATTTTATTATCTGTTGAGGACCGAGGTAATCCTGTTTGATCTGGTTTTCAGATGTAAAAAACTTGTTTGATCTAGTTTGTTGTTTATGGTGCTTGTTAAGAAACTTTTTGTTGGTTTGGTGATAATTGTGTAAACAATGTTGTACTATTTGATTTGAACTAGTTGATGTATGTTGTTATTTTATCTGATTGAATGATTTTTCTTATCGAATTGTCAAAGTTTCCCCTAGGTAGCACTAGCTATCCATGGGGTTCACGGGTTACCAGAATCGAGGAGTGATGGTGCTTCGAGGTTGCCCTCAGGTATCAGTCTGGTCGAAGGGTTGACTAGATATTAAGGTTTGCACAAATCAGGAATTTCCAAGAGCTTCGAGGTCACCCTTGAGTATTTCTATCTGTGGTTTTGATTCTGAATGAAGTAAGACGTGGTTGGCCTCAATGTCGTCCCCGAGTGTCCAGCCTTTCGACTATTCATGCAACTCGGGTTTGCCCAAATTAGATCTTCGAAAAACTTTGAGGTCGACCCCAAGTATTAGTCAGGTCAAAGGGCTGACTGGATACGTATGTTTGCCCAAATCAAGAAGTTCATTGAGCTTCATGGTCGCCCCCGAGTATTTCTATCCGCGGGCTTGATCGTGAATGAAACGAGACGTGGTCGGCCCCAATGTGGCCCCCGAGTGTCCAGTTTTTTTACTATTCATGCCACCTAGGTATGCCCGAATTGGAACAGTAATGACGCATTTTCTAGAATGTTAACTTCGCCAATTCTTTAGTAAGGAATTTGCAACTATAAACTTAAGTACACGAGATTTTATATGGAAACTCAGTAAAATTTGAGATAAACTATGACCACGTAGAGGATTTAGGTACAAAATCAACTAGTTGCTAATTATTACAATTGTTAAATGGTAAGGACATGAGAATGTATAAGAATAATTGCATTACAGATCGGATTAACGTATTCTATGCCTATATTTAATAGTAGATATAGGCAGTTACAAAAACAAAATAGTTACCTATTTTGGCGGGTAGTGGGCAAACTTTGCGGATCTCCCTACAACGGTTCTATTTAACCAAGCATAACGGCTTCAATAGTGGGTCAAGCACTGTAGTCGCAGATGTGACATCTTCTCGAATGATAGAATATCTTCGGCAAAGTTCATTCCATTAGCTACTCCTTATCCCGATATACATTATTGGCAGGGCGTTTGACTATGAAAAATGTGAAGGTGAAAGATATACTATAAATAGAATGGAGAAGGATGGGAAGGTATTCTCCAGTAAAGTGTAAAGTTGAAGGTACTCGGCGATGGTGATGACGCGATTTCAGACGTTGTTTAACTGGTTTTTGGCGTGTGAGGAGGCCAAGTATAGGGAGATGAAGGAGCTTTACTTTGGCCGGCTCTCGCTGTCGTCTTATTATCCGAAACCAGTAGAGCCAATATATGAAGGAATGATAAAATTGTAGGCAGAGATTGCTGAAGCGCAGTTCATCTTCTGGTGCGAGTTTCATTTTGTGTTACTGACGGCCGCAAAATGCACCAACAGTTTTTGTGAATTAGTCGTTGCCCATGTGGAAGATGAAGATGCTTTAGTGGGTAGGGCTATCTATGGTTGCTTCTCTGGGTGTTGTCGTCTCTGCAATCCCCTTGGGCTGTAAGATGGTGGGAGTTATAGAGGAGGTCATTTTTCCTCAGTAGGATGGCTATTTTTCCTTCGGGAAGTGGCTATTTTTCCTTCGTGAAGTAACAGGAGGTGTATTTGATGTAAAGTAATTTGTAGGTCAATTGTAATGTTTATCGAAGATATTTGTTGGTGAATATGGAATATAATTTGTATCGGTACTTTGCAAAATAAATTGTTGTACATTCGTCTGAATTTGTATAGACATATTTTTTATTAACATAAATTATGTAAATCTTGTCTTCTCGAATGAAATGAAAAATAGGATCTCGAGGGTGTATGTATTGATTGTGTAGGGCCCTGAAGCGGTTCCCTAGAAGTTTGGTTGACTGGGTTGTCAGAATTTCAATAGATAGTAATTACTTTTTTTGACTATTGGGAGTTGTGACACTTTCATATAAATAACCCTTGTATACTTGAGGAAGTCATTGTCAATTTGTTAAGATGCTAAGGATGAGGGCGCAGGTTCGGGAGGATGCTTTCTAGAACCGTGTGCACAACAAGTATTGGGAGTTGTTGAACTGGCATTTTTGGTAAACACTGTGCAAACGGGAGGGCGTTGGTACGGGTGGAGCTCAACTATGAGGGGATGAACAAGGTGGCAGCAAAGGGAGCTAAAGATGAGTACTTGTATTATTGATAACTGCAATCTTTGAGTCCTCCATCGCGTGTCTGTAGTTTAAGGTCCCATGCCAAGGTGTTGGTGGGGATGGATGATGCTTTCGCTACGTGGAACAGCTGAGAGGCCGACTTGTTGGCTGCCGTTGCTTGAAATAAATGAATGAACTATTACTCTGGCTTGATTGAATAAATTACTTCATCCTTTTGCAAGATTTTTTTTATCGACCTTTACGAGGCTAAAATGTTCTCTAAGTATTGTTATGTATAATCCAACCCTCTGCTCTAATATAATTTGAATTATGATCGATAACAAGTGTGATGTTGGATTTTCAAATGTTGTTGCCATCTCGATATTTGGGTAGTTGTGTTGTCGAACATTATTTGAATTTTGAATTGTTGTTACAACTGTCCCAAGAATATAGGAGGGGAATAACAACGGAAAGTTAGAAGTAGGTTTACGTAGAAAAAATGGCTAGGTGCTTTTCTGGAGATGATGTTTTAAGGTATAAGCAATTGGAGGTACAATCTCTCTTTGTTAACATAAGAGCTACTTTGGTGAAGATGGATATGACATAGGATTTAGAGGGATACATGGATGGTTAGGAGCAGCAATGCATAGGCTTGTTCACGTTTAGGAGGCAAAGGGTTAAAGACTTTGAGAAGAGACATGCGAGGCATTACGCGCGAGAACACGAACGATCATGAAGGGGTGCGATGAACAGTCATGTGGGGCCTATAAATGGGCCCGTGCAAGTTGGTGATTATTCACACTCAACTAGCTCTAAAAAATTTGTCTGAGTTCCAACTTGTTGTGCTCTTCGCTTGTATCTTTGTCAGCCATTGGTAATGAGGAGATTGGCATTTTGATTAAGACGGCCAAGATTATGTAACAAAGGGATTTAGAAGCGTCGCGATTTCAAGGTTAGTGCATATTTTTAGAACTTATTTGATATGAATGTTTGTTTGGATATTTTACAATTTTGTTGAAACCCTGTGTAGATATGAACTTTAAGGATATAATGTAGGAAGGAATTTGAATAATAATTTGCATTTTGGAAGAAATTGATAAACACAGCTTTAGGGTTTTTTGAAATTTTTGTTAATTTGTGATGATATGAGGACGTGTTTGATTTTTTGATGGTGTCGTAAATGATGAAGGAGTGTGTGGTAGAGAAAGGCACGAAGTGATTGATGATGATGTGAGAAGAGAGTATATTTTGGAGGCCGTTGTTATTACGGCGGGATTCTGGGGTTCTCTGTCGTGATTTTGATATTTAATGATACATGTCATTGTGGCACCAGATTTCCTATTAATTGGGCCAGATTTTAAGCCTGAGGGAGCGCAAAATTAAAATTTTGGATTTGGCTCATTTTGGCGAGAAACTGTGTGACTGCTGAAGTGTCTTCAATAAGTTTGGTAGTTCTTGTACACTCAAGTAGAAGATGTTAGGGACATCGAGATAGTTCTCGAAGTTAGGACTTAGCAAAATTTGAGATAAAACTGTATTGAGAACTAATCCAATAATGTTGAGCGATAGTGATAGAAAGAACGATGGGTTGGAGTTTAAACTCAACAACGGTAGCGAGATTAACATATGACCATATATAATGTAACATATACGATTTTATACTAACTTAAAAAAGGGAATTTGATTTTCAGGTTCATAAAATGGCTGAACCTATCCAGAATGTTGATAAGGAAGGAATCTTCAAGAAGCTTTTGGATGTAGAACAACTTCTAATCGATGTAACAATGTGTGTCCAAGAGTTGGGTGATAGGTATAGGGCTTGGCAGAGTAGCACGGATATGACGAGTGTTAATCCATTTAAATTCGAGCTCAAGGTGGTTGAAGTGTCTGATGAGGAGAGGACCAAGATAGATGATGATTACGAGCCATTGTCAAGTGATCAAGAGGGGAGTGATGGTAGGGATGAAGATGTCGAGGAGGAAGAGGGGGTGTACTATGGGGAGGCTCCAAAAATAAGTAAAATATTAAGCTTTAAGGCAAAATATGGTATTCCTAAAGATATTAGGTTCGAGGAATACCATTATGATATGACGGATTAGGACGTTCCTTTGGATGGTATTCTCGTCCATCAAGAATACATAAAAAAAGGGGTTAAAGCTACCTCTTCAAGTTTACCCGAAGAAGTTTCTTAGCATTTTTTATGTCGCACCTGGCCTGTTCAACCCGAATGTTTTTGATCCTTTCGTGTTTTAGGAGTGATAAATGGTCAGTTAAAGGAGAGAGGGGAAGAGCTAATCACTATGAATGACCTATGTATATATTACACACTCAAGTAGAATCCATAGAAGTTAGGGTACAGGTACTTAGCGAGGTTCCTGAGGAGACCCCTCTTCTATGAAATAGTATCGACATGAGGGTAGTATTTTGCTTATTGTCTCCTTGTCTCAGGGAATTATGAGTTCGACAAGAAAAATCTGGGGGTGCCTCTGAAAAGAAAAGGCTTCCAATTAGGTGTGTGTTTAGGTAATTTGTATGTCGAAGGTTTTGACTTGCTTGCTGTATTAAATTGGTGTCTAACATTTTGTTGTTTTGTCTTCGTGCAGCCTCGAAGGAGATTAATTGAAATTCCATAGTAGTTGAAAAGTTATATAACATCAGGATTGATTACTTCGATCGGATCGATACTTTGGTTGCCGATCAACAGGAGGTCGACGGTCTTTTTCTAGAGATTAAAATAAGAAGGACCCAAACCAAAGGAGCTGATATTCCCCTCCTCGATGGTAAAATTTCTACAAAGAATATGAGGGCTACTGAGTCGAGCCTGCCCTTCAAGAACCCGGCTCTGAGTAGATATAAAACTGATTCTGTGGTGGTAGAGAGAGGCTTTGCTAAGTAAGACCTTCAGGAAGAGCAAGAAAAGGAGGACGCGCAACCAGCCCACTCCTCCAGCTCCTCTGTCGAAAAGAGCATCTCGATAATGTCCTATAAAGAATGGAACGACGGTTAATTCGTTGGGATCTGGGGCTGTGGATTTTAGTCATGGTCAACCACCAAAGGCGATCACCAACCTGCAGCAGAAGAAGAAGGTTTCCTCGGGCTTTATGAAAAACAAGTCTGCCGAGGGATCCGAGGCAGAGGTCCAATAGACCATTGAGCCTGACGCTGCCAAGATGACTTCTCTCAAGGAAGAGTTATCAGACTCCTTAGTAGGAGCAGAATGTCTGTCAACCTTCTTCATCGAAGGTTACAGAACAATGAGTAAGGTTAAAAATTTCTCAGCTTTGCTTAGACTAAAGAACTTGGTCCCTCACTCGAGAACACATATTATGAATTTAATGTAGATCAAGAAGATGTTGGTCGAGGGTAAGCCTCATAATCTTGGTATTGAGACTCTGGCAAATCGACTTTTCGCTTTTAAAAACATTGAGAAGGAGCTGCTGAAGTAAAAGGAGGAGCTCTTCCAGGAGAAAGAATGCTTGAAAGCGATGCTGGAGAAGCTGAAGCTGGGAGCTGGGAAGGTGAAGGTGGTATCCATTTCTAAGGCAAAGATGGCCTGGGAGATGGAGAAAAGGAAGAAGGTCGAAGAAATAAGGGCTGACCTAGCTTGGGAGAGGGAGGGGGCATTGACCCTGCAGAAGGCCAATTTTGTGGGAAATGTTCGGGAACAGATTCTATCTGCCCATAGGTCAGTAGTGGTGGAGCATGCGAAGGTCCTCGACGAGGTTAAGGCCGAAGCTGATCGAGTCATTATGGACTCCCTCAGGCTGTGGAGTTTCATGGGATGGAAGAGAGAAAGGACTTCTGCAATGGGTTGACCGTGACAGTTGGGGTGATACTTTCTGACTGGGATGCAGAGGAGAAAACTCCAAAGGTACCTGCTCCTCCAGTTGTTCCAAAGGGTACTGTTCCTGAGGAAGTGCATGATACCTTATTCTAGGTCTTCCAGTAAAGGATGATACTTCTTTCTGTCCCTCTACAGAATAAAAATTTTGTTTTGAAAGTTTTTGTTAGAGTTTGTTTACGTACAAGTGGTCGATGTGACCAGAAACAATTTCATGCGTTGTAATGACTAATTTATGACATAGTTGTTATCGAATGATTGTTTAAATTTTAAAGAAGTCGATAAAAATGTAAAAAAAATTTGTAGAAAAATATGTTAAGTGTTTGATTTGACAAGATTAACAGTTTTTGCAAAATATTGTTGATGAATAATCAAAGTGTTGCTTTGTACATGAATCTGAGTTGATGTAAAGAGGGCTATGTGAATGCTTTGTGAATAATGCACGGTGACCTGATGTTGTTCCTCTATGGAATATCTGTGTTTTGAGAAAAAGGACAAAACATGGCATGTTTTGTTCGAGAGAGAATAAATTGAAATGAATGTATCCTGTAATTGGATATATTTTTGTCAAAGAGATGAAATCTAGTTGTGATAAATACTTAACGAGTATGAACCAATACGAAGATTTGTAAATTGAAAGATTTAATAATAGTAGAGATGTCAATATTATAAGTATTTTAAAGATATTACAGCTGTCTATTTATATATAGAACATTTTTAGATGGGCTGTATTTTATGGGTACTCGAGCGGAACTTCATCTTCAGTCATTTACCAATATGTTCCACTATCACTGATGATGTGAGGTCCTTCCCAGTTTACAGAAAATTTACCAGAATTATTGGGTTGAGTATTATCTTGGATTCGTCGAAGGACAAGTTCACAGATGTCGAATGTACATTTCTTGACATTCTTGTTATAATCCTTCTTGAGAGTGTCATGGTATTTGCGCAAGTTTGTAATGGCGTAGTCTCAAGTTTTTTCGATCCAGTTGAGGTTACAAAGAAGTCCAATTTCATTTTCTTTATCTGTGACTCTTTGTCGGGTACTTGGGAGAATGAGGTCTGAGGGGATTACTGCTTCGTTGCCAAAGGCCATCATGAATGGTATACATCTAGTAGATGCTCGAGGAGTTGATCGATATGCCCATAATACACTAAGTAGATCCTCGAGCCATCTTCCCTTTTTATCTTTAAAGTGCTTGCGTAATCCTGATTTGATACTCTTTTTTATAGCTTTAGCTTGGCCATTTCCTTGTGGATAGTATGATGTCAAAGTAAAAAATTGAATATTGTATTTGTAGAGGAAATTGAGGACTTTATTGTTGATAAATATCTTACCGTTATCAGATCATATCATTTGTGGATAGCCAAATCTGATTATGATGTGTTCCCAAAGAAATTTGATGATTTCATTCTCGTCAGTGCGATATAGTGGTACTGCCTCGACCCACTTGATGAAGTAGTTTGTTGCCACAAGAACAAGCTTTCTATTACCTGATGCCAGGTGGAAGGGACCAATGATATCAATTACCCATCTTTTTAATTGCCAGTGGACATTAGTAACGTGTAAGTCAAGGGTTGGGCTTTTGATGTCATGAGCATAGATTTGGCAATTGAAGCACTTTATGACAAAGTGTTCGCAGTCATTTTGTATTTTTTGCCAGTATAACCCTTGTATGAACGCTCTTTCTGCCAATTATCTTCTTGAGATGTGAGCTGCGTAGATTCCTTCGTGAAGTACTCTGATTTTTACTTGTGCTTGTTTTTACGAGATATATTTGATAAACGGTCCTTCCCCAGTGATTTGATATTAGATCCATCTTGGACTTTAAATCGTGAACATTTGGCTAAGAGTGATCGAGCTTCTTCTTTATTATGCGGGAGGGTGTTAGAATTGTGGTATACATAGAATGGTCTTCACCGATCTTCTGGGACTTCGTCTTTGGTAACATTGATTTGCATGGTGTAGCTGACGTCGAGGCTTGAATGTTCAATTACTTCGATGTCTAGAGTTCTTTTTTTACCGCCTTCGAGCATTACAACGATGTATGCTAGTGCGCCAGTGTGCCAGCTTTTAGTACGAGGAATATATGAGATTATTGCTATTATGAATTTCTTCATTTTATTTTTTCGACTAGAGCTGCGTAATCAACCATTTTGCCTGATGTTTTGAATGCTTTATTATAATGGTTGGCTACGAGTAGGGAATTGACATAAATAGCTATTTCTTCCTCTCCAAGTGCAATGGCAAGATCCAGTCTATACAGGATAGCTTCAAACTTTGTTTCATTGTTGGTGGCATAGAACTTGCGTTTGATAGCTTTTTCAATTCGATGATTAAATGGTGTAACGAGGACGATACCGATTCCTAACTCTTGTGGTATAGAAAATCAATCTGTAAAAAGTCTCCATCCTGTCCTTCAAAACCATACATCTGGTTCTACGATGGAGTCATCGGCCAGTACTTCTTTGAGTTCCTCCCTGTCAGGGTCTTCAAGTGGGAAATCTTCCTAAAAATCGGTTACTGCCTATCCTTTGACAGATATTTGTGGTTCAAAAGAGATATCATATTCGTTTAGGAATATTGACCATTACTGAACCCTCCATGATTTAACTTTTTTAGAGAGCACAAGTTTGAGGGGAAACTTGGTGATGATTTTGATAAGATGGGCTTTAAAACAAGGTTAATATTTTTATGAACTATCCACAAAAGCGAGTAGCTACTTTTTAGTTATTGTATATCTCTTTTTAGCAGGTATGAATGCTTTGCTAATGAAGTAGATTGGCTTTTCCACACCATCCTCTTCTCGAATAAGGATGGAACTAATGGAGTCATCTATGGTCAATAAGTGCGTTGTTAGCATTTTGCCATCATCAAGAGTACTTATTATGGTAGGAAGCCCCAAGTATCTTTTATGATCGTGGAAAGCCAATTCAAAGTCTGGGGTCCAAATGATTTTTGTGGGCTACTTCTTCGACATAAGAGCTGGATTCCCACGAAGATGGAGGTAAAGAAGTTTTCATCGATGAGATGACTTGGAGATGAACCTGTGAAGTGCTGTAATCTTGCTACAATGCTTTTATACATCTTTTTGGTTTGAGGGGATGACATTTCCATGAGTGCTTTAATTTATGCCAGATCGATTTCTATGCCTCCCTTACTAAGCAGATGTCCGAGAAACTTCTGTGATGCGACACCAAATTGGCATTTTTCTGGGTTGAGATTCATTTGGTATGTACAAAGAATATCGAAGATGGTCTGTAGGTCATTACAATGATCCTCCCATTTTAAGATTTTTTCAGATCATATCGTCGATGTATACCTCTATGATTTTGCCAAAATGATCTTTAAACATTTGAGTGACAAGTCGCTGATAAGTGGCTCCTACATTCTTTAATCCAAAGGGAATAACTGTGTAAGGAATTAGAGGAAGGGGAAAGTTATCTTCTGCGGTAAATTTGCGTGGCTCAGGAAAATCGATATAGACCCTGATTTTCCCATTTTTCTTTGGAACAACCATGATATTTGAGACACATTTTGGATATTTGGCTTCTCGAATGAATCCTATGCGAAGGAGTTTATCTATTTCTTTTTTAACAGCTTCCCGAAGGCGGGGAGCTAAATTACGTCGCCTTTGCACAACTGCTTTACTATCAGGAAGAAGGTTAAGATTGTAGTATACAATCGATGGATTGATGCCAGGCATTTCTTGAAAATACCATGCAAAGACATCAGCATTTTTCTTTAAAAGTTATACTAGGAATTTTCTTTCATCGGATGATAGTTTTGGGCTAATAATGGTATTTCATCCCTGCCTATCAAGTTCGATAGATTCCTCAGTGTCATGTTGCCCGAATGTTGGAGGTGGATCCTATTGTAATTGCTATGCCTTTAGAAGTTTTGATGTGTGAGAGTTGGTGGTAGTATTTTCGCTCATACATGCCACAACTTGACTCCCTTTGATTTCATAGACTCTGTGATCTATTGGAAATTGCAAGGCCATATAATATGTCGATGCTACTACCTTAATAGAATGTAGCCAACTTTGACCCAAGATCCTTAAATATTTTGATTCATCATCTCCGACAATGAATTTAATGAAAGTGGTTTCTGGTCCCACTTAAACAAGCAGTGTGATTTCTCCCAAGGTAGATTCTTTGGAACAGCTAAACCCTGTGATGGTTGTTATCAAAGCTTTGACCGAATCCTTGAGGCCTAGAACATCAATGACCCTCTTGAATAAATCGTCTGTTACGCTTCCTATATCGACATGAAGTATGTGTAAGTAGTTTTGTCCTACTTTGAGCATTATGACTAGTGGGTCGTCATGAGGGTACTTAACACGGCTGGTATCACAGTCTTCATAGGAAATGTGATATAGACATTTAGCTTTGCTGAAGATGGGTAGAAGTTTTGTTGATTTTTCTAATGACGTCATCTTGCAGCAAGATGTAATTCAATTGTTCTCTTTTTTCCCTTTTTAATTTTAATCATGTAAAGATGGCGAGTTTGGCCTTATCCTTGCTCTTGTTCGACCTCTTGTCTTTTAGTCTCATCTTCAATGAACTTTTAGACATTTACTATATACTGGTAAAGTCTTCCTATGAGTAAAATATGGTAAAATATCCATATCAGAGAGTAACAATTGTCAGTCTTGTAGTTATGCACATTGTGATACCGACACAAGGGTTTGTTGGGTACATCAGGAATCGTATGTGCTAATTCTCAAAATAAATCGTCCCTCTAAATTGTTGGCAAGATGGCGGAGAGTGTGGTTATCATAGGAGGCAAGAGTGGGATGGGTTTGTCTAGTTTTTTGTCTCCCTTCCTGACGTTGTCGGTGTTCCTCCCACTCAGCTTGGGAGTTACATTACTTGATAACTTTATAGGTGTTGATTAAAATGTCTCATTGGCATGAATAACTTAGGAGCATTTCATCTTATCTTTTTTAGACCGCTTCAGTTTCATGTAGTTATTAACAACATCGACCATTTTTGTTACTGCCTTGGTTTTATGTAAGGTAAATTCTTCTTGAACTTTAGAATCGATGTAAATTGCGGAGGTGAATGCTGGAAAGGTAATTTTGGGATCTTAATACATATTTTTCCTTGTTTCCTGCAGGAAATGTTTGTAAAAGCTCGCTAAGATCTCTTTGACACCTTGTTTGAAAAAGAATAAAGAATCAACTGTTATTTCCCGCTCCTTTGCATGAGCATAGTTCGACTCAAAGAGTCGCTGTAAGTGGCTGAATCTGATGATGGTACCCTCAAAAATAGTCTGAAACCATTTCAGAGGTTCTTCCTTAAGGCTCATGTAAAATAATCGGCATAGCATGCGATCGAGCTTGGAGTATAATCCAACTGCTGCTTTAAAGTGTCGAACGTGGGTAAGGGGATTAGTGAGGCCTGCATAGTGATAAAGCTTTGGTATGTACAAATTCTCTAGAATTGGTATGACTTCAAAATGCGGATAAATAGGGTTCGTCTCAATCCTATCGAGAATAGATCTTCGGCTTGGATTATCAGAGTGTATGGCTCGAATCATATTGTTCCGATCATCCAAGGTAATAAATTGGTGAAGAGTATTTGGTGAGGCTGCAACTTGAGGATCAAAGTCACCCTGTCATTCAGGTTCCAACATGTCTCTCACTAGTCGCCTCACCGGTGGTGGTGGTGATTGGTGATGTGTGCGCCGATTTTCTTGGGTGGTTGATGCTGAGGACGTAAGACCAAAATATCGAGAAGCTCTATTTAGATTCCTTGATACAGATCTAGAAGTTTGAATTCATTCCTCCCTTGGAAGGTTCTCTCCCTGGGTAGCTCTAGAGCGGTGATCACTTTGGGCTTGGGGAGGTGACTTTTGACGGCCAATGAATCGGTCTTGATATCTTCATAAATTTTCCATTTCTATCTGATATGTCTGGCTCTGTAGTTCCTGAGCTTTCCTCCTCTCATTTCCCTTAACTTGAAGGGCTTGGGCATTGATTTGTTGATCTTCAAGCCGCTGGACCCAGTCATATTTATCATTGGACTGTCTAGGATTACAGGTGGTAAAAATAAAGTATGGTATTCCTACAGACGGTGCCAATTATAATGGCATGTTTTCCAGAAGGTTAACTTTTCCAATACTTTAGTAAAGAATTTATAACTGCAAACTTAAATACAAAAGATTTTACGTGGAAACACAGTAAAACTTGAGAAAAACCAGAACCTCGAGGAGGATTTAGGTACAAAATCTACTAGTTGCTAATTATTACAAGTGATGAATGGTAAAGACGGACGTAGGAATGTATAAGAATAATAGTGTTGTGGATCGGATTATCATATTCTCTGTCTGTATTTATAGTAGATGTAGGCTGTTACAAAAGCAAAATAGTTTCCTATAATGGTAGGCAGTGGGTCAGGCTCTATAGTCGCAGATGTGACATCTTCTCGAATGATGGAATATCTTTGACTAAGTTCTATTAGTTTTTCCTTATAAAATTTAGGAAATATGCTATTATAGGAACTTTGAAAAACTTTAAGGTCGCCCCCATTTATTAGTCGGGTTGAAGGGTTGACTGGATAGCTAGGTTTGGCCAAATCAAGAAGTTTATTGAGATATGAAATGATGCACAAGGTGGAATTTTTTTATTGATTATATAGTGGTTATATCAGTGGTGAGAGATGGTGGCTGAAGCGTATTGTATGAGACTAGCTGTATTATATTCCATGGGTTGGGCAAGGGTTCCTCAGATTCAGTTATTAGGTAATACAATCCTTTGCCCATTTTTCTATACACCACATATGGCCCTTCCCAAGATTTTGCTAGCTTGCCGACATTGCGTAGTTGTGAAGAGGGGGTGACTCGACGAAGTACCAAATTGCCTATATCGAAACATTGTGTTCGAACCTTCTTATTATATGATTTTTGAAGAGAGGTCTGGTAACGACTGAGGTTTCTTAAGGCTCAGTCTCTAGTTGTATTGATCTATACCATATTATATCCTAGTTCAAATTAATTATCATCATCTGGGAGATCGGGGTCGCGTATTGGGACCTAGAACTGAGTTAGAAAGACTATTTTGGTGCTATATGCCTAGAGGAAAGGAGCACAACCCATCACTTTTTGTGGTGCGGTATAATAAGCCCAAAGTACATGTTGTAACTCTTGAACCTAGTGTCCCTTCTTCTCTTTAACTCATTTCTTAAGACCATCGACTATAGTTTTGCTGATTGCTTTGACCTGTCCATTCCCTTGTGAGTAATACGGTATGGATAGAGAGAGGATGATGTTATCTTTTTTAAGGAATGTCCAAACCTTGTTGCCTGTGAACTATGTGTTGTTGACGCATCGAATCATATATGGGCAGCCAAAACGTGTAATAATATTTTCCTAGAGGAATTTGGTTACTTCTTCTTCTCTAGTTTTACATAATAGCATGGCTTCGACCCATTTAGTAAAATAATCAGTGGCGACTAAGATGTATTCTCCACTGCCCGAAGCCTTTGGGAAAGGGCCCACCAGGTCAATGGCCCATCTCTTGAAGGGCCAAACAACTTGGCTACAATAGGGGTCTTGTGAGGGGCTTCGAATGTCATGGGAATGATGCCGCATTTGTCACAGTGCTTTGCAAACTCTTTGGCTTGTTTCTTCATGTTCGGCCAAAACAAACTCTGTGTTATTGCTCGGAGAGACATTGATCGACCAGCAGTATAGGAGCTGTAATTTCCTTTGTGGAGCTTAGTAATGATTATTACAGCTTTCTATTAAGAGATACATTAGAGGTGTACTCCATTTGGTGATTTGCGGTGTAAGCTGGCTTTGAGAATGATGTACCGTTGGTAATTTTCCAATAAAGATCATTTTGTTTTTGGGTCTGCGGGTAGGGTGGCATGGTTGAAGTACGCAAGGAAAGGTGTGTGCCAGTCTTTGGGATCAAGACTCTCGCTTCTAGTATTGATGGTATTGATTTCCATCTCGTCGATACTTAAGTATTCGAGTAGTTTGATACAAAGTTTTTGAGGTTTGTACTGCCCTAGCATGGCTGCTATATAAGCGAGGGCATCGGCGTGTCTATTCTTGCCTCAAGGGTAATGTGTGATCGATAATTTCTTAGGAAAACGGCTCATGCGTTGGTGGATGAGTGTTGAATACTCAACCATGTAACTGTTTACCTGGATATCACTAGTGTATTGTCCCTAGACGTGATGTGTATTGATGAAGACGGGTAGTTTGGGGACTCCAAGTTTGAGTGCTAGATCAAGACCATGTATCAAAGCTTCGTACTCGGCCTCGTTGTTGGTACATTCAAAGTTTAGTTTGGTTTCCTTTTCGATGCGGTCGTTAGATGGTGTTACCAGAATGAGGCCTATCCCGGAACCATGTGAGCTGACAAACCCATCTTTGAAGGGATGACATCACCTGTCAGAGTTCTAGGGGTCGGTATGTTCAGGTAGATCTTTGGGTATGTCGTCTTCGTGTTCTTCCTATTCGATGTCTTTGACTGGGGAGTCAGCAGGGGAATTAGCAATAGTCTTGCCTTATTGGGGTACTTGTTTCTCGAAAGTAATATCATGCTTACCAAGGTAGACGGACCATTGCTGTACCTGTCAGGATTTATCTTTCTTGGTGAGGACTTCTCGAAGAGGGTAACTGGTGATGACACGTATATTGTGTGCTTGGAAATAGGGTTTGAGCTTTTGAGAAGTGTAGATGAGGGTAAGGAGAAGTCTTTCGAGTTTACAATATCGTGTTTTGGCTGGTGTTAGAGTTTTGCTAATGTTCGTATAAGTAATGAGCTGATAGATTTATCGGTTGCTGCTAGAAAGAGGGAAAGTATTTCACCTTTGACCGAGGTGCTCATGACAGGTGGTTGGCCAAGGTAAGTCTTGAGTTCATGGAATGCTTGTTCACATTCGGGTATCAAATTAACGTCAGGGTTTTTCTTTGTGGTTTTACAGATGCCTTGTTTGCGTAGTAGAGAGAATAACCAGGCGTATCAGTCAGAGGATTTTGAAATAAAGTGGTTAAGGGTAGCTATTTTTCCTGCTACCTTCTGGAAATCTTTTTTTATTTGGGGAGAAGGTATATCAATGTGGGCTCAAATTTAGGTAGGGTCAATCTCGATAACTCGTTTACTAATAAGGTAGCCAAGGAATTTTTTGGATGAGACAACAAACTGGCTTTTGTCTAGGTTTAATTTTATTTGGTATAAGCAAATGATGGAGAGAACTTCGGTCAGGTCTTGTATATGGATATGTTCGTGAAGGCTTTGCCGAGCATGTCATCGATGTATAATTTGATTGACTTTCTACGTAGGGATTTGGGCATGGTTGTAAAGAGGTTTTAAGTTGATCTTCATGGAGAAGGGGTACCTTATTATAACACAAGGATGCGTCCATCATGTAAAGGCATTTGTGGCCAGCGGTGGCATCGAGAAGCACTGAAGTGATCGGGAGAGGGCAATTATCCTTCAGTATGTGGTTGTTGTGATCAGTAAATTCGACGCAGATTCGGATCTTACCATTTTTCTTAGGGATAACAACGATATTCGAGATTCAATCAGTGTACTTGACATCGCCTATAAATCTAGTGGTTAAGAACTTTATGACTTCGAGGTTCACTACGTCTTGAATCCTCAGGGCCAAAGTGCGCTTCATTTATTTGGCAGTCGTTGATATGGGGATATGGTCGAGTCGGTGTTAGGCGAAAGTGGGTCAAACCCGGGCATCTCGTGGAATCCTGGCGAAGACGTCTTTGCTAGATCGATGGAAAGTGGTAAGTTTGAGTTTTTCATCGGCACCCAAGAAACTCCTAATAAATACGCCTCGACAAGGGCCGTCGAGTTTGATGTATTCCGTGGGTTTGATGGGTAGTTTATCGGTGGGCGAGGTCAAAGTGTTAGGGAGGACGAGTTGCAGTGATTGATATGCCTTCACTTATTTTCGTGTAAGTTTAATTTTGGGATGCTCGCAGGAACGAGCTAATCGTTGGGAGCATTTCATGTCCCATGTACTGCATGTAGTGGTGAAAGGTAGTATTTGGTGGTAGGTTGAAGGTATGACCTTCATAAAACATGGAACCAATCGAGGCCTAGGATGCTGAGGTATTCGGACTTCATGTCAATGATAAGAAAACTGGTTTAAAGGATGATAGGGTCAGTGGTAATGGGGAGGCTGAGACAGCTGATGGCCACATCTGTGGAGCCATTAAAACCTTTTATTTTGACATTAGCAGGGGTGATCAGATCTGTCTTTTGTATAGCTTGGACTGTCTGAAGAAAAGGCACGTTGGTTGCACTGCCATTTTCAACGAGAATCGTATAGAGAACGAGGTGCTCAACTTTAATCATGATGACTAAATGGTTTAAATGAGGGAAACAAACATGGGAGATGTCACATTCGATAAAGGATATACCTTGGGGTCGAGGATGCTGGCTTGATTCAGGTAGGAGGACTTGAAGTTTTTTCTGATAAGTATGTTTACAACATTCTTTGACCCACTTCCGTTTGCCTCGGGTGTGGCAACTATAAATGTTTCTTACTTCGATCATGTGGGCTTGGAAAATGTGTACTTCAGCAGGTCCAGCATTCAGGGCTGGCTGGGTATTGAGGTATGACCCTTCGAGGTAACCGGGAAGATCGACCACATACTGGTGCAAATGGCCTACTTTGAGGATCATTTCAAGTGAATGTTATACCACGTAGCACTTGTTAGTGGGATTTCAATTGCATTTGTGGTTCTGCCAGTAGTGTTCATCCTTCTTTACTTTTATAGAGTAAGGATTCTGTCAAATAGGGTCGACCTGTATGATTGGTTGGGTAGAACTGGAATGGGCTACTTTTTGTGAGGCTCGAAGGATTGAGTGTCGAAATTGGCACATTTGCGTTTGTCTGCCTCATTATAGACGGAGCGACTGTGGTCAGGCAGGGCATTAGAGTTGGCTAGGTTGGCATTTGCGCAATCGAGATTCTTGACTTTGTACAATTCATCAAGGAAATGCTTGGTAAAGTTCTCGAGCATTTCGGTGGGTATCTTACGAAAGATGAAGAGGACATCAAATCAAACATTGCGGTTTTTATTAAAGGCGAAGTGTGAGATGAACAAACTCATGAGCCGCTCGAAGCTTTGAATGGACCCGTTGGTGAGGCTATGTTACCACTTGATGGGGCTATCGGTAAGGCTGGTTGGGGAACATGCGACATAGTATGTGATCTGCTGTAGAATACAGGCTCTGGGAATTTTGGAACACAAGTACGTGGAATGGAGGATCGGTATTGTGATATTTGTAGATTTTTGGGGTATGGAAGTTCGGAGGCACCTAGACGGCGCGAAGCTTTGGGCATAATGGATTATTAAGGCGACTCCATGAGCTAGGTGTGGGGAGGGTGCTTATGCGTATGGTTGCATTGAGTTTCTGGTCAAGCTCTTGCAGGGTGAGATTGGCTACTCGAGGGGGAGAACCCTGAGGGCGCGGGTGCTATGGCCTTGAGTCAAAAGTACGCTCGGCATTGCGTTCTCCTAGGCGTTGCTAGGCAGAATGCCTTGGAAGATGTTGGGAGGTTCAAAGGGTGGAGTCGGAAGTGTCCTCGAAAATGGGACGCCGATGTCTATCGAACCTGCGAGCATGGTATTGGGGGCACCTTAAGAACCAAGGTGGATCGGAGGCATATCAGTATAAGGGTGGGGACCAAGGTGTGCACGGGGGGATACGTGTGAAAGTGTAGGGGAGCGAGAATGTATAGCGGTGTCCTAAGTTTTTTCCTGTTGGAGTTGCGGCACCATGTTGCATAGTTCATCGAGGGCTGGACGTTGTCTGTCGTTGACATCCAAATAACGTTGCCGTTATGCTTTGACATCTTGACGGCGTTTTTCACGCTCGAGGTGCAATTAGTCGGTATGACGCTCTTATGCCTGAGCGAACTGTTGGCTTATGAAAGCTAATTGGGTGGCGATACCGTCGGCAGAGGTACCGACAATGGTGGAGATTGAACGGAGGGTGGGGGTCTTTCTAAATGGGTATGGGGTAAAAGAATAATGGATTGGAGGTAGTGAGTATAGCACATACTGCGCCAAATGTAGTGGCATGATCTCATTAAGGGGAGTTAACACACTCTTATACCGTGGGGTTTAGATTCGACTAGAGGTTTTCCCAAATATATATGACAGAAAAAATAGAATATTGTGCTAACATACTTGTGTGGAGTCCATGAATTGGTATTCTCCACGACCTCTAGTGAAGATTTGAATGGGATGATGGATATATGATTGAGGATAAAATTCGAATTGATAAGAGTCTGAATGTGTTCGAATATTTCTATTCTTATAGGAAGCTTTGGGCTGAGATTCTCTAACCTCTCTATGATGGCTCCACTCCCCTATTTATAGGAGATAGGAAATGAGGAGTCACCACAGTGAGGTTATATTACATGTTTACCCTTTTGGGGTAGCTGTCATGTACGGAAGGTCGGTTCTTTCACTGTAGCTGTGTATTCGGAAATATATAAGAAAGAAATAAGATAATATTGTGCTAACATACTTGTGTGGAGTCCATGAATTGGAATTCTCCATAACCTCTATCGAGGATTTGAATGAGATGATGGATATATGATTGAGGTTACAATTTGAATAGAATAGAGTCTGAATGTGTTCAAAGGCTTCTAATCTTATGCGAGCTTTTGGGATGAGATTCTCTAACCCCTCTATAATGGCTCCCCTCCCTTATGTATAGGAGATAGGAAATGATGAGTCACCATAGTGATGCCATATTACATGTTTACCTTTTTGGGGTAGTTGTCCTATACGGAAGATCGATTATGTCACTGAAGCTGTGCCTGGCAGCTTGTTTCACTGTATTATCTGGTGAGCTGGCTGTCAGGTTTTTTATGTCTTCAACCATGCATCGATTTGGTCGAAGTCTACATGGAACTTGTGGTGGCTCTGTATGTTATGCGACTACCTTCAGCTTCTAATCTTGCAGTAGGCTTCGTCTTCAGTTAGTTTTGCTGTGGCCTTCGAGTGTTCGGTCAGTCTCGGAAGTTTTTGGGTAGATCATATAGCTTTGGCTATTTTGAGTGTTCCCTGGGCATCAAGTCTTTGGTTTGGTAGGCTCTGATGTAGCCCTTAAGTATTTGATTAGTCTTGGAAGGCTGCGAGTAGGCTACTATATAATCTACTACTAGACTCACGCAATATACACGTGACATACACTAGCAGAAGTTACACCTGTTCCATAAACTAATGAATAAAGTACCTCGAGCGCTACAAATGAAATAAAACAAGTCAAATATACCTGTCTCCTACGAACTGGCAGTTACAAGTCCAACTGCCACTTTCCCCAACTTTCAGGAGAACGTGCTTATGCACGATAACGAACTAAGAGTGAGGTCTATAAAAAAGGATAAGTTCCAGGGGAGAGTGAATCAACTATTTCTAGCTCAAGATATCATAAACTTGTAATCAAACACCAGCCTCAAATAATAAATGCTACAGCTATTAAATCCCCAAGCCGAGGTCGTAGTTTCTACCTATTCAAAGGTTTCTATGCTAATCGCCTGTGTCATTTCCATATTGGGTCATACTAATTCTTATCACAGGTACATTTGGCGTAAGGACTATTTTGAGCTATTTAGAGTTACTACAAAATTAGGCAATTACATTCGGTGCCATCTGTGGGAAAAAATACATTTTTATGAAATCCTAAGGCATACAGTTACTCAACAATCAATTTCCAATCATGGTAAATTCCAAGCGACCAGCCACAGGAGTCCTTTTTGAAAATTGAGTCAAACCAGATCGGCTCACAAAATTATGGGCAAACCTCTACACCAAAATAGAGAAGCGAAAAGAGCTCGAGCGTTAGTTATTGCTTGACCGCGAGCTTCGCGAACAGGAACTAGAAATTTTGCGTCAAGCTCATCAAACAGAATTTAAGCAACATGAAGAACTGATGACAATAATGCAAACTACCTTCCATTCCTTACATAACAATCAAGAAATTTCCCTTCCAAGGACATGTGATCAAATGCCAGCAAAATCCAGTGTTTTAGCGTGAGGGCGATTGGAACCTCGAGAAGTAACTAGTAAAGGGGCTTCTAGATATCTTCGTAACAACCTATAAGTACTTGAAGCTTCAATTTATTTGAGATGGGAAGATCATTCCGACATCATTAGAGGATGTCGGCCCACCATGCTTCAAGAATAGGAGCCACAATCTCAATCCAGGATACTAGCTCATGAACGTTTGAGCGAGGGTACTGGTACTAATGACCCTCGGCCTGCATGCCATGTCGCTCAAGCACCATGACAGTATGTCACACAAGAACATATGAATTAGCACATCAAGGAATTAATCGAAGCTCAAGGTCTCTGTAATAAGGGCAATTTGACCCAATTGCAAGGTAGTCCGGCCGCTAAAGAGTTATTTGATATAGATGTATCGACAGGCTTCCATACTCCGAAGATACGTAAGTACAAAGACACTTATCAGAAGGAACACATTCAACAATTCTACGATTCATTGGGATTGTATTTAAATTTGAACCACATTTTATGTCATCTGTAAGCCATAAGACTACAAGGAGAACCGCTCTGGTGGTTCCATTATCTGCTTAAAGACTCCATGCTCATATTCGACCAACTACATAAGATCTTTGTCAAGACATATGCTCACAATAAATACCTAGAAAATAATTTGTACACTCTTATTAGTCTTAAATAGTCACAAGGAAAAATGATCGAGGTCTTTGCAAAGAACTTTCTGGAACTCCCCCCAGAAAGTTGACAATAGTTATCAGAAAATAATCATTTCTGCATTTACAAATGTACTACTGATCGATTGCAAAGCGAAGGTGCACTTCTTCTTGAACAAACCCTCGACCTTGGAAGACATGATTTTCAAGGTCAATTGGTATGTCAACCTAAAAATGATGATTGACAAAAGGTATAAATCTACTTAAAATGTCATAACCACGAAAGGTCAAAACACAGATCGTAATAGTGAACCGATGAATGACCAGGCTGATCAAAAGCGTACTAAAGAAAACACAGGCAAATCTAGTAAAGGCAATTTATTACCCAAGTCTGTCCTCCTAAAGACGAATGCCTGAATTTCAGCAATTTTGCCCATTCTAGCAAAAAATAAATCTATCGTGTATCTCAGCCGCTAGAACCAATAGAAGGCAAACTATACTGTATGCATCACAAGTTAAATCATTATGAAACTGACAATAGTTATGCTTTATATAGGTTGCTACATTTTCAAAGACGGGCGAATGCACGAGTACATTATCGACCAGGAAGGATACAAGAACGAAAGCTATAAGATGCAAGTTAAAATATTTCAAGTCAAAAATCAATCAGAGGAAAAATACTTATACCATATGTACTACAGTAACATGATCGAGATCCATCAAATAAACATTTCTACCATATTCAAATAGAGGATGTTAACGGAATGCTGCGACTTTACAGTTCAGGATAAAGAAGCTAAATTCCTTCCTGAATCAAGCAATCGACAAACTAAGATTTTACGTGAAGTTTCTTCATCATGACACTTTGGTTAATATGCTTAAAATAAGAAATTCATCATGCATACCATAATGATCGATACTAGCAGTGGTATTGAAATCCTTTTTAAGAGCACAATTGAACAAATAAAATTAACAGATCAAGTTATACCAAGCGACATTGATATCAGTGGGTTTAATAGATCTAAAGAAGAACTAGTAGGCAAGATCATCCTACCCATTACCCCTGGACCCACTACTATTGATACTAATTTTTACATCATCAATGCAAAATCTAGTTACCTAGGGATCATAGGCCGCTGCTGGATCCACAACTTGGAAACAATTAATTCCATAAACCATTAAGCACTTTACTTCAAGCACAAGGACGGCATCTATGAAATCAAAGGCGACCAAAAGCTCTTGCGAGCTTGCAAAAATACTATATCTGCCATACTTGATACATCCAACAGATTTGTTGTTTAGCAATTATAGAAAGCTGGTCACACCGATGATCAATCTTCAATAGAAGAACCAACATAGTGCATTAGTATTGATGGGCCTAGAAGAGGTACTTATATTGGTACCAGGCTGGTCAAACAAGATAATGACTCTCTCATTCACTTTTTACAAATAAATTGAGACGCCTTTGCCTGGACTTAAAAAGAAATGCCAAGAGTTAACCTAGCCAAGGCATGCAACAAATTGAGCATCAACAACAAAGCCACGACAGTCAAACAAAAATAGAGAAAGCTATCACCTCGTCTCAGAGATGAAGTCAAGAATAAAATCGATAAGTTGATCGAAGTCGGATTCATTCGAGAAGCTAAGTACCTGGATTGGATCTCCAACATTATCGCAGTTCCAAAGTATAATGATAAAGTTCAAGTTTTAATTGATTTCATAAATCTAAACAAACACACGCCAAAGGATAGATTTTATCTTTGAATCATTCATCAAATTCTTAATTCTACGGCAGGTCACGAGCTATTATATATGATGGATGTTGCTTTGGGATATAATCAGATACCTCTCCTAGAGGAAGATCAGGAAATGATCAATTTCATCATTGAAAGAGGGCTCTACTGTAATAGAGTCATGCATTTCAGACTTAAGAATGCTTAAGCAACATGCCAAAGGTTAATGACAACTATGTTCAAAGCACACTTGGGAAGAATAGTTGAAGTACACATTGATGATTTTCTCTACAAAAGCTTACAGAAGAAGGATCATATTACCGATCTTAATACGGTCTTCCACATTTTACGATCATATCGAATGAAGCTCAATTCAGATAAATGTCAATTCAAGGAATACTCGGGTAAGTTACTGGGACATGTCATCAGCAAGAAAGGAATTGAAGCTGACCCAGATTAGATTCGAGTTCTACTCAACATGCCATCTCCAATAACAAAGAAATACGTGTAGAAACTCCCTAGAAAGATTCTAGCTATCATAAGATTTATCTCAAAGTCTTCAGATCGATGTTGATGGTTATTCTTGTTACTTTGAGGAAGTACCAAAAAAGGCAAAGTTTGACCACATGACGAGATCGAATAGATAAAAGAATGTGAAGTTGCTTTTAAAGAACACAAAGTCTATCTTGAGAAATTTCCTGTAATGAATACTCCAGCAAACAATGAGGAATTAATTATCTACCTTACGGTTATAGATAATTCTCTCAGTTCAGTCCTCATTTTCCTAGACAAAAAATTGAGAAATCACTATATTTATAAGCAAAAGCCTTAAACTGGCAGAAACATGGCATTCCTAGATCGAGCGACTCCTCCTAACCTTTGTTTATACTTCACAAAAACTTAAGCACTATTTTCAAGCTCTTTCAGTCAAAGTCATGGCGAACTACCCACTTTGGGAAGTTCTATCTAAAGAGGAGATATTAAGAAGAGTATAGCAATGACCTGTCAGCGTGGGTAAACACGATATCAAATTTCAACAAAGAAATTTAGAAAAGGGTCAAACAGTGGCTGATTTTCTTGCAGACTTTCCAGTAGAAGTTCCAGATTGGAAAGAACACGATCCTGATCTCACAGACTAACTCGCAGAAGATCCACCTACCAATCCCTTTGAGGAATGAGTTGAATGGGTTACACAAAATGAGATGGAGACTTCTTACAAATGGATCAGTAGGACCTGTAGGGTCAGGGATCAGAATCGTATTGATTACTCCTTCAAATGAAAAAATTGAAAAAATTGAAAAAATGTCATAGAGTATAAAGCCTTAATTTTGAAGCCTTAATTTTGAAACATTTATACTCTATACGCCTTAATTTTGAAGCCTCCAAAAATGTCATAGAGTATAAAGCCTTGCTCTATAGGCTAGATTTGGCACTAAAAATTGGAGTTCCCAAGTTTTCAGTCTATACAGATTCATTACTAATGGTCCATCATAACTCCGTGTAATACAAGATGATTGGCAAGATGGTCGACAATGCAGCCCTTGTTATTGATAAGATGACCAGATTCACTAAAGTTACTCTTGACTATTTACCTTGAGGAGAAAACTGACACGCCGATTCCTTGGCTTACTTAGGTACGGTCTTGGGTACAAAAGTAAGATACTTCTAAATCGAAATGATCTCAACCCCCAACAATGATCTTCTCTTGGTATGTGAGATCAGCACTGGGGACGATGAAGAGGAGGATAATGATTGGAGGATGCCTTTCCCCTCATATCTTGGCCCACATAATAAATGTGATGGGCCACTTCCAAAAGATCCTAAAGAGTGCAGACAATTGATTAAAAATTCCAAGCGTTACACAATTCAGAAATGTTGTTTATATCAAAGATCAGTGATGGGGCATTATCTCAAGTACCTCACAAAGCAGCAAACAGATGATATGCTCAAAGAATTACATGAAGGAATGAGTAGCTCCCATGCAGTAGGATGATCTATTACTAACAGAGCAATTACGCAAGGAGTCATCTGGTCAGGGATACAAAAGCAGGTAGAGGAGTACTCACGCAAATACGATGCATGTCAGCGTCACGGTCACCAGATACCAGCGCCTACACTCGAGCTTCATTCCAGTAAGGTATTCCAGCCTTTTAAGAGGTGGGCACTCGATCTAGTGGGGGAATTCCCAAATGCACCAGGTAATAGAAAGTACTTACTCGTTGCAACAGATTACTTTACGAAAGGGGAGGAAGCAGTTCCCCGTTGCTAAACACAGAAAGAAGAAGTTATCCCATTTATCTGAGAACATATCATCATAAGATTTGGTTACCCCCGCCTAATTCATATCGCTAACAGGCCATAATTCGTTGGAGAGAAGGTAGTTGATAATCTCATTAAACACAACATCATTCATTCCCCATCCAATCCATACTACTCCTAAGGAAATGAGAAAGCCAAAATTACAAATAAGGCGATCGTGGATGGGATCAAAAAGTGACTCAAATTAGAAAAGAAAGGAAATTGGATAAGGGAGCTGCCTCACGTCTTATAGGCATACCGTACTACACCAAGGCAATCAATTGGATATTTCCCCTTCCTTCTTGCCTATGGAACTGAAGCTATCATCCCAATAGAATATCACCATCCTGTCAAAGATCATGAGCTAACAGATGAGGAAAATAAATTTTAACTAACCTGCAATATGAACTGGATCAATGAGACCCGAGCTTAAGTGGTTGTATACCTGGGTCGATATCATCATATGCTAGCCAGATCGTATAATAGAAGAGTTTGAAATCGTGAGTTCCAAACCCATGATCTAGTCCTTAGAGAGACCCCCAAGATTAGAAAAGAGCTAAATGCCAGGAAACTCAAAAATAATTAGGATTGTCTGTCTTAAGTCGTAGGACGAACTGGCCTTGGATCCTACTACCTCATGACAGAGAAAAGCGTCAGGATACCCAACACTTAGAATACTAGGAGATTGAAGTGATAATATCACTAAATCCCTTTTTCCCAAATACAGGATACATCTATTTTTCCCATTCCAAAAGTACGATTATAATCTCCAACGGTGTATATATTCTTTTCTACTAAATGAAAACATTCAAGTTTTTCCCCACATTACTCTCTTCAAGCATACATGTAGTATCTACTAAATCTTAAAGATTAAAACCAAGGTAGCACTTTCAATCGACCCATCTATCATCTACAACATCTCAACAATGGCACAGGTCCAACTTGTTGGGAAAATTTAAAAATAAAGAACTAATTCTTGCCAAAAGAAATCCAGTTTGCTTTACCTTTCTTCAATGCCAAAAAAAATGAAAAGAAAGGAAATTGAGAATGAAAAAGAACTTATATGTTTTTCTCTGTACATTTTACTCACAAAAGTAAACTCTATAAACAAGAGTCTAAAACTATCCAGTTCTAAAACTGCTTAATTAATACATAAGTATTAATATAAAAATAAGTCACACTTAATCCCCAATAATTATTTTAACCAGTTACAGACTTTAATAGTCATAGATGTCCAAGAGGTTGTTTGTACCAGACCCAAGTACACTAAGCCCACGCCCCACTACCACGAAAAATGTGCAAAGTGCGCCTAATAAAATACCAAAAAGTTCCTAAATGCACCTCAAATGCCCATTTGCCCACGCGCGCCAGCGTTCGCGAGTTGCGCTCGATGCAAAGCATCTCGATAGAGAGTACACACTCCTAGAGTACAGTTTTCAATCCAACTAAGCAATAGAGATATACAAACTAATAGAAAATACTTTTTATTTCCAATGTGGGACAAAACATTTAAAACTATATTTTGTTTTATAAGATATTTAAAGTTAAAACAATTCCAACAATCCCCCACTTGTTTTAATTTAAAAATAACAAGCATATTTCCCCCCTAAGTGTAAATAAAACAAAAATAAATAAATAAAAATTGGGCATAAAGGGAAATCATGAGCATATGTTTAGGTGTCTTGTGTACTGAAACCTATACATTGTAAAACATGCCAAAGTTTATCATGTCAAAAATTAGTAGAGTGCCCTTGAACTAAAAATGACAAAAAATATTAGTGGATTTAAGCCTTGAACTAATAATCCTATTTGATAAACATGACATGTCATATACACATAATTTTCAGGGAAACAAATAACTTTTGAGCTCAGCACTTTAAAGTCTGCGCTTAATCCCTTTATACTAAGTGCTCTAGAGACAGACTGTCATCTCATTGGAACAGACAAGCACTACAACAAAAAGGCTAGAAAACGAGGGCAGTAGTCCGTCGTTTTTACTTAAAAACGAGGGGAATTGCCGTTGTTTTACCTATCGCCGTTTGTTAGCCGCAATTTTTTGCGTTGCTATTTGCCGTCGTTTTTTAAAGGTAATACGACTACTCACACCCGTCGCTAAATTGCGACAATACGAACAGTCATTTTTCCCTAGTCGAACAAAACATTAGCGACCAAATTAGTCCGTCGCATAAATACGACTATTGTATGCTGTCATTTTTTCCCCTCCAAAATCATGTTACTTGAACAATTAATGACGGACTACCACCCTCGATTATCAAACAACGTCGGCCACAACAATCGCCAAAATATGACTAAGCGAACTCGTCGCTTTTGTAGCTAATATTAAGATAGAGAAATGATGTCTGAAGCCGTCGTAAATATCAAAATAATTCTATAAAAATAATCTCTATTTTGATTCATTACAAAAATGCAATATTATATTGAAATAAAAAATTTCATTCATAAAAAATTATTAAATATTATTATTCAAAAAATATTAGCCATCAGTATTCTACAAATTGTTAATAATACATAAGATTGTAATCATTATTAAAACAACTTTCTCCATCCATAACCACAATCTCGAAGGCCCAGTCTTCTTTGAAGAGCTTGTTTTTCATGGAAGACTGGTGCTGTTCCATATAAGCAAAATCAATGAATCAAGTATTAATATTTCTTTCATCCTAAAATAGACATAAAAGCAACAATAAAGGATAAATGAATCAATTATATCCTTGGTGAATAACAACTAGTAGAATTGAGTATCAAAAATGTTCCAGAACATAAAAGATGCAACTGAATTTTACATGAGTACAAAATGTAAAATGACCCGCAACCTAGATAAAATAGAGTACAAATTTCATACCTTTTTTTTTAAGTAGCAAGTCTCTTAGAAATAATTTTGATGAATATTTTATAGACCACATTACACAAACTAATTGGTCTATAGTCAGCCAAACCACTAGGCACTTCAAATTTAGGGATTATAATTAATACCAAAATCTGTAGGAGGTGTTGTTACAACATACAGAGCAGTTGCAAACTCTAACTTTGAAGATCAAAACTCAAAGCAATGTTGTGATTCAGTCCAAAACCACTTATTATTAATAAAATTGATTGAATACCTGTTTTAAAAGAAAATAACACCTTTATTCAAAATTATATGGTTTACTGCTAGAAGGTTCCTCTAAAGTTAGACTGGCTTTAAAACTAATCGTTTTTGGCACAAGAAAAATTCTGTTGAACATAGACAAACACATATCGCAGAGGAAGAAATATGGGATGGCAAAAAGCATACTCACATTAAGAGTTCAATCCATGTCTATTCTCGTGATCTTCCCGATTGTAGCTAGAGTTTCAAATGACCATCCAAGCCATGGTTGTACAACAGATTGTGCCATATGAATCCCTTGTCCCACTAAAAAAGGTGGCCCTTTTTCCATGTCAGTCACAAAACAACGAAAATGTTTGCTCCTGAAACAAAAGGCACTTGTATTCACTATAAGAACAAGAACCAGTATTTAGATGTTACCTTAAAATTCTCCACCTTTTCCATATCCGAAGGATCGGCTTGCCACGGAATTGTCCTATTAGGTATTTCAATTATCAATAAGCCGTCATTCTCAATGTCACTTATTCTCCCAACACTATGATGTATCCCACCACCCCAAGCATATCTCGGCTCTGCAACAGATCGCTTCACACATACGTGGTCACCAATCTGTAATGAAAGATATGTTAATTGAGAAGAAGAGAGAGAAGGAAAAGTAAGCAATTAATAACATAAGATACTATATAAAACCCTACCCTCGATGGGATAACAGGTTCAACCTCCTCTGGTTCACAATGCCATGGGCTTGGAAGATAACTTAGCTCCAATAAAAGGCTATTATAAGGTCTTATTGGAGGCTTCACTTATCAATAAAAGTATATAATAATTTTACAGTGAAAATAGGAAGAGGCTTCATTTATCAATAAAATATAAATGCATAAAAGTTTTCTCTTAATTGCCCTTCTCCTCTCCCAAACAACATCAACACCATTACCAAGTACAACCCTCTTCTAGATTCCATCTTCAACAAATGTAAGACACCTTTCGTAAGAACCACCTATCCTTGGCTACTTTATAAAGTAAGTCTAAAGAATAAAAATAATAAAAAGTGGAGGTGAATAAGAAGTGAAGAAAATCTTTCTTACCCCGAAAAAATAATGTATGAACACTTGGTCCCCTCCAGATTCCTCCAACCACAATCTTGCATTAGACTGGTTCTTGTAGATTGGATCCCCACCAGGTTGCCTACTTGATCAGCTGCCTACTTGCAATTTCTATTTACTACTCAGAAAATGGAAGGTACAGAACAGCTGCCTACTAGAAGATTCTGGTTGCTTCAGTCCCTCTGATGTTTTCACTTTGGGGAGCTTATCAAGTTGAGGCAAATGAGCAACAGAATTACTGCCTTCCAGCAGTTCCAGTTTTAACCAGAAAATGGATGGAATAAACACTCTATAACTGTCTTTTCCAAGTTTAGAAAATGGATGGATTAGATCAATAATTTTTTTATTGATATCGCAAAACTAAATTAGATCAATAAGTACACACGAATGCAAGATTTGAATAGCTTACCTTTCCACTGAACTTCTCCAATTCCATCGCAAGCCTCACATGAATTTTACGGAAAGCTTTCTTTAGTCTGAAGGAACATGGATAACAACAGCATCTACTTCAGAATATTTGACTTACCAATCAAATGAGCATCTACTTCAGAATCCATATAACAGAAGGCTGTCTATTGCAGGGTTGATTGGTTTCAAGAGCCTTTGTATCATGTCTGATTCAACATTTGTAGTACAGGTTAACTTGAAGAAATGTAATCCCCCATCAGCAGCTTTAAGAGAATTTAGAGATGCAGGAAGGGTTATTACAGGTCTACAAAGTTTTGCTATCACGTTCAAGCATAGAGAAGAAAAAAGTCAGCTTAGTATATCACTTCCTCTTGGTATTTTTAGTGAATAATTAATCTTTCCTTGTGCTTCCCTTACCTCCTGAGAAAATATGTATAGATGAGGAAAATAGCTATAGAACTCCAATTTGTAGGATGTAAATGCTTTAAGATAATAAATATAGGTGACATGGGTTTAGCCTAAATCCAGCTTCCTTCTTCAAAAACAAGATGCTGAGAAGTTACACGGCGGGTACTATTGAAACAAAGAGAAAATAAAATACCACCAAGCAAGTAAATGAAAAAAGGAGAACAACATAACACAAGAATTTGCATTGAAACCTCTTGGGATAGGAATGAGAACTCAAGGCGCTACACTACGGCGATCAGAAAGAGTATACGCTAGATATTTATTGAAGATTTAAAAAAAAAATTAGCAATCTTAGCCACTAGAAATTCATATGGATGAAGGTCTTAAATACAAAATCTATATACAATGGCCAAAACCATGGATCTAATAAACGACCGATGGCCAAAAACATGTGCTTCACAAGAAATTTTCATGCCTAAGCTCTTTCTGTCTGAACAAACAATGTTATCAGAGCTGCTAGTCTATACTATCAACTCAACTCATGCCATAAATTCTAAGAAGTTTTTACAAATATTCATAATGAGGGAAAATCTATCGATGCTGGAGACCAATATGAAGACAAGGCCAATGAGGGTGTTGAAGCACAATATCATAGGCCTCTTGGAAGTGTTGTACAATGGACTTGATGGTACCACTTTCGTCGGCTGAGAAACTATCATACCTCTTATATTAGCAAGATAACTAGAAAATTAATAGTTAATGCAAATTAGTTAAGACATGAAAAGGGGGGTCCTACATGAGGTCTTGCGTTGCCTGTACTGTTAACCCGATTACACGGTACTTCCTACGCATATTTTTCAGATGTCCTTGGTGTGTAACTTCGACTTTTAAACCTCTGAGGGTCTTCTTAATCTGCATAAAGTTAATATGAAGAACACATCAGATAAAAGGTTAAGGTGATTAATAGAGAAAATCCTTGCAACTATATTTTGATACCCAAGATGAGCCAAACAAAGATCTGGAACAGACCTTGACACGGTCCATGTCAGATAAAGGTATGAAGGCATCCTTGTTCAAGAGCTGGCATACAAACTCTATAACTGGCAGTGGCTCGATAAATGATGTAGATGACATGTCTGCAAATATTACGAAAAACACTTAGTATTGTGCCATTGATAATTAAAGTTGGGTTTGAGTTGACTTAATAAAACGACAGTTAGAAAGGAATAGAGAGTCTGGTAGCAACTAGAAATATGAAGAAAAGAAATCGGAATTGAGATATTGAATTCTTTGCCAAAATGATTTATATGGCTATTGAGTGATATATACATTAGTCCATATAATATCTGGTCTGTTAAGAGTGAATAGTGAAAACAGTGAAAGAAGAAACTATTCATTGCTCCATATAACATTTCTTGCTCCATATAACAATCATAAAAATTCTTGAATTCTTATGTGACCTGGTTAGCACCACTGAATATAGTATATGTTTATTTGCCAAAGAGCGGGATTTACACTGTCTGGTAAATATTTGGATTGTTTAAACACCCCCTAAAGACAAAAATATATACATTAGTCCATGCTAAGCTGACTTAAGTTCAATCATTAAAAAAAACTGACTTCAGTTCTAACACTAGTACTCCTTGAGAAGTAGAGTGAGAACTGAACACATCTCAATTTCTCACATCAATATATACTAGGCGAAACATTGCCTTTACATGGCAATGTTCTTCATAATACTGATGCTAAAACAACTATATTTGATGCTAAAACAATTATAAATGATCATAAGAGAAAAATAAAAAATAAAAAAATCTTACCTTGTCATCAACCTCTAGCAGTTTAAACACGGCTCTACCTACACAACACCACAAATCAAAGTTATAAACGCATACACAACTATGAAGCTTATGAAGACTTTCTCATTGAAACTAACTTTACTCCATTTACCTTCAGCCATGAATCTCCAATGGGTAGAGCTCAAAACAAAGAAAGAAAACAAAGAAAAGAAGATTTAACCATGTCTGTAATGAGTACTACTACTACTACTACATATACCTTTCGAAACTAAATGATAACTAATTTGAGCAGACGTAATTTTCCCACACTTATTTTGACACTTAGCACAAAGACAAGAAAACTCGTTAGACTTTAGATTAGCTTTTATGAATGCGATAAACAAATGAACACTGCGCAGATATTCAACAGAAAGACTATCAGCTTTCATCCAACCCTTATCTGGGGGAATTAAAGACATCTTACGTCAAGGACACGGTAAGTATCCTGAAGTAGGAGAAATTAATATCATAAAGAAACATAATGAAGAAATAACATAAAGAAATATCATAAAGAAATATTATAGTAGTTTGTCCTTCTGTCAGGGCGAAAGAAACAAAAGTTTTTCTTCAAAATGTCAAAAACATAAATCATCTAGTTAAGCAATTCTAACCAATCATTTACACCAATCCAAAGTTGAATAGAGTTTTATATACACCTACTAATAACTACAAGCATCTGACTGGTTATTAGAGTAAGTAAATCTAATCACTCGGCCTTATTTTCATCTTTTTAATGATTTTTTTGTGTATGGTCATGTTTGTTTTGGTAACATGCTTTTCATTGGTCCAGGGTTGTGATGGGTCGGTTCTGATTGATTCAACGCCTGGTAATGTTTCTGAGAAGGATTCACCAGCTAATAATCCTAGTCTTCGAGGATTTTTCATCATTGATAATGCGAAAACTTGACTTGAATCCGTGTGTAAAGGAGTTGTCTCGTGTGCTGATATACTAGCATTTGCAGCAAGAGATAGTGTGGTTTTGGTAAAAGAACTCTTTTTGTAATTAAACTTTGTAGGCATTTGTGTGTGTGTTAATATTGTTTCTTGCTCAATATTTGTTTACCATTTCAATAGACGGGAGGGGTTGGTTACAAAGTTCCTGCTGGAAGAGGAGATGGAAATTTATCTTTAGCAAGTGATACGGTCCAGTTGGCTCCTCCAACCTTCAACCTTCAACCTCTCCCAACTCACCGCAGTATTTGCAAAGAAAGGATTCACGCAAGACGAAATGATTACACTATCTGGTAAGACCTCCAAACTGTTGTCAAACATTAGTATTGAACTTGCCTAATTGGATACTTTATTCACCTAATATGGAGAGACTTGAGAGGATCTAGAAATGGCCTAGGAAAGTTATATAAAAGGTTTGTAATTTGGAACTGCAAGAAAAAATTTGGACCGACAACGGTGAACTTATATATACGTTGATGTTTTCCATGCAGATGCACATACAATAAACCAATCACATTGTACAACTTTCAGCAATAGATTATACAATTTCAGTCTAACAATACCCCAAGACCCAACTTTAGACCCAGTATACGCAGCCGCGCTGAAACAACTGTATCTGCCAGGAAATGATCCTGCCTTGGTTGTTCCAATGGACCCTTCTAGTCCTGCTATTTTGGATATCGGCGGCTACTATGGGGCGATTTTAAAGTGCTGTGGTTTATTCACGTCTGACCAGATCCTCAATTCCACGGTCAACTCAGCTGACACAGTGAAGAAAAACAGCGAGTGCCTTCTACAATGGAAAAGCAAATTTGCTGCGGCTATGGTGAAGATGGGTGAGTTGAATGTTACAACTGGTGCTGCTAGAGTTGTCAGATTGAATTGTAGTATCGTAAACAAGTAAACCAATACTAGTTGGGCATGTATTTATAAGCTAAAGGTGTTACCAATGTATTGTTCCAAAATAAGGTGAATTTCTTCACTTGTACAAATAATAGATTGAAAACTGTGATCATCAAAGTATTACCAAAGAGTTGTGGATCTTCCTGAGCGATCTCTCTTGATCAAATTATCATAAGTTTGTAGCAATGATCAACCTTAGTTTATTGTTTTCTTTTCCAACTCTTTTACTAACCAAGGTGTCAAGGGTCATAATATATCATTATTGGCAGACGAATCCTTGAAACATGTAGAGTACTCGGAAAGTTCTGGAATAAATCAGGAATTATCCTTGCGTGCAGTACCGAGTTTACTAAATACATCAATACTGTTAATTACGCTCAGACCAAGGATTTTAATTCAAAATTAATATCCTGGCGAAGACTCCTAATCTGCCAAGTTCCAACTCAGTGTAGGTCAAGTTGGAACAACCATCTACGGTACACTGATTTCTTTTTCAAAATGCCCCCAGCATAGAAACAAGTCGGTTTTCCATTCTCTCGACGCGGGATTCTTACCAAAGCTCAAAGTTCAAACATTTTTTATTATTATCTCAATATTGCAATGTACTAGCTCTATAATAACACCAATTCTATGAAACCTAACACCAATACAAATCAGAGTCAAGAGAAAAATACTAGAAGATGAGACCCATTGATCTTAATTAGGTTTTTATATAAATAAAAAGCTATAAAACATGAAGATTAGGAGAAAACAAACTAATTCAAATCAGAATCATGAGATAAACATAGAAGATGAAACCCATTGATCTTAATTAGGTTTTTATGCAAATCAAAATATATAAAACTTAAAGATTGGGAGAAAATAATTATCTGATTTCGGCTCAAAACAGCAACTATGGGAGAGAGAATAACTGTGAAACTGATTTCGGCAAAAACCCTAAGAATACAGAGATTACTCTTGGCGATTTGAAGCCGAATAAGTTGGAGAGAATCATGAGAGAGAGGGAAACCCAAAAATTTTGGGTGCACATCGCGGGAAACTAAAGGGAGAAAAGTCTGAGATGAAAAAGTGAAACCGTGTTTGAGTTTGGGTTGATCAGAAAAACGACGGCTATCATATAAATCGTCTGCTCCAGTTGTCGTCTTTTAACGTCCAAAAGTTCCCCCATTTTCTTATGTTGTATTTTGCTGTTTTTGTTGTAGTGTTGATTCCACACTAAAAGATGTGAGTTTACCAAGAGTGATCTATACACACTCCAATTCAAATGGATCTTTTAAACTCATTAAGAGAACAATCCCAACCTTACACGTTTTACAAAATAAAAAACATTAGAACCATAGGAATATGACTTTTAATTAAGAGAAGTGCTTACAAGATATTGTTAACTCATGAGTTTGTTTTCCCATTGAACCTCTATAGATTGGGTTTCCACTCTGAGAAACTATGTACAGACTTTCAATCCCATTCCCCTCGATGTCGAACTAATCATGTCCTTCCCAAGGCCTTTCGACATAAGATCTACCAAATTTTTTTTAGACATCACATATTGAACGGTCATGACTCTATTTTTAATAAGACCCCTAACATGATTATGTTTTATATGAATTTGTCTTGATTTCCCATTACAAGTCTTATTGTATGTTCGCAGCAATGCAGCCTGATAATCACAATAGATTGTGATTAACGGTACAGTCTTTTTCCAGATTGCAATATCAGGCAACACTGATTTTAGCCACTCGGTCTCTTCTCCTACAAAAGATAAGCTGATGAACTCTGATTCCATAGAGGAATGAGTTATGCATGTTTTATTTTTGGATCTCCAGGAGATCGAACCTCCAGCAAAGGAAAAAATCCATGCAGTAACTGACTTTGACTCGTCTAGATCCGAGTTCCAAGTCGTATCATAGTACACATCATGTACAGCTAGATGTCTCCCATAATGTATTCCATAACCCATTATACCCTTAATATACCTTAAAGCCTTGTATAGTACATCCCAATGCTCTTTACCTGGGTTACTTGTATACCTGCTCAATTTTCCAACTGCATATGCAAGATTGGGTCTTGTACAATGCATAACATACATTAAACTACCAATTATTTAGGAGTACTCATGTTGAGCTATAGCTTTACCTATATTCTTCTACAACTTTATGCTTTGATCAAATGGAGTAGGAGAAGGTTTAGACTCATACTGATTAAATCTTCGCAAAACCTTCTCGATGTATTTGGATTGCATAAGAGCTATCCCATTATTGCTCCTGATAATTTCAATTCCCAGAATTACATCAGCCTCGCCAAGATCCTTCATATCAAACTTTGAAGAAAAGAAATACTGCACATTTATGACTTGTTAATTGTCGGTTCTAATGAAAAGCATATCATCGACGTAAAGACATATAACGACTCCACTGTTTCCATTAAACTTGTTATAGATACAGATATCACCACTATTAGCATGAAAACCATCAGTAATTAACACTGTTCTGATATTGTCATGCCACATCTTTGGAGCTTGTTTAAGCTCATTAAAAGATTTAATCAGCTTACATACCCTTTTCTTATTATTTTCCAGAACAAACCCCTCTGGCTGAACCATATAAATTTCTTCGTCAAGATTTCCATTCAGAAAAGTGGCCTTCATATCCATCTGATGTATAAAAAGATTGTTCAATGATGGAATAGCTATCATGAGTCTTATTGTGGATATTCTTGCCACAGGTGCATTCCTATCGAAGAAATCATAACCCTCTCATTGCTTGAATCCTTTTTCCACCAAACAAGCCTTGTACTTATCAATTGAAATGGCAGGTTTAAGTTTCCACCAGAATATCCATTTACATCCAATCGGTTTTCTCCCCGGAGGTAGATCTACTAATGTCCATGTATTATTGGACATTAAAGAGTGAATCTCATCATCAACTACTTCCTTCTAAAATATTGCATCATTCAAACTCATTGCCTCAGAATAAGTTCTGGGATTCTTTTTCGCCATGAGAACATAATCAGGACTGAAGTTTTTAGGTATGCGATATCTAGCAGTTCTACGAGGTTTCACCGGTACAACAGTTGTATTGGTTCTCATGTGCGAACTCGAAGACTTAACCCCCACAGTTTCCTTATCCTTCTAAAGCGGAAAGATGTTCTCAAAGAAATTGGCATTTGTTAACTCAATAATAGAATAGGGTACTGGATATTCCAAATTCAGAAATTTGTAAGCCTTGCTGCTCGCAGAATAACCAGCAAAGATTCCATCCAACCCTCGCGGTCAAACTTTTGGAAACAAAATGTGTGGTAACTTGACTGAAGCTAAGCATCCCCAGATTTTGAGATAATTCAAGTTAGGCTTTCTCCCTCTCCATACTTCATAAGGAGTCTTTCCAATAGATTTATGAGAAACCCAATTCAAAATATGACACACGAAAGAGCTTCGCCCCTTAGATTAGATGGAGCACCCAAACTGATATGTATGGAATTAACCATTTCTATAATAGTTCTATTCTTCTGTTTCACAACATCATTCTGTTCAGGTGTCCTTGGAGCAGACATTTGATGGAGCACCCCTTCTGCTTCACAAAATTCTTGTAAACCCGTGAATATGAACTCTCCCCCACTATCGGTCCTAAGAGTTTTTATCTTGCAATTGTGAAATTTCATAGCTTCATCTTTGTACGTTTAAAACTTGTCAAAGGCTTCATCATTTGTCCTTAAAAGAAAAACGTAAGTGTATCTTGAAGCGTCATCAATAAAAGTAATGAAATATCTCTTTCCATTTTTGGACAGAACATCTATCATCTCATAGAGCTCTGAATGTATAAAATCTAAAACCTTTGATGATTTCTCAACATGTCTAAAAGAGGTTCTAGTAACTTTATATTTACTGTTGCTGCATATTATGCATTTTTCATGAGTCTGATTATGTTTTGGAATTAATCTATTACTTACTATCGATTGAATCTATTTAAAGTTTACATGGCCCAATCTACCATGCCATAATTCAAAGGTCTCAAGAATATATGCAGAAACGGATTCATTTATTACATTCAATTTAAACATTCCAGAAACTGAATAACCTTTACCCAAAAAATTACTATTTTTTGTAAGGATCATTTAGTCAGATTCAAACACAATTTTGAAACCATGAGAACTGAAGAAGCTGACTGAAACTAAGTTCTTACGAATCTCCGGAACGTGATAAACTTCTGTTATGGCGACGGTCTTCCCAGATGTGAATTTGAGATCCACTGAACCCTTGCAAACAACCTTGGAAGTTGAAGAAATACCCATGTAGACGTGCATTCCATCCCTCATAGGTTCATAAGTTACGAACATATTCATGCCATAACAAATAAGCTTTGTTGTATCCGAATCGATCCACCAATCTACTTCTCCTCCAAGCATATTCACTTTAGACACCATCATAATTAATTTGTCTTCCTCATGCTGTTTACCCTTTCTGAAACGATAATCTCTTGCAAAATAGCCAGGTCTGCCACATACATAGCAATAAGATTTCGCTTTGTATCCATTTTGTTTGGTTCCTAGCTTCTTCTTGAAGTCTTTCTTTATAAGTTTAAAATTATTCTTTGAATATTTCTTTTTCCCTTTAGTCTTCCTTAGCCTTGCAGATTCAACAACATGCGCTTTTATAGTACCATCATTAGACTTTTCAGTTACCTTTTAACAATTACGAGATTCTTCTTCAACCCGTAGATGATAAAGAAGATCATCCAGAATGATATCCTTTTTCTTGTGCATCATTTTCTTTTTGTAATCTTTCTAAGCAAGAGGCAACTTAGAAATAATTATACTCACAAGAAAGTTTACATCAATTTTCATCCAAGTAAAATCAATTAAGTCTGCAAAATCTTGAAATTCTTGTACTTGCTCCAGAATCGGATTAGAATCAACCATAACATAGTCTATGTAGTTACTGACTTGAAACTTTTTGGTGCTAATTTCATCAGCAACATACACATTCCAAATACCTTCCCATAAGTCTTTTGCATTATTGGTGCTTTTCTTAAACTGATTATATAGAGCATCAGTAAGAGAATTTAAAACATGGTGACGACACAAATAGTCATCACCTTTCCATTTCTAAATTGTTTCTAGTGCCTTTTTAGTAGAATCGGACGCAGTTTCAGCAGGTGTAGCAGGACAAATTTTTGAATGAACATAATAAATTTTGAGCTGTTTTAGCAAAAGCACCATCTTATCCTCCCAGGGGTAAAAATTCATTCTGTCAAAATGGGTCGAATCATTTAAAAATAATCCCATCGAATTGGTTGGTATAATAGCAAGGAGGCGCGCAAGAAATTCATGAAGATAGTTTGATATATCTTCAAATTGTTGAGAAATTCAAAAATAAAGGACTAATTTTAACAAAAAGAAAACCAACTACCGAACCAAGCAAGGAGACGTGCAAGAAATTCATGAAGATAGTCGAAGCCTCTTCGAAGGTGTAAGAGAACTCAGCAGCACTATTTCTGAGATTCAACCAAGCTCGACCTCTTCTATCGCTATGTGCTTCCACGGCAAAGAGTGATCAAGTTTGTTTCACCTTTCTTCAATGCCAAAAAAATGAAAAGAAAGAAAATTGAGAATAAAAAAGAACTTATATGTTTTTATCTATACATTTTACTCACAAAAGTGAACTCTATAAATAAGAGTCTGAAACTATCCAGTTCTAAATTAATACATAAGTATTAATATAAAAATATGTCACACTTAATCCCCAATAATTATTTTAACCAGTTACAAACTCTAATATTCATAGAAGTCCAAGAGGTTGTCTACACCAGACCCAAACCCACTAAGCCCATGCCCCACGACAACGGAAAGCATGCAAAGTGTTAAGTGCACCTAATAAAATGCCAAAAAAGCGCCTAAATGCACCTCAAACGCCTATTCGCCCACGCGCGCGCACGTGCTCGAGTCGCGCTCGTTACGAAGCATCTCGCTAGAGAGCACACACATTCCTAGAGCAGAGTTTTAAATCCAACTAAGCAATAAAGATATAAAAACTATTAGAATTTTTTTTTATAGTTATCACAGCTGGGAAGTAGGTATATAGGACACCCAGCCCAATCTGTATCAGAATAGGTTGTGAGGCTTAGTGTACCCTTTGTGAAGTTGATGCCATGAGAAGCAATTCCTTTGAGAAATCTTAAAATTATTTTGACTGTTATCATATGAGAACTCCTTGGTGCATGCATGTGTTGAATGACTTGGTTAACAACAAAAAATAAATTTTGTCTTTTCCAAGTTAAGTATTGTAAACCGCCAAATAGAGACCTGTATTTAGATGTATTAGAAAGGAGTTTTATACTTGTTGTATCTAGTTTGAGTGCATATGATACAGGTGTGCTACAAGGCTTTGCCCCTGCCATAGTAGTTTTATGGAGAAGATCATGTGTGTACTTGGACTGAGATAAGAAGATTCCTTGTGATGTTTTGTGTACCTCTAATCCCATAAAATAATATATATTGCCAAGGTCTTTTATTGTAAATTTTGTACTGAGTTGGGTGATTATCTGATTGCAATAAGATAAAGATGTGCTTGTAATGATGATATAATCTACATATACAAGGATAAAAGTGACTGTACCAGCATAATGTCTTGTAAATAATACGGGATCAGATGAACAAGTGTTAAAGCCCAAACAAGGAAGACCATGCATTAGTTCCTCATACCAAGCTCTAGGAGCTTGTTTTAAACCATAAAGGGACTTGCGTAGTTTACACATATGTGTAGGTTAGTCTTTGTTGATGAAGCCTGGAGCTTGTGACATGTAAACATGTTCATGGAGATATCCATGAAGAAAGGCAATGCTCACATCTAGTTATTTTCTGACCAAGTCAAATTGAATAGCTAAGGATAGAACCAATCTAATTGTTATAGGCATAACCATAAGACAAAATATATCTAAAAAGTTAATCTCTTGCATTTGGTGATAGCCTTTTGCTATTAATATGGCCTTATATCTCTCTATAGAGCCATCCGAGTGTTATTTGACCTTGAAAGCCCATATATAACCAACAATATGATGATTAGGAGGATGGGGTACAAGAGACCAAGTGCCTGTAGCTTGCAGGGAATTGTATTCTGATGACATGGTATCTCTCCACTTTGGTTCTTTCATAGCTTGAGAAAAACAGGTTGGTACTGGTATTGTTTTTGCATGAGTATGCAATTCTAAAAGAGGATGCTTTGTTTCTAGTAGTACTTTTTGTTTCTATATCCCATTCTTTGATCTAGTAGCCATGCGATATATAGGGGTACTATTGGTGTTATGTATTCTGGTGGATCTGGAGGCATGTGATGAAATAGTGATAGATACATGAGTAGAAATAGTGGATAATGATTCATTATTGTTAGGTAAAGGTACATAGAGAGGTATAGATATAGGAATAGTTTGGGTAGGAATAGGTAAGTTAGTAGGTGTAGGTACAGTTGGTGATGAAGATGTTTCAGCATGTAGAAGTATGATATAAGGAGGAGTATAAAAAGTTTGTGGTGGTACTAAAAGAGTAGTTGAATGTATCAGAGGATGCGATACTGCATTATTGGTAGTTGAATGATTTGAAAAAAATAAAGGTAGAGTAAGAGGAATAGAGTTATGTGATTTTTGAGGAGTGATAATAAACTGAGAAGAATTGGATAAAAAGGGAAAAGTTGTTTCATTGAAAATAGCATGCCAAGAGATATAGACTTTCTTTGTAGTAATGTCAAGACATTTATAACCTTTATGATGTTGGTTATACATTATAAAAGCACATAATTTGTTCTTAGAATGAAGTTTCTGAGACATGTATGGTTTGAGACAAGGAAATCATGCACAACCATAAACTTTAAGAAATGAGTAATCAGGTATGTGGTTGAAGAGCTTTTGATATGGAGATATATTTTGAAGAGCTTTGGAGGGTTGTCTATAAATAAGATATACAGAGGTATGAAAAACTTCAACCCAATAATAAAGGGGAATATGATTTTAAGAGGAAAAGGTTCTACTGAGGTCAATTATGTGTCAATGATCCTTTCTGTTATGCCATTTTATTCAAGAGTACGGGGGCAAGAAAATTGATGAGAAATACCATGTGTGATCAAAAAAGATTTGAAAATAGTACTAGTAAACTTACCCCCTACATCAGATCTGAGGATTTTAATTTTTTTGTTAAGTTGGTTTTCTACTTGAGATTTGAAAGTTACAAAGATGCTGTAAAATTTTGATTTGGTATATAAAGGAAAAATTCAGCAATATTTAGAGTAGTCATCAACAAAGTTTGCATGAAATCTAAATCATGAGTTGGATTTATGTGGTGAAGGACCTCACAAATCTGTATGTATAATATGTAAAGGAAATAAAGATTTTGACTGAGCAAGATTAAAAGGTAATATCTTACTTTTACCAAATTGGCAAGCATTACAGAAAGTGACATCTTTTATTGAACTAATAAGTTGAAGTTTCTTGTGACTAACTAGAAAATGTAAAGTTGAAAGAGAGGGACGACCGAGCCTCTGGTACCAAATAGAAGAGGTGGTCCTGACTCTAATGAATGCAGTTGGTAAGAGTTTAGATGTCGTAGACTGTGCTTGAAGAGGGAGAGGGTAAAGACCATTTTCATGTTGTCCTTTGAAAAGAATCTTCTCTGAGGTGTTATCCTTAACAAAGAATGAGTTGTTGGCACAAGTTAGTGAGCAATTGTTATCATTGTCAAATTTGTGCACAAAAAGGAGTTTTTTGGTATTTGAGGAACATGCAAGATGTTAGTGAGTCTAAAATTAGAGTACGGTGATGAAAATTTTGAAGAACCAGTATGAGAGATGTGTAAATCTTATCCATCTCCCACTATTACTGTATCACTGCTATCATAGTCAGAGGTAATATAGTTGGATGCTCCTGTATCTGCATACCAATTAGATGTTGAACTTGTTAAGCTCCTGTTGGCTACCATTGTAGTTGAAAGAGCCTAACTTCTTTTAAAGGGGAAGTTGGCTCTCACAACACGGTGTTGATCTTCAATCAAAGGGATGCAAGTAAATAATCTAAAGTATGAACAATCTATAGTCAAATACTTGCGTAGAGGCCTGAATGTGATACTCTAAGACCTCTAATGAGGATTTTTAAGAGTGATTTTATTACTGAAGAGTAATCAAAGGTTTGAGTACTGGGTTTTACAGGGTGGTCGAAGGTAAATTGTAATGGGGCTGGGGGGAATTTTTTGAATCCCCCTCTTTGTTCCCTATCTCTCCAATTTATATAACATAGAATGGGCTGAGTCACCAAGGTTAGGTCAGATTACATGGGTACTGTTCAAACATCTCGGCAGGGGTATGGGCACCGGACATGTCTGTACTATTACAGTAATAGTTGTGGGAGATGTCTCTGTAATTTGGCTGCCTGTCCCATCATATTTTGACCATGTGCAGATATGGTCAAAGGGTTTCTGCTGCGATGTGTGTAGTCCGTCCTTGAGGCTTATTTGGAGTTGAAGCTTTGTCTTCAGGAGATCTCTAGAAAGCTTGTTTTGAGGTTTCAATGGGCTTTGATACATTCAGGTAGGCTGCGAAGTAGCCTTTAAGTGTTTGTGTAGGGTCTAAGGCTGCGAGTAGGCTACTACATTCACCCCTTCCCAGCGAGGGTCTCAAAGCCATGTGGAGAGGCGTTCGTTGAGAAAACTATTTTTCCTTGGAATTTTAGTGGTTTGACTGTTGGTTTTCGGATAAGTAATAAATGAGGGAAATTAAGAGGTATAGGTGGTTATAGGGTAATTAATGAAATGAGGCCATAAGAATGGGTATTGGAGTTGGGATACTGAGTAACCTTTTTACTTTTCATTCTTCTCTCTTTCCTCTACAAATTTTGCAATCTCTATGGATACCACGCCCAACACACGATATCAGAAGAGGATGGGGTTCGCCCGGAACCGTCTCGAAGGGCGGAAGACTGGTGAACTGCATATAATTTTTTTCGGGCATCATGATCTGAACTGGGACATGCCCAAACTTGTGGAGGTAGAGGATGGAGAACTCCTCAATGGTGAGCCTTATACCTATCTCTGAGACCGACTGAAGTTGACTTTAATACTGCGGAGAAGCGCTATCTCTTTCTGTCGGCTTTGGCCGAATGCCTTGTTTGCACAGAAGAGGTGATGGAGGAGCAAAGCTCTATAAGTGGAGTTGGGCCTTCAAGAAGTAAGGCTGCTATTTGAACTGGTGAAGATTGACATCTTTGAATTGTAGAAGTTTTTTGTTTGGGATTGTAGCAATGTATTTAGGTTTGAAATTTTCCTGTTTTGAAAATCGGATAATGGAATGGAAGCAATATTTTCTAAGACATTGTGTGACTGTGTCTGGTTGATATTATAGACGAATACTCTCATAGGCGTGCTTAGCACATGCATGTCATCGAATTGCTAATAGTGGGTAAAAAATGGTATCGAAGTATAATGATATGATCGAAGGTAATTAACTGGTAGGCATTTAAAAATGGTCGATGGTTTGATGAAAAAGGTTCGATGAAAAAGGATCGATGAAAGTCCTCGTAAATGGTGCGTTCGTGCATATACGACAGAAACTGTTATGTTAGGGAAGTTGAAGAGGTTGGGCTGTTGGGTTTTCGAGGTGGGGAATTGAAGATCACAATTAATGCGGCTTAGGGAAGATGGAAAGTTAAAATTGATTTTCAAGTATAAAGGGAACTGTTGTGTAGAGGATTTTTTCATCATTATTCAATCATTCTCTCCTCATCTTTCTTCTTATTTGCTCGGAATAGAATGGCTGCGAATGTACCCGTACAAGGGAACAAGGCGGCAGTGAGAGTCAGGCGAATACGAGAGGACTTAGTGGGGCTTCAAGAGAGGTTTAGAATTAAAGAAGGCATTGATGCAGAGATGCCAAATCTTTTTGAGGCAGAACCCGGGGAACCCATCCTTGGCATGCCCTTCGCATACTGGTAGGGAATACTGCAGATGATGGGGCCATTACCCGACCATCAGTTGTCTCTTCTTGGGGGCTTTGCGGAGGATATAGTAGGCCAGGAAGATGTGAATGCTGCAGCCATGGTTGTAGAGGAGCATCCCGCAAATAATTAGGCTTTTCTGTCTGTTGGGTGTTTTTGTTGTTACTTTCTTTTGTTCTTCTTCCTCGCTCTTTTTCTTTTGACGAGGCTTGTAATATGTTTTGTCTTTCTAAATGAAATTGGTGTTTGGAAGTACTGTTGTAGTAGTATTCTTTCTCTTCATAGGTAATAATTTAAATTGTCGGATCTAAAGTAATTGTATAATCTAAATTCTTGAAGTAGTATCGTGAGCTATCGAATTAATAATATAACTGTTGAAGTATATTGTTTAGATTGTCGAAGAAAAATCTTGAATTGTCGAAGTAAAAAGTTGTAGTCTGTCAAAGTGGGAGTATTATCTGCCGAAGCTGAAAAGATTGATCTGTTGGTGCACAAGGTTGGGTCTGTAAGCATAAATGTTTGAACTGTCAAAATGTATGATTATAATATGTCAAAGGGTGAATGTGATTTTTCAAAGGAAAATCGGCGATCTGCCTAGATAATAGAGGCATGATGAGGTTTTGAATTGACGAAGGTGTTGTAGATCGAAAATTGATATATTAGAAACCCGAATTTGAGGTTATCTGTTAATGAGTCTTCGAGATGCGGAGTAGTCAATTACTCGAATTTGAGGGGTGTGTCGATTGTTTTGTTTGATGTGACTGGTTGTACAGATAGCCCAGACGGCTGGTCTGTCAGGACTGTATGTACGCCTGGGGTAGTGTGCTGAAAAGTAATCATGATTTTTGCTCGTATTACAGAAAAAGTTGTGACTTGACTGTTTGGATTTGACGGTTTAGCTTCGAGTGAGGGTGAAAGGGTTCGAGAAGCTTTAGTTTTTATGGGTAAGTTAAAGTGAGTGCCTCTCTCGCACGTGAAGGATATGAGGGGTAAGTTTGTCAAAATACATTTTAGTCGAAAAGCCGGGGTAGTGGGGTCGTGGTAATGATTATGGTGAGAAAATTGAGGCAGTTTTGGTTTTTTGAGAGAGTATATAAGTGTAAGAGGAGCAATTACTGTACTTTTACTGAGAAAAAAAATCAAAGAGAGTGAGGAGAAGAGAACGTACGCCATTGGTGCTTTGAGAAAAGTTGTTGAAGTTGTTTCATTCATCTTGCTGTTCCGAGTATAGTTGTTCGAACACAGGTATGCGACTTGAACTCTGCAAATTTTTGTTTTGATTTTCCATCTGTGACTGAAAGTAAAAATGTTTGTGTTTGGGGTTTGGGGATTATCTTCGAGGATAAGAAAATTCGTGTGTCAAGGTTTCAATCCATTCGGGGATTTTGCGGGTTTCGAAGGAGGCATTGGGTTTAGGATCGAGGTGTCGAATGTGTGTAAATCTGTTGAAGTGGGTAGATAGGCTATGGGTTATTGACACGTAATTATCGAATATATTAATCTAATTACGTGCCTCTTCTTCTGTAGGGTAAAATACATACCCGTCAAGCTTTGAGACAGAGGCGGATAGACGAAGACATCAAAGAATTCAAAGCTAGTATTTTTGGTCGTGCCCCAATGGATAAGGGAAGTAACGTAGAGGTGTTAGATGTTATAACCAAAGCCCCTTTGTCTTTGGTATTGCCCGCTGGTGAGCTACCGATTACGAGACGCCGTAGGATAGTAGTGACTGAGGATAGTGAGGATGAGGATATAGTTTGGGGGGAGAGAGGTAAGGATAATGTGGGGCCTTCTGGTGGTTGAAAGGAAGAACAGGGGCAAAGTGATGAAAGTGAGGATTCGACTGAGTCAGCTAGGTTCGAAGGTGCTGTTTCGGCTAGAGACATAGTTAAATTAGATCGATTTGATGCCAAGCTGGAGTTGTCGAAAGTGGGGGTATTCTTGAGTGTGGCGGGGGTAGGGTTAACTTTTAAATCGAACCCTGGGGAAGGGATAATGGCTTATAGAAGTCAAATTTTTTTAGGAATGGAACTTCCTCTTCGCAGACTGATGAAAGAAGTGCTATATTTTTGGGAGGTTGCTACGGTGCAAATGAATGGAAATTTTTATGAGATGACAAGGGTTATAGAGGGGATGAATCAAAAGTCGAACAGTAAGGGGAGGGGTTTGATTAAGTGGTTTGATATTATTACCTTTTACTCGAAGAAGGCGAGCCAGAACCCAGGTACCTACCACATCCAATGTCACCCAGAGAAGCTCAGGTTCTTTGATCTATGTTCGACGGGTCAAGGGTGGAATAAAGATTTATTGATAATACGGGGCAACTTCAAAAATGTTGAAGGGGAGGACCTTTATAAGATACATCATAGGGTGCATAATCAGAGTAAGCTTGTTTTCGAAGGGTTGTTGTTGATGTATGTCTTGAATAAGTGGTAATTATATTTTTGCTTGTTCTACAAGTTCGAAGAATCTATCGTGGAACAATCTGATGAACTATATTGATATTTTTCTCAAAGCTAGTGAGGATTGGGTCAATTATGTTTTTGACAGTCTGGGTATCTAGAAGTAGAGAAGGAAGAAGGCAAATTCTCTGCCTCGAAGCGTATCCATTACGCCGAGGCCAACGAAGAGAAAGAGAGGCCAAGTTAATTTGAAGGGTCCAGAAGAAATGGGAGGGGAAGAGTTGCTAAGGAATTTTCAGTATGTTCTGAAAACACGGTGGAGGTCAAAGCAAACTGTGTCAGTGCCCAAAGTGGCTGGCGATGCTTCGATATTGAGGTCGAGGCAGGTGCTAACACAGATTGAGAAGGAAAAGGCTCGGGTTGGTCCCAAACCTCTGATGGTACAAGAATCGAAGGTTAGTCAACGCAAAAGGCATAGGGTGCTGGGTGAAGATGATGTAGAAGATGAGGATGAAGTGATGATGAAGGCTGAACGACATGAGCGAGCAGTAGCCAAACATGCTTCGATGGATGAGCTCTACGAGGATGACCCAAACGAGGCTTCAAAGGAAATAAAGAAGAGTATGTTTCATGTAACCATCTATGAAATTCTTCTGTCAAAGTCTGAGATTTATTTTGAGTTCTTCAAGTTTCAAGGGGTACTGATTGTTTGAATATTCTAGTAGACGGATGCTTGGGTGCAATCGTACAACAAGGCAATGAAGTCAGTAAAGGGGAAGTTGTAACGAGTACTGGAAAGTCTGGATCTTTCTCGGGGGACTAAGGCATCATTGTTATTAGAAGTCAAGAAGTTTAAGCGAGATCTGGCGGCGATCGCTGACTCGTTTGATGAGAGGCTCTAACTTCAGCGGTCAAGGTAGGAGTGGGAGTGGTCGGCAATGCTTACGGCAAAAGAGAGGTTGAAGGCAGAACAGAAGGTGAGTTTCTAACGGCAGTTTGATGATGAATGTAAGGTGAATGTTAAGTTGAAAGCGCTTATAGAAGATAAGGGGTATAACCCCGACACGTTGGAACCCTTCCTTGTTTCCCCATAACTTGTTGATGGAGATGATTTGCACATTAAGGAAGGAGAGGCAGATGTTGTGTACGGGGCAGCTGGCGGTACTGGAGGTGGTGTTGAGGCTTTTGCTATAGGGGCGGCCAGTGGTGGAACTATGGATAATGTGGCTGTCGATGGTGCGGGGTCGAAGCCTTCTACTGAAGGTGCTGAGGGTGTTGGCACTAGGGGACCTATGGATGAAGAAGGTGCAGCCGCACCGGTATGAGGTATTTGGTATTGGGGTTCCATACTTTCCATTTCTGATTTACTGTTGAATTATAATATTTTGAACTATTTTTTTGCGCTGGTCTTTGAACTTGGTATGTCTTTGAGTTGTTGTACTGTACTAAAAGTGGTTATCTGTGGAACTTTTGAAGTTGCTTCCGACAGCTTTTGAATTGATTCCTGATTTGCTAACTGACTTTGTTGTCTTGTTCTGAACTTGCTTTATTCTGGATTGCTGAAATATTGATGCGTATTCTGTTGGTTTGGCTTGTGTTGAACTTTTGATGACTGAACTTGAGTTGTAATACAACTGTTTCTCTGATGTATGATACTTTGAATCTCCTGTACATTTTGTAGAATTGTAGATATTCCAGTATAATAGTATCTGTATGTACTATTTCTGTCAAATAACTCTGAAGTGATCAAATCTGGATGAGCTTCGAAGGATCTGCATGGACATCGAAGGCCGAAGCCACAGCGATGTTCGAAGTGTGAAATAGAATTTCAAGACCGCCATCGAGTATCAGCCGGGCCGAGGGGACGTGATACCTAGAAGAAACCCAAAAATTTACTGTACTGCAAAGGCCTAAGGACAGCAAAGCAGGACATGTTGACCTCCAACGCATTCCCGAGGATCCGGCCTTTCGGCCATTCGTGCCCCTTGGGTTTGCTCGAATGTTGGAAACTTGAAAATTTCAAGATCGCCCCCAAGTAGCAGTCGAGGCAAGGGTGGACATGATACTCGGGGTAAATCAAGCAATTAACTGGACCTTGACGGTTTTGAAGCCTGATCAAAGCATAACTGCTCGCCCCCAATGCATTCTCGAAGGTTCGGTCTTTTGACCATCCTTGCCCCTCGAGTTTGCTCAAAATTGGAAGCTTAAAAATTTCAAGGTCGCCCCCAAGAATCAGTCGGGATGAATGGTTGACAGGATACTTAGAAGAAACCAGGAAAATGACTGGACTTCGACGTTTTTAGAGCCTGATCGAAGCATAACTTTTCTCCCCCAATGCATTCTCGAAGGTCCGGTCTTTCGACCATCCTTGCCCCTCGAGTTTACTCGAAATTGGAAGCTTAAAAAATCCCATGGTTAGTCTTAAGTATTAGTCGGGTCAAAGGGTTGACATGATACCTAAGTTAAAACAAGAAATTTAAAGAAAAGAGGACACGAAGTATGGGTGAAAAACTGTTTATTGATTATTTTGTGTTACATTAGTTGAATAAGGTTGAGGCCGTGACCTGTTATAGGAGACCAACTTCAATGTGTTCCACGGATTTGTTAAAGGCTCTTCGTCTTCTGTCATTAGGGAGTAAGAACCCTTGTCAGTTTTATTGTACACAACGTACGGTCCTTCCCTAGATTCGGCTAGCTTGCCGGCATTTTGAGGTTTTGAGGATTGGTTGACACGTTGATGTACTAGATCTCCAATGTGGAAACTCCATGATCAAACTCTCTTGTTATAGGATTTCTGAAGTGATGTATTGTAGCAGCCAAGGTTGGTGATATCTCGGTCTCTAGTTTCGTCGATCCATAACATGTTAGATGCGAGCTCAAACTCATTGCCTTCGTCTGGGAGGTTAGGATCTCGTGTGGGTACTTTGAATTGAGTAGGGAGCACAGCTTTGGTACCATATGATAGCAGAAAAGAGGTGCAGCCTGTAGGTTATCTTGGGGTTGTTCGATAGGCCCAGATGACATGCTGTAACCATGAACCCATTGACCTTTTCTCGTGTCAACTCTTTTCTTGAGACCATCGATGATGGATTTGCTTATTGCTTCGACTCTACCGTTGCATTAGGGATAGTAAGGTGTTGAGGGTGAGAGGGGGATGTTGTGTTTTTTGAGAAAGATTCTGACTTTGCTACTGACTAATTGGGGACCATTGTCGCATCGAATCATATGGGGACAGCCGAAGCATGAGATGATGTTTTCCTATAGAAATTTGATAACTTCTTCTCTAGTTCGGCCTAAAGGTACAGCTTCGACCCATTTGGTAAAGTAATCAATTGCACCAAGGATGTTTTCTTTGCTACCCGAGGCTTTTAGGAAGGGTCCGATGAGATCGATAGCCCATCTTTTGAATGGCCAGAAAACTTGACTGAAATGGAAGTCTTGAGAAGGGTAATGGATATCATGAGCGTGACATTGGCATTTGTCACAGTGTTTGGCATACTTTTCGTCTTGTTTTTTCATATTTGGCCAGAATAATCCTTGAGAGACGGCTCGAAGGGCCAATGAACGACCAGCAGTATGAACCCCGCAGAGGCTTTGGCTTGGGATATGCATCGAAGGAGGTTGCCATTTGGGGATTTGCGATATAATTAATTTTTGCGGATAGTTTATCTGCGGTAATTTTTTAAAAACGATAGTCTGGCTTTAGGATCATCAGGGAAGTTGGCATTGTTGAGGTAATGAAGGAATGGTGTTCGCCAATCGTCTGGATCGAGACTCTCGCCCCTAATATTGATGGTATTAGCTTCTATCTGGTCGATACTTAGGCCTTTGAGTACTTCAATATGGAGGGTCCGAGATTTTAATTTTCCGAGCATAGCTGCTATGTGGGCGAGGGCATCTGCATGTCTATTTTTTCCTCGAGGGTAATGAGTGATTGTGGATTTTTCATGAAATCAGTCCATGCGCTGTCGCACAAAGAGAGCATAGTCAGCCATGCGACCAATAGCTTGATTTTTTCTTGCGTAATGCCTTTGAACAAGATGTGAATCTGTGAAAACGACAAGTTTGGGGATGCCGAGATCGAAAGCGAGGTCGAGGCTGTGGATCAAGGCTTCGTACTCAGCTTTGTTATTAGAACATTCAAAGGTAAGTTTGACATCTATTTCTATTTTGTCTTTAGTGGGTATTACCAAGTCAATACCAATTCCTGAGCCATTAGGTCTAGTGGATCCATCTATGAATAAATGCCACCTACTGTGAGGGTCCCAGGGATCTGTTGTTTCAGGTTGGTCTTCTGTTAAGTCATCTTCGTGTTCTTCCCAATCGACATTTTTGACCAGGAAGTTGGCAAGAAAGTCTGCTACTGCTTGGCCTTTCTGGGATATCTGCCTCACGAATGTAATATTGTGTTCGCCAAGGTACACAAACCACTATTATACTCGTCTCGTATGGATTTCTCTTTCTTACTGAGTACTTCTTGAAGGGGGTAACTTGTTATAATACGGATGTGGTGAGCTTGAAAATATGGTTTGAGTTTGTAGGTTGAATAGACAAGGATGAGGAACAAATGCTCATGCTTCAAATATCAGGTTTCTGCGGGTGTGAGGGCTTTGGAGATGAAATATACAGGTTTTTCAGTGTTTGAGTTGAGTCGAATAAGAACTGAACTGATAGAGGTGTCTGTAATAGCAAGATATAAAGAGAGTATTTCGCCTTCGATAGGGGTGCTGGTAATGGGTAATCGGCCAAGATAAGTTTTGAGTTCGAGGAAGGCCTGTTCGCACTCGGGTGTCCAGTTGATTTCGGGGTTGTTTTTCTTTTTTGATTTATGGACGCCTTGGTCGCGTAAGAGGGAAAAGAGCCAAGCATATCTATCTGAGGATTTGGAAATATAACGATTAAGGGCTGTTATCTTGCCAGCCACATTTCGGACGTCTTTTTTGCTTCGGGGCGAAGGTATGTCGATGAGTACTCAAATATGGGTGGGGTTGACCTCGATACATCGTTTACTGATAAGGTGGTCTAAAAATTTACCAGATGAAATACCAAATTGGTACTTGTCTGGGTTGAGTTTCATGCTATATGTGAAAAGTATCGAAAAGACTTCGGTTAGGTCTTGGATATGGGTCTGTTTTTGGAGGCTCTTGCATAACATGTTGTCAATGTCAGGGTGGCTTACGAGTTCTCGCATGAAAGGGCGAGGTGTTGGGAGCCTTTCAAGTTCCAAGTACCTTAGGGAGTGGTAAAATGAAGGGTCTAGTGGTAGATTGAAGGTATGGCACGCATGGCATAGAGCCAGTCACGCCCAAGGATACCGAGGTATTTTGACTTCTTATCAACGACCTCTGTGGCCCCATTGAAGCCTTTCAATTCGATATTGGAAGCGGTTATGAGGTCAGTTTTCTTAATGGTTTTGACAGTTGGGAGAAAAAGGACATCAGCTGCGCTCCCTGCGTCTATGACCATTGTGTGGAGGATGAGGTTTTCGATCTTAATCATTATGACTAATGGATTAGAATGGGGAAAATGGATGTAAGATGTATCACAGTTGATGAAGAAAATACCTTCGAGTCGAGGGCGAGGGTTTGATTCTGGCAGGAGTGTGTGAAGCTTTTCCGAATAGGTAAGTTTACAACATTCTTCGACACGCTTACGTTTACTTTTGGAATGGCCGCTGTCGATGTTGCTGACTTCGATAAAGCATGATCTGTTGATATGTACCTCGGTCGGGTCTGCTGTAGGGGTAGATTGAGGTTGGAGGTAAGACCCGTCAAGGTAGCTGGGAAGGTTAACAATATACTGGTTTAGACAACATGCGTTGAGGATGAGTTCGAGAGAGTACCGGAGGGCGAAGCATTGGTTGGTAAGGTGACAGTTATATTTATGATTGGTACAATAAGGTTTGCCTGCTCTGACTTTGATAGGGAAAGGGATACGCCAAATAGGGTCTGCCTGTATATGTGGTAAAAGGATGCTGAGAGGGGCAGTGAGTGTAGGTAATACTGGCTTTGGCCGCTTTTTGCGGGCTTCAGGGCTGTTAGCGATGTTAGGACGTTTGCAGATCTTCGTCTCCTGTGAGACGGGAGCGATCAAGTTTGTTGGAGTAGAAGGTGGATTTTGTCAAGGTTTGTTGATAGCTGGGGCCAAAGGATGGCTCAGTTTATGTGACTCACGGGGGTACATGAGGTCAATATATCCTTTGAGCTTTGAGAGCATCTCTTCTAGTGTTTGAGGTTTGTGGAGAACTAGGGGTTTTTTTACTCGACTGTGATCAGGCAGGGCATTTGAGTATGCGAGTATAGCATTCGCGCAGTCAAGGTTCTCAAATTTCTACGATTCATCGAGGAACCTTTTGGTGAAGGTTCCGAGTGTCTCATTGCAGGATTTTCTGAAATTGAACAGCGCGTCAACTCTGATTTCTCTGTCCTTATTGAAGGCGAACTGGGCGAGGAAAAGCTGTGATAGTTACTCGAAGCTCTGTATTGAGCCATTTGGGAGGTTGTCATACCATCGAAGTGGGTTGTTAGTTAGGCTAGTAGGGAAAAGGTGACATAACAGGTAGTCAGGCGTGGAATAAAGGCTCAGAACATTTTGGAATTCGAGGATGTGTGATTGAGGGTCTGTATTGTGGTATTTGTTGATTTTGGGGGCAGGGAAGTTTGGGGGTATCTCGATTGCGAGAAGTTTGGGGAAAATAGGGTTATTCAGTCAATTCCAAGAGTTGGGTTTTGGGTTCTCACTAACCCGAATGACGGGTTATACTTTGAGGTCGAAGTCATGCAGTGCAGCATAAGCGGGATGAGTGGGGGATTGAGGTATTCGAGGATTGCGTGTTTGGGTGGGTGGAATTTGTTCAGTGCTGCGTTCCCCGAGATGTTCTCGAGCAGGGGGACGTATGGGGTGTCTAGAGGATCAGAGGGTGGAGTAAGAAGAATTTTCTATGGGGTGAATACCGTGGGGAGCACCTTCGGCTTGGATACGGCCCTGGGCTGCTCCAAGGGTGGGTTGGGGTCCCATACGGGCGCGGGATGACATGCGCGACGGATCTGGTGCTTGTGATAGGTGTGCATGTTCTAGAGGCTACAGTCTCTGTTGTCTCGAACGGTGTTTCGTAATTTTTCGATTGCCCAGTTTTTCCTGTTTTCATCGTCCAGATGGCGATTCCGTTCAGTTTCTAGCTCCAGGTGGTGGTTTTCACACCCTTGGTTAAGTTGTGCATGTTGGCGCTCCTTGGCTTGAGTGACTTGTTAAGATAGTAAGGCTATTTAGGCGGCCACTCCGTCGATGGAGATGCCGGCCTGGGTTGAGCAGGAGCGGAGGGTGGGTGCCTTTGAGGAAAATCTATGGAAGTTGAAAACAAAGGGAGTTAAAAAGAAAAGGACATTGGAAGGGTAGGAAGCACAGGCGGCGCCAATTGTAAGGGCCTAATGTGATGCTTTACGTCCTCTGATGAGGATTTTTAAGAGTGATTTTATTACTGAAGAGTAATCGAAGGTTCGAGTAGTTGGTTTTACAGGGTGGTCGAAGGTAAACTACAAAGGGGCTGGGGGAAATTTTTTCTATCCCTCCCTTGGTTCCCTATCTCTCCTATTTATAGAACATAGGATGGGCTGAGTCACCATGGTTAGGTCAGATTACAGGGGTCCTGTCCGGACATCTCGGTAGGGGTATGGGCGCCGGACAGGTTTGTACTGTCACTGTAATAGTTGTGGGAGATGTCTCAGTACTTTGGTACTGTGGCAGTGGTTGGGCCTATTACTGTAGTTGCAAGGACAAATTACTGCGCCGTCTTGTCTGATGAGCTGGCTGCCTGTCCCATGAAATTTTGACCATGTGCAAATATGGTCGAAGGGTTTCTACTGCGATGTGTGTAGTCTGTCCTCGAGGCTTGTTTGGAGTCGAGGCATCATCGTCAGGGGATCTCTGGATGGCTTGTTTTGAGGATTGAATGGGCTTCGATACATTTAGGTAGGCTGCGAAGTAGCCTTCGAGTGTCTGAGTAGGGTCGAAGGTTGCAAGTAGGCTGCTACAACTATTAATCTAAAGGGTGTTATTCGACCTTAATAGGAATAATTCATCCTATTATGGCAATCAATTGCAACATGCCCTAACTTGTTGTTGATTTGATAAGTTGGCCTTTATGAGTAACCGCTACATGTTCCCCTATTTCGATAGTAAGACCAACTCCTACCGTGAGTAAAATTTCTTGAAGAATCCCCATATGAAGGATTTGTATACATGTTGTAGCCATTGTTATGGTTGCTATTACCAAGAGGAGACTGAGAATCATTGTTATGATAATTTTGACTGTAATTCCTTCCACCTCAGTCATATCTAACTCCTTTGCTTCTGCAGTTGTTAAAATTTATGACTTACGCATTTTGTTGAACACCTTATGTTCTACTTACAGTATAGACTTGTATGGCAGAATCACTTTGTAGATGAGTCTTGTTTCTTGACTCAATGGACATCTCTTTACTCAGCAAGAGGACATGACGATTATCTGTAGTTATTGAAGTTGATCGCACTCAAATAGAGGTTACAAGCGCATCATATTCTGAGGGTAAACCATTGAGAATGTAAAAGACTATGTCTTCATCATCCATGAGAGAGCCAGATGCAGCAAGATTATCCATAATTTACTTGATGTTATGGAGATAATCTGAGACAGATTCATTGTTCTTCTTGATTGATTGCAACTTCGACTTGAGTTGCATCACATCTGATCCAACTACATAGGGAAGTTTTGATGATGGTAATCCAACTACATTGCGAAGTAATCCTTCAGAAGGAGTTGCATTCTGCCATAATAAAAGAGTTCAATCTCCTTTGATCCATTCAAGTTAGGATTGGAGATCATAACTTCTTTCACCAATTCATCAATGCTGGTTATGAATTCAGTTTGAGATGTGTTTGAACCATCAACAAAACCAAGAATATTAAAACTACGTAGTATTGAAATCCAAAGTGATTTCCACAGTATGTAGTTTTCTTTGGTCAATTTGATCGAGACGAGGTTTGCAATGTTGTGAATCGCTATTGCTGAACCTTAATTAGAGCTCGAGAACGCCATTGTTGATGATGATGAGTTGTAGTAGAGGATGATTTGCTTCAAATTGATGATCATTGATAATAATCTTCAAGCTTTGATTGCCATGATTGAACTTCAAATGCTTTAGATGATGTTGAGATAGAGAGGAATGAAAACAAAAAATGGATCGAGATCACTGCTTGGTTTGTCGCTCTAATACCATGAAAGTCTTTGAGTAGAGAAACACTATTTTTGTATTTTGTTACAGATATAAACTGTTACAGCTCTATTTATTGAAATAGAAATAATGGACTATAGTTTACTGCTGTAAAAGAAATTGTTTACAGTTATCACAGTTGGAAGTAGTTACAGAGGTTGTTAAAGTCTGTTTATATACTCTTAATAAGAACGTCATCAAGAATATTGATTATCTTATATGTAGAAACTGCTAGATCTGTTGGTCAAATTTAACAAAAAAAATAAAAAATTAAACCCGTATAAAGATTGAATTAAACTCAAAGACGCCTTAAAGGTAAGTATTTTTTCGAGCCTGAGTTTTTTTGTCTGTTTGTTAAATCAGGTTATCCACCTAACTTCCCAAATCATATTTTATGCTTTAAAGGAAATTGGAGGACTTGGCAAGTTGTCGATGGATCAACTATTGATTCCACAAAATGACTTCAGATACAGCCAGCAAAGGAGACTGTAGTAGCCTACTCGCAGCCTTCTACCCCAGACAGACACTCAAAGGCCACTTCGAAGCCTACTCGAACATATCGAAGTCAACAAAAATCTACATACAAGCCTCCCCAAGATCACCAGAGGATGAAGCTTCGACTCCGAACAATCCTCGAGGATGGACTCCACACATCACAACAGAAACACTTCGACCATATCTGCACATGGTCAAGGTATGACAGGACAGGCAGTCAGCTGACCAGACAAGATGGCGCAGTGGTTGGTCCATGTCGCTATAGTGACAGGCCCAACCACCGCTACAGTGTCAAAGTACAGGGACATACTCAACAACTTTTACAGTGACAATTCCGACAATTCCGGCGCCAATACTTGCTCTGGGATATCCGGACAGTACCCTTGTAATCTGACCTAACCTTGGTGACTCAGCCCTTCCTATGATTCTATAAATAGGAGAAATGGGCAACCAATGAGGGGTTAGAAAAATTCTACCCAGCCCCTTTACAGTTTACCTTCGACCACTCTGTAAAAATCTCAGTACTCGAACCTTCGATTACACATCAGTAATGAATATACTCTTAAAAATCTTCATCCGAGGTCGTAGAGCGTCACATTTGGGCCTCTAGGAAAGTATTTTGTCTATAGATTGTTCATGTTTTAGATTAAATGCTTACATTAATTTGATTGAGGGTTAACCGTGAGTTGTAAGAGCCCACTTCCCTTCCAAAAGAAATTAGGCCCCTACAATTGGCGTCGTCAGTGCTTCTAACCCTACTAATCTCTTTTTCTCTTTCCCTCCCTTTGTTTTTAACTTCCACAGATTCTCCTCAATGGCACCCACCCTCTGTTCCATTTCAACCCATGCCGGCATCTCTATCGATGGAGTGGCCGCCTAAATGGCCTTACAATCTCAACAAGTCACTCAAGCTGAGGAACGCCACCATGGACATCTTCACCAAGACCGTAAAAACCACCGCCTGGAGCTGGAAACTGTATAGAACCGCCCCTTGGACAACGAGAATAGACTGAACTGGGCAATTGATGAGTTATCAACACCGTTCGAGAGCTGCAGAGGCTACAACCTCTAGAACCTGCATGACCATCCCAACCACCAGATCCGTCGCGGATGTCTGCCTGCACCCATCTGGGACCCCTACCCACTCTTGGAGTAGCCCAAGGACGTATCCAAACCGTGGTGCTCCCCACATTATTCCACCTACCGGCTCCATCCATCTCGGCATTCACCCCAAAAATTTTTTTTGACTTCACTCTCCGATCCTCTAGACACCCCAAACACCGCCCTGCTCGAGAACATCTCGGGGACCGCAACGCCAAACACATTCCGCCCACTCGAACTCACCATCCTCGAATCCCTCGATCTCCCCCTCATCCTGCCTATGCTGCACAGTAAGACTTCGACCTCAAAATACAACTAGTTATTCGCGTTAGCGCGAGCCCAGCTACCAACTCTTGGAGTTGCCTTAGCAACCCCATATGCCTTAAACATTTCTCTATCGAGATACCCCCAAATTTCCGTGCTCCCAAACTCAACAAATACTGCAACACAAACCCCCAATCGCACATTCTCAAATTCCAAAATGCCCTGAGCCTCTATTCTACAGCCGACTACCTGGTATGTTGCTTTTTCCCACCAGCCTTGCTGAAAACCCCCTTCGATGGTATCATAATCTTCCAAATGGCTCGATAAGAAGCTTCGAGCAACTATCACAGCTTTTCTTCGTCCAATTTACCTTCAATATGGACAGAGAAGTCAAAGTCGATGCCCTGCTCAATTTCAGAAAATCCAGGAATGAGATACTCGAAACCTTTACCAAAAGGTTCCTCGATGAATCACGGAAAATCGAGAACCTTGACTGCGTAAATGCTATACTCGCTTACTCGAATGCCCTACCTGATCACAGTCGAGTCAAAGAACACCTAGTTCTCCACAAACCTCAAACACTCGAGGAGATGCTCTCAAAACTCAACGGTTATATTGACCTCGAGGGCCTTCGCGAGTCAAATAAACCAAGCCAACATTCGACCCCTGCTATCAGTAAACTTCAACAAAACTTGCCTTCCACTCAAGCACCCCTGATCGTTCCTGTCTCACAGGAGAATGAGAACCGCAAACTCCCTAGTATCGATAACAGTGCTGAACCTCGTAAGATGCGACTGAAGCCAGTCTTACCCACACTCACTGCCCCTCTCAGCACCCTTCAACCATATATACAGGCAGACCCCATATGGCATATCCCTTTCCCTATCGAATTCAGACCAGGCGAACCTTACTACGCCAATCACAAATGAAACTGTCACCATACCAGCAAATGCTTTGCCCTCCAGCGCTCTCTCGAACTCATCCTCAAAGCAGGTCGTCTACACCAGTATATTGCCGACCTTCCCAGCTATCTTGACAGGTCTTACCTCAAACCTCAATCCACGCTTACTGCTGACCCAGCCGAGGTGCACATTTACAGAATAAACTTCATCGAAGTCAGCAACATAGAAAGCGGATGCTCCAAAAGCTAATGTAAGCGCACCTAAGAATGTTACAAACTCACTTACTAAGAAAAAGTTCCCACCCTCCTGCCAGAACCAAGCCATCGCCCTCATCTCGAAGGCATTTCTTTCATCAACTATGATACATCTCTCGTCCGTTTTCCCCATTCTGATACATTAGTCATCGTGATTAAGATCGAAAACCTCGTCCTCCATACAATTCTCATAGACACAGGGAGTGTAGCTAATATCCTTTCTCTCCAAACTGCTGAAACCATGAAGAAAACCGACCTCATAACCGCTGCTAATGTTGAATTATAGGGATTCAATGGAGCTACAAAAGTTGTTGTTGGTCGAATCGGCCTACCTATCATAACAGTCTCTGTTACACTTCAAGCCAGTTTTCTCTTTATAGACAAAAAGTCAGAATACCTCGGTATCCTCAGGCGTAACTGGCTCCACGCCATGTGTACTATTCCTTCGACATACCATCAGACCTATGTTTCACCACCCCTGAAGGTACTTGGAATTTGAAAGGCTCTCAACTCCTTACCTGTTCATGTGAGCACCTGGAGATCGATCATACCCAGAAACTCGTCAACCGCCCAAATCAATCAATGTCTCTTTCCATCCCTATACCTTCGACAGGTACCACCTCACCCATCAAAGCCACTGCTTATACTGATTTCGATGATCCTGGTTGAGGTGTATTCATTAGAACTTCTCTTGATGAAGTAGACTGCCTTGAACTTATCGATTTCTTTCGAGCAAACAAAGATGACTTTGTATGGACGTTCCAAGAGATGCCCGGCGTCGACCCCAGTTTGGTTTCCCATCGCCTCGACCTCATTCCCTATTCCTCAGCAGTAAAACAGAAGAAGCATAATCTGACACCACGACTTCAATAAGTAGTGAACCTTGAAGTAGACAAACTCATAGTAGTAGGATTTATCAGAGAAGTAAAGTACGCTGACTGGACATCAAATATTATGGCAGTCCCCAAGAAGAACGGCAAAGTCAGAATTTGCGTCGACTTCACCAACCTCAACAAGCATACACCGAAGGACAGTTTCCCACTCCTGATCATCTCAGTACTCCTCGATGCCACTGCTAGACATGAGCGCCTATCAATGATGGACGCGGCCTCGGGTTACAATCAGGTACCCCTCCTCCCCGGAGATCAACTTAAAACTTCCTTTATCTCTGAACAAGGCCATTGCTGTTTTAATACGGGAGCCACTTACCAATGCCTTGTCACGATCATATTTAAACCCTTGCTTGGCAAGTCGGTCAAAGTTTGCATCGACGATATGTTATGCAAAAGCTTCCAAAAACAGACCCATATCGAGGACCTAACCGAAGTCTTTTCGATACTTCGAATATAATTCATCAGCAAAATGCCAATTTGGTTCCAGAAACAGACCCATATCGGGGAGAAGGCATCAGTTCAGTGCTTATTTGCCTCGAATTCAACATCGAGAAACCTGCATATTTTATCAGCAAAACTTTAACACCCGCAGAAACTCGATATTCAGAACTTGAGCATTTTCTCCTCACCCTTGTTTATTCGGCCTGCAAACACAAACCATATTTTTAAGCTCACCCCATCCGTGTTATAATATGTTACCCCCTTCGAGAAGTGCTAAGTAAAAAAGGGAAATCAAGACGAGTATAATAGTGGTCTGTGCACCTTTGCGAACATAACATTACATTCGAGAAGCAAATATCCCAGAAAGGCCAAACAGTAGCAAACTTTCATGCCGACTTCCCGGTCGAAGATGTCGATTGGGAAGAACATGAAGATGACTTAACAAAAGACCAACCCGAACAACAGATCCCTGGAACCCTAACACTGGCTGACATTTTTTCAAAGGTGGATCCGCTGGACCTAATGGCTCAGGAATTGTTATTATTTTGGTCACACCCACTAATGATCGAATAGAGAAAGTCATCAAACTTACCTTCGAATGTTCCAATAATGAAGCCGAGTATGAAGCCTAGATAAATGGCCTCGACCTCGCTCTCGACCTCGGCAATTCCAAACTTACCGATTTCATAGATTCCCAACTTGTTCAGAAGCATTACACTGAAGAAAATAAAGCTAATGGTCGCATGGCAGACTATGCACTTTTCGTTAGACAGCGCATGGACCGTTTTCCCAAAAAATCATCTATCACTCATTACCCTCGAGGAGAAAACTGACATGCAGATGCCCTCGCCTATATCGCAGTTATTCTCGGACAGTCAGAATCCCGGACCCTCCAAATCAAAGTACTCGAACGCCCAAGTATCGACCAGATAGAAGTCAATGTCGTCAATACTGGGGGAGAGAGTCTTAATCCCGATGATTGGTGAACACCATTCCTCCATTACCTCAATAATGCCACCCTCCCAGATGATCCCAGAGCCAGACGATCGTTGCTAGAAAATTGCCGCAGATATATTATCCATAAACACGAAATACATCGTAAATCCCCAAATTGCATCCTCCTTTGATACATATCCCAAGCCGAAGCCTCTACAATTTTAACCAAACTCCGCGAAGGAACCTGCGGTACCCACACTACTGGTCATTCCATGTCCCTTCGAGCCATCTCTAAAGGATTATTCTGGCCTAATATTAAAAAATAGGCCAAAGAGGTACGCCAAACACTGTGACAAAATCCAGACAGCATGGTATGCTGTTATACTTTTCATTCCTGTCTTTATTCCACCCTCGACCCATCGAATATAGATTAAAAATCCAGGGCATCTTAGGGTGACGTTGGATATGTTAAGTGCCCGTATTTTGGCCCGCCTTCTTCGAGTAGAAGGTCACAATATCAAACCACTTAATCAAACCCCGCCCCTCACCACTTAATTTTTCATTCATGCCCTCAATTACTCTCATCATCTCATTAAAATTTCCATTCATTTGTACTGGAGCAACCTCCCAAAAATTCAACACCTCTTTTACAATCTTTTGAAGTGGAAGTTCCATCCCCAGTCGAATCTGGCATCTAAATGTAATTATTCCATCTGCAGGGTTCGATTTGAAAGTTAACCCTGCTCCTTCCATGTTCAACAACACCCCCACTTTCGACTGCCCCAACTTGGCAGCAAATCGATCTAATATAACCTTATCTCTAGCCGAAGCGGCACCTTCAACCCTATCCGATTCAGTCGACTCTCAAATTTCATCACTCTGCCCCTCTTTTACCTTTCCACCACCAGAAGTCCTCTCATTACCCTCGCCTCACTCCCCCCACACTATCTCCTCCTCCTCACTATCCTCAGTAACTATAATCCTACGACGTCTCTTAATCGGAATCTTACGAGCCGGTAACACCACAGATAAAGGGGCATCGGTTACAACATTTAACACTTCTAAGTCGCTGCCCTCATCCATTGGGGTATGACAAAAAATACTAGCCTCGAATGCTTCGATCTCCTCGTCTATCAGCCCCTGTCTCGAAGCTTGACGGGTATGCATCTTACCCTACATATGAAGAGGCACGCAATTAGATCGATACATTCGATAATTAAGTGTCAATAACCCATATCCTGTCTACCCCCTTTAACAAATTTATACGCATTCTAAACTTCGATCCTAAACCCAATGTCTCCTTCTAAAATCCTCAAATTCCCCATATGGGTTAGAACCTAGTCAAATGAATTCTCTTATCCTTAAAGATTACCTCCAAACCCAAAACTCAAAATATTTTACTCACAGACACCGAAGGAAAAACAAAACAAAAATCGGCAGTGCTCAAGTGACATACCTGTGTTAGAAGTACTATACTCAAAACAGTAAGATCAATGCAACAACTTCAACAACTTTTCTCAAGCACCGGCACTAATGGAGTACGTCCTTCTTCTCACACTCTCTCTGGTTTTATCATAATGTATAGTACAGTGGTTACTTCTTTCAATATTATATACCTTCTCAAAAAACCAAAACTGCCTCGATTTCTAAACCACTATCATTACCACAACCCCACTACCCCAGCTTTTTGGCTGTAATGTATTTTGACCGATTTATCCCTCATATCCCTCGCGTATGAGCTATAAGTTCACTTCAAATTACCTACCAAACTAAAGCTTCTCAAAACTTTTCACCCTCACTTGAAGCAACAACAGTCAAATCCAAACATCAAATCATAACTTTTTCAAGAAACATGGACAACAAAAATGATTACCCATCCGGCACATTGCCCCAGATGCACGTACCGTTCTAACAAGCCAGTTGTCCGAGCTGTTAGTACGACCAGTCAAATTTGCCAAAACATTTGACACACTTCTCACATTCGAGTAATCGACTACACCGCATCTCGAAGACTCATCAACAGATAGCCTCAAATTCGATTCTCAAATATATCGACATTCGATCTATAGAACATTCATCAATTCAAAATCTCATACCTTTATTATTTCAGCAGATCACCCATTTTCCTTCAACAGATCACATTCACCCTTTCACAGATTACAATCATGCACTTCGACAATTCAAAATTTACCTTCGATAGTTCAAACACCCTCCTTCGACAGATTTGACAGTTACTTCGCCCCTTAAGAATTTTTGTTTTGATATCCCAGACTTTTTAGTACGATAGCTCAAATTATTACAAACAAAGAGCCAGAATATTACTTTAACAGTGATTCAAAATCCCAATTTCATTCAGAAGGACAAGACATCTAGTCATAAATTACAGACCCCAAACTAAAAAAGAAAAAAGAAAGAGACATCAACAACAAATAAACCAACAACAGACAGACTACCCAAAACACCCAACAATACAGATTTCAAGAGGACCCTAATTATCAGTGGGATGCTCATCTTCGACCATAGCCGCTGCCCCAGCACCCGCCTCGTCCGCCATTTTTTCCGTGAAGGAATCTAGCAGAGACAACCGGTGACCCAGAAATGGACCCATCATCTGAAGAATCCCCCACCAGTATGCAAATGACCTTCCAGCAATGGGTGCCCCGGGTTCCACTTCAAAGTGGTTTAGCATTTTTGCATCAATATCCCGATCAATACAAATCCTCCATTGTAACTCCAACGTCATTTCATGTATTCCCCTGACTCTCACTGCCGCCTGGTTCTCTTGTGCAGGTACATTTGCAGCCATTCAAATCTGAGCAATTAAGAAGAAATAATGCAGAACGATGAGAAATCCTCTCCACAACAGTTCCTTTTATACATGAAGAACGATTTCAGCCTTCCCTCTTCCCAAGCCGAATTAATTGCTACCTTCAATTCCCACTTTGAAAACTCTACACTCCAACCTCTATAACTTCCTAGACATAACAGTTTCCTCTGCATGCGCATGGAAATACCATTTACGTAGATTTGCAATCAAAACTTGTGCACCGAACCTTCAACCAGTTATTCAACAGTCCACCCCGCATCAAACCATCGACCATTTTCACACTTCGAGTTAACTGCATTCGACAACATCATTATACTTCGAGATCAGCTTTCGCAGTATTAATCTGTATTACCCATTAACAATCGATGAGATAAGTTTGCTATCGTGCCTACGGGCCTATTCATTTCCAATGCCTAGCAGTTAGAAAAACTCAAATATGCAGCAAAATATTATTCTCATTCCATTCCACCACATACAACAGAAAACTAGCAAAATTTTAAACCAAAATACATTCATACAACCAGCTAAAACAAAAACCTCTACATAAAATCTTACAATACAAAGAGACTAATCATCACCGCCTCAAACAGCAGCCCTACTTCTAGAAGGCCCAACTCCACTCACCGCGCTTTGTTCCTCCATCTCCTCTTCTGTACAAACAAGGCATTCGGCCAAAGCCGACAGAAAGAGATAGCGCTTCTCCGCAGTAGTAAAGTCATACTTCAGCCGGCCCAGAGATAGGCATAAAGGCTCCCAATTGATGAGTTTTCCAGCCTCTACCTCCACCAGTTTGGGCATGTCCCGGGCGAACCCCATTCTCTTCAGATATCGCGTGTTGGGCATGGAATCCATTGAGATTTCAAAAATTTACAGAGGAAAGAGAGAACAATGAAAAAGAAGAAGGTTATACAGTATCCCTACTCAATAACCCATACTTATAGCCTCATTTCATTTATTACACTATAACCACCAATACCTCTTTATTATCCTCTTTTATTACTTACCCAAAAACCAACAGTCAAACTGCTCAAATTCTAAAGCCAAACAGCTTTCTCAGCAAACGCCTCTCTACCTGGCATCGAGGCCCTCACTGAGAGAGGGCGAATGTAGTAGCATTCTCGCAGCCTTCTACGCTAGACAGACACTCAAAGGCCACTTCGAAGCCTACTCAAACATATTTAATTCAACACAAATTTACATATAAGCCTCCCCAAGATCACCCGAGGACGAAGCTTCGACTCCGAACAAACCACGAGGATGGACTCCACACATCACAGCAGAAACACTTCGATCATATCTGCATATGGTTAAGGTATGATAGGATAGGCAGCTAGATCACTAGACAAGATGGTGCAGTGGTTGGTCCTTGCAGCTATAGTGACAGGCCCAACCACCGTAACTGTGCCAAAGTACAGGGACAAACTCAATAACTGTCACAGTGACAGTTTCGACTCTTCTGGCGCCTATACTTGCTCCGGGATATCCGGACAGTACCCTTGTAATCTGACCTAACCTTGGTGACTCAACCCTTCCTATGATTTCTTAAATAGGAGAAATGGGGAACCAAGGAGGGGTTAGAAAAATTCTCCTCAGCCCCTTTGCAGATTACCTTCGACCACTCTGTAAAAAACCTACTACTCGAGCCTTCGATTACTCATCAGTAATAAGTAAACTCTTAAAAATCCTCATCAGAGGTCGTAGAGCATCACATTTGGGCTTCTACGCAAGTATTTTGTCTATAGATTGTTCATGCTTTAGATTATATGCTCGCATTCCTTTGATTGAGGGTTAACCCTGAGTTGTAAGAGCCGGCTTCCCTTCCGAAAGAAGTTAGGCCCCTACAGACACCATCTGATTCCTAACATTTTGTGCAACATTAAGGTACAAAGTTCATTCATTTTTATATGATTTAATTTTTGTGTTGCGTGACATCAGTTGTAACCCTTTTGCTGGTTCCTTAACAGCCATGGGAAAGTGAGCTCGTAGACCCCCAGTATGTTTGGGTAGAGTATGTATTGAAGAGGCAAGAAACAGTCACAAAATTGGTGCTTGACCCTTGAGGATCTTGTGGTATCAACTTTTTGGAATATTCCAGTAATATTTAAACTATTATCTCAATAACAAGTTGGAAGATAGTTAATTTTATATATATGCTTGAAAATGTTATGGACTTATTCATATTGCACAATATTTTAAATGAGCCAAAGTGTATATGCTTGAAGATAGTTAATTTGATGATGTGTAGTGATTTTAAGCAGTATCAAGTTTTGAAATAAAGCCCATTTTGGTGGACCCTCCAACATTGCGAAGGTAAATTGTGTAAGTTCAATAACTTCCAAAAGTCCTCCAAGTACTTGGAGGTAGGCCTAAAAAAATAGCCCTTGGCCCAGGCCAAATGCTGGACTGACTCGTCCCACGCAGTTGATAGGGTGGGGTCAGGGTCTAATGTTTGTAGCCTTTAAGCTGGCCCTTTGCCCAACCCTTTCACGCTTAATCCAGCCCTCATTAAAACCTGTACTAAGCCTTAGCAAAATGTAGAGAAGTAATGCATGTCCCTCTCTCATGTTTTTCATTATTTATAATAAACTGATTAATATTTTTATCAAAATATATTGATAATATTCTAAAATTTCAATATGATGCTTCTTTTTTGTATTTATTTTTTATTATTATTAATAGATATTAGAGTCCGCCAGATTGGGCCCAACACTAACCCCAACCCTTAGCCCGGCCTTGAGCCCTAAAACTAAGGCCTATGGGTGGGTAAGGGTTGATGTTATACGCTATAATCAAGGCCAGCCCAGCCCTTAACACAGTTGAGGGTCGGGCTGACGTGACCCTAAGTTCGTAAGGCCTTATCTTTCTAGGACTGAGTTGACCCAAGCTCGGCCCATCTAACACCCTTACATGGAAGCGCCTATGTTATTTGAAACAGTAGCGGGTACGGGAAACGATACGAGAAAAAGAAATGGGAAACATCTAAATTTTTTTTATACATAATTCGGGAAACGGGAAATCAATACATGAGAGATACGACTATTGAAGAGAAAGGTGAAACGTAGAGGGAAACGAGTATTAAAGCATAAACAAATCCAAATTAGGAAATGAGTAAGAAATATTGAAATAAGCAAAGATTGATGCTTCTTGATAGTGGAGAGATCAAGATACAAAAATAATACTTGTTAACTTCGTCAAGAGAGGAGAGAATACGAAAGGTTAAGTGTGCTTAAGGCTTCCTTTCTCAAGAAGATTTTGTTATAAAGTAGTATTTATAGGTTTGATTATTTTGTTTTTCCTTCTCAAGCATTGTTCCATATTTATTTTGATATACGAATTTTAAAAGTTTCCTAAATTGAACCAAAATTTACTTCAAAAAACAAATCATGAGAATTGAAAATTAAATCATGGGAGTTTCCCAAACCGAATCATTGTCATTTCCCAGACCGTATCATAATGGATTCAAAAACATAAATCATATTCGTTTCCCCAGCACTTTCCAAATTCATGGAAACTGAATCATACCCATTTTCCAAATTAATTTCCCTGGAAAAATTTGGGAAGAGGGGAAACGCGTTTCCCTACGACATAGGGGTAGCACTGAAGAAATCCTTGACTATCAATATACTAATTTCTAAAGAGTAGTAGGCTTAGAGCCATTTAAGTACATCTCAGACAGCATGGTATGCTGTTATACTTTTCATATACTTTTACAAAACCCCCTTCCAACAGGGGTATGGTGTTCAGCATACTCACCCCCATACCCCTCCAAAGTATACAAATCCGAAACTTGGAGAGTGGTGTATGCATACTACTTTTGTGGGTCCCCTATAAATATTTCTCTCTTCTTTTCTTTTCTCTTTCTAATTAAGGAACATTGTGGGTCCTAATTTTTAATTAAAATCTTTTCTCTCTCACATAAAATAACATTGTGGGTCCCCATTTTAATAAAAAACTAAATTTGGAGAGAAATCTATTAGAGCAAAGTGGTATGCTATTCCGAATTCTAGTATTCAAAACCGGAATAACATACCTTCTCTGTGGGTGATGCTCTAAGTATATTTGGTCATCCTGCCTGCTTTGATCGTCTTTTAAAATGACTTAAATCCTTCTTGACCTAAAATTACTTAAATGCCCTTAATATATCAAGAAATATTCCATTACACAAATGTGTTCTCCCTATTCTTCTCTCCTTTTCTTTGTGCCTCTTGAAAGATGAAATAACTTGGGAATAAAACATGACACCTTTGAGGAGTAAAAGATAATAATATCACCAAGAACACTTAAATTTTATGTACTGTAGCTTAGGATTGTGATGACCCCTTATGTTATCTTGCCTAAGGGTTGACAAGAGAAGTAAGTTACATTCAATTCGCTCAATGTTGCACAAACCCACCTTTAATTTTCTAACTACAGAAAGGTAAGGACTAGGCAAGATGGAGATCAGATGGGCAGTAAGAGAAGGGAATGCGATTCATGTATTGTTGGGGGAGGTGAGTGATTATCACGATAGCCAGATATGATGGGTGAAATGTGGGCGTATAAGAGGTGATCTGAACTTGGGGCTCAGGTTTCAAAGGTTAATGTTATGGTGTGTGACCTTCTACTCGAAGAAGGCGGGCCAAAATACGGGCACTTAACATATCCAACGTCACCCTAAGATGCCCTGGATTTTTAATCTATATTCGATGGGTCGAGGGTGGAATAAAGACAGGAATGATCCTTCGAGCCATTTAAGTACATCTCAGACAGCATGGTATGCTGTTATACTTTTCATATACTTTTACAAAACCCCCTTCCAACAGGGGTATGGTGTTCAGCATACTCACCCCCATACCCCTCCAAAGTATACAAATCCGAAACTTGGAGAGTGGTGTATGCATACTACTTTTGTGGGTCCCCTATAAATATTTCTCTCTTCTTTTCTTTTCTCTTTCTAATTAAGGAACATTGTGGGTCCTAATTTTTAATTAAAATCTTTTCTCTCTCACATAAAATAACATTGTGGGTCCCCATTTTAATAAAAAACTAAATTTGGAGAGAAATCTATTAGAGCAAAGTGGTATGCTATTCCGAATTCTAGTATTCAAAACCGGAATAACATACCTTCTCTGTGGGTGATGCTCTAAGTATATTTGGTCATCCTGCCTGCTTTGATCGTCTTTTAAAATGACTTAAATCCTTCTTGACCTAAAATTACTTAAATGCCCTTAATATATCAAGAAATATTCCATTACACAAATGTGTTCTCCCTATTCTTCTCTCCTTTTCTTTGTGCCTCTTGAAAGATGAAATAACTTGGGAATAAAACATGACACCTTTGAGGAGTAAAAGATAATAATATCACCAAGAACACTTAAATTTTATGTACTGTAGCTTAGGATTGTGATGACCCTTATGTTATCTTGCCTAAGGGTTGACAAGAGAAGTAAGTTACATTCAATTCGCTCAATGTTGCACAAACCCACCTTTAATTTTCTAACTACAGAAAGGTAAGGACTAGGCAAGATGGAGATCAGATGGGCAGTAAGAGAAGGGAATGCGATTCATGTATTGTTGGGGGAGGTGAGTGATTATCACGATAGCCAGATATGATGGGTGAAATGTGGGCGTATAAGAGGTGATCTGAACTTGGGGCTCAGGTTTCAAAGGTTAATGTTATGGTGTGTGACTTTGAGTTAGTGGTAGTATTGAGGTGAGTGATGGTGGCTCTGATGGTAGAGAGGGAGGCTCATAATAACGAATTAAACTCTACCAGATTTCGATCAAATTGGCGATTATGTGTTTGATTAAATGAATAAGTAAAGGAAAATCTTCCCTTCCCGGATTTTTTTCATACCAAAAAGGCCCAAGGGAGCATGTTATCGACTAAGAGAGGAATGAAAGGAACCCCTCGGTCATTGCCCCATAGATTAATTTCAAGCACCAATGAGAAAACTATCCTGCCAGAGTGTCGCGCGTAAATAATTATGGCTAAAAGGAGGGTTGCGTGCGCATTGCGCATACAACAACATTAGTATACCTTGTATAAAGGAACATAGTAAGTCTTTTTTGTTCTTTATGAGTTTTAGTTTTTGTTGGTTTCTTTCAAAACAATAAAATGTATTTTAAAATAAAACATTTACTTTGGTTTGTACCCATGACCTCTTGGTCCTTGTTTCTTCAAAAATATCTTTATTAAAACTATTTTTCTTTCAGCCTTTTCATCTCTTAGTGTGTTGAGAGAAAGAACCCAAATTTTACCTTGAGTTTTAGTCCCACATTGTTTGTAAACTATAGTGGAACTAAACATATAAGGTAGTGCTCACATGATATGTCTGTAACATGTGACTAAGAGTGAGTGTATATGTGTATGAGTGTATGTGGGGGCGTTTTTACCCTTGACATACTTGGACCTCTCTCGGATGGCCGGGGTTCAGTTTTGAGCAATTGGCTCTTCCGGTTCTGGAGGTCCAGGTGGCCCTTTGGGCTTGGGCTAGGCTCTCCCTACTAGTTTTAGTAAAAAGTCTCTACTTTGGGCCGAAACAAACACAACGGATCTATTCTTATCTCTCAACAAGTACACTCTAACGGATACTTACGGACACCGAAGTCTTTCGACTTGCTTGGACTCTTGGAAATCGGAACCACGTAGTCACATTAGAGGAAATATCTCTCCCACTTTTGCGTAGAGTTCTGAGAGCCGTTGCAATAAAGAACTCAATAAATTAAACTGCTTTCCTCACTACCAAAACACACAAAATAATTTTGTTCTTTTCTTGGTTTAGACAAATTGCAAGTTTAATACGTTGCTCCTCTGGTACAAAGGAATTCCTATATACTTTATTGATCATTGTATTATGGGAGGAGATTTAGCAATTTACTACCAGTACTCGGGGTAGGTCGAATTATTCCTTAAAGAGAGTGGGACCCATACCTCGATCTTGGTTTCCTGTTGCTGTTCTACTAATCATTTCCTGCCTTTCAATCACGTTCCAGCTGCAGTAGTTTTCTCTAATTTCAGCTCTAAGGAAGCATAATCAGGTTCATCGTTTAATTATTTTCAACAATTTTAAGAAATAATTGTTAACCTGCTATTATGGCCCTTACTTCTAACGTTCTAAAATTCGATTCCAACAAACCTTCAAAGTTTGATGATCTCAATTTAAAAAAAAAAAAAAAAAAAGATATTCTTTTCTTTTATTTAACCCTTAAAGAAATTGTTTATGTTCTTGAACAAGACTGCCCTGCTGAATCTCTTATCCCTAACCCTGTAGAAGATCTAGATATTATTGTAGCTGAATTTGATAAGATTTTAGAATCAATATTTGACTGAACTGAGGCTGATTTCAAATGACATAACTTATTCTGAATGGTTTAGTAGATTATTTGTATGATTACTATCTGTAATTCAACATTGTAATAACCATTTGGGAGGCGTTACAGAAAAAATATAATACGGAAGAGGCTGGCACTAAGATGTTTACCACAAGCTGATATCTGAAGTTTACCATGGACGACGATAAGTCGGTAATTACTCAATCACATGAGTTACAACGAATTGTGCTTGAGGGATATCTCTTGATGGGAAATTTCAAGTTATCGTGATGATTGACAAATTGCTGCCAAACTAGAAAGACTATAGGAATATCCTGTAATACAGGTAAAATGAATTTACCATGAAAAAATTGTTAACTCCTCTTAGGGTTGAAGAAAAATCTATAAAATAAGACCTGAAAGAGGAGGCTCTTTTAGTTCAGTCCAAAGGGAGGATCCATTAGAATCCTAAGGGGAAACCTATCAAGGTTGAGAATGGTAGTCATCGGAATAACTATTAGAATGGTGGTAATCCAAATAATCATCATAATGGTGGACAGAAGAATCCAAATAAGGAAATGAACCAATAAGCCATACCATACAATGTAGTAGCTCCTATTGTATGCTTCGCTTGTAAAAATCTTGGAACATATCTAAGAACTGCCGAAACCGCAGACCTGTTGCTCAGGTAAACGTTACCGAAAAGCCCTTAGCGGATATGATAATGAAGATCAATATGTTTGGTGGAACTGACGGGTGGTGGGTTGACTCAGGCACTTCTAGGCATGCTTGCTATGAACGCAATTGCTTCAAGGCCTATTAGAAGACTAAAGACCAGAAGCTACTACTTGAGGATTCCCATTACACCGAAGTATAAAATACTAGACATGTTCAACGGGTATTTACCTCTAGAAGGACATAGACTCTAAAGCGTGTGATGTATACTCCTTAAATGAGGAAATATCTTATCTCTAGTTTTTTTTTTCTATAAGGAAAGATTTAAGAAGACCATTGGCTTAAACTAGTATATTATAACTAAGGGGCGAATTTTTTTGGGAAAGTGCTTTGCTTGTAATGGAATGTTCAAACTTAGTCTTGAAATGAATAAATTTGCTTCCGCTTATTTACTGTCTTCATTTAATATTTTACACTCTAGATTATGTCATATTAATAAGAAGTTAGTACACAATATGAGTAAACTTGGTATGATTCCTAAAGTTGATCTGAATGATTTTGAAAAATGTTAATCCTGTAGTTAAGCTAAAATAACAAAAACCTTGCATAAAAGTATTGTTAGGGAAGCACAACTTTTGGATTTACTCTACTCTGACATTTGTGAAATGGATGACACGTTGATTCGAAATGGTAAAAGGTATTTCATAACTTTTTTAGATGATCAGTCCAACTATATTCATGTCTACTTAATGCGTCACAAAAATTAAGCAATAAATATGTTTAAGACATATGAAGCAGAGGTAAAAAGCAGTTTGATAGAAACATTAAAAGATTTCACAGTGGCATAGGTACAGAGTATGTTTCACATAAAATTTAAAACTTATATGAATCCTTGGGGATTATATATTAAACTACTGCCCCTTATTCTCCATAATCTAACGGTAAAGCTGAATGCAAAAATAGAATTTTCACTGAGTTGATAGTTGCTATATTACTTAGTTCTGGATCGCCTAAATCATTTTGGGATAAAGAATTATTATCTATCTGCCATGTTTTAAACTGAATTCCTCATATCGCATCTGATTTGTCACTTTATGAAATTTGAAGAAATAGAAAACTAATGTTAGCTATTTTAATGTTTGGGTCTGTTTAGCCTATATTCGTAAACCTGATCCTAAATGAATAAAACTAGCTAGTAGAGCCTTAGAATATGTTTTCATTGGTTATGCTATTACCAGTAAGGCTTATAAGTTTTTTAATATTAATAATAATGTTATTATTGAATCACTTGATGTTGATTTATTTGATGACAAGTTTCCTTACTTATTGAGAGACAGTGGGGGTTCTCGACCATCCACGTCATTGATCCCTCATATACCTCATGTAGAAGTTCCTAGAGCTGTTGATCCTCATGATACAGACCCAGAACTTCGTAGAGGTAAATGCCCTAGGATTGTTAAAGATTTTGGTAATGATTATGTTGTATACACCTTAGAATTTGATCCTTATACTATCAGGGAAGCATTTACCTTGAGTGACACTGATTTGTGGAAAAAAGTCATTAATGATGAGATAGATTCTCTTATCATAAATGAAACTTGGAAACTAGTTAACTTACCTCCCGATAGTCGTTCTATAGGGTATAAATGGATCTAAAAGAGAAAACTTGAACAAAATGGCACTATAGATATATATAAGGCAAGACTTGTAGCAAAGGGATATCTGCAAAAGGAAAACATTGATTTCTCTTTCAAATATTGCCCAGTTACTCGTATGATAACCATTAGAGTATTATTGGTCGTTGTTGCCGTGTACAATTTGATTATTTACTAAACAAATATAAAAACCACATTTTTAAATAGAGAGCATGAAGAAGAATTATATAGGAATCAACTTGAAGGTTTTATGATACCTGATGAGGAACACAAAGTCTGTAAACTGAACTAGACCTTATATATGGTCTAAAGCAAGCTCCAAAATAGTGGCACGATAAAATAAACCAATTACTTCTTTCTAATGGCTTTAAGATTAACATTATTGATAAATGCCTATATTATAAAGTATCTGGTAAAAGATGTATAATGTTGACGATCTTCTTATCTTTGGCTCTAACCTTGATATTATTTTAAAGACCAAAAATATGCTTAATGTTAACTTTGGCATAAAAGGCCGAGGCGAGGTTAGTGTGATTTTGGGCATGAAGAGCGCACGCATAGACACAGGTATTACTCATGATTAATCTCATTATATTGAGAAGATCTTGAAGATGAACAAATATTCTGACAGTAGACCTATTTGTACTCCTTGTAATCCACAAGTTAAACTTTTAAAGAATGTGGGCGACTCAGTTAGACAGAAAGAATACGCAAGTATTATCGATAGTTTTCATTATGCTACAGACTACTAGCCCGATATGGCTTATGTAGTAAGAGTTCTATGTAGATATACAAGTAAACCAAGTTTGGTTCACAGGGTGCTATTGATTGAGTTATACAGTACCTAAAAATTACCATGAACTTGGGTAAACACTATCAGAAGTTTCCCGCAGTCCAAGATCTATTTAGCGATGTAGATTGGATAACATTTTCAGATCATTTTAAAGCCACCAGCAGATACGTGTTTCGTAAAGCTGGCGGGGCAATTTCTTAACGATTCAATAAACAAATGATTCTAGCTCAGTCGACTATAGAGTCTGAGTTAGTAGCACTAGCTGTAACTAGTGATGAGGTAAGATGGCTAAAAGACCTTTTATCTTATATTCTTTAATGAAGTAGTCCTATACCACCTATCTTAATCCACTCTGATAGTGCGACTGTGATAGTCAGAGTATGAAATAGTTACTATAATGGTAAGAAGTTAGCGAGATGTCACAAGTACTGTACGATGAGAGGGTTTTTCATATCTAGTACTATTACAATGAATTTTGTAAGATCCAAAAACAACGTGGCAGATCCTTTGACAAAAAGAATGTCTCGCGACAAATTTTGGAACATATCTTTAGGGATGGAACTAAAGCCCGTTATAGAATCACAAGTGGTGGGATCCCAACCAAAATGATTGAAGATCCCAAAAAATAGGTTTAATGGAAAAAAAAAGTCACTGTGATATAGGATAATGCAACTAAGGAATTTTTTACTCCAAAGTTCATCCCGATGTACATGAATGTATAAATACATAATATCTTAAAGTGAGAGTAAGGTTGAGCTTTTTTAAAACTCCTAATAAGTTATTAATTTTTTTCTTTGAGTAGGATATCTAGCTAATCGAATACTCATTAAATACTCACCAAGGTGATTATGGAGCTGAGGCCGCTTCATATCTAAATTGGGTCAATTATCTAAAGCCTTCGCTTATACTGGGATTCAGTACATGGCCGCAATGTATTGGCTTTTAAGAGTTTGCAATTAATATTTCTATGTGTAGTTCTTTTTTCATTGTAATAAATCGGATAGTGAGTTCAAGACTCTAATCACTTATTATTCTTATACTTTTGGGATTGCCCACTATGTAAAGGTTCAAGTCTTTAGGACACCTTTACTTAAGCACAATTCTACATATAGAAGCCGTTTCATTTTCTCTCAACAAAGTTTTTATAGTAGAGGATTGCTGTTTTTTGTACAAAATAATAAAATATATTTTAAAATAAAACATTTACTTGTGTTTGAACCCATGACCTCTTGGTCCTTGTTTCTTTGAAAACCTCTTTATAAAAACTTTTTTTCTTTTAGCCTTATGTTCTTTAAGTGTTGTGAGAGAAAGAGCCCATGTTTTGCCTTGGGTTTTAGTCCCATATTATTTGTAAACTATTGTGGAACAAAACTTATAATGTAGTACTCACACGATATATTTGTATCATGTAACTAAGATAGAATATATATGTGTGTGAGTCTGTAAGGGGGCTTTTATACCCTTGACATACTTAGACATCTCTCGGGCAACCATATGGATCGGGCCAGCTTGGGCTCAGTTTCGGGTTCAGGTTCATGGTTTGGGTAATTAGCTCTGGAAGTCCAGGTGGCCCCTTAGGCTTGGGCTCGGTTCTCCCTATTCATTTTGGAGAAAAGTCTCTTACAGATCTATTCCTATACACATATATAGTAACAGATACTTACAAATACCTAAGTCTTTCGACTTGCCTGGTCTTTAGGGAAACCAAAACCACATACTCATATTAGAGAAAATATCTCTTCTATGTTAGAGTAAAGTACTGAGAGCCATTGCCTTGTAGAACTCTATAAATTAGACTATTTTTTTCTTTGTAAAAATACATAGAACAATTCTATTTTCTTTCAGGTTTACAAAACTTCTTCTTTAATCTCTGTTCTAATCGGTTTAGACATATTACAATTTAGTACGTTGTTCTTCAGTACAAGAAACTCTTTTATACTCTATTGCTTGTTATATCCTGGGAAGAGATTCGGCAGTTCACTACTAATACTTGGGGTAGGTCGAATTATTCCTTAAAGAGATTGCGACCCATGCCTCGAGCTTGGTTTCCCATTGTTGTTCCACTAATCAGTTCCAGCATGTCATACACATTCCAATCCCAGTATTTTTCTCTAATATCAGTTCTAAGGAAGCTATAATCAGGTTCATCGTTTAATTATTTTCAACAGTTTGTGATGAGATGAAACCATAATACCTTTGAGTTATACTTATGCTTCTCTTGGCTCACTGGTGGTTGTGACCCTCCAGCAAGAGGGAGGTCATGAGTTCCAAAACTCATGAGGTGAGAATTAAATTTTCCTTCGAGCTTAATGTAGTAGTACAAATGATTCAACTAGCTTTGCAAATTGTTGACTAATGTCTCTACAAGAGAAGTTCATTGTTTTTAATTAAATAATTGTTCTTGATATTTCAACTTTCCTACTTGGGAAGGCCTTTTATGGGGGAAAGATCTGGTTGTGAGGACTTAAATGAAGTTCAGGATGTAACAAAAATATTTTAACCTAACGGGAATATTAATGCATGGAAAAATCCCAACCTATATCTTTGATTTATATATTGTGTTCTTCAATGACACGTTGTACATGAGAGTTTAATCATAGATCTCTGTCATGTTTTGGATCAAGAAGGATGCCCTAGTATTCAAAACCGTGCAGAAAGAAACAATAGATCCAGGGAAGAATTATAAAGTGAATAGCTCATGAGCCGACATTCTTCTCTTTGTTGCCCATAGATGGACTATATCTAAACCGACTATTGTAATAGAATCAAAAGATATATTTGATCAAAAAGTGATTAACAAGTCTTAGATCGATGTGTAGCTCTATTACAATTGGAGGTTTCATCTCAAAACTAATTGGCAATAAGGGGAGTAGCCCCGAGGAGTAGCCCCATGATCTTATATTTTAAGGTACAAGGCTATGTGTGTTCAATGTTGGATTATATATTTCAATACACCCACTCACATGTGGCATAATTTATATGCTCAACACGTGGACAAATATTTAGTTAACGCGGAGTAGCGCGTGGGCCGTTTGGCTCGATACGTGAAATAAAGGCCCACTCTAATACCACATTAGAACTGGAGGTTCCATATCAAAACTAATTGGCAAGGAAAGGAGTAGCCCCTGGATCTTATATTTTGAGGTACAAGGCTATATGTGTCCAATATGGGACTATATATCTCAATAAGCTCCAATGGGAAAATTGTGATTCTTATGACATTGAGTTTTATATTTAGGCACAAGTTCTGGAGTATGCAATGGACAACGTCAGTTTACCTATTCCCAATAGGTATGTCTTCTTGTGTCATATTTACTCTAGATTTTGTACTATGATTTTTATTTCATTAATTTTCATTCGGGCAATTTATGTGCAATGATTGGAATCAATCGAGCGTACAACTTTGATGATGCGTTTGGCTGTTGGCTCATGCCAGGAATATGATAATGAAGGTGTTATACCTTTTAATTCTTAAGAATCTATTATGTTTTTTTGATATACGAGATTATGTGGACGCGCTATAGTGCATGCAAGCGCATTATTTATGGGATTAGAATTGGGGTTCAGATTAATTTTTTGAAAATTAACTTAATTTTTGTCATCTAGATATGTTGATCGTTAAGCTTGTAAGCTAAGAAGGCATCACTTTTTGTTTATTCGATGTGTTCATCAAAAAGGTAAAATGCATTGTTGGATAGGTTATAGATAAGAATGACTCCTACTAAAATGGCAATGGAAAGTTGTATATTTTTGTGAAGAATTTCTTTAAGAATCATATAGACATAATAGAAAATGACTCCCTAATAATGTAGTATTTTTAATAAAATAAAAGGATGGTGAATAATGTAGCATGCACTAATAAAGACATGAAGTAAAATAAAAACCAGTTAAGGGATTCAAGTACAATAACCCTAATTCCACTAAACGTAGTAGGTGTGTAAGGTAAGCTATACATTCCCATATGTGTGGTAATAGTAGTAAGCAAAGTAGCCCAAATCATTTGTTTTGGTGATTTATTAGTGCCCTTCCGATACCAACAAACACAGTAATCAAGATCTCTGACCTCTCTACTTTTAATTTTTCATTGTGTGATACATAACATTGCACATTTCTTCATACATATCTAGCTAGTCTCCATTTCTTCACCAGTCCTGGGTTCATTGGTATTTTTTATACATTAGTTGCTTCTTTGTCTCTTTGTTCTTGATAATCTTTTACTATACGACAATTTGTCATACATACAAAGTCTTTATGCACTATTGGGGCAATTACTGCAACAAGCATCAGTATTACAATGCAGGAAGGGGCAATGTTTTAATCTGCCCTACTCATTAAGGTTACTGGTACCCAGAATATTGTTGGGGCACTTACTCATACATTGAGTATAGACCTCCATCTTGATGTTGTCAATCTCACAGTACTTGATACAGTTATCTTTCTAACAATCACATAGTTTATGACATAAATAAGCTATGCTCCTACCATTCTCCCTACGCTATGAATGGAATCTAGTAATATTGCTTAGGATACTCACATTGCCATACTGGAGACTATTTAAATAGTTTGGAGTTGGTTGGGCTTGTGCTTACATATATTAACAATATATGTTGGGCTTTGATGGTGAAACTATAGCCACCACTTACCTTTGGGATTGGATCTGGATAACAAAATGCCTTATATCAGTTGTGAAGGTAATTAATGGTAGAGGATATCATGGCATTGTGATATGTAACAATTGGTTTTGGTCAACCTTTATTTGTATTATCCCAATTTCCCTTATTCTTATCTTTTCCATCTTATTACTCTTATTCTCATCTCCACTACCATTTAAGAATTTGATAGAGTGTTGCTTGGTACAAGGCAAATTGTGGCAACTTATTTTTCAAGGTAGATCATTCTCATCTAATACTTGTAACAAAATTTATTTGTCAATCGTATGCTAGTAATTGTAATAGTCCAAATATGCACAGATTCCAAGATATGATTAAGTAGAGATATAGAAGCATTTTTTTGAAGAAGTCTTTCTATGCTATAGATGTGATAGTAGTAACTACGAATAGAATGGGTAATATTTATAAGAAATGCCACGTTGTTTTATTTGTGAGGTCGTGAGGATGTGCAATTACTTAACGTGTTTGTTCAAGATTTTATTATGGGAAATGCATCAGTAGTAGATGTAGTTATTTAAACCATTTTATCTTTCGTAATTAAATTTATAACATTTGTTCATAAATACCTATTATAGAAAAATGACAATTTCACCAATGGTTTGTTCAAAAAAAGTAGTGAAGAATTTCTTCAGTACTTTTGGTAGTCATATAATGAAATTGCAATTCTTGGATAAAAATGGCCTTGTGTTCCGAGAAATGAATGAAGATGTTGTAAAATACAATATTTTCCATTTGAATGTAAAGTACTATCAATATATGATCATCCATAAGGCTAGTATGCAATTTAATTTGAATCATTGAATGGTATGTTTGTTCTTGATTTATCTTACATGCCTCAGTCTAATTATTTTCAAACCTCCTTAATTAATGTGTTATAGAAACCTGATTTAATTATATTTGGGAGGTCAAACATAGTAGGAACTAAGTACTTTATCTCTTCTTACTACATTGAGTGCACATTAAATGTAAATGGAAATGTTTGATAAGGTTTATTTCCCCTGGTAAGCATGATTATTATATGCCTTCAATTCCATTAGGGTCTTGCATTATTATTTGGCCCACACTTTGCTCAATACTCTTATATAACAACTTTCTATATGCTGATACATGAGGAAGAGAAGAGCAGGAAAAATGTAATGGCTACTTTTCTGATAAGTAAACTTTGTCTATACTTTAGGTAATGATATGCAAGAAAAGTGGAAATAAAGGAGAATACAATGAACTTTACATGGAAAACTCAGAGAAGTCTGATAAAAGCCACGACATCGACGAAGATTTGGATAAAAGATTTATTATGCAACAAATCTATTGCACCTGTAGAGAAAATAATACAGATAGTGTGCAAGAAAATTATCTCCTCCTCACTATTGGATGCTCTGCTTGTATTTATAGTCGCATACAGGTAGTGACAAAGATAAAATGTTTCTCCAAATAATCAGGAAGGCAGGCAAATTTTGCAGAGTACGTGCAACGACTTTATTTAACCAAGTGTAGCGGCTGTTGTTGATCGACGAGCTCTGTAGTTTGCAAATTGAAGTGTTTTCAACTTTCAGATGTGTACACGATCATATGCTTTCGACATGCCTCTATTAGCTTATGTTATCGAACCTAAGCAATATGCTACTACAATCGACTCATTCTTGATGCATGTACTTGTGGTTGTGTCGAGAAGAATACTTTGGAACTTGTGATTCTGATTTGTTCTTGGAATAAAAAATTTGAAAAAAAAAATCCTGTTATTGGTGGCATGAATTTAGGCTTAATATTTGTGATCTTTAACTATAAATTCTCGCATATATTTTTTGTTTCTCTTATAAATTACCATCATTTCTTTTCTGGAAATTATACAAGCAACTTATACAATATTGAGAACTAGGACTTGACGTCCACATGATGTAGAGGAAGGTCATCTTGCTATCAAAGTTGCAGAAGTGGAGGAACGGTATTTTGGTCGTTTTGCTATTTCTGATGTTCTTCCTCCAAGGGACTCTTTGGAGATGGAAGGGGACCGTTGACTTTGGTATAGTATATTTGTAGTAGAAGTGCATGAAATTGTTCATCGTCGTGCTATATCGAGGTATATTATAGAGGATTAGATAAGGTAAGCAAATATCCTTGCTCTTAGATGTGTTCTGATTCTATTTGGTCAACCTAACCACGTTCTTTGTTTTTATGGTACTTGTTCTCGAATTAATAAAATATTATTTCTTATTTATTAATATCTTGTCGCTGTTCGGAATGATAAAATTTTGCATGTTCTGTTATCGAGCATTCATTGATTTCAAATTTTAAAATTTTAAATATTTGCCATAACTGCCTCTAGATTATAGGAGGTAAATAAAAAATTAAGCACGGTGGTGCTTTCAATGATCAATGGCTAGATGTTTAGCCATAGGTGATGTGCTAAATTTTAAGGAGTTTGATATTCAATTTATGTTAACAAGTTTGTGATTTGCAACTGGTGGTATGAGGAATATTAGGAATGAGCATGTTGGGATGTATTTAGACAATCTTTAACAACATTTTGGTAGTTTGTTGCCTTTAAGGCGGAAAAGGGTTAAGGAGTTCAAGAAGAGGCGTATAAGATGGTTAAAGAGAAAAACTGCCAAATGGTTGGGCAAAGGTTCGTGAAGTGGTGCATCAAACAGTCACGTTGGTGCTATAAATATTATTTCTCTTATTGAGGTTCCACATTTCTTTTCTTTTGAAGACAGTAAACTTCAATCATTTAATTTGTCTATCTCTTCTATTAGTAACACATTATTCATTGGTAATGAAGAGATCTCTCTTCTAATATGGAGAGCTAAAGTTGTAAAAGGAAAAAAATTTGATCCCACTCGTCGCCAAGATTAGTGCCCCTTTTTTGATTTATCGCATTGTCTTTATTTTTTCTTTGATTGGCTCAAACCTATTGGAGATGATGCCCTGATAAATGTACCCTGTAGCTGGATTAGGAGAATATGTGGTATTTTAGGAGCTATTAAGTATAAATTTCAAGGGTTTTGGGAGGTTTGAGTTTTATTGGATTCAAAGTATTCTAAGTGAGGGTGGTGTTCCACAATGGTATTCAAAGTAAGGGCTTTGTTGTTGTGATGGATAATTGTTGGTTTGAATGATATATGGGATTTGAATGTCGATTTGAATATTGATGTCAAGGGTTATGCTGATGAGCTTTGGAAAGGTATTTTAGGGAGGTTAAGGTAATTTAGTAATGGAATACTTCTTGGATGGAGATAAACTTGTATTCTCTATGATTTACGCCGTAAAATACCATAATTTTTTATGATGACTTCAAAACATTTTTGGTAGGAAAATGGATGGCTGGTTCCCTATACAAATCTCGAGGATAATTAATTTAAGACATGTAGATCTCGAAGTAATTAGTAGATTAGTTTAATACATTAATCTATTCGATAATGGTACTTGACAATTTGATATTTAAATGATCGAGAATAATAATGACAATGACCTGTATGTTAGAGTACAAGCTTTGAAAAGCTTTATGTATCAAAGCATGACGTTTGATAAATGAAGCGTTCGTATGAAAAATTGAGATTTTAAATGAGTTATGAGATAAAAGGATTTAGATAAAATAAAAATAATATAATTTTTCAGGTTCAAATGGAAAGACCATTTGATACCACTAATCTTCCTGATATTGAGGCAGAGGGAGAGATTATTAACATTTTTTTATATATAACCTATTATTATGGATGTGACCACCTATAGGGTTGGTAGTAGCGTTAATCCTAAGGTTGCAGAAGTTATAGGGACTAAGGTTGCAAATGAGGTGGCATCTTGTTGAGATGTTCTAATAGGGGTAAAAGATGAGGAAAGACCTGAGGCTGATATCAATCATGAACCTCAGAGTAGTGGTCGAGGAGAATGTTCTGATGGAGGTCTAGTAGGGGATGATGTTGGGGAGAATCTCAAAGATGATGATAAGTATTATGGTGATGCGAAAGAGATAAGTGAGATTCAGAATTTCAACTAGAAGTATGGTATTCCGTGGGATGTGAGATTGTAGAACTACTATGGGGACATGGCAGACAAAGAAATTCCCATAGATGGTATTCTTGTTCATCTTGACTAGAGTAAGAAAGGATTGAAGTTTCCTCTTTGACCAGATCAAAAAAAGATTTTTAACTTCTTCGAGGTTGCTCCTTGTCAGTTTAATCCAAATGTATATAATTTCTTTTTTAGTTGTTGCTGTATTGAATGACCAATTAAAAGATAAAGGGGAGCAAGAGGTTTGTGTAGATGATTTTTTCGTGTACTATACGTTGAGGAAAAATCCTAGTAGGCCAGGGTATATATACTTGGCCAAATTTCTAAAGAAACCCTTGTTTTATGAAATGGTTTCTACTGGTACAAAATATTTAACCGATCGCCTACGAGTGTCGGGTAATTTTGAAAATGACCTTCACGAAATTGGCGAACCATTGAAGTTGATTTTTTTACTTAGGTTAGTAGTTGTTGATTTCTTTGTTATTGAATTTTGTACTTGAGTATTTGTGTTGAATTTTGATTTGCTTGTCGATTTGAAAGAGGTCGACAAGAGTTCAAAAGTGAATGAGAAATTGTACGACCGACCACAGGAAAGATTACTTTGGTCGAATTGATTCCCTTGCCGAAGATAAAAAGTCTTTGGAAGAGCTATTTAAGGAAGTCGGGTAAAAAATGGGTCGAACAAAAGGGGACAAAGTTTATCTAATTGACAGGAAGATGTCAGCTAAAATGAAGAAGACTACTAGGTTGGGAATTCCACTCGAGAATCCTAATTTGAGTGGCTATAGGATTGATTCTGGTATGGCTGAAAGAGAAGTATTGCTCAGTGGCAGTTTTTGAAAGGCATAAAAGAAAAAGGAGGGTTGCTACTCTCCATCCTATGCCTACTTATTCTTCAAAATGGATTACTCCACGAAACCATTATTAAAAAGATAATCTTGGAAGGGAAAAGGATGATTATGTTGCTTCCAAAGGTACTGAGGCTGGTACTTGTCCTGGGAAGCTTCCATCTATGTCCCCGTAGAAGGTTGAAGGCTCAAAGCAGCCAAAAACTAAGAAATGTCTGGATTCTTTAAAAACAAAGCAATCTGGGAATTTTATAGACTTAGAGGAAGGTGAGCAAACTTTGCAGAGCGCGTGTAACAACTATATTTGACTAAGTGTAACGGATGTTGTAGAAGGTCGAGCTCTATAGTTTGCAAATTGAAGTATTCTCGACTATTAGATGTGTACTTGATCATATGCCTTCGACGTGCCTCTATTAGCTTGACTTATTAAACCAAAGAAATATGCTAATACAGATGTTTTTAAAGTGTTAGAGAGGGAGAAAGAGCTAAAGAAGGGTTTCAATGGCCAAGATTGATTCAAGGTGATAAAACGTACCTAAACTTTATCCGGACCATCCAAATTTACCTCGATGTTTGTGACATTAAAATCAAACGGCTAAAACACAACCAATATGTTGGGTCTCTTTTTTCTTCTTATAGACCAGCAATTATGCATGTGTTATTGCGCATTTGAATGCATTACTTTTGGAGATAATGTTGGGTTTCAATATTATTTTTTTGTATTTATTTAATTAGTTAGAAATATGTTTATTTTCTTTGTGATTTCCCTATCTATATAACCCCAAAGATGTCTATAATACTAGTACTACCCGTGGCTCACCACGATAACTTCATAATGCGCCTTCGGCGCTAATATTACCGCAACTGAAAGTGGGAACTATAACTTAATAAGAGAGCATCAACCTCGAAATAACCCATGAAGGTCCCAGCAGAAACCAAAGGTCTGAATGTAACAATTAAACTACAATACTTTCCCCGAACCAGACAAAGAAAAAAAATGCAGTTGATGAATAAATAAACCAAATATTAATGGTCATCAAAAGTGGATGAGAGACCCTAACTATGCATCCATATAGACTGAGCTGAAACCAAATAATCAAGCTGGACCTTGATAATTTAAGTTAACATATGTGAGACTAAATTTCTTTTAGTACAACCACATCATATGACAATCACAATCATAATCTCAGTTTAACTAATTTAAAACCAAAAGCAATCATAATGTTATAGAGAGAGATCCTGATATTTGTAGAAGATTTGTTGGGGAGAGATCTTTTGTGTGCCTTAGAATGTGATTAGAACAGTAACATTAAAAATACAATTAAATTAAATCAGTAATTAGGAAAGACCTTTCGTACCTTTCAAAAGACATTAGGAGAAGGAAATTAGCAAGGATAAGAAAGAGGGAGATAGAGAATATATTCAAAACGTTAGTGAAGAAGGATTAGATTGAAAAGGAGCCTAGGATTTGAAGGGTAGATAACGTGGGAAAGTGGGATAATTGTAGAGAGATGTGGGTTTTAGAGTTTTGGAATGTCTAAGTTACCCTGCCTCATTGTGTTGCAAAGTATACTATTTAAGGGTAAATTGGTTCTCTCTTAGGGGCAAAGTTGTCCTAGGATAAAAAAGTATTGTTCTATAATGTAATATAGACTAGTTTTCTTTCCTGTGCGACACACGGTTTGTGTAAGAGAAATATATAAGTGCATTATTCAGTAAATTTATTTGTAAGTTGAATCTGATTCTCAACTACTTATATATAGATTAAATCAAAACAATAGAAAATATAATTACTCGGCTTTCATGATAATTGTTTGCTAGAAAGTAAAGAGATACTATCATGCCAACATCTTACTTTGTTCGCCAAAAGTATGAAATGGACACTTTATCATCATTTCCCCCTATTGTAATTTTATTTCAAATTTAGAGAAGACATTGACATAAGCGAATAAATGAATCAAGTCCATGCAAAACATGAATTGGTAAAATAATAATATTATTGTCTGTATTATAATACTAAAATTATCAAACATTTAGTTGATTGAGATGGATTCGACCATCATCCACTATATATATGAGTATTCTTACCGTTTTGAGTTATTGATCCATTTCTCAATATATATAATATATTAAACTTCTACGAAAAATATTCATTAACACAAACTTCGATGAAGAATATTCATTAAGTTCCTAAATCCCCTATAAATGATGTAATAAGTTCCTCATAAATGAGTCACATATAATGATAAATAGCAAAGTTCTATGAAGGAACATGTTTGTAATGAATCCAAATATATATATGATGACATTATTGACAAAAATTAGTCTTAAGAGAACATATAACTCAAAATGAATGAGAAAGAAGAGAATAGTGAGACTGTGGTAGTTACTTTTACGATTGTTGGGACCAATACTATAAAGAAATTTGATTCTTTTTGGATTTATGACTTCTTTTTTTTCTTGGATATAAACCGCGATATATCATTTTGTGTCCCTTAGACCAGACCTTTTCTATTATCTCCTCATTTTCATAATAAAAATTATTAGTGATTGATCGAGGAAACTCCAATTATAATTGGTTGTTAGCCAATATGAAAAAGGATAAAATTTAAACACTACCACACACAGATAGAGATACGTACCTAGGTGGCACCTGACCTGCAATTCGACTTGCAACACCATGGATACCTTTGTAATTGTTCTTGGGATCAGATGCATAAAGAGAAGTTATTGAAATTTCAATTCACTTAAGATTAACCGATTTTAATTTATTTAGGTCTAAATCGATAGGTCAAAATTCCTTTGAATTAATATTCTAACCTTAACCTAATTTAAATTGGTCCAATTATTTATTATCAACAATCAATTAGAAATTAAACACAAGACCAAAAAAATTTAACCCTGTGGGAAACCTTTCTCAGAAGAAAACCCTATAAGTTTCTTTCGAATCACCCGACAACTAAATAATCAACTACTAAAATCAAATTATAAACATTCAATTACTTATAGACTCGATAAGCACATCCTGTGGTTACCTCTCTTCTAATTAAACTCCTCGTAATCAATTCTACATTTTTGCAACGCCTCGCTTCAATCTCTCGTCGAAGCTTTCAATCTTGAATCTCATAAGTTCTTCAAATCATGAATTGGGGTTAGGATTCAATGATTGATTCAAGTTTGAATTGTTAGTTCTCGTTTAAATCGTTCAAAAAAGTCTCTCTCCTCTCTAAAAACTCAAGACCTTAAAAAATAGGTTTTGGAAAAGGTGAGGTATCAAAAAAGAAAGGATGTCTTAAATAGGAAAACTAAAAACTTGACCTTTGTTTGAATTGAAACAAAGTCAATTAGAATAGAATAATTATTATTCGAATACACCAAAAATGCATTTAAACAAATAAAGGCCTGATTCATTTTGCTCGAATAGAGAAAGAGTTTATTCGAATAAAACAAGTTTTATTCGAATAGAGAAGAATCTATTCGAACAGCTAAATTCCAAAAAAGTCATTCGACTAAAGAAATAGTCTATTCGAACGAATACATATTATCCCTTAGGGAATATATTTGAATAGAACTAAGTTTTATTCGAACAAAAGTCTTATTCGATTATTCGAACAGAGGAAAAGCCTATTCGAATAAAGACCTATTTTTCTTAAAGAAGACAAATACTTTCTTTTCATATTCTCTAAAATACTACGGGCTTGAAATTTAAAACAAGGAGATAGAAATCCACTTACCTGATCAATGCCAGTCCAGCTACAGTTGCTCAATGTGCAATCTCTGACGACGAGTAACCACAAGATACTGCTGACATCTAAACTAGACACAGAATGAAGCAAACTCAAAATATAGATGTTTCAATCTCCCCCTTTGGAGCATTTCGTGTCAAAACTGGAACTATAAGAAATTAAAATACAACTCGATGGGCTGACTCAATCACTGAACATCCATACTCAAGGCTCATCTTTCATCTTATAGCATATACTATGGAATCCCTGCATACTAGACAAGATACATCACATAACTGTTCAAAATAAAATAAGGGATCCTTGAAAAAACATAACTTACCTGGCTTACCTATCATGATCATTTCTCCTCCTTTTTGGCCCAGATGAACAATGGGTAAATTACAAATAAAAGGAGAAGCAAACTAGTAGAACAAAATGAATAACAATCACTGAATGAGTTAAACACAAAATAATATACATCTCCCCATCAAAATAATGATAACCGCCTTAAGATGAAATAAAAGGAAAACACGCATGGGGAGTATCTCTGAAATAAGTAAGTAAAAGAAGACAACACTCCCCCTAAACACAAGGCATGATAGAAAGATAATGAGTCTAAAATTTTCTATAAAGACTAAGACATCGCCCATATGTTATAAAATAATCATTAAATGAATTACTTGGTGTGTGTGTGCGTGCATAGTCAAATGGATACCCAGTTTTCAATGTATTACTCAGCCGTTGTTAGAAGACTATATTGGAAAGTTGTTTCAACTTAGGCCTCACTAGGGTGGTCACTTAAAAATCAATGAAAATTGACTAGAAAACACTCTGTGTGAAATATGAATATCAGTATATGAATAGAAAAATTCAAATTTCATCAAATAAACTGTACACTCTAAATTGAAAGATCTTACAGGCATGAAGTCAATTCTCATAGATGGTGTCAAGTTAAATAACATAGAATACCTATCTCTCATCTCCACTAAACTGACTATGCTTAACACAAATCAAATAGGCCTTGAAAATGCTATAATGTAGACAAGGGTAGGGATATGACGGAATAGATGTTTTGCTGGCATTCTGAGACTACAGTTTACACTTAACTCCCCATCTTTCCATAAATTGAGTCCACCTTTTGTCATTCTCTTTTCTAATTGAGTACACATTGAATATAATATTTTTCCTCTTTCTTTATTTTGAGTTTACCTCCCTTTATTATTTTCATGCAATGAGTACAGATAGAATATGATGTATAATAAAATCATTGGAAAAACCACCCTCTTCTTATATCCATCTCCACCACTAAAACCATATGGTTACTCTCCTCTTTCTTATATTCATATTTCCCCCAAAAATCACTTTTTCTTCCTTTTTTATTTCACTGAAAAGTCTCAGAACAAACGGGTAAACTAATAACAGATTTGGGTAGAAAAATGAACAGCATATTTTAAGACAAAAGGGGATGTAAATGGATAAAATTTTGGGCAAGCATAGACAAAGACCAAAAAGGTCTAACAATAAAAACTTATTATCATATCTTCAGTCTCATATAGTATCTTTTTCATCTGAAATCAAGTATAAGGAATATTTTATTAGACTAACTTGAACTTGAAGTTACCATCAACAATTGATTATAAAAAAATGAGATCAGAAAAGAATACTGAATCTGGAAAGAATTTATGAAATAACACTCGAAGCTTGTAAAAAGGCTAGATCCTCACATAGTATTAGGTATGAAGTCTATGCAGTTATCCACACGTGGTTCTCATCACGAAGAGCTCTTAGTTTAAACAAAAGGATCAATGACTCTAATGAAATATAATTTTACCAAATAATTATCCCATGAATGAAAATAATACAAAAGTACAGTCCAAGTTTAGCAAGAATATTATACATACAAAAGCTCTTAAAGTGCAAAGTGTAAATCAAATAAAAATAGTACCCTAATGTTCAAAAAAAATAAAAACAAAAACAAAACTGGGACAGGGTAAGAAACGTACCTAATCAATGGAGCATACTGATAACCCGTCTTAGTTGTTATTCATTACCTTATCTGTGGCGACAAGTCATCTTTTCACACCCAAAATGCCCGACTAACCTTCCGAGCTAATGTTTCTTGAGCAAACCACCTACGTACATTCTCACTTTTCACATTTATAGTAATCACATTTGAGTTAAATCTTTGCCCATAGAATGGCCGAGCATATGATTGATAGGATCCAACAAATCTAAAATAAGATGTAATATGCCCCTTTTGACCACATTTCCACAATAATAAATATGAAAGTACGAGCATTAGGCTTGTTTATGAGTAAAATATATTATATTATGTTTGGGCAACGATGTAGTAGCAGTTACTTTTACAAAAATTTTGACTTGAGGAGTCTTGGCATTAGAGAGATATTTCTCATATTCAAGACCATTTTTGTCAGTATCCATCTTTTCGATACATAACATTTTATCAATGTTCTTAGCCCCATGACAGAATTTTTCAAGATTCGGCTACAATAAAACTACATCAAGCTTGGCCGAATGAAGTTCGTCCAAAGTTGATTTCATTTTCTCCTTCGCATCATGAGCTCCTTTTTATAAAATCACAACCTTTTCATGGAGGCATTGGTTCTCATTTTCAAACATTTTTATCTCTTGACTTATATTCTCAGTTTTTTCTTAAAGCTCACACGCAAGTGCATTAACTTGGTCTTTCAAGACTTTGTTAAGCATACCAAGTTTAATACACTTCACAAAAGTCTAAGCATACAAGTCTTCAAGATTCAGGTCCTCAAACTCATTTTGTTCATGATCACTCTAATTTTTACTAGAATTTTAAAGGTCAAAAGTATCAGAGATATCATTACCACAATTTAAAAAGTAGGATATGCACAATATTGTCCGTTATCAACTACTTGGGAATTACACACATTATTATCATTTTCATCATCACTGTCATCCCAAGTAACACTGATATTCATAGCTTTGTGATTGGTTCCAGATTTCTTATTAGGACAACTATGAGTATAATGGCCATACTTGTGATACATACTACATTCAACTTGACTCAGGTCAGTGTCAAGGTTGGTTTGTTGGTTATTCGATTTAAGATGATCATGAGTTCGCGAATTGTAATTCACTGATTGCCCTTATTTTTAAAATTAATGGTATTTTAAAAGGTTTTTAAGCTAATTGCTTATTGAGGCAATTTGTGAATCCATATCGGACCTATCATCATTATATTAATCAGATGAGTTATCAGCTTCTTTGGTACCCTTAGAGGAAGAAGAATAAGATGAACATTTAAAAGAAATATTATTGTTCTTCTCAGGTTTTCCATTTTCATCTCGAGTTCAAAAGTTTACAATTTTCCAGCTACTGTATCTGGTTTCATTTTCTTAAGATCCTGAGCTTCCTTGATAGCATCACGTCTGGATCTAAAGCTCTTAGGAAGAGATCTTAGAACTTTACGAACAATTTGAACATCAGAGTAAGCTGTACCTAATGCGGCACTAGTGTTGACAATGTCACCTAGTCTTGCATAAAACCCATCAAAGGGTTCATTCTCATCCATTCAAATATTCTCAAATTGTGAGGTAAGCATTTGCAATTTTATTTCCTTAACTGCATCATTACTTTCGTGTGTTCAAACTAATATGTCTTAAGATTCTTTTGATGTGGTACAAACAGATATGTGCCAAAACTAGCTTGAGCTCACAGCCATAAAAATAACATTGTGACCCTTATAATTATAACCAGCAGCTTCCTTTTCATCCTTAGACCATTAATTCCTATGCTTAAGGACATCTTTAGATTCATCACTTACTCCTTTTATCATGGTAGGGTGCATCCATCCATCGTCAATAACAATCATGACATCTTCTCCTTGTGATTGTAAGAATGCAACCATTCGGACCTTCTAATAAGGATAGTCTTTGCCATCGAAGAGGGGCAGACGATTTAAGGGACCTCCAAATCCTTCAGAATCCATTATTCTCAAGCAATCAAGTCAGGATCCACGCTCAGGTTGTTAATCCTCAAATCGTAACCGCTCTGATACCAACTGAAATTTCTAATCACTTGAGATTAACCGATTTTAATTAATTTAGGCCTAAATCAATAGATCCAAATTCCTTTGAATAAATGTTCTAACCTTAACCTAATTCAAATTAGTCTAATTATCTAGTATAGATAATCAATTGGTAATTAAACAAAAGACCAAAGAATTTTTACCTCATTAGAAACCTTTCTTAGGAAAAAAACCTACAGGTCGCTGACGAATTACCCGACGGCTAAACAATCTACTATTGAAATAAAATTATAAGTATTCAATTAATCATAGAATCGATAAGTACATCCTGTGGTTACCTTTCTTCTAATTCAACTACTCGCAATCAATTCTACGTTCTCGCAACGCCCTTTCGTTCTTGCAATGCCTCGCATCAATCTCTCATCAAAGCTTTCAATCTTGAATCTCACAAGTTTTTCAAATCAAGAATTGGTTTTAGGATTCAATGATTGATTTAATTTTGAATTGTTAGTTCTCGTTAGAATCTATCAGAGAAGTCCATCTTTTCACTTAAAACTCAAGCCCTCAAAAAATAGGTTTTGGAAGAGGTGAGGTATGAAAAAGGAAAGGATGTCTTAAATAGAAAAACTAAAAAACTGACCTCTATTCGAATAGAAACAAAGTTTATTCGAATAGAACAATTATAATTCGAATACGCCAAAAATGTATTCGAACAAATAAAGGTCTGAGTCAATTTGTTCGAATAAAGAAAGAGTCTATTCGAATAAAACATGCTTCATTCGAGCAGAGAAAAATATATTCGAACAACTAATTTCTAAGAAAAGTTATTCGAATAAAGAAATAGTCTATTCGAATACATATTGTCCTAAGGGAAAATATTTGAATAGAACTTAGTTTTATTCAAACAAAAGTATTATTCGAACAGAGCAAAAGCCTGTTCGAATAAAGAACAGTTTTTCTCAAATAAGACAAACACTTTTTTTTATATTCTCTAAAATACTATGGGCTTGACATTTAGAGAAAAGAGATAGAAACCCACTTACATGTTCAGTGCCAGTCCAGCTGTAGTCGTTCAATATATAATCTTTGACGATGAGTAACCACGAGATAGTGCTAACATCTAAACTAGACACGGAATAAAACAAACTCCAAATATGGATGTTTTAGTTATTACTCCACAAACTAATCTTGTTGTCCAATACAGAGCTAATATAAATATTTCATTTGCAAAGTTGAGAAATAGATCTACCAAATAATGTAGAGCACGAATATGAATCCCTACCATGAATAATAAATCAATAATTTACCAAGGAGGCTTACCAATAATTTGGAATCAAGCAAGTTACTGAATAACATTTGCCTTTCACATCTGAAGGGCTTGTAAACCATACCCTTTCTTTGTTATCTCACCATAAATGGGAACCCCTAGGAGAAATCGCAATTCAAATAAAATTACCATAAACAACCGCATATAGAAGGCAAAGTCCAATACTTAGGATGTAGGTCAAACCCCAAAAGATTAAAGAAAATATTTAGTTAAATATTCTTATCTTTGAGGTTCTAGCGTTACATATCGAGACTAAGCTTCATGAATGCGCCAATAAGAAAAGAGTTGTCCCAAAAGACTAGTATACCGAAACTAACATATGTCTTGAGTAGATTATGTCAGCTCTTTTAAGTCCCATGAAAACTGGTGAGCTGTAACATAGTAGTTCCTTTATTGTAACCTCATGTAATTAAAAAAAATCAAAATGATTGTGAGATAGAAAGAAAACTGCGGAGAGGGAAGAGACTTACCTAGCAGACATGTAAACCATGTGCTGGATTTGGAGCTCTATCTTGGTGTTAATCCTATCATGGTCATCTTCACGTCTAGTGATGACTCTTAAAAAACATTTCATTACATAAATGCAATATGGTGAGGTTTTATACCTTTTGGAATTAAAATGGCTTTCCTAATCCTTTTTCATTGTAACCATTAAAGCGACATTGATAGCAGCGTCTCTACAATAAAACAATACCATGCATATAAAAATGATAACTTGCATAGGGAGAGAAAATTAGGTTCATACCAATATTCTTTCAAAATCATCCAAAAAAGTTGCATCTCATAAAACCATACATATGAAGTTCCATTCTTGAACATATTCACCACGCACCGTCAGAACTAAGAGCTTAACTTTCCTTGATAGTTCTTGGCAAACATATCAAGGTAAATTGAAAACATCAAAATTTATAATAGCCTATAAAATCTACCTTCCCATAAGGATTCACATGATACGTACAAAGTTAACACAAGATCATTATGATAACTCATTATTGAACCTCCAAAACACATCTACTCGTGAACACCTCCAAATCTCCTCTCTTTTATTTATTACTTTTGAACGCACATTTGCATTTAGGCAATTTTGATTTGCTTCATGTTTTTGGTCTGTTAATTTTGAAATGTGCTGTAAGACTTAATGAAGAAACTCTTGTTTGGTTGCAATCACGGGGGGTAAAGTTTTTATTCTCCTCTATTTGGTTGTTTACTAAAAAAAATTTCCCGATGAGGAAAAATTCTGACTATTTTTTTTATTACATGATTTGCTAAAATTGTTGACTGCTTACCGGAATTTCTATTGCATCGCTCCCATCTTCTAGAAAGCGACCAATTGGGAAGATAGAAACCTGAATTCTAAAGAGAACCCATTTAAACAATAAGAAAGAGATAGATTGTATGGTTTTTTTAGGAGAATGCTGGTTTTTGTTTTTGGAGGAGAAGCCAATTTTTTAGTCGGGGGAGGAGAAGTTTAGATTTTTGTTGGGGCTGGTGATTTTTGCTTTTGGTTCAAACCACATCAAAATTAACTTCACAAATCTCTAATATCATAGGCATTTACCCACAATCTGAACCCATAAGATTCATTAGAGAGTTTACAAAATTAAGACCCAAAATCTTCTAAATAAGGAGTAAACCCATTTACCTAGATTAATTAATCCAAATTGGGGAAACCCTATTCGTGACCAAACAACTATGAACATTAAGAAAAATAAACTATGCAAAGATTATACCTCATTCAAAGCGAAGTTGTTGTCATGTACAAAGTTCTTGATTTGGCAAGTATATTTGGATCCCAAAAAATCCCAAACTCGTTGAGTTTGTATATCGATGCAATAACAATGAGCAGCATTCTCCCAATGCACAAAGGCATGGCTTATATCACTATAATTATTGCAAAGTATATGAGAAATGGAATGAAGTAATAGTTTTCTACAAATATCAAATACAAGAGAGATAGGAAGGAATCCCACCTTCCACATCCAACAAACCCGCATAATATACAAATCTGCCATTTTTCCAGTAGTCCACAAACATCACATGCTCGGCATGGCTTATATTACTACAACTCTCTAAATATTCAGAGATTTAGAGCATATGTTCTCATCGTTTAAACCCAAATTGAAGATCAACGACTCCAAGGTTTTCTTTATAAAGCGGGGATGAATTGGCATTAGGGATTACCCTGTTCTATGGTTCAAGCGAGGATAAATTGGGAGACTCGGATGACACGATAGCCAATTGTCCATATGCATCTCAGAGCCCACCTTTTGCAGAGTTGAAGCCGATTAAGCAAGATTTTTGACGGCAACCTCTGCTATAGTGATGGCTTCTAGGGGATCCTAGAATTAAAGCATATGTTCTCATCACATGCTACAATTTGATTTCATAAAAGAAGAAACCCAACCATTTTTGGTGATTTGCCATCAACCATAGAATTGTTAAAACCCCAAATTGAAATAGGTTAACGCAAAGCTTTGTACCTCTGTTGTAAGAGTGACAATAAGATCACAGGATTCTAAAGTGCAGAGGGTTTTAGTCGCTGGTTTTGTTATGGATTTTTTTAGACGAAAGTATCAGGGAAGATTAATTTATTTAGCTTTTGGTGCTAAAATATGAACTTCCAGAACTGCCCATACATATACCAATCTCGAGGCATAATAGTGCATCTCGACCCCTCTTTGTCTTTGGACATAAGGATGACTCTTCCAAAGTGGTAAAAATACCACTCCGATATAATAAAGAGATATGTTAACTTTAAGAAAAAACAATCGTAGTTAGAGAATCCCGTCATTAATACATATATCACTTCAGTGTTGGGAGATAATTATTATATCTATATTAAGAAACCCATCATTAATCCACAATGATGGCTAGCTTAAACATTTGTGAAGGTAATCACATTAAAAAGAACCAATGATCAACCAAGCTCGAACTTCGCTCGAAGCTTCTCATCAATAACAACCACTAGCTAGCATTGACAAAGAGCCTGAGATAAGTACATTGTTCCTGGGTGAGTTAGTTTTCTCATGGTGACCATCAAACCTGCTCAACCATTAGAAAAAACGTAGGGATTTTACTTTTCATTGGTATTTCTTATGTTCATAGTCGATATCATGGTACAAAAGAAATCCGAAGCTATGAATTAATTTTAGTATGAGAGTACAAACTAGCTTTTGGGTATAAGGTTTACAACATAAGAGAAAAGGGAGAAAGAAAGATTAAAACCCTAAAACTAAAGCCTGACTTGAAAAAAAACTACATAAGCATTAGTTATAAATCTTACTTGAAAACATCAAGCCAATATAGGCTCTCGATACAACTGAAAGCAGAGATTAAGACGCTGGAATTAAAGCTCAATTGCAATAACATCTATTAAATGAACTAAAACTATATGCAATATCAATCTTACTTGAAAAACTCAAGCCAATATAGGTTATATCTCTAACTGGAATGAGTAATTACAATACTAAAATCAAAACCCAATTGTAGTAACATCTGCTAAATGAACTAAAACTATATGCAATCTATATAAGAAATTTTTAAACCTATTTTGGGAGAGATGAAGATATAGGAGACATGAAAACTAAGAAGAAGAACTAAGAGGGAGAAGAGTGGTGAGGGAGAAAGATATAGAGTTTAAGTAGGCTTCCAGGTATCCATCCTCAGGAAAAATATTTTACTGTAAATGTAGGGACCAAATTAATTCCTTGTCCTTGTTTATTCAGCGGACATGATCTCCACTCTTAGTTATGGGTAATATAATCTTGACAATTAAAAATTTCTCAAGTACTACATCGCGTGATAGACGGTTCTACCTCACCTCAGACGTTAAGCTTCTTTCTTTCTTAATATAGATAAATGGGGATAGCCAACCTTAACCAACTATAGAAGACTCTTGAGTCTTGACCACTCAGGTTATAACCTAAATTATACCTTTACTCTACAATTGACCTCTCACTATCACATTCTATTTTTAACAACTTGTACTACTCTTCTACTAGTCCCCCATGAAAACAAATAAAGCAGGAAATTTTACTTTCAGGTCTTTGATTCACATCTAAAGATCAATTGTTCAATGTCCTTTTTACCCTAATTTTTTTCTTAAATCACTCAAGGTCCATTGGATTTCATTAGATATTTGGTATATCCTAGATGTCCCCTAAAAAATATGTGTTTGATTGCACATTGATAAAGATAGTTAATATCCTAAAGATCTTGATGGAGATATTAAAGGTTCTCTGCAACAAGAAGGTTCTAGAAGTCTCAAAGATCCTTAAGATTCTCAACAACAAGAAGGTTCTTGAAGTCTCAAAGATCCTCAAGATTTAGCAAATCATACAATATATAAAGCTACCAAACTAAAGATTAATTCCTCTCCAAGACATTCTAATATTAGAAGATTTTCTTAAATCAAGCATATATAATTTTGTGTATTTAGAAATTTTTCTTAGCTCTTATGTAAATAGAAAACTCTAGAATGTATTACAAAATTTATATAATGTAAAACATGTCTATGGGTTTATTATGTTCTGAAACCCTTAGAATTTTCTCCTGTTCTTCTTCTTGATCTCTAGTTTTCTTTTCATGGTACCAGAGGCCTTCCTCAATTGAGTCTTTGATCCTTAACTGTTGGAATAATAAACTAAATTACCTCAATTCCAGTAATGCGTAAGGAACGGAAAAGAGATACCGAAATCTGACTAGAGAGAGAGGTTGCAGTACCACAAAAATAAGAATAGAAACTGTAAAAGGTGGAACATTGAGTCATGGACAATGTTGCTTTCATTGAGATGTTTTCGCGCATTGCTCAACAAATAGTATAACGCTGCATTGTCGCCCTTAGGATAAAATGGTAGTTTTGTGGTAATAGGTATGAAAAAAATGAAAAAAATATTGAAAAAAATATTGTAGGTTGGCTTTCTTTTATAGACAAAATAGAGCCGTTGCAGGAGGAGACACGTCATCCACAACGGCTACTGAAACACGTAACGTCTGAGTCAAAACTCAATGGATAGATCCACAACAGCTAGTAACGTCTGAGTCAAAGCTCAATGGATAGAATTAAAATGGCTAGTAACAGTTTGATTAAAAGAAAAAACCCAAGCCCAACTCCAAAGAACTTTTAAATAAAAAGAATAGGTGACCCATGGGCCCTAGAGCCAGGAAGAGCCAATTGCCCAAATCCCAAATCCCAAGACCCATATCCCTAGGCCTGAGGCTGAGCTGGCCAGACCCACCAGGGCGCCCAAGGGGGTGTGTCCAAATGTGTTGGAATAAAAGCCTACCATACACTCATATGCTCCAACATACTCATGTCTATAACCAATGATTATGTGAGAAGATATAAATCTCTTCACATTCTCACTTCCTAAGCAATGTGGGACTAGGTTCAAAAAAAAAAAAAAACTACCTAACCACAAAGTATTGGGTTCGAACCTGCAAAGGTTTGTTTTTAATTTTTAGAGATAAAACCCAAAAATCCCAAACAATATCGATAAAAACGTATGCGATAAAATATCCAAGTAAAAAATCTAAAACTGTGTTTAAGTATAAGTGTCTTTCATCTTGAACATCTACTTTAGTGGATATCAAATCAGATACTAGAATTTAGAGTAACTTTTATCTTGAACTCTAAGTTCTTAAGGATACAAAGAAATTATATCACACACAGGTCCTATAATGCAAAGTTCTTAAAGCCAACGCATTAATGGTCTTGCGCTTGTATCCCAATCATAATGAAGGTTTTAGAAAAACTTATCCAAGTTCCCATAGGAAGCGGCCCCACTTTCACAATCATCGAGGTAAGCATATCAGAGATGCTCTTATAGCCATCCCAATCTAAATGGAGTATAGTCTTCATTAAGAGTTATATAACTCATCCTTAACCTGTTACAGGATGTCATGCTCTATAGAGATGGACTAGGAGTTAAAACACCATTCTTTAAATGCATGATTCTCAACAATCCCTATGTGACTTATTTTTCACTTTGAAGCAATTTCTTGGGATCCCCAGTCAATAGGTTTAGTTACCATCTTAGAGTGTTCAAAACTAAATGGGCTTTAGCCCCATCCCTTTTAAAGTGTTCTGCACCTTTACCCACGCTAATCCTTTCGTTACTGGATCAGCCAGGTTCATTTCAGACCTCACAGAATCCACTCTTCCAACTCCTCAGTAGTAACACCTAGTTCTATCAATTCTGATTCCATCGTTGATTGGGTTAAGATGGTTTGTTTGTTAAACCTGCAAGAAATTGCCCCACCTGCTATGTTAAAGCCATAAGTACTTGTAGCCTTGGAATCTCTTGAAAGGGTTTTCCAATCGGCATCACAATATCCTTCAAGGACTGTGGGAAACCTCTGGTAGTGTATTCCTAGGTGCATGGTTCATTTTAGAGATCACATGACCCTCTCTATAGCATGTCAATACTCTATACAAGGTCTACAGGTTAACCTACATATTACCCCCACTACGTAAACAATGTCTGGTCTAGTATAATCAGTTACATATCAAAGACTACCAATAATGCCAGCATACTTGGATTGTCTTACATGGCCTCTAGTATTCATAAACAACTTTACACTAGGGTGGAAAGGAGTACATCCTGGCTTGCAGTCCAAAATAATGATATTTCTTTATAATATTCTTAATTTAATAAGACTGATCGAATGAGATACCATCTTTTTTCCTAGTAATCTTAATTCCTAGAATAACATTAGCCTCTCCAAGATCATTTATGTCAAAACTCTGACTTAGGAAATTCTTGGTCTCGTTCACAACAGAAATGCTGGAACCAAAGATAAGTAAGTCATCCACATATAAATATATAATAGTGCAGGCATTATCAGCTATCTTATAGTAAATGTATTTGTCATTTTTGTTTATTTTAAAACCATGTAAAATAACTAAGTTATCTAACTTTCAATACCATTATTTAGGTGCTTGTTTAAGACCATACAAGGATTTAATCAACTTACAGACTTTAATTTCCTGACCAGGGATGATAAATCCTTCAGGTTGGTCCATGTATATTTCTTCTTTCAAGTCACCATTTCAAAAATAAACAGTTTTTACATCCATCTAGTGAACTACTAGATTATAAACAGCAACAATAACAATTAAGACTCGAATAGAAGTAATCCTATTTACTAGAGAATAAGTGCAAAATCTTTATTTTATCTTTGTCTGAAACCCTTATCCACAAGACGGGCTTTGAATTTCTCTACTGAACCATCAGGCTTAAGTTTACGTTTAAAGATCCATTTACAATTAATAGTCTTATAGCCATGAGGCAAGTCAGAAAGAACCCATATTCCATTTGACTCTAGAGAGTCCATCTCATCATTAATGGCCTCTTGCCCAAAATCAACATTTGTAGAATTAAGAGCCTCTTGAAGGGTAGATGGATCACCTACTAGAGTGTAAACAACATAATCAGGACCAAAGTTCTTCTCCACACGAGCTCTCCTGCTCCTTTTAAGTTTTAAATCAGTGTCTCCAGTCTCCACTATCTTAGGTTATTCTATCCTAGGTACAAAACTACTTGAGGATGAACCCCCACAATTTTTAGATTTTAATAGAAGTCTATCTTCAAAGAAATCTGCATCTAGAGACTCAATGAAAACCTTACTATGCAAGTCATAAAATCTAATTGCTTTATTGTTAATAGCATAACCAATAAAAATATATTCATATGCACGACTAGCAAGTTTAACTCTTTTAGGATCAGAAATCCTTACAAAGGCAAAGCATCCCCAAGCCTTAAAATACGAAACACAAGGTTTTCTTTTATTCCATAACTCGAGTGGCAAAATATGTGACTTAGAGTTAGGAATTCTATTTGATACATAACATACAGTTAAAAGTATTTTTCCCCACCAATGTGGGGCTGCACCTGAACTAACCATAATAGTAACTACAAGTTCAATAAGGGTACGGTTTTTGTGCTAAGCGTTACTGTTCATTTTAGGAGAATATGGTGCAATAGTTCTATGTATAATACCTTTAGTTTTGTAAAAATCATTGAAAGTAGTTAAATCATATTCAGTTCCTCTATCACTATGAAAACTTTTAATTTTCTTTTCGAAATGTTTTTTAATTTCAGCTAAAAAGAATTTAAACATATCTAGAGCTTCACTCTTATGTTTAAAATGCAAGCCTTCAAACTTGAATGGTTTGTTTTGGTCGGTGAAAATGGAAGTCTGAAACTTATCATCCTCCATTGCAGAGTAGCGAACTTCTTAAAATTGTTAGAATAATAAACTGAGTTACCTCATTTCCAGCAATGCGTATGGAGCCGAAAAGAGATACTTAAATCAAACCGAAGAGAGAGGTTACAGCAGTACTGGAACAAGAACACAAACTATAAAAGGTGAAACACCGAGTCGTGAACAATGTCGCTTTCTTTAAGATGCTTCCACACAATGCCCAACAAAAAGTATAACGCTGCACGGTCGGCCCCATGATAAAATGGTTGTTTTGTGGAATTAGGTTCTCCTCTTAAAGGGAGAGAACCTTTTGGTAACTTTGTACTTCTATATTATACTCAAAATTGTAAATTCGTGACCAGACTAAATAGAGAGAGAGATAGATAAAGAACTGTGTTATGGGATATTAAAAAAACACTGCAGGTTTGTTTTCATTTATAGACCAAAAAATAGCCGCTATAGGAGGAGACACGTCGCCAACAATGGCTACCGGGACACGTAGCGTCTGAGTCAAAACTCAACGGATAGAATTAAAACGGCTAGTAACAGTTTGATTAAAACAAAAAACCTAAGCCCAACTCCAAAGAACTTTTCAATAAAAAGAATAGGAGGCCCCAGAGCCAGGAAGAGCCAAATCCTAAATCCCAAATCCCAATGTTCGAGGCCCGAGGCCCAAGCCGACCCGGCCTGGCCCACCGGGCCGCCCAAAGAGGTGTATGCAAGTGTGTTGGAATAAAAGCCCACCACACACTCACATATTCCCACTTACTCATGTCTACAATCAATGATTATGTGAGAGGATATAAATCTTTTCACAGTTTCACTTTCTAAGCAATGTGAGACTATGTTCAAAGAACAAAATATAAGCTACCCAATGAAAAGGTTATGGGTTCAAACCCGTAAAGACTATCTTTTAGTTTTTAGAGATAAAAACTAACATTATCTATGGCGAACAGCAACGTACTAGCGAATCCAATAATGAATGCCCCTTATCTTTCTTTGAATTAAATGGTAATGGTGAAGCTTACTTTTACTAATTACTTGTTTTAGAAGAGTCTGTTTATGCCCATGTTACTCAGCCTGGAATTAATTGGTTTTGTTGATGATAGTCATCCACAACCACCAAAAATAGCTGTTTTGAATGAAAAGGAACCTAATCTCGAGTATCTGACATGGGAGTATTATGATTAACTCGTGTTATGCATTATCAATTCTAATATCTCGAAAGAAATCTTGAGTCATGTTATTGGGCTTAAAACCTCTCGTGAGGTATGGAATACTCTCGAATCAGCACTTGCCCAGCACTCAAAGGCTCGTGAGTTGTAACTTAAACATGTTCTTCAAGGGTGCAAGGAGGGGAATGCCACGATTGATGAGTATCTTCAAGCAACCAAAAAATATTTATGATTCGCTTGGAACTATTAGTTGTCCAGTCCCTGAAGAAGACAAGTCTTATTGGCATCTCCAAAGATGAGCTTCTAACTATGATTCCTTCTATACGACAATGCTAGCAAAGCCTCTGATTCCTTCTTATCAGGAAGCCGTGGCAAGCCCCAAAATCTACAACTTGCGAACGAGTTCGTTACACAAATCCCTTATGGAATCTGCATATGTCACTCAAAGGGGAGGTAGATATAATTCATGAGGTCGTGGGAGATCCTTTTGAAGCCAAGGTCGAGAAGGTTTTCTAATTCTTATTGATCCTCAACTCAAAGTGCAGGTGGATATAATTCATGTGGTCGTGGGAGATCCTTTTGATGCCAAGGTCGAGAAGTCTTTCGAATTCTTATTGATCCTCGACTCCCCATACATATCAGCCCTAAAGTAGCGCTGTAATGACCCATATTTCATTTATTCCTAATATTCACTCATATTCCATTTCCGCTTATATATTCCTACTCTTCATCACATCGGCATATTAGATTCCTTATCTTCATGTTATGTTCCGCATTCATTTTCCGTATATACTCTTTCATCCATTTTATTCATCCATTATGCATCCATTTATTCATTTCGGTGGTTTAGTATTAGATTCCTTTTGTAGTTTTGGCGGTTCGGTGAGCCGTTGGATTGGTCGGTAGGTTTCTGGGGTTATTTCGGGCAAAGATTCCTTTTTGGCATTCCGGTGGGTTTAGGCGTTACGGCGGTGTTATGATTTATGGGAACCCCTAGATGGGTTGGTAGGGATGTTTGTATGTTGTGTGTGTGATTTGGGGTGGTTTCGGTGAGCCGTTGGATGGCCGGTAGGTTTTCGGATTTTCCCAAGGAAAAGATTCCTTTTTGGGGGTTTAAGCATTTTGGTGGCCGTGAGGCGGTGTAGTTGGTGTTTCTACTTTTGAAAACCTTTGTTGGGCTTGTAATAGTGTTTGTGTGGTAATGGTGGTGGTCCGTGGTGTTTTGGGAGTGTCCGGGGTGGTCCGTGGTGCCTCCGGGGTCATTTTTTTGATGCAGGAGCAGTTCTGTTCGAACAGGGACCTTTCTATTCGAATAGACCCATTTCTATTCAAACATAACTCTTCTCTGTTCGAATTCATTTCGCTCTGTTAGAACAGGATCATTTTCTATTCTAATAGAGGCCCATTTTCAGCTTTTTTTTGGGTTTAAACATTCTTTTCTTCGCATTCCCTTTTTTTTTTCTCTCTCTCTCTTCTCTCCCTAACTTATTCCCCTCTCCTCCTTACTCTAGATCCTATCTTCCCCATCGCATCGAGGCTTCATCGCCCGCTTCGTTGCAAGCTTCGTTCCTATCCTCGATAAGAAATTCTCGATTCCTTTTATGTTCTTTTCGCTCGATTTCGACGTAGGTCTGATTTTTAGGGTTTTGTTTTTATGTTGTTTCCTTAATTGATTGGTTGTTTACTATTCTCCATTATTGGTGTTAGATTATCAGGCATTCTGTTATCGTTCTGCAGATTTTAGTTGGGTTTCCGAGTTGGTTCTTCTGCAAGACTTGGATTTCCTTCAGGCGAGTTTTATTCCAGCATTATTAAGTTTCTATCCCTGTTTCTAAGTATTGTTTTAGAGAGTTATATTGAACTTAGAGATGCTTTGTGATTAACAATAGTTTAACCTAGGAATTATTATGTTTGAAGTGTTAACCTGTAGTTTGGGTTTGTAATTGTTTCTGGAGTTGGTTTTTTGTTCGCATAGGACATGAGTTAGTTAGTGGTGGTTGGGTTAACGTTCTCGTGGATTGCCCAGGAATGCCCCTTCCATCCTTAAGTGATTGTTGGCTTGGATGTAGTGACGGTTAGGTTACTGTGTCGACTATGCATAGTCGGTGTAACCGAGTCCCTATTCATCCTGGTTGTGTTGTCGTGTGAGCGGCAGCTGGGTTGATTTCTTGTGCACCTGTTACACTTTATAACATATAGCACATCTTTTAAAACTTGTTGAGATTGGATATATGAACACTCCATTTCGGTTGACCTCCGACAAGATCCAATGAGTCTGTGAGATCGGGTTTAAAGACACGGTGAGATAGGGAATGGCACTATCATACCAAGTTCAACCACTCCAGAGTGTGGAATGGTATGAGGCAGAGTCATGGAGATCCTAACTTATCCAGGTTAAGGTTGAAATTCGTTGAAATGTTACGGACTATTGTTTCGCGGGTTAATACACCCAAATCCACTTTGATCAAGTGCGACCATCCTAGCTTGGTCGAGCTTAACAAAATCGTACCTGTGTATCCCTTTACTAATCTCTTTAAGGAATTAGACGTTAGTGGTTGATCAACCAACATTATAATAAGATCGCGTACACTTTTAAAACACTGAATTATTCTGCATTAGGAGATTTTTATAGGAATATCCCCTGCTCATCATAACATATCATTGCATCTAGGTTAAGTATGGGATTATCCTAGTCATCACTTCACGTTATGGCATTGCATATTATCATATCATCACATTCTCTTCTCATATTCCTTACTCTATACTCTTCTCACATTCCTTCTCTATTCTCTCCTCTCATCAACTCTATTTCCTTTCCTTATCAACTCTGTATCTATTATGGTCACTTATTATTTTGTTAGATTGTATTTAACAGTTCTATATTACATTCATCTCTACTCTATTTTTCATTACCAATTGTTAGTAAGTTATTTAGCTCTATTGGATTAGTGAGCTCGTTGTTTCCTCACTCTCGCATTTTAACCATTTCAGAGGTTGATTAGCTTGGACTGCCGCGTGGTTAGCCAGTTTAGAGACAGATATTGCCGCTGCAGATTTCTTTTGGTCCTAAATTTATGTAGGTGTTCTTAGCATGTGTCGCTGAGCTTTTATTCGAGATATTGTATCATATTTTCATCTGATATGTATATATATGTCTTTTGCTTCCGCGTTATATTGTTATTGCTTATTCTTTACTCTGATGATTATTGCTATATGTGAATAGCCGAGCCAGAATTTATCTACGGCTTGGCTATTTGTGGGGTAGAATCTTGGATTCCCCGACCTGTACTACTTAGAATCTAGTAATTGGTCAAGCTATCGATTACTGGATTTTGGGGCGTGACAAGCGTTAATAAGGCGATACAATCTTCCCAAACATCATCGGCTCTGCAGTCTTGCTTGGTTATTTGCTAGATATCTGGGTGAGGCAATCATACAGCGAGTCAATGCTATAAATGATTCGATCATGCTTTCCCATCTGATGAGATACATGAAGTATTGGCTAGCATAACTATTGGCGATCCACAAGACCCAGCTTGTTACCCAAATAGTGGTGCAAGGTTACATATGACAAACAACGAAGATAACTTCTCTAAACTCTAATCTTATTCTGGTACTGACAAGGTCATTGTAGGTAATGGGAACTTTATCTCTATTTCTCATAAACGTTTTGTCCTGTTACATACACACTCCACCTCGTTTACTCTCAATAATGTTCTACATGTTCCTAAACTTAGAAATTTTTATTGTCAGTTAGTCAATTTACTGATGATTTAGAATATTATGTTGAATTTACATCTTCTGGTTTTTTTATTAAGGAGTGCAAAGCAGGGAAGATACTAGGAACGGGCAATAGGCGACCCAACTTGTACGTGTTAAACACCAACAATGAAGCGTTTCTCACTTCCCTCTTCTAGAGTCTTGGTCAAGTTACAAAGTAGTGGTAAATTAGATATTCTCGAGTCCAATAAAGATAGCAATAGTTTAGTTTGTTCAAGTTGATAGCTAGGTAAAAGTAGGCAGTTGCCTTTTACTTTAAATTATTCTTGTTGTAACGAACCACTCAATAAAATACATTACGATATATGGGGGTTATTGCCTATTACTTATGTTTGTGGTTATCATTATGATCACTTATTTTTTGATAATTTTAGTCGTTACTCTTGAGTCTACCCTTTTAAAGAAAGATATGAATTCTATGAAACTTTTATTAAATTCCAAAAACTTCTTGAAAATCTTTTGGGTTGGAAGATCAAATTTTTTTGATGCGATGAAGCTTTGGAGTTTAACAGTCACAAGTTTAATGACTATCTTGATGGATGTGATATTTCAAAGCAAGTATCATGTTCTCACACTCAAGAAAAAAATAGAAGAGCCGAAAGAAAGCATCAGCACATTACTTAAAGTCATCTCGTTATGATGTTCCATGCACATGTACCTTCTAAATATTGGTATGAAGCTTTTGTTGCTTTTATTTACACTATAAATTGCCTGCCAATGCCCGTTCTTCAGCTTGCTTCACCATATTTTTTCTTATTTGGTATGGTACCAGACTTCACTTATTTTAGAGCATTCGATTGCCTATGTTTTCCATATTTACATCCATATTCTTCAAATAAACTTGATGCAAAAAGTCTTTCAAGAATTTTCCTTGGCTATAAGAATCAACATAAAGGTTTTCGATGTTTATACATTCCAACCGGCCGAATTTACATTTTTTGACATGTTGCATTTGATGAAAATGTTTATCCTTTTACCAGCCATTCTTTGGAGTCCTCTAGTACTGACCTTGTTAGTTTCAGAGATGTATCTGGAGTTGATAATCCTTGTGTTATAGATAGTATATCACCACCTTCCAAGTCACAATCGAATGAGATAGCGTATGATGATAATGGTCGCTATAGGACATTAATCCACTTGTCTTGTCCAATCTGTCTCTGAGTTTTTCTAGCAATTTTGGTGACGAATCAAGTAAAAATGCATATGCTTCGAACGATGTAGGTTACCCAAGTGATGAAATTAAAGGGGGGATACCATACTCAAGCTTCACCAAATCATAAAACCCAGGTCCTAATGTACCTCCAGCTTATGAACCATGTGCTTCAATAACAACATTATCACCTCCACCTACACCTCTACCTCTGGTTAATGACAACCAACATGGTATGACCACAAGAGGGAAGCTTGGAATAACTAAGACCAATCCGAAGTACACCAACCTATTATATACACTTTATCCCATTTCATCAATGTCAATCATACCTTATATTATACAATGATATCCTCACTGTGGAGATATTATATCACCTCGGCATGCTACATTTGTAGCTTCTTCAGATCAAACTAGTGAGACATCCACCTACAAGCTAGCTTCCCAACATCCTCATTGGCGTGATGCAACTAATGATTAAATGGATGCTTTTTATCGTAATCGGACATGGTTACTTGTTCCTCGAACTCAATTTATGAATATTGTGGGGTATAAGTGGATTTATAAGACTAAACTCATGTTAGATGATCTATTGAACGCTGCAAAGCATGTCATATAGCGAAAGGGTTCAATCAAGTTTAAAGAATTTTTTTTGGAGAAACATTCAGCCATGTAAGTAAATCTACCTCTATTCGGCTTATTATAAGTATTGTACTAAATTTTGATTTAAAAATTTGACAACTTGATGTCAAGAACTCTAATTTACATAGTGTCCTTCATGAAGAAGTATTCATGGAGCAGCCCCCAGGGTATGGTTATTCGGCAATGCCTCATTATGTATATAAATTTAACAAGGCTACATATAGGTTAAAGCAAGCACTTCGTGCATGGTCCTATTGAATTATCCCGTTTCTTCTACATCTTGGTTTTGCACATAGCAAGGTGGACTCTACCATGTTCACAAATTATTCTCATGAAGGTTTCATTTTCTTACTTGTGTATGTTGATGATATCATTCTTACCAGCTCATCCTCCTCATTATTATCTAAATCAATTACTCCACTTTCATCGGAATTTTCCATAAAGGATTAGGAAGATCTTCATTAATTCTTAGGTATCGAAGTTGTGCGCACGGCTAAAGGTATGTTCCTATGCCAAACTAAATATGCCAAGGATTTATTGAAGCGTTGCAACATGATTGATTACAAACCGATTTTGGCACCTCTCCCTTTAACTTCAAATATATCCCTAGATAGTACCTCCTTTGAAGATCCTTCTTGTATTGAAGCATTGTTGGTGCAGTATAATACTTAACTCTAACTAGACCAAATTTGGCATTTGTTGTTAACTCTGTGTTAATATATGCATAATCCTACTCTTGAGCACTTTCATCTTGCAAAGCATATTATTTGATATGTCAAAGACACTCTTTCATTCTGGATATTTATCTCTAATTGGTTCCCATAGTAAATCTTTGCGTACTCCGATACTGATTGTGGTGGTTGCTCATCAACAAGTCATTCTACAAAAGGTTACATGATTTTTCTTGGTGGCAATTCAATATCTTTATCGACCAAGAAACAACCAACAATGTCCTGCTCTAGTTCAAAAGTAGAATATCGGGCACTTACTTCCACTACTGCTGAATTGGTGTGGATTTCTTTTTTATTCAGGGACTTGTGTATATCTGTCTTTCATTCGGTTACTTTATTTTGTGATAATCATAGTGCCATCTACATGATGGCTAATCTGGTATTTCATCCGCGCGCCAAGCACATAGAGATCGACTATCACTTCATTCGTAAGAAAGTTATAACTGGACATATATATGGAAGCGGTTCCGTGGACACCCTCTTTTGGAACACCTTCCTAGACACCTCATTTTTTGGAATGCCTAAAGATTCTTTAAAATGTTTTAGCCATATGGATGTGATCTCCTTATCATATAGATCATGCCTATAAATTTTTAGGACATTTCAGCATTTCCTACATCATAAAATATACCATCAAAATTTGGATAAAATCGACAGCTAAAAGCAGGAACAATATAGTATAATTCAAATATATATAAATATATTGAGAGAGGATCCGTGGCCACCCTCCCTTATTAAACCCAATAAATCACCTTCCTAGAGGCACAGATTAAGATAAGATGAGTGGTTGTGATTGAAATGGTGTAGTTAGGGTAACTTCATGAACTGCTGACATGGCAGTTTAGCTTTAACAGTTCAACAAATTTATACTTTTACCCATCACTCTCTTTCTCTCTCTCTCTTTCTCTCTCCCTTTCACCTCTCCTTCTTTGACGAACAGACCACGATTCATTGCAAAATTGGGTATCCTAAATCAGAAGAAAAAAACTGCTATTTAATTACAAAAAACAAGTTGGTTGTCTTAGTGCTGAAATTCAAAGTTTACCGCGCATCAATTGGATTTCCCTATTTCGTTCTATCAAGCTTTCTTGTTGTTTGGTGGAAAATCATCTCTCTCTTTCTCTCTCTAAGATTTTAGGTTGTAATAGACATTAGATTTTCTATTGCTTGTACCTCAATGTGAAAGCTTTTTATTGTATCTAAGCCCATTTTGGGAGTGAGTTTAAATTTGTCGTGGTTGTCTTTTTTTATGTTTTTGACAGTAGATCTGGATCAGACAGTTTCGGGAAAAACTTTGTTAAGCAGGGTTGTTCTTTTAGAAAATTAGTCTTTATGTAAGTAAAAGTTAGTTTTAAAAAAATAAATATTTGTTACAAATAAAATTTTGTTAGGCTATTTTAGAAAATGTGCATTCCGAAACCGATACACATGTTGGTATTGGTACTATCTATTCTGAAGGTAGAATGAAATTTTTTTGGGAATTTATGCATTTATTATATAAATATTTGCAAGTTTTGTTCCATATAAATTTTATCAATATGTTCGGCACACATGGGTTGGGGTGCATTGTCATTGATTGGTGTTATTTCTGTAGGGGCTAAATTTAGTAGCAGGGAAACTAGCTCTTACACTACTAGATTATCCTCGCATAGGGGCTTCGCATGTACCAAATATAATAGTAAATGACACTAATATACTAAAAAACTTGAGTGGAGTCCTAGAATGGGATGCTCCATGACCTCTAACGAGAATTTTTAAGAAAACATATATATATATCGAGTTAGTCAAAGCTTCGAGGAGTTGGGTGTTACAAGGTATTCGAAGGCAATCTTGCAAGGCTCTGCGGGAGAGAATTTGTATCCCCTTCATAGTTCCTCCTCCCTTCTATTTATAGAACATAGAGAAGGCTGAGTCACCATGGAAGGTTAAGTTACATGTGCATCCTTTGGGGATAACTAACTTGTACCCGGAGTCGGTTCTGACACTGTAGTTGTTGGCTTCGATACTCTAGTATCTGGTTCTGGCACTGTAATTGTCGAGCAGCTTGTTTCACTATTCTGTCTGGTGAGCTGGCTGTCAGAAGTGTCTGCCTTCAACCATGTACGTCCATGGTCAAACTTTTTCTAGCACTAGTGCTTATTTCAGGCGCTACCCATCTATCTTCGGGTACGGTAGTTAACTTTGATTGTTCCTTCGAGTGTTCAATTAGTCTTGGAAGGCTTCGAGGACTTAATTACTGTCATGTAGGGTTTCGAGTTTCTAGGTAGGCTTCGATGTAGCCTTCGAGTATTCGACTAGTACTGGAAGGTTGTGAGTATGCAACTACATTTGCCCCCTCTAAGCATGACCTCAAAAATTGGCGTAGAGGCCAGTGCTGAGAAAATGGGTTAGGCGTGGCGAGTTGAAAAGTTGATTGCTGAATATGGGCAGTTCTTAGGAGAGCAATTAAGGATGGTAATTAATTCAAGTGGTGATTAAAGAGGGGTTAAATGAACCTTAATTCAAGTATAAATAGGGGGTGTGGGTGGGGGGAGTTTCAAACTACCCTTTATCTTCCACTTTTGGTAATCAAAGCCATGGAAACCACCCTGAACACGAGGTATTAAAAAAGAATGGAAGTAAGAGAACGTCGTATAGAGGAGAAGACACGCGTGCTGAAGGAAAAATTCTTTGGAGACCACGGTCGGGACTGGGAGATACCAGATTTAGTCGAGCTGGAGCCAGAGGTGCCAATCAACGGGATGTCGTATGCACATTGGTCGAGGGTGCTACAGTGGATAAACCCTAGAGGTGATGATGGTAGTGGTGGGTGGGAGAGGAGGTTCTTTTGTTTTGTTGTTTATGTTTTATGTCTTTGTTTGTTTGTTCTGCAGTAATTTTGTTTGTATGGTGATGTATTCGATTGACATAGTACTGTTTTGAAGTATAACATCATAAGTTTGACAAGCACAATAGACGAGGATAATGTAGGTGTGATAGTACTTTGTTGAAGGTCAAAATTTAGTAGCAAACACTAAAAAATATAAGAAACTTGAGTAATGCAAAAAATACTGACCGTTCGAGTACTTAATGTGTATGGGCGATTGGTCAATGTAGAATGTAGGCGATGGTTTGCAAATGAGATCAGGAGCGGTTTGAAAATTTCCGTTGTCGAAGGAATAAAGGCTTCGACTACAAAACCTGACAGCCGTAACCGCTGATATGTCAGAGGTGGTACTATTTCGAGGGCAGAGTGCCCTCCAAGTCATCATGATGTTTCCTCAATTTATGGAAAAAGGTAGAAGTGACGTTTAGGTTTGAGGTGACAACTTCGGGAAGGTTGCCAGAAGGTTTAAGAGACGTAAATTTTTTTGAGGAGGGCGCGTGATACGCACGTAGGAACGATTGAGGGGTAAAATTGTAAATATGCGTCTTAGCAAAAAAAATGAGGGGGAGTGGTAATGATGGTAAGTGTGGAAATGGTGGCGGTTTTATTTGTCTGAGGTGGTATTTATAGGGAAGAGGGAGAAATTTACTGTTCTCCAGATAATGTATAACAAAGAGAAACAGAAATAGAGAGAAGAACAGAAAAACATATGCCATTTTAAAGGTATAGCTTGTTGGGGAAGAGAAAAAAGAATTGTTGTTGTTGCTGAGAGAGCCGAACCATTCGAACATGTATTTCTTCTAATTTACTTCATAAATAGGTGATTTGTAGTTCTGCTCTGCAGTTTCTTCTATTGTATTTGGTTTGTAATGTGGGGTAGAAGCTATTATGGTTTGTGTTAGTAATGCTATGATTATGGACAGGTGGTAACCCATGTGACTGGAGGTCTAGCCCATTAGGGATATTGAGGGGGTGACTGGGGTTGTGGTCATACATTCAGCTGGTGGTTGGGTGAGGTGGAGAAGATAGAACATAATATGATATCAAAAACATAATTGTCGAATGTATCGATCTAATTGGGAACCTCTTCTTCTGTAGGGTATAATGCGTACCCGTCAAGCTTTGAGACTGAGGCTGATAGATGAGGAGGTTGAAGTAAGTGAACCGAGTATATCTGGTCATGGCCGAGGGGGTCAGAGCAGCGATGTAGAAGTGTTAGACATTGCAACAGACACTTTATTAGCTGTGGTAGTACAAAAAGTTGGTGCTTCTAGTAAGAGTCATCATAGGGCTCAAGTGATCGGGGAGAGTGACAAAGAAGAGATGGAGGGAGGGGAGGGAAGAGGAAATAAAGGTAGTGTCGATCATTCTGGGGGGTGAGAGAGAGAAAGGGGAGTAGAGCAATAATAGTGATAGTTTGATTAGCCCGAGGGGAGCTGTGGGGTCAGTCTCAGCTCAAGAAAAGGCTAGACTAGATCAATTTATGGAAAAACATGAATTGTCGATGGTTGGAGTTGTACAGTGCTAGTAGGGGCCAAGTTCACATTCAAGGATACCCCTCGAGAGGGTTTCATTGATTTTAGAAGTCAAATTCGACTAGGGATGCAACTACCCCATCAAAAGTTGGTGAAGGAGGAGTTGTACTACTGGGATGCTACCCCATGCTAGATGAATGGTAATTTTTACGAGATGATGAGGGTTGTCAAGGGTATAATGTAGATATCAAACGTGAGAAGAGGGGTTTAATCGAGTTGTCCGATATTGTATCGTTTTACTCAAGGAAAGTAAATAAGAAGGTGGATACGTACCACATTCAATGCCATGCAGACAAACCATGATTATTTCATCGGTGGTCAACGGGGAGAGGATGGCATATGGATCTAGTGGTGGTAAGGGGTAATTATGAGAATGCAGAGGAGGATGAAGAGTATAAGCTGCAGCACAGGGTGCATAATCCAAGTAAGTTGACAGTCGATGGCTGCTGGTTTAGTGGTTTGAATAGGTTATTTACACTTGTCTTTTGTTGTTTTGCTGAACCTAGTAATAGAACATTGACGAATTAGAAGTGGTATATAGACAAACTTATCGACCACGATGATGCATAGGTAAATTTGGTATTCGGGAAGTTAGGTATTGTGAGGAAGAGGTGGAAGAAGGCAGATACATTACTTCAAAACGTACCTGTCGCTATTAGACCCGCGAAGAAGAGAAGAGAAGAAGGTACTTCGACAGGGCCTTAAGAAATGGGGAAAATAAGGTTGGTTCACAAGTCGAACTATGGGCCGAGGGAGCAGCAAGGAGTGCCAGGAACTGAGTGACCGAGTGGGCTTAAAGTAGTTCCCGAGGTGTCGAGGCAGGCTATCAAGGGTAAGAGCAAGGCCATTTTCGAACCGTCGAAAGTCCAATAGACGAAGACTACTCAGTGTAAGAGGTCTCGAGAGCTAGGGGATGATGATGAAAATGATGTAGAAGAGGCGCGACGCTAGGCTGAACTAGAGGAGAAAGCTTAAGCACTGGCTGCATCGATGGCAACCCTCTGAGGAAATGACCTAGATAAGGCTGGGAAGCAGGTGAATAAGGCTCTGGATCAGGTAACTTTTTTTTGAAATTATGAAATTATGAAAATATATCACTATGCTTCAAGAAGTACTAATGGTCTGAGTATTCTAGCAGGTGCATGCTTTGGCCCAAGCTCTTGCGAAAGCCTAGAGGGTAACAACTTAGTAGCTAAAACAGGCGAGGGACAATCTGGGGCTTGCTCAGGGGACCGCGATGTCGCTGGAGACTAAGATTAATGTGTTAAGCGAGAAAATTTGAATATTAGAGCTGAGTGTGCGATGGAACTCAAAGCTGAGGTTGCCAACAATTCTCAAATGCAAAAGATGTTGGAGTCGAAGCTGGCTGAAAAAGAGCAAGAATTGAGGGATCAGAGAGCAGACTACCAAGCACCATTTGATGAAGAGTACGACACAACCACATCTCTAAAGAATTTCATAGATAGTTTGGGGTATAATCCCTTGACTTTTGAGCGCTTTCTTACAACCGAAAGGCCTTCTGTCGAAGAAGTTGTTTAGACAAAAGGGATGGAAGTGGACCCTGGAGTGAGGGACGTTGGAAATGGTGTAGCTGATTCTGCAGTCGAGGATGATGTTGGAGGGAGTGCTGGAGATGGTGTGACTGCAGGTAATGCTAATGTCGCGGGGTGGAAACCTATTGTCGAGTATAGTGGAGATATTTCCATGGAAGAATCTGTAGGAGTTAGTGCAGTCACTCCTATGTGAGTGGAGTACTGGTAGAAGATATGTTGTTGTTGTCTATTTGTTGTAACAAGCTCTCTCCTCTTATCTTGCTGCGATGTTTAAATTTGTTTGAGGGCAGTACTCGAACAATGTGCAACATATTTTAACTTGAGTTGCTTGTTTGTAGCTAATTTGAATTACTTGTCTATACCAAATTTGAGTTGCTAGTATATATTGTGTGTTAAGAAGTATAGAATGCTCGACTCTGATGGGTTCGCCCTAGAACCTTAAACAGCTTCGGGGTTGCCCCCGAGTATAGGTCAAGTCGAAGGGTTGACATGATACTTTAATTAAACCGAGTTAAAAAGTGTACTGAACCTCGAAAGTTGTCCATAGGTCTATCCACGGGATTGATTCTGAACGAAGTGTTATGTGGTCACCCCCAAAGTATCCCCGAGGGTCCGGTCTATCGACCACTCATGCCCCTTGGGTTTACTCGAATTGGAAACTTGAAGAGGTCGCCCCCAAGTATCAGTTGAGTCAAAGGGTGGACGTGATACTTTGGTTTGGCCAAGAAATTTACTGGACTTCGAAGGTCACCCCTGGGTCTGTCTACAGGGTTGAGCCTAAGCGAAGCATAATGTGGTCACTCCCAAAGCATTCCCGAGGGTTCGGTCTGTAGATCATTCATGGCCCTTGGGTTTGCTCTAATTGGAAATTTGAAAAACTTTGAGGTCACCCCCAAGTATCAGTCAGGTTAAAGGGTTAACGTGATACTTAGGTTAGACCAAGAAATTTACTGGAAGATAGGATATGAAGCCCAGAGTATAAAAATAATATTTATTGATTATATTGAATTTACATCAGATGAACAAGGTGGTGGTCGGGGCCTGTTGTATGAGACTAACTACATGGTGTTCCAAGGAATGGGTAGAGGCTCCTCCGCTTCTATCATTAGATAATAGGAAGCTTTGTCAGTTTTGTCATACATGATATGAGGACCTTCCCAGGACTCGGCTAGCGTGCCAACATTTTGAGGCATCGAAGGGGGTGACTCGTTGAAGTACCAAATCTCCAATATTAAAACTGTGTGGTGGAACTCTTTTGTTGTATCACTTCTGGAGAGAGAGGTGGTAACTGCCAAAGTTTGCTATGGCTCGGCCTCTGGCTTCATCGATCCATAACATATTGCATGTAAGTTCGAACTCATTATCTTCATCGGGGAGGTCGGGATCGCGTGTTGGTACTTCGAACTGGGTTGGTAGCACAGTGTCGGTACCATAAGCCAGGAGAAAAGAAGTACAGCCCGTCACTTTTTATGGCATGGTACGATAGGCCTAGAGTGCGTGCTGTAATTCTTGATCCCATCGGCCTTTCTTCTCATTGACGCACTTCTTGAGACCATCAACTATAGTTTTATTTATTGCTTTGGCATGACCATTCCTCTGGGGGTAGTAAGGTGCTGAGGGGGAGAGGATGATATTATACTTCTTGAGGAAATTGTGGACTTTGTTCCCAACAAACTGTGGACCATTGTCGCATCGAATCATGTGGGGGCATCCAAAAGGTATGATGAATAAAACTATAGTTGGGCGTTCGAGTACTTCTTTATGGAGGGTTTAAGATTCAGACTGCCCTAACATGGCTGTCATGTAGGCGAGGGCATCAATATGTCTGTTTTTTCCTTGAGGGTAATGTGTAATAGAAGATTTTTCAAAGAAACGATCCATGCGCAGGCGGACAAGTATAGCATACTAGTCATGTGACCGTTGGCTTGATTTTCACCGGTATACTGTCTCTGAACAAGTTCGGAATTTGTAAATACTGTAAGTTTAGAAACACCAAGTTCAAGGATGAGATCGAGGCCATGTATCAAGCCTTCATACTTAGCCTCATTGTTAGAGCATTCAAAGTTTAATTTGACGGCCTTTTCAATTCGGCCATTGGAGATGGTAAAGAGAACAGTACCTATCCCAGAACCGTTAGGTCCTGTAGATCCATCTGTAAAGAGGCGCCAACCTCTGTTAGGGTTTTATGGGTCCTTCTATTCGGGCTGGTCTTTCGGTAGATCATCTTCGTGGTCCTCCCAATTGATGTCTTCGACAGGGAAGTCGACAAGGAAATTAGCGACTGTTTGGCCTTTTCGAGATATCCGTTTCACAAAAATGATGTCGTGCTCACCAAGATAAAAAGACCATTGTTGGACCCGTCTAGATTTATCTCTCTTGCTGAGGATCTCCCGAAGAGGGAAACTGGAGATAACACGTATGGGGTGAACTTGAAAGTATGGTTTAAGTTTTTGAGCTGTGTAGACAAGTTTGAGGAGAAATTGCTCAAGCTTGTTGTATCGTGTTTCGGCAGGTGTCAAAGTTTTGCTGATTAAGTAAATGGGTTTCTTGATACTAGATTCGATTCAAATAAGGACCGAGCTAATAGAAGTGAAGGTAACCGCAAGGTATAGAGTAAGTATTTCACCTTTGATGGGGGTACTGATGATGGGTGGTCGACCAAGGTATGTTTTAAGTTTGAGGAAGGCCCGTTCACAATCAGGTGTCCAATTGATTTCGGGACTGTTCTTCTTTTTGGCCTTATTGACGCCTTGGTCGCGTAAGAGGGAGAGAGGCCAAGCACAACAATCAGAGGAATTTGATATAAAACGGTTGAAGGCGGCTATCTTGCCAGTAACTTTATGAACATCTTTTTCGGTTCGAGAGAAAGGTATATCGATGAGGGCTCGGATATGAGTGGGGTCGATCTTGATACCCTGTTTGCTAATGAGGTAGCCTTAGAATTTACTGGATGAAACACCAAAGTGGAACTTATCTGGGTTAAGTTTCACGTTATATGTTCAAAGTATCGAGAAGACTTTGGTTAGGTCATAAATGTGGGTGTGCTTTTGGAGGCTTTTGCATAACATGTCATCGATTTATACTTCGACCGACTTTCCAAACAAGGGTTTAAACATGGTGGTAACAAGCCGTTGGTAAGTGGCACCCGCATTTTTAAGACCAAAGGGCATGATGTTAAAACAGTAAAGGCCTTGTTCAGTAATAAAAGAAGTTTTAACTTGATCCTCAGGGAGAAGGGGTACCTGATTGTAACCCGAAGCCGCATCTATCTTCGATAGTCATTCATGATCGGCTGTGCATCCAGTGGAACTGAAATGATTGGTAAAGGAAAACTGCCCTTCGGTGTATGCTTATTGAGGTTAGTGAAATCAACGCAGATTTGGATCTTGCCGTTCTTCTTGGGGATAGCTGCAATATTCGAAATCAAATCATTATACTTGACTTCCCCAATTAAACTAGCTGCAATGAGTTTGTTAATCTCGAGGTTAACAACTTCTCGAAGCCGTGGGGCTAAGGTACTCTTTTTTATCTTCACGGCGGTACAGTGAGGGAAGAGGTCAAGTTGATGGCAGGCTTGGTTGGGTCGACGCAAGGCATCTCGTAGAAGGTCCAGGCGAAGACATCTTTATTTACTCGAAGAAAGTTAGTGAGTTTGAGGCTTTCGGCCTCATCCAGAAAAGTACCAATGAATGTACCTCAACCAGAGCCGTCGAGTTCGATGTAAACAGTTGGTTTGATGGGTGTCGTAGATGGCATCGAAGGTACGGGGAGGGAGAGAAACATTGATTGCTATGGTTTCACAAGTTTTTGGGTTTGATCGATCTACGAATGCGTGCATGAGAAGGTAAGGCGTTGAGAGCCTTTTAAGTTCCACGTGCCACAAGGGGTAGTAAAACGAAGTATTTGGTGGTAAGTCGAAGGTATGGCTCTCATGGCATAGAGCCAGTCGCGCCTAAGGATGTCTAGATATTCAGATTTCTTATCGATGATGAGAAAGCTGGTTTGGAGGGTAATTGGCCCTGTGGCAACAGGGAGGCTAATGTGACCGATAGCGACTTCAGTGGCGCCATTGCAACCCTTGAGTTTGACATTAGTCGGAGTGATAAGGTCGGTTTTTTACATGGCTCAAACAGTCTGGAGTACGTCAGCCGCACTGCCCGTGTCAATGAGTATTGTATGAAGGAGGAAGTGTTCAACCTTGATCATAATGACCAAGTGATCGCAGTGGGGGAGGCGATTGTGAGAAGTATCGAAATCGATAAATGAGATACCCTCAGGTCAAGGGTATTGGCTCAATTCTGGAAGGAGGATTGGGAGCTTCTCCTGGTAGGTAAACTTGCAAAATTCTTCGATCCGCTTACGCTTACTTTTAGCATGGCAGCTGTCGATATCGTTGACTTCAATGAGATGGAGTTAGAAAATATGGACCTCGACTGGGTCGGTAGCTGGGGCGGGTTGAGGCGTGAGATATGACCTGCCGAGGTAACTGAGAAGATCAGCGATGTATCGATGTAGATGACTTGCTTTAAAGATCATCTCTAGAGAACGATGAAGAGTATAGCATTTATTTGTAGCGTGGCAGTTGCACCTGTGATTTTGGCAGTAAGGCTCATTTTTTCAGACCTCGATGAGGTAGGGGCACGCCAGATAGGGTCGGCCTGAATTTTTGGGAGAAGAGTGTTGATGGGAGCAGTGAGCTTTGGAAGGACCGGTTTGGGTCATTTTTTGCGGGTCTCAGTAGGGGTTTCATAAGAAGGACGGTGTTTATGGCTCTAGGTCTCCAGTGAGATGGTAGTGACCATGGGTGAAGAAGGTTGTCGAGGTTTATTACTGTTGGGGGTCGAGGCTTGCCCCTGACGGTTTGATTCGCGGAGGCATTTGCGGTCGATGTATCCATTGACCTTAGATAACATCTCCTCGTGGGTCCGTGGTTAATAAAGTACGATGTACTTCTTGAAACGACTGTTATCTGGTAGAGTTCTAGAGTTCGTGAGGACAGTATTCACACAGTCGAGGTTTTCAACTTTGCGTGACTCATCAAAAAACCTCTTGGTGAAGGCTTCAAGTATTTCGTTGGGGGATTTACAAAAATTGAAGAGGGTATTGACACGGACCTCACGGTCTTTGTTAAAGGTAAACGGGGCGATAAAAAGGTTTTAAAATTGTTCAAAGCTTTGGATCGTGCCATTAGGTAGGCTGGGGTTCTATTTAAGGGGGCTATCTGTGAGGCTGGTGGGGAATATTCTACACAAAATATGGTTGGCTGTAGAATACAGACTTAAGGCATTTTGGAATTCGAGAACATGGGATTGAGGGTTGATATTGTGACATTTGCTGATTTTAGGTGTATGGAAATTGGGAGGCACTTCGACCGCGAGAAGTTTGGGGCAAATAGGGTTGTTTAGCCAACTCTAAGAGTTCGGTATGGGGCCCGCGCTGACGCGAATAGCTGCGCGGATTTTCTGATCAAGTTCTTATTGAGTAAGGTATGCAGGATGAGAGGGAGATCTTTGCAGTCGAGGGGGATGAGGCCGAATGTTTGGTGTGGGTTCAGCGCTGCGCTCCCCGGGACGTTCCCGAGTAGGGTGGTGTTTGGGGTGTCGGGTTGCTTGATGTGTGGAGTCAGAAGAATCCTCCGTGGGGTGTACACCAAGGTGAATTGATCCGGTAGGTAAAATGGTGAGAGGAGCACCCTCGATGCCAAGATGAACCGGAAGTACTTTGATATGTGGATGGGGCCCAAGCCGGGCGTGGGCGGAAATACACGAGGGGGTAGGTACTCGATAGGGTGGAGAGGAATCTTGAGTTTAAAAATGTTATAACTTGCGAACTGTATGGCGTAGATCGTCGAGGGTACGATATTGTATGTCTGCATCAAACTCTTGGCAGTGTTCTTTATTCTCAAGGCGTAACTGATTGTGGTATCGCTCCTCAGCTTGAGCAAATTGTTGGGTAATGAGGGCGAGTTGAGCGGCCACTCCATCAGCGGAGTTACCGACAAAGGCGGAAGTGGAGCTAAGGGTGGGGGCCATTGTAGATGGCTTGAAAAGAAAGCAAATTATGGGAGAAGAGGGATTGGGTAGGGTGGGTAAAGTACAGACGGCGCCAAATTTAGGGGCCAATTTTTTAGAGGGGAAACTAGCTCTTACACCACTAGATTATCCTCGTATAGGGGTTTCGTAAGTATCTATTATAATAGTAAATGACACTAATATACAAGCACACTTGTGTGGAATCCTAGAATGGGATGCTCCACAACCTCTAACAAGGATTTTGAAGAAAACTGATATATATTAAGTTAGTCGAAGGTTCAAGGAGTTGGGTGTTACAGGGTGTTCGAAGGCAATCTTGTAAGGCTCTGCGGGAGAGATTTTCTAACCCCTTAATAGTTCCTCATCCCTCCTATTTATAGAACATAAAGAGGGATGAGTCACTAGGGGAGTTCAAGTTACATGTGTATCCTTTAGGGATAACTGACTTGTACCCAGAGTCAGTTCTGACACTTTAGCATCTGGTTCTGGCACTGTAGTTGTTGAGCGGCTAATTTCAATGTTCTTTCTGGTGAGCTGGCTGTTAGACGTGTCTTCCTTTGACCATGTACGTCCATGGTCAAACTATTTCTGGCACTGATACTAATTTCTGGCGCTACCCATCTATCTTCGGCTACGGCAGTCAGCTTCGATGGTTCCTTCGAGTGTTTGATTAGTCTCGGAAGGTTTCGAGAACTTAATTACTGTCATGTTAGGCTTCGAGTCTCTAGGTAGGCTTCGATGTAGCCTTCGAGTATTCGACTAGTGCTGGAAGGCTGGGAGTAGGCTACTAGAATTTTGATCCATAGTTAGCTTTATGAGTTTTATGTTCCTCTTTTTTCTACTTGGAATCGCAGAAATGGAGCACTTCCAAAAAATTTAATTTTTGAAACAAGAGTAATGAAATTTTAAAAGGTATTGCCTTGGTCTCGGTTTGTCATCAATGCTACAACAACTCAGAAATGAAAATGCATACTCTTCTGCATTGCCCCACTACTGCCTTTTTCTGGCACAGGGCTACAAATTGTTTCTCTCATGCTCCTATTATACCATCGGATACCTGGAGAACCATTCTGGAACAAGGGAAATCTTCTAGTACATAAATTAAAGACCTCTGGGAAGCCATGGTTTTCTCCATCTGCAGCAACATCTAGAACGTAAAAAATACATGGAGTTTCTATGGAATCAAGAATACTATCCAAAAAACCACGTTGAATTACCTAACAGACATTACAGATACGGCTCACCTCTCTAAACATACGATGGGCAATACACATGACATGAAGATTATTAAAGTGTTAAATGTTCAATGCAAGCTACGTAATAGTAGAAACATAGAGTACAGCAGATGGATACTCTCAAAAGCCAACGAGATAAAAAGGTGTGGTGATGGCTCGGCTAGGGGCAATCCTGGACCGGCGGGTATAAGAGTAATATAGAAAAACAACAGCGGTGTAGTCTTGGGCACATACAACGAATCCATAAGTCAATCTACAAACTATATAGCAGAGATCACTACAATCATCGTGGGCGTTCGACGATCTGTAACGCAAGGCTGGCGACGAGTTTAAGTAGAATCTGATTCAGCTACTGTGATAAAAACATTCCTCAAGGCTAAACTCCCATGGTCCCTCAAATCCGTGTGGAACCTTCTCACTCCTCTCCTTTAGAATATCTTGTTCAGTCATGTGTGGATAGAATGCAACTTCTCTACCGATCACCTTGCACGGAGAAGTTCAGACCCCGACCTTCTCCAGGAAGAATGGACTAACAAAAAACTTGACTATCTGCAAGACATTGAATAACACACCACAGAGTACTTTAGAATTAGATAACGCTAAAAATATCTAGCCGTGTGTTTGGTACTTCGGGATTTTGCATTCTCAAACTCTCATGATGTAACTATCCAGGGCTAGCCAGTATATTTACTTGTGACATGTACTAGTGAATAGTAAGTAACCCCCTAATCAGCTTGTAAATTTTTCTACTTATAATCGACTAAACTTTCTACTATAAATAAATAAATAAATTTCTATAATTCCGTTACAAAAGTCTAGAAAAATTTACCTAAATCCTCATATCTTTGCCATGACCCTGAAAATTTTATAACACATCCAAATGTAGATATCAGCTCCCACTAGACAGAGAAATTTCAAAAATAATAATACAGTAATGGAAATCACTTTGATTCGAAAGTAACAAACTTATTAATTGAGTAATAATTTTTTTTATTTTTCCATAACTACTTTAGCCTAGATCTAGTAATGAACTACTGTATTTTCCTCTACGGATTACGGATTCAAGCCCATCACAAAAATTTAATTTTTCCCCCAAAAAATAACATTCTTCAACAAAAACAACATGTACAGTTCCATACAATATCAAAGGATATCCCCAAACAAAGCAATCAACATAAAAATTATATCCCTACCCTAGTAACAGTGCATTAAAGGAAATATAACAAAACCTTAAAAAAAAATTACAGCAAACCCTAGGGGAGAAACAACGGTTCCCTTCACGGGGTAAGACCAACAATACCAAAATCAAAGGGGGGGGGGGGGGGGGGGGGGGGGGGGTAAAGACACACGACATAGTGGTGACTGTTTTGTATAATTTAGGGCACCCAAAATCGCCTCAAGAACTGTGGATTTGGTCATAAATGAAGGAGAGAAAAAAAAGGGAGAGAGAGAGAGATATGGAAAGGAGAGAGGGTAAAAGTAAAACTAATAATGGAAAGTAACATCATAAAGCTAATACCTCATCAGGTCATAAGGTTTCAATAGTTCAAAATATCAAAATGTGCCACCTCATCAACATTCTCGACCACTCATCTCTTAAGATGTGGGGTTCTAAGAAAGTGGTTATTGGGTGTATTAAGGGAGGGTGGCCACGGATTCTCATTTATATATATTATAGGTGAAAATCAGTGGCCACCCTCCCTTAATACCTCATATATATATTTATGAGGTATATTTCATGCAGTGATCAAATAGCCGATATTTTGACTAAATCTCTCTCCAGTGGTCAATTCTCATTTCTTCGAGGATAGCTTCGTATGTGCTCAGTCTTACTCAACTTGAAGGTAGGTAATAAAGATAGTAAATATCCTAGAAATCTTAATAGAGATCCTAAAGATTCTCAACAACAAAAAAGTTTTAGAAGTCTCAAAGATCCTTAAGATTTTGTAAAGCATATAATATAACTGCTAAACTAGAGATTAATTACTCTCTAAGGCATTCCATTATTAGAACATTTTCTTCAATCAAGCATATGTAATTTTGTGTATTGAAAAAGTCTTCTTAGCTCTTATGTAAATAGAAATCTCTTGAAAGTATTCCAAAATCTATTAACTGTGAAACTAGTCTATGGGTTTTTTAATGTTTTGAAAGACTTAGTGTTTTCTCCTGTTCTTCTTCTTGTCCTCTAGTTTTCTTTTTACACATGATAATATTTAAGATATCTGGTCTTAGCTCTAAAAATGAAAATTTGAATATCCTCTTTCTCCCCTAAATTACTCGGATATCTCAATAATAACTTTTACCAAATCAAGTATGTTAAACATGATGAAACATGTTTTTGAGATATTTTATTTTTTTAGATATTAGGATATCCTAGATGTATAATATTTAGGGTTATAGGGTCTGGTCCCTCGATCTCGTTCAAAATCGATCTCACCCAGCTTGAATTACCTCCATCTCAGGTTCACACATTTTTAACACTCCAGCCAACATTTCAACCAGTCCCACGATCTACTTAAGAATGTGGATCGAGCTAAACCCAAAAAACATTATCCAGTCAAAGATACCTGTCTCCCACAAACTCATCAGTTATTCAGTTAACCGCCACTAACCATATTATTCGGAAAACATGCTCCAGCACGATGAAGAACAGTGGGAAAAGCCTTTATAAAGGAAATGTTCCAGAAGAGACAGGGATGAGAAAAATCATACAAACTTTTATTTACGAGATCAAAAGCATTTCAATATTCAGAGATCACTTGTAATAAAGATATCCTCCACAAGCAATATAAATACTTTCACAAAAATCTTCCCTACGAGGTCGTAGTTTTTTTTACCTGTTTAGAGGTTTTCAACGCTAAAAACACATGTTTTCATTTCTTACTTTCCATTAGAGTATTGTTACAGGTTCATTGGTGTGATTGCTAATTCCTAATCATTTCGAGCTTACTGAATTTGGCCATACCATTTGGTGTCGTCTGTGGGAAAGATAGCATTTCCACGATACCCTAAGGTAGTCTTTCATTACAATTTTCAATTAAGGTTTTTTCTAGACGACCGACCGCTGGAACTCAGCTCAAAATTTATGTGGATCCGGGACATCTCACAGAGTTACGGGAAAATCTTCACGCTGAAATAGAGAAACGCGCCGAACTTGAAATTTAGTTAACAAAGGATCGTGAGCTCTGAGAGAAAGTGCTCGATACAAAATGACAAGCACGTATGACAGCGCTTAAACGGCACGAAGATCAGATGTCAACGATGCAGACTACGCTTGAGGCTCTATAAAATACTCAGCAGGCTCCTCCAGCCAGGGGTCGCGATCAACTTCCAGAAACCTCCCTCATTTTAGCAAGGGAAAGATTGGGACCACGAGGAGTCGCCAGTAAATCCATTTCTAGAAATCTATAGCACAGACAGGATCCCTCAAACCATTTTGGGGGATAAGCTCAATAAGAAGTCAGTTAAGGTCACCAAATTTCCATCCGACAGGAGGAAGGCCAGTGACCTCTACATTAAGTTCCAGCCCGAGATCGCTTGAGTGAAGGTACAGGAAGTCAGTATCGCCAGCCAGAACATCCAGCGATTCAACCAGCACGTCATTTCGTCACAAAAGAACACATGGACCACGAAGTTACAGGGAAGTCCGATTGCCAAAGAACTATTTAAAATGGAGATACCAAAAGGTTTCCATTCACCCAAAATTTACAAATACAAAGGTACTGACCTAAAAGATCATATTTAGCAATACCATGATTCATTGGGGTTGTACTCCAATCTCAACCACATCCTATGCCGTCTGTTCACCATAAATCTACAAGAGGAACCACATCGATGGTTCCATTCTCTCCCTGAGGAATCCATCTACACATTTGAGCAGCTGTAGAAGTAGTTCATCAAGATATATGCTCACAACAGAGACAAAGAGGAGAAATTATATTCTCTTATCGGTCTTAAACATTCACATGGGGATAAGCTTGAAGACTTCTCAAAGAAATTCCTGGAGCTCGCCAAAAAAGTAGATAACCTCGACCAAAAAATTGTTGTGGCCACTTTCACCAATGCTCTCCGGCTCGACTGTAAGGCCAAAAAATACCTCTTCCTTAGCAAACCAACAACATTAGAGGAGATGATCACCAAAGTCAATGGCTACGTCCACTTGGAGAGGAAGATGTCTGGGTGACAAAAGTCTACTAAATTTGTCCACTCCACCAAAGCCCCGTATATAGATCGAACCAGCAAACCCAAGGAGGAACAGGGAGATTAGAAATACACCATGGGGAATGCTGGGTACCCTCGAAAAAGCGGTCTGCAGAATAGACCCGTCCTCCCAAAGATGAATGTCTGAATCTCCATAATTTTTCCAATGCTATTGAAGGAACCACTGTATCACATCTCTCAACCACTGGAGCACATCGAGAATAGACCGTTTTGCCTACATCATAAGGTAAATCATCATACTACTGACAATTGTTATGCTCAACACCGATTCCTCGAGTATATTTTCAAGGAGGGACGAATACTCGAGTACATTGTTGACCTAAAGTCATACCAACATGGCAACTATAAGAAGCAGCTCGAAATTGTTGAGGTCAATGATAAAGCTGAGGAAAAACATCTCTACGCCTCAAGATTAAGAAACAAAACTTCTTCCAGATTCGAGTAATTGCCGACTAGGAATTTCCTTTGAAGATTGTGATACTAGCCATGTCAAATTTTAACATCATGATGCGTTAGTCATAATGCTCTAGATGAAACAGTTTCTCATGTACACAATGATGATCGATACTGGGAGCGGTATTGAAATTCTTTTTCAGAGTACGATCTACCAGATCGGTTTGGCCGACAGAAGTTATTCAGAGTAACACTAATATTAGCGGATTCAATGGCTCTAGGAAGGAACGAGTAGGTAAGATCATCTTACCTATTACTATAGGACCAACCACTATCGACATCATTTTCTATGTCATCAATGCCAAATCTAGCTATCTTGGGATTATGGAAGCAATCGCTTCTACCTACCATCAAGTACTCCGATTCAAGCACGACAACGGTATTTATGAGATCAGAGGTAGTTAGAATCTCTCTCGAGCTTGTGAAAATACTGTCCCTGCCATTCTAGATACTTCAGACAGATTGGACGCAAAGTAATTTTAGAAAGTTGATCACCTCAACGATCAGCCACCCACAGAGGAGCCCACGAAATAAGTTAACATTAATAGACCTAGCAAAGGTACGTTCATCAAAACCAAGCTAGTTCAGTATGAGAAAGATGCTCTCATTCAGTTCTTGTAACTCAATCGAGACATTTTTATATTGTCTTTCAAAGAAATGCCCGGAGTCGATCCGGCCATGGCGTGCCACAAGTTAGCCATCAATATCAACGCCACAGCGGTCAAACAGAAACAACGACGACTTTTACGTCGTCTCTGAGATGTAGTAAACACTGAGATTGAGAAATTGATCAAAGTGGGATTCATTCGAGAAGCCAAGTATCCGGACTGGATATCCAACATGTTCGTTATCCCAAAGAAGAGCAAAAAAGTTCAAGTTTGCGTAGATTTCACAGATCTGAACAAACATACTTCAAAGGATAGTTTCCCTCTTCCCAACATTCATCAGATCCCCAATTCTACAGCAGGCCATGATCTCCTATCTATGATAGACGCTGCATCCGGGTATAATCAATTTTTTCTTTTGGAAGAAGATCAAGAGAAGATAATGTTCATCACCGAAAGGGGCCTTTATTATTACAAAGTCATGCCCTTCGGGCTCAAGAACGCAGGTGCCACCAATCAATGATTGATTGTTGCCGCGTTCAAACCACAACTAGGGAAAATCGTTGAAGTCTACACCGATGATCTCATGTGCAAAAGCGTACAGTCAAATGATCACATCTCAGATCTCAACACTATATTCAACACCCTTCGATCTTACAGAATCCGTCTCAACCCTGATAAATGAAAATTTGGGGTACATTCTGGCCGCTTTCTGGGCCACTTCATCAGCAAGAAAGGGATTGAGGCCAATCTGGATCAAATTCAGGCTCTCTTTGACATGCATTCTCCAAAGACAATAAAAGACATTCAAAAACTCGCCGGCAAGATTGCTATGATCAACCGTTTCATCTCTAAATCTTCAGACCGCTACCGTTGGCTATTCATATTACTCCGTGGATGTACCAAACGAGAAAAGGTTCAACCAACTGCAGAAGTCACATGGCCACCAGAATGCGAAACATCTTTTCAGGATCTCAAAATCTATTTGGGGAGGTGTCTCATAATGAACTCCCCAGTAGGTAAAGAGGAACTGATAATCTACCTAGCAGTTACAGATACTTCTCTCAGCTCAATTCTCATTTTCTTGGAAGGGAAAATAGAAAAACAAGTCCTCTTCATCAGCAAAGCACTCACACCTGTGGAAACAAGGTACTCTATAATTGATAAACTTCATCTCACCCTTGTTTACACTTCGCAGAAACTTAAGCACTACTTCCAAGCACATTTTGTCAAAGTTATGGGAAACTACCCACTTTAGGAAGTTCTTTCCAAAAAAGAGAAGTCAAGAAGAGTACAACAGTGGTCAGTCAATTTGGGAGAACATGATATCAAGTTCGAACAGCGTCATTCCAGAAACGGTCAGGTCGCTGCCGATTTTCTTGCAGATTTACAGTGGAGGATCCTGAGTGGGAGGTTCATGACCCAGACCTTACCAAAGACGCACAAGAAAATCCAACCCCCAAGCCATTCGATGAACGAGCTGACTGGATCACTACGTTAGGGTAGAGGCCTCTCACAGATGGATCAGCAGGACCCGCAGGGTTAGGGATCAGGGTCGTTTTAATTACCCCTTCTAATGACAAAATTGAAAAATCAATCTGCTTGGATTTTAAGGCCTCAAATAATGTCACCGAGTATGAAGCTCTCATTCAGGAACTCGACCTCGCACTTGTGCTCGATGTCCCCGAACTCTCAGTTTACACAAATTCATTACTCATTGTTCACCACTATTCTGAGTATTACAAGAAGAACGAGAAGACGATCGAATACGCAACCCTCATTGCAGATAAGTTGAGTAAGTTTACGAAAGCAACTCCTGAATATCTTCCTCGAGGTAAAAATAAACACGCCGATTCCTTGGCATATCTAGTCGGGGTCTAGGGTACAGAAGCTCGATATCTCCAGATCAAAATCATTTGAACCCCCAGCATTGATCGCATATCTGTATGCATGATCAACACTGGGGGCGATAAAAGGGGAGACGACAATTGGCGAAAGCCTTTCCTAGCCTTCCTCGGTGTCGACAACAATTGCAACGGACTACCCCCACAAGATCTAAAAGAGCGCCGACAGCTGATCAACAACTTAAAGAGTTACATTACTCAAAATGGTATGCTTTTCCGCCTTTCCATTATAGTGCCTTACCTCAAGTGCCTCCCCAAGTCAAAAGTAGACGAACTGCTTTGCGAATTACACGAAGGAACTTGTGGCTCCCACACCGTAGGTAGATCACTAGCAAACAGAGCTATCACTCAAGGAGTATTCAGGCCTGGTATACACAAGTAAGCAGAAGAGTATTCCCGCAGGTACGACACCTGCCAGAGACATGGACATATGATATGCGCCCCTATGCTCGAACTCCATGCAAACAAGATTTTCAGGCCATTTAAAATATGGGCACTAGACCTCGTCGGGGAATTCCCTAACTCTCCAGGTAAACGCCATCACCTACTCGTAGTTATCGATTACTTTAAAAATGGGTAGAAGCAATTCTTCTATGTCGAACCAGGGAAGAAGAGGTCATCTCTTTTATCTGAAACCACATAATCACTCAGTTCGGGTGCCCCTACCTAATTCGTATCAATAAAGGGCCCCAATTTATGGGAGATAAGGTTGTAACCTTCCTGAACACCACAATATCATTCACTCACCATCAAATTCATACTATCCTCAAGGAAATGGCCAGGCCGAAATCACTAACAAAACTATCGTAGATGGACTCAAAAAGTGGCTTCACTCACAGAAAAAAGGAAATTGGGTTTGCGAACTACCTCACGTCCTATGGGCATATCGAACCACTCCCCAAAAATCCACTGGGTGTACTCCATTCCTCCTTGCTTATGGCACTGAAGCTGTCATTCCTTCTTAATATCATCATCCAGTTCGGGATCACGAGCTAACTGACGAGGAAAATGAATTTGAATTGGCTTGCAACCTCAATATGATATATAGGGAACGCGCCATCGCTAACCTAGGTCAATATCATCATATGTTTGCCAGAACGTATAGTAGTCGAGTCAGGTGCCACACTTTCCAAATCAAAGATATCATCCTTAGAGAGATTCCTTAACATCGCAAAGAGCCTCACGCTGGAAAATTAATCGACAATTGAGAGGGTCCCTTCATTATCACAGGTCTCTCAGGCCTAGGATCATACTATCTCATGACAGAAGAGGGAATCCCTATTTCATTCCCTTGGAACACTAGGTAACTGAAACGGTACTATCGTTAAGCGTCTTACTACTCCATTTCCATTGTTCGCTTTTGTTTTTCCAATTCCAAAAGTGAGATTCTCATCTACATCCAATATAAATTATGAAATTATCAATGAAAGTTTTTTTTTAAACAATATCATTCTCTTAACAAACATTCGACCGCATTCTACAGAGTAAAGCATAGTTAATACTATCTTACAATTGATCTTATCCAAGTTAGATCAAGGATATCACTTGATTTGGCTTCTTTTATAACCTCTCTGCGATTGTAGTAAGTGTAGAAACTTGTTTTATATCAAAGACTTTACTAAACAAGAGATAAAGCAAAGGTAATACTAGTCTTCATCTTTTTCAACTTGTTTGGGTCATTTATAACGGCTGGATCAAGGATATCACTTGGTTTGGTTGAATCTACTAAATCTCTACGATTGTAGCAAGTGTAGAAACTTGTTTCATATCAAAGACTCTGCCAAACAGGAGATAAAGTAAAGGTAATACTAGTCTTTATCATTTTCAACTTGTTTGGGTCATTTATAACGCCTGGATCAGGGATATCACTTGGTTTGGCTGACTCTACTAAATCTCAGGGATTGTAGCAAGTGCAAAAACTTGTTTCATATCAAAGACTCTACCAGGCATAAGCTAAGGCAAAGGTCATTCTAGCCTTCATCTCTTTCAATATGTCTTCGACATTTCTATAGTTCAAATCAAGTTTCAACTTGGTTTAACTCAACACATTCATGCGATTTAAATGAATGAAAAAATTTATTTTATATCAAAGACCACACCAGACACAAGATAAGGTAAAGGTCGTACTAGATTTTATCTATTTCAATGTGTCTGCGACAGATATTATTTATTTTTAGGTCAAATTCATATAACAATGGATTCTTTTTTGCTGATGGAGTGTCAGTAGTACTTCCCCCTATATCGAGAGGTTAAATTTTTAGTTTGCGAATCACAGCAGCTCTACCCGATTCTATCAGTTCAGCAGTTCGAGGGCCCAGTTGGGTCTCCATGACGCCCAGACAGTTCCCTCGGTCTATCTTAACTCCATAAACACCCAAACAGTTGGGTCTCCATTACCATTCTTATAAATTTTGCTCTCACCTTCTCGAGGCGTGACTCCAACTTAGCATACTCATTCTTCAGTTCAACCATTTCTGCATCAACCTTAGCATGATAGATTACATTTTCTTCCAACTTTTATATGTACTTAGCGGATTCAGCAAGGTTCATAGCTTCTAAGTCTACTACCCAGGTACGAAGTCTTTAAATTTAAGTGTTCAACTCTTCCCTAGCCGGGACATCTTTCAATAATTCTTTTTCCTCTTCATTAGTGATTCCTTTGCGTTGATTTCCCCTTCCAAAACTTTCTCCCTGATAAGAGCAGCATCCAATTTCTGCTGGGATTCCCTCAAGTTTGCATTTCCCTTTTGAACATGCCCCTGAATGCGAGATACATCACTCTCATGCTCTCTAATTCGACCTGAAAGACTAACTACATCCACTCAAACTAGAGGAGCCTTAATCTCAGTTCTACTTCCCCCTGAATGTTATCTAGCCTCAGCTTTCTTGACACACGCAATGGCCTATACCAGTTTGGCTTTAAATCATGCAAACCTCTCATTTAAATCTTTGAACCTTCAATGCATTTCCCAGAATTCCATATCCTTGGCGGGTAGGGTTATTTGCAAATGTTCAGCTATGGCTTTCGAAGCCAATAGATTTTCTTGAGCTACCCTTAAGTCATTGTCTTTTTCGACCAATACTTGTTCCATTCGCTCCAGCTCGTTCCTACAGTTCTGAAGATCAAATCGAAACCGTTCCTCTGATCTTTCCAACCCCTGAATACGATTTTGAGCCGTGTCGGCCTACTTACCTTTCACAACCAATGCATCGACCCGACCTTGAAGCTTCACGGTGCTTTCTGTTATCTCCGCTAGCTCTTTTAATCCCTTACATATTTTGGCATCTTTATCTTTGACCTGACAAGTCAGGACGAAAACAGCCCGGGTCACCTCCACAAGTTTAAAATGTGCATTTACGTATTGATCTTCTCTATTCTCGTTCGCCTCCTTCATCCTATCGAACTGCTATGCAAATTCTCAATTACACTTGAGTACGTCGTCCTCACGAGAGTGAGATGACTCTAATTTGATCTGGAGATTATAACAATTTTTTGTACAATTTGATTCATGAAAACATTTAAATATCTACATACTACATTCCTAAAAAACCTATATTATTTCTAAACATCTGTGGTGTCCAAATACTTTTAGACTAAAAGTTTGGAGTGCATTCTCAGATAAATACTCCATGAATTTTCTTGCGGCATACAAGATACATACTTTCGATATACGAGTTCATATTAATAGCATTGGCTTTTTACCACGCACCTATATCCAATTTACTTGATAACTTAACGTTGGTATAACATACAAGTCAAAAATCCTATTCTGATCTAACCTACAGCTCCGCTTGCACAGACAGCAAGGCTTTAGAGGTATCTCTTTCCCTGGCAAGTCTAGACTCATTTCTCTAAGTTCCTTCAAGAGGTTTATAAAATAAAGTCAATCTGCAGAAGTTTCTTCCCCCCACACAATTCAATAACTTACAAATATTTATGCAAATACACATTTCTACCCAACCTTCTCACTATTACCCTCTAGTATTTTGGCATCATCTCCTTGGTTGTCGAGCATCGTCTGACAGGAAACACCATCCAGACCGTCCATGATCCCCACCGCTTCAGCCATCTCCTCATCTTCCTCCTCAACATAGGTGTCCGCCTTAATGGCATCTACTTCCTCCTCAGAATAGCCCTTCAACATCAAATGACACCCCAGTCTATCACACTCCTCAACCATCTCATCTTGATTAGCCTTTTTCACCACCTGTAGCTGACCAATCGCCACGGCATGAGAAGCCTTCAGCTGCCTGACTTCCTTCAGAGTATTAGTCCTTGATCGAGATAATTCCTTTTCCAGCTCGATCTTTCCTTTCTTGAGCTCAGTTTTTTCTTCCTCAATACCGAGCCAAATCCCCTTAACAAGATGAGCAGCCTGCAAAAATTAAATCGATATCAGCGATTAGCTCGAAATGCATTAAGCAGTTCTTTCCAATAATATAAACTTACCCTCATGCTCGTATCTTCCTCTACGTGGAGGACAGCCAACCTGGCCCTTTCCTCGACCTCTTTGTGGTCATCCACCATAGCAGATCGCCCTCTCAGCGACCTTCTCCTCTGACTCCCATGAGTGTTTGACTCTCCTCCTTTTCTCTTTTGCGGCCTCCTAACTTCTAGTGGTACCAGAGGCTGGCAAAGCCTTTGACATCCGTTTCATCATATATTTTAGAGCTATTTTGCTCGACGTAATAGGATTCGGCTGAGCCAAACTGCCTGTTCCAGGAGTCTTTGACAAATTGGTTTGAGACACCTCACCACTTACTAGCCTTTTCCCTTCATCAACACCCGCCATCGATCTAGTCAACTGAGCTTTGCAAACTCTTTTCGACCAGCTATTAACCCTCTTCTTTCTACTCAGGCCGAATCCCTCCAACACAAATTTGAGCTCGGTCTCCTCATCCGCAACTTCGTCCAGCAGAGATTCCTTCCTCTCCACTTTAGACTTCACACCTGCAATGAACAACATCTTTTATTATCAACTACAGTTATCAGCGCGATATAACAATAATTCTATCTTGCATGTCTATACTTACTTTGTTTTACAGTTCTAAACGGAAGGTCCAAAGGTTCTTCATCATCTCTTTGAAGACAATTACCCTTTACCCATATGACGTTGTCGTTCTAGATTTGACCTACTGAACTTTGATCGAAGAAGCGACGCCGAGTTGCGCTCGCACAGAAGTATGACCCCCCGCTGGCCTTATAATTCTTTACCACATAAAACTGTAAAACGTCCTAAGGGGTTATCCTCCTCAATTTTCCCCCTTTTTCCCATTATTCATTCAGATGGTCACACTCGGTTATTACCTCCCACATATTCCCGTTCAATTGAACGGGACATGCCCCAATTGCATTCATAATCCTCTTCGCCAAATTAGTGAGGGGAAGGCTCAACCCATACTCTAACTGAGATAGGTAACACAAGAAACCCTCCGAGAGATCACTTTGGACATCCCCATAGAAATATCCTAACGAGATCGATTCATCTATACCCCTATCTCATTTTTCCACTTCCAAATCAACCAACAGGTAAAAATATTCTTCTCCCACCGCTACTGTACTCCCTACCGGCAAACTCTATACAATTGCCCTCCTATAGCCTCCTTGGCTTTACAAAACTCTCTGAAGGCATCAGAACTAGGAGGATATGATATCAACTGGCCAGGAAAACTTGGGAATTATTCCAATCCTACTTCCACCTCACTCTCAGAATCATTCATCCGACCAAAGGTCGATACCTCATTAATACACAAACTACCCATCACAACAACGATTTCTACAAGCAAGTTTTCAACTCTTCACAAATGCATCTCACGCTCGACCAACATACAGGTTAAGGTATATATCATTCTTTCATATATATATATAGAGAGAGAGATCGTTTAAATATAACATATATCTTTAACATATATATATTAACATATATTGCATACATCTCTACTAACCTTCAGTATCTGAATGTGAATCGGCAGTTGCGTCAAGCATTTCCCTCACGACGCTGCTGTATAGCCACCTATGAGACTCAGTATCTTTTGCCCTCTTCAACCGTTACTCCCCTTCGGATAACTCCTTATCAAGTTCCTTGATTTTTGTCTCTCTCTCTGTGTGCTCTCCATATTTTTAGAAGTTGAAAAACGCTTGATTGGAGATAAAGAAATACTATTTATCTTTTCTGTCTTATGCGGCTGGCATTTATTACGCCACGCATGAACCGTCCTTGATTCTAGAACCGAGGCATCCTTTCCACTCTCCATATCAGACGCCTTGTACCTTTTTAATAAAACTACATTTCCATCATTGCAACTCTCCTCATTTTTTAACATATTTTTACCCCCTAATTCCATATCTTTTCCTGACTTTCCCACAGTTATGATGACTCACTCTGTAAGATGTCAGGTTCCTGCTTCCTTACATACAAAACAAAATGAGAAGTTTCTGCATTTTCATATTTTTGTTCTCTGTCCTTGCTTATCATACTTATAGTGATTGACGTCATTTACTAAACTGTGCAAATTTTCAAAATTATTCAAATTATTTGCTAAAACAGTCTCAAAACAGATTCGCACCTATAGAGGATCTGATTGACTTATATATTTTTTGTTACATTCAGAACAATTATATTATTCATGACCAACGCTTTATGCAGCAGCTATCGCAGCCTTAGAAACTGAATGATATCATCCCATGACATAATTTGTCGGTCCTCAGTTCTTCGAATTCGATCTCAACATCAGCAATCAAACCCACAAACCTCTCTCATTCTATCGCATCCCTAACCAATTCACGAAAGCACACCTCATAAAAATAGCAAACATACTCAAGTTCTCTACTCCTTACATCTAAACCTTCGAGCTGACATTCCCTCACCTATAGCACAACATCGTAACTAAACGAACCAAACATCCTCTCCCGCACTTTAAAATTTTTTATAGCCAATCGTCCGTCTGCGGCATGATGAATCCTGTGAGATCGAGTCCGTACCATCCTAATCCATCCCTTATTTTTTACAGATCATCCTACCCGTATTTATACGTTTCACACATACTATCCCGCCAAAAACGTAATTTTTTACCTTATATCTCGTAACAGAAAACCCAAAATTTTGGAATAAATTATTCAAACTTATCCCCTCATCGGTGCATACATTAATTACCATACTCAACCTTACACTACCCCGAGTTGTACCTCTATCGACCTATAGCAGCTCGAAGTTCCACGATTGCATATTCCATAAAATTTCTTCTCCCTCACCTATTAAAAACATTATAATATCATTTTTACATCACGACGTCATTATTCGCACATCTTTATCTTAGTTCGAGCGTCACTACAACATTGTATCATTACTTATAACCTATTATCCATCCCAGTACCCAACACAATTCAATTCGATTCTAAAAAAAAATTATACAGTTTATTGAATAACAACTTTTATTCATGTCGAAAGCATTACATACGATTTACAGATAACAAGTTTTTAATACATCGACCCCAGGAATAAAACAGAATGTTAGCTGTCCAGCACCAAACACCGGGTACTTTATAGATAACAAGTTTTCCCTGTTTATTGAAAGTCACAGGTCATTTAGGCATGCCGAGGCATCATGTCTTCCAGTTCATCTTGCTTCAATGATCTTTCATCCAGATGCAAAGCCAACATTGGAACCAACATAGAGCTTCCCTCGCATGAGTTTGGTTGAAGTCTTATCTAACTTCAAACGGAAACTATGGAAGTAGTAGACTCAGTGCGGGAAATAAATTCTCAAGCTAAGAATTTTTTGATCACCACAACGTGATGGAAATGTAGAAGTAGACTCCCACTGGTTGTCTCCTTCCCCCACTACCATCACCTCCTCCTCTAAAACTGCCACCTCTGAAGAGTTGGTACAGATGAAGAGGGTCAAATCTTAGAATCCATAGTGACACAAGAAATAAGCATATCTGCCCAGCAGATACACCTATCCCTGCATATAAAGCCCTAACCCTGTCTTCCGCAGGAGTGTGGAGATAGGCCCACCGATCCTTGTTTGTCAAGACGATAAAATGAAACCTCCACTTATAGTAGAAATCTTCCTCAGCTTTTGCCACTTCCTCTTCCGACAAGCCTTAGTACGTCGAAGGAATAAGAGTGGGTATCGACATTTCCAAGGAATGATCACAAAAGTATTTTAACTTCAACCTCTGCATTTTAGACGCAATCCTCTCTTCAAGAACCATCTTCTGAGTTTTTACCATCTCAGAAAATGTTATGCAACCAGGAACTGTTTCAAAGATTTGCTGCAGGTGCTATTTATATAACCCTAAATTTATTGTGCATGTACGCTTTCCCAAACGTCAGCATTCATTACAGATACGGCTATTCAAATATAACCGTCATATACATCTGTATCAGCATCACTATCTAATACCCATCACTTCCCAATATCACGTAACTTCCACCAAGTCAAACGCTATCATTACTTCATTTCGAATTTCAACTTTTTAACACATTCTTTCACAACCAAAACCACACGTGACTTTTGTTGCGAGGGGGCGATTGTAAGGACTTATCCATTGATCTTGTTCAAAATCGATCTCACCCAGCTCGAATTACCTCCATCTCAGGTTCACGTATTTTTAGCACTCCAGTCAACATTTCAACCAGTCCCACGATCTACTCAAGAATGTAGATCGAGCTAAACCCGGAAAACATTATCCAGCCAAAGACACTTGTTTCCCACGAACTCGTCAGTTATTTAGTCAACTACCACTAACCATATTATTTGGAAAATGTGCTCCAGCACGATGAAGAGCAGTGGGGAAATCCTATATAAAGGAAAAGTTGTAGAAGAGACAGGGACGAGAAAAATCACACAAACTTCTTATTTACGAGATCAAAAACATTTCTTTATTCAAAGATCACTTGTAATAAAAATATCCGCCTCAAGCAATAAAGATACTTTCACAAAAATCCTCCCTACGAGGTCATAGTTTTTTTACCTGTTCAGAGATTTTCAAAGCTAAAAACACATATTTTCATTTCTTACTTTCTATTAGAGTATTGTTACAGGTTCATTGGTGTGATAGCTAATTCCTAATCATTTTGAGCTTACAAAATTTTGCCATTACAAGGGTTATTTAGCTTTTAGACCCGAAATAATGACCACGAATTAGGCTAACCCCCTATGATTGTCATTTTTAGCTTTTAGACCCTAAAATACCTGGGAGATGTTAGCTTTTGTTAAAATACCAAAATTACCCTTTTTATTAATTTTTAAGTTTTAATTAGAATACATCGTGTTAATTACTTATCTTGTTGGAATATCCACGTGAACACTAAGAAAATCCATATGGGCGATCCCGGAAACTTCATTTCCTTCTTCGCCATTGAAGCTCAGAAACTAATGTAATATCTAAATTACAAAACAAAACAGAAATCAAAACTAAATTAAAGCAAAAATTTATTAACAACATCATCATCAACATTCAATAACAACCAGCATCATCACAAAAAACCCCAACAAAAACACCCCCAAAAAATTCAACATACCCTTAAACTTATGCTTTTAAAACTTCAAGCCCTCAAAAACTAGGTCTTCATCTTCCGAAAGTCATCATCATCACCTTCCAAAATCCTCATCATCAACAACAACCGACATCATCACAAAAAAACCCAAAAAAGAAACCCCAAAAAAATTCTAACAAACCCAAAAACTTATGCCCTCCAAATTTTAAACCCTCAAAAACTTGGCTTGCATCTTCCAAATATCATCATGTATCACCTTCCAAAATCATCATCATCATCTCCGAACCTCGGTGAAACCATCGAGCCTCGCTTTTAGAATCGAATTGTGGATTCAATTTTGAAAGGGTTTGGAGGGAAAATAGAATTGTGGACTCGATTTTGAAAGGGTTTGGAGTTAAAATAGAATTGTGGACTCGATTTTAGAATGATCAGTGAAACCATCGAACCTCACTTATTTGCCTTCGTCACTCTCTTTGATGATGATGGCAATCACTTCTTCATCTTTCTTCTCTATGTATGTGTTTAAGGTGATGATGATGATGATGATAGAATTACAACGTGGCATTAGAATATAATCATATGTGGCAAAGCTAGGGGTATTTTTGATACTTCATATTATTTGTATCTCGGAGAGAGACATCTGTGGTGTTTTAAGGTCCAAAAGTTAAAAATGGTAATCATAGGAGGTTAGCCCAATTCGAGGTCATTATTTCAGGTCTAAAAGCTAATTTTCCCTAATATTTAAGATATTTTTTTAAAGAAACAGACCCTTAGGTTTTTGAGAAAACAGTTTAAATCCTAAAATCAGTTTATTTTAAGCTTAGGTAAATGGGACATGAGGCAAAGCTTTAGCACTAATGTTCCTTAACTTCTCTTACAAGTTGCAACTAGGGATGATCTCTAACTAAATATGATCTTAAGCTTAAAATTGGAGGTAAATATATAAGATCAAGCTAATAAAGGAACATATTAGTACTTTTTTATTTGGATTGAAGGAATTCACCAAAAGTATTATATGATGGGGAATAACACCCAAGTAGCCCATTGTTTATGAGTAACCCTAGATTCCTTCTCCTTTAGGTGTGGTTGCTTCTTAGCTGCTTAAGTTTAGAGTGCTTGACCCAAATTTTAGTCTGTGTTGAAACAAAAAATATTTAGTTAAGTGGGTATGCACACATTTAAAATTTTAATTCATGTCTTAGATATTTGCATTGACTTCATGAACATTTTCTCTTTGATTTTTAAATTGGGTGCTCTATTATTTTTTTCCGAAGAAGTTATGCATTGGTTTAGCTCACCATGCATCCCGAATCAACACAGAAATAACATTGCCTCGAAAAGAAATTTAAAACATGTCTAGTATTGACTTGAAACAATTCAACTACCCCTATCATCTTGTATCTTGTGCATTGCCGTCCTTTCAAAGTCATCAGAATACTTTACCAAATAAACCCTACTACGGAGACTTTAATTCCACAATGAAGAACATTGACACATCAACGAAGGACTACGGATCATACATGAATCATGAATGACATTGTAGTCAAACTTTACCATGGTAGAAATGTCATTACCTTACTAATGGTAAGTACTTGAATCATTAATAAATTTACGCAAAGGGAGATGTCCAGTAGCTCTGGCACACAACAGACATTAGACACATTGATCAATATACGCAAAAAAAACGTTATTCCGACCTACTTCACCTTAATTTTCTGTAGACAGACGAAATGATAATGAATTATCAATAGAAGTTTGGGTTGTCTCCAAATTTGTTTGTCCTCGAAGAATCAGGGAAGAGTGCATTGTAGCCCTTCGCCTCATAGCATTTATACGTTCTTGCAATGGTTGGTGAGCTACCATATCTGATAATGAAAGACAATCTTTTTCAATATATATCCATAATTAGCTTTCCAATTTCAATCAACTCATGATCAACTCCTATATATGTTTAATTTTTCCATTTTATATGTGCCTCTTAGACATTTGCATTGACTTCATATACTATGGTCTTAAATTTGGGAAATTGTTATTAATCAGACTTAAGGAAGATTCTTCATTTGTTTTAGCACGTCGATTACCCCAAAATCAACGTAGTAAAAAATAATTTAGTATTGACCTACAAAAATCTAAGTCGGCCTACCATCTTTTAATTCTGAACATCTTTTTCAGATCTGCAGCCAGGTCATTATTCATCCACGTTTTATCTCACATTCCCACGAGTCGCTGCAATACACTTAAAACCACTTATTACGATTAAAATAAGAATTGTTGGATAATATCCTATTCTATCAGTTCATCAAAGTATTGACATGAGAGAATAGTAGAATATTATTAATGATTGAATCCTCTATATTCACAGAGGTTTGGTTACAAGGACTTAACCCTTCTAAGTTATATACAATAACTCAAACTTCCCCATAAACACTAATGGTCTATAGGCTTATTAAGAGTCCAGTAGGACACCCTAACACAGTTGGGTTTCCACCTTTGGCCAAACCCAACTCCTAACACTCTTCCTTGGGGTATTCCATACCAGGATGACTTGCCTCATCAAAACCTCTGCCTTGGAAAACCTCCTTGGGCAAAAATTTGTGCAAGAAAATAGTACAATCCTAAGCTCCGTATGGGTTGTGGACACTTATAGGTTTCCTCGTCAAAACCTCTAATTAGTAAAACCTCTTAGGATATAAATTACACTATCAAAAAAATGAGTACAACACACATGTATCCATGTCAGGTTGGTACTACTCCCCCTGACATCGATCTCCCCCGTGATCTATCTCCCTGAGATGTATTTCCCCGAGATATTGATAAATAACACTTCTGCATGCTGATTCCGTGTACTAGCTGCTTGAACGCAAGTAGTGCAAGAGTCTTCACGAATAGGTTTGCAAAGTTATCTTCTGAAATGTCTTCAATAATGTCAATCTCATTTACATATTATAATTCATAAGTATGGAATAACTTCTGTGAAATGTGCTTCGTTTTGTCGCCATTGATAAAATTACCATTAACTTGAATGATACAAGTTGAGTTGTCTTCATTCATAGTTGACGCTTTATCTTGGATAAAACATGCCACAACTTCAGTTGATGTGAGGTATCTTGGAGTGCAACTATCATTCTTTGCCTGCTTCATGAAGTGCAAAAATCTCTTCGTGGTTTAAAGATGTAATTATGGCGGTCTGTTACATCGATCTCCAAGAGTTTATTGTATCCCCGTACATAAGTACATAATCCATTTTAGAATGGCCTCTATGTGGGTCTGACAAGTATTATATATCAGCGTACCCTATAATTTAACATTTACCATTACAAGTAAAATAGACCCCAGTCTTTCATACCGATCAGATACCTCAGAATATGCTTGATCTCATTTCAGTGCCTTTGGGTAGAAATGGAACTATGGCAAGCCAAACAATTTACTGTAAATAAGTTATCAGGCCTGGTATACCTATCTAACTATAGTATAGCACCTCGTAGCTATGGTGCCACGGCCCTATGAGCTTCACCATCCATTAGGATGGTGGAAGATATCGTTATCCACATCCAAATTATGGATATACAATAAATGACATAGCACCGTGTACTACATCCATACCAAAGTGTTAGATAGCTCTTCCGATATATATTGTTTGGTATACTAGTATGCCACTACCAAGATGTTTGATCTACAAATTGAGACAATACTTATTTTCTCAAGGTTTTTTATTTCAAATTCCTTCCTAAGATATTCGGTGGCTCTCGCGATCTCCCATGGAGTTCTAGTAATATCCAAATCATTTTGTACACTATTATGATGGCTTAAGCTAATATATGTGTTGTAAATAATAACGCATAGCATGGCAGATAAATATATTTGTAAAGCCCACAACCTTCAAATACTCAATCAACTTACTATGTCTCATGGGCCCCAATTACTTCAAATTTAATAATAACTTTTCCTATTTTATTATGTATGCACCTTATATGTCGTGCTTAATTGCTTCCAAAAGCTTATACCCCCCAAGTGGCTTCATGTAGATATCTGTATCTAGTTTCCCATATAGATATGTGGTATTTATATAAGACGCATGTCTAGCTTATCCTCGACAACTTGATAGACTAATCAGTACCAAAACTTTATATCATCCATAACCAGGTAATAATTCACATTACAATTGATGTCAGATCTCTTAAAGAATTCTTGAGCAACTAATCTTGCCTTGACCTAATTATCTTTTCGAGTCAATCATATTTTCGTACCATTCCCATTTATAACTAACAGGCTCTATGGTATCACTTCATACTATGCTAGCAAGTTGAGCTCCGCTTGGATTCTAGACACCCACTTTGGCCAATATATAACAACACATAGTCGTTTATAATAAGTAGTTTTGAATCTTCAACCTTGATGGCGAGCACAGCAGTGAATATGAGTACCTTGTCGACAAATGTCTAATTAAGGATCATACGTTATACAATTACTGACTTTTAATTGATCAATATCTTCTTATTATCATACGTATGTGCCACCCCAGGCTTGTCTCATAATACATCAACTCGTCGCATATCTACTATTGCCTTGTCGATTGGTCGTTCCATCATTGATGAACCGAGTACACCATTAGTCCTATTTGTCCCATATTTTGTAGCATTTTGGCTCAGAATACTTTCTTCCAATGGTGCTCCGTACTTAGTGTGACCCTCAAATTTATTTGCGGTACTAATTCTTCCAGAACGTTCAGCTGTGTAGGTATATTATTTGCATGTACATACACTTATAGTACTTCAATAATGCTTATGAATGTGTCTGACACTTTATTTACAACGTATTACAGATTTGTAATCCATTGAACCTTATTGTCAATTAACTTATGTATAGGGATCTAGATCAGACAACGATGGTGTTTTATAACTAATCTTGGAAGCATCCTCAGCATTGACTATCATATCTCCCTCCAATACTGGGAACATCGTCTCATCAAAATGATAATCTTCCCTACAGTATATATATACGTCGCCAGTAGGGCTTCAAATATCCAATGATAAATACAAATCATAACCTACATAATACCAGGCCAATGTTGAGGGTCTCATCTTTATTTATTGTGGTGGTGCGATTGGTACCTGTATGGAACATCCAAATGTTTATCAATGGGCAACACCGACTTCGAACCAATTAATAGTAACTTTTGGGAAAATTAATTGTATGACTTGCTATGGGACGAACCCTAATCAGTACTGCGGGAGCAAAAATATAAATTTCGTATACTAGCCAAAAACTGTTATCATAATAATAACGGCCTAACAATTATCCTAAATTACTTGATTAGGTTTTTCACCGGGTATGGTATAGGGTACTCACGATGCTCTATCATCTATCTCATTTAGCGGTAAAATATTCATCAAAAGCCAATGATTCCAACTCGCAAGCCCTCGTCAAGTCGCATCAAGCAACTTTAATTGGTAAATCTAGGAAATGGGCCTGCGATCAAATGATCTATGTGAAAAGTCGTGTAAAAATTATTTTCATAGATTTTAATAATAGGTAAACTTAAGACGTGTCTCCATGGATGAATAGGACCACTTGTGTTTCCATGGATGGATAGAAGGCCACTATGAAGATGAATAGGACCACATATGTCTCCATGGATGTGTTTAGAGCAAAGGATAAGGATCCCACTCTTCCATGGTCATACTAGAATTAAATAATAGATATTCCTTAAAAGTAATCATTACACATACATTTTTTTGATCTTCTCTCCTTTTAAAGAAAGTTGAAATATAATCCCGATAATCCTCCTCAATATCCTAGCCCAGAGGAATGTATTGAAAACTATTCCAATAGCTTGTTCTAACCTTAAGACATTAAGAGAATGCACAAAACCTTGTCTGTCATTTTCTTCGATACTCATAACGTGATAAGCATTATCATGCATCTCCCTATGACAAAGTAAAATCAAGCTGGATTTACTAGTATATAAAGTGGACTAGATACCCCATATCGTACTATTAGAAAGTTATAGCGTGATGCACTCAGTATGCCCTATCAAGTTGGTCATGCTAATGATATTCATGACATCCCTGATCCACAAGGTTAGAGACAAGAAATATGTTCACATCTCAAAAGGATCATGTAGAAGCCAGACTTCATTCGGAGGGGAAGTCGGCTCTTACACCACGGGGTTTTATCTTTAAAAAAAGAAATTTAAGTATATAACATTGAATGCAGGAAACCAATAGACAATATACTTGCGTAGAGACCCGAATGTGGCGCTCTACGACCTCTGATGAGGATTTTTAAGAAAGTTTATATTACTGATGAGTAATTGAAGGTTCGAGTACTGGATTTTACATAGTGATCGAAGGTAAACTGTAAGAGCGCAGAGGGGAGAACATCCAACCCCACCTTGGCTCCCCATCTCTCTTATTTATAGAATCATAGGAAGCTGAGTCATCAAGTATGGGTCAGATTACATGAGTACTTATCCGGATATCCCGGTAGAGGTATGGGCGTCGGACATGTCTATACTGCCACTGTGGCAGTAGTTTCGTTTGTCTCTGTACTTTGATACAGTAGCAGTGGTTGGACCTATCACTGTAGCTGTACGGACCAATAACTGTGATGTCTTGTCTAGTGAGCTGGCTGCCTGTCATGTCATATTTTGAGCATGTACGGATATGGTTGAAGTGTTTCTGCTGTGATGTGGAGTTCATCCTTGAGGCTTCGATATGTTCGAGTAGGATAGGCTTTGAGTAGACTTTGAGTGTGTGACTAGGATAGAAGGCTGGGAGTAGGCTTCGAGTAGAAGGTTACGAGTAGGCTTCGAGTAGAAGGCTGCAAGTAGGTTTTTGAGTATGACTGGGGTAGAAGGCTGCGAGTAGGCTTTGAGTAGAAGGCTGTAAGTAGGCTACTATATTTGCCCCCTCTCAGCGAAGGACTCAAAAATGGGTTGGGAGACCTCTGCTGAGAAAACTGTCAGGCGTTGGAAGTTGAACGGTTTGACTGTTGGTTTCTATGTAGGTAATAAAGAGGGTAATAAAGATATGTTGGTGGGGGGTTCTTCAGATGATGGGTCCGTTTAACGGCCACTGTTTGCTTTTGTTGGAATCATTTATGAAAGGGATGGTGGAGCTGGAGGATTATGCTGCTGAGGCTAGGAGTGAGGAGAAGCGTCCCGATGATAAATAGGTTCTTCTTGCTGGTTTGTTGATTGTTTAGATGGGTATAGAAGGGTATTTGTATTTTTAGTTTGAATTGGTGAAGTGAAAAGTGTGATCTGTCAAAGTTAAAGTCTGAACTGTCAAAATAGAAGTCTGAACTGTCAAAGTAAAAAGCTGATCTATTGAAGAAGAAGTCTGATCTGTCAAAGTAGAAGGTTGATCTGTTGAAGTAGAAGTCGGATCTCTAGAAGTAAAAGTCTAATTTGTTGAAGTAGAAGGCTGATCTATTGAAGTAAAAGTCTAATATGTCAAAGTACAAGGCTGATCTATTGAAGTAGAAGTTTGATCTGTTAAAATAGGAGACTGATTTAACAAAGTAGAAGGCTGATCTGTCAAAGTAGAAGGCTGATCTGCTGAAGTAGAAGTCTGATTTATCGAAGTAGAAGGCTGATCGGTTGAAGTAGAAGTCTAATCTGATGATGTAGATGGCTGATCTATCAAAGTAGAAGGCTGATCGGCTGAAGTAAAAGTCGGATCTGTTGAAATTGAAGTCTGATATGTCAAAGTAAAAGTCTGATTTATCGAAATAGAAGGTTGATCTGTTAAAGTAGGAGTCTGATCTCTTGAAGTAGAAGTCTGATCTGAATAAGTAGAAGGCTGATCTGTTGAAGAAGGAATTTGATTTATTAAAGTAGAAGTCTGATCTATCGAAGTAGAACGCTGATTGGTTGAAGTAGAAGTCGGATCTGTTGAAGTCGAAGTATGATCTATCGATGTAAAAGTTTGAACTTGGTGAAGTGAAAGGTATGAACGGTCGAAGGTAGAAGTCTGAACTGTCAAAGGTAGAAGTCTGAACTTGGAAAAGTGAGAAGTCTGAACTATCGAAGGTAGAAGTCTGATTTGTCGAAGGTAGAAGTCTAATCTGTGGAAGGTAAAGGTCTAAACTTGGTAAAGTAAGAAGTCTGAACTGTCGAAGATAGAAGTTTGAACTTGGTAAAGTGAGAAGTCTGAACTATTGAAGGTAGAAGTCTGATCTATCGAAGGTGGAAGTCTAAACTAGGTAAAGTGAGAACTCTGAACTTTGTGAAGTAAAAAGTGTGATCCGTCAAAGCTGTCAAAGTATGAGCAGTCGAAGTAGAAGGTCGAACTTTGTGAAGTGAAAATATGATCTATCGAAGCTGTCGAAGTCTGAGCTTTGTAAGTAGAAGTCTAAACTTTGTGAAGTGGAAAGTATGATCTGTCGAAGCTGCCAAAGTTTCAGCTTTGTAAGTTGAATCTGAACTTTGTGAAGTGAAAAGTGTGATCTGTCGAAGCTGTCGAAGTCTAAGCTTTGTAAGTAGAAGTCTGAACTTTGTGAAGTGAAAAGTGTGTTTTGTCGAAGCTGTCGAACTCTGAGCTTTGTAAGTAGAAGTCTAAACTTTGTAAAGTAAAAAATGTATTCTGTCAAAGCTGTCGAAGTCTAAGCTTTGTAAGTAGAAGTCTGAACTTTGTGAACTGAAAAGTGTGATCTGCCAAAGCTGTCAAAGTCTGAGCTTTGTAAGTTGAAGTCTGAACTTTGTGAAGTGAAAAATGTGATCTGTCAAAGCTGTCAAAGTCTAAGCTTTGTAAGTTGAATTCTGAACTTTGTGAGAGAAAAGCATTTTCTGTCGAGGCTGTCGATGTATGAGATGTCGAAGTAGAAGGTTGAACTTTGTGAAGTGAAATGTGTGATCTGTCGAAGCTGTCGAAATTTGAGCTTTGTAAGTAGAATTCTGAACTTTGTATAATGAAATGTGTGCTCTATCGATGCTGTCGATGTATGAGTTGTCGAAGTAGAAGGTTGAACTTTGTGAAGTGAAAAGTGTGATTTGTCAAAGCTGCCAAAATCTGAGCTTTGTAAGTAGAAGTCTGAACTTTATGAAGTAAAAAGTGTGTTCTGTCGAAGCTGTCGATGTTTGAGCTGTCGAAGTAGATGGTTGAACTTTGAGAAGTAAAAAGTATGATCTGTCAAAGCTGCCAAACTCTGAGCTTTGTAAGTAGAAGTCTGAACTTTGCGAAGTAAAAAGGATGATCTAATGTTGGGATTTGACTGGACGGCTTTTACTGAGCATTAGTAGGTTCGAGTGGTTGTGAATTGCTGTGCTGAAACTGATCTTGGAACTTGTACTCTTGAAATTGATATGTATTGACTTGTTTGAGTCAGATACTTAATATATGCTCTAAACAAAATTGGATTTGAATTAATTTGTGGTGAAATTTCTTCTCTGATATATGATGTGGTGGAACTTCTTGTATATGGTGGGATTGTTAATGTTCCTGTATGATGCATCTGCATGGGATGTATCTGTCGAATGATTATAGAGTGGTCGAACCTTAAAGAGTTTCGTGATGGTTATGATGCCCTTTTGAAATTAAGGGATTTGCTGGATATCGAAGGCATAAGCCACAGCGATGTAAGACGTTTGAAAATTTACAAGGTCACCCCCGAATATCAGTCGGGCCGAGGGGACGAGATACCCAGAGGAAATCTGGAAATTCATTAGACATTGAAGGCCTAAGCCACAGCGAAGCAAGAGGTGCTCGCCTCCAACGCATTTTAGAGGGTCTGGTCTTTCGATATTCGTACCCCTCGAGTTTGCTCGAATGTTGGAAACTTAAAAATTTCAAGGTCGCCCCCAAGTATCACTCTGGGCAAGGGTGGACATGATATCTGAGGAAAATCTAGAAATCAACTGGACTTCGACAGTTTTAGAGCCTGATCGAAGCATATCTGTTCGCCCCCAATGCATCCCGAGGGTCCGGTCAGTCGACAATCCTTGCCACTCGATTTTGCTCAAAATTGGATGCTTGAAAATTTCAAGGTCGCCCCCAAGTATCAGTCGGGTCGAAAGGTCGACATGATACTTAGAAGAAACCAGGAAATCGACTTGACATTGAAGGCCTTAGCCACAGCAAAGCATAACTGTTCGCCCCCAATGCATTCTCGAGGGTCCAGCCTTTCAACCATCCTTGCCCCTCGAGTTTGCTCGAAATTGGAAGCTTGAAAAATCTCAAGGTCGTCCCCAAGTATCAGTCAGGTCGAAAGTTGACATGATGCCTAAGTTAATCCAAGAAATTCAATAAAAATAGAAGATTAAGTATGTGTGGAAAACCAATTTATTTATTATTGCAGATTACATCAGCTGTACAAGGTTGAGGATTTGGCCTGTTATAGAAGACCAGCTACATTGTGCTATACTGGAGTTACCGGCACGGGTAAAACTGGAATGGAGAGTGGGTGCCATTGAAGAGAGTCTGTAGAAGTTTAAAACAAAGGGATGGGAAAGAAAAAGAGTGATTTGACGGGTGAGAAGCACAGACGGTGCCAAATGTAGGGGCCAGACTTCTTTGGGTGGGGAAGTTGGCTCTTACACCACGGGGTTTTATCTTCAAACAAAGAAATTCAAGTATATAACCATGAATGCAGGAAATCAATAGATAATATACTTGCGTAGAGGCCCAAATGTGGTGCTCTACGACCTCTGATGAGGATTTTTAAGAGATTTTATATTACTGATGAGTAATTGAAGGTTCGAGTACTGGGTTTTACATAGTGATCGAAAGTAAATTGTAAGAGCTCATAGGTGAGATCTTCCAACCCCACCTTTGCTCCCCATCTCTCCTATTATTAGAATCATAGGAAGCTGAGTCACCAAGTATGGGTCAGATTAGATGAGTACTTGTCCGGATATCCTGGCAGAGGTATGAGCACCGGATATGTCTCTACTGTCACTGTGGCAGTGGTTGGGTGTGTCTCTGTACTTTGATACTGTAGCAGTGGTTGGTCCTGTCACTGTAGTTGCACGGACCAATAACTGTGCTGTCTTATCCAGTAACTTGGCTGTCTGCCTTGTCGCATTTCGACCTTATACAGATATGGTCTAAGTGTTTCTGCTATGATGTGGACTTCATCCTCGAGGCTTCGATGCGCTCGAGTAGGGTAGGCTTCGAAGAAGCCTTCGAGTGTGTGACTGGGGCTGAAGGCTTTGAGTAGGCTTCGAGTAGAAGGTTGTGAGTAGGCTTCGAGTAGAAGGCTACGAATAGGTTTTGAGTATGATTGGGTAGAAGACTGCGAGGAGGCTTTGAGTAGGAGGCCGCGAGTAGGCTACTATATTTTCTCCCTCTCATCGAAGGTCTCGAAAGAAGGTGGAGAGTCCTTTGCTGAGGAAACTGTCTGGCATTGGAAGTGGAACAGTTTGACTATTGGTTTCTGTGTAGGTAATAAAGAGGGTAATAAAGAAATGCTGGTAGGGGGTTCTTCAGATGATGGGTCTGTTTCACAACCACTATTTGTTTTTGCTGGAATCATTTGCGAAAGAGATGGTAGAACAGGAGGATTATGCTGCTGAGGCTAGGAGTGAGGAGAAACGTCCTGATGATAAATAGGTTCTTCTTACTGGTTTGTTAACTGTTTAGAATGATATTGAAGGGTATTTGTATTTTTTGTTTGAATTGGAGAAGTAAAAAGTGTGATTTGTCGAAGTCAAAGTCTGAACTGTTTAAGTAGAAGTCTGAACTGTCAAAGTAGAGGGCTGATCTGTTGAAGTAAAAGTCTAATCTGTCGAAGTTGAAGGTTAATTTGTTAAAGTGGAAGTCTGTTAAAGTAAAAGTCTGATTTTTTGAATTAGAAGGTTGATCTATTGAAGTAGAAGCCAGATCTGTTGAAGTAGAACGTTGATCAGTTGAAGTAAAAGTTTGATTTGTTGAAGTACAAGTCTGATCTATCAAAGTAGAAGGCTCATTTGATAAAGTAGAAGTCTGATCTGTTGAAGTAGAAGGCTGATCGTTTAGAGTAGAAGTCTGATCTGATGAAGTAGATGGTTGATTTATCAAAGTTGAAGGCTGATCAGTTGAGGTAGAAGTCTGATCTGCTAAAGTTGAAGTCTGATCTGTCGAAGTAAAAGGCTAATTTGTTGAAAAAGGAGTCTGATCTGTTGAAATAAAAGTTTGATCTGTCAAAGCTGAAGGCTGATCTGTTGAAGTAGGAGTCTGATCTGTTAAAGTAGAAGTCTGATCTGTCGAAGTTGAAGGCAGATCGGTTGAAGAAGAAGTAAGATCTGTTGAAGTAAAAGATTAATCTATCGAAGTAGAAGTTTGAACTTGGTGAAGTGAAAAGTATAAACTGTCGAAGGTAGAAGTCTGATCTGTCGAAGGTAGAAATGTGAACTTGGTAAAGTGAGAAGTTTGAACTATCGAAGGTTGAAGTTTGAACTTGGTAAAGTAAGAAGTCTGAACTGTAGAAGGTAGAAGTCTAATTTGTCGAAGGTAGAAGTCTGATCTGTGGATGGTAAGAATCCAAAATTGGTAAAGTGAGAAGTCTGAACTTTGTGAAGAGAAAAGTGTGATTTGTCGAAGCTGTCGAAGTATGAGCTATCGAAGTAGAAGGTTGAACTTTGTGATGTGAAAAATGTAATCTGTTGAAGCTGTCGAAGTCTAAGCTTTGTAAGTAGAAGTCTGAACTTTTTGAAGTAAAAAGTGTGATCTACTGAAGCTGTCGAAGTCTGGGCTTTGTAACTTGAAGTCTGAACTTTGTGAAGTGAAAAGTATGAACTGTCGAAGCTGTCGAAGTCTGAGCTTTGTAAGTAGAAGTCTGATCATTGTGAAGTAAAAAGTGTGATCTGTCGAGGCTGTCGAAGTATGAGCCTTGTAAGTAGAAGTCTAAACTTTGTGAAGTGAAAAATATGATCTGTCGAAGCTGTCAAATTCTGAGCTTTTTAAGTTGAAGTCTGAACTTTGAGAAGTGAAATGTGTGTTCTGTCGAAGCTGTCGATGTATAAGCTGTCGACGTAGAAGGTTGAACTTTGTGAAGTGAAAAGTGTGATATGTCGAAGCTATCGAAGTCTGAGCTTTGTAAGAAGAAGTTTAAACTTTGTGATGCGAAAAGTGTGATATGTCGAAGCTATCGATGTATGAGCTGTGGAAGTTGATGGTTAAACTTTGTAAAGTGAAAAGTGTGATCTGTTGAAGCTGTTGAAGTCTGAGCTTTGTAAGTAGAAGTCAGATCTTTGTGAAGTGAAAAGTATGTTCTGTCGAAGCTGTCGATGTATCAGCTGTCGAAGTAGAAGGTTGAACTTTGAAAAGTGAAAAGTGTGATCTATCAAAATTGTCAAAGTCTGATCTTTGTAAGTAGAGGCCATAACTTTGTGAACTTAAAAGTATGATCTAATGCTGGGATTTGACCGGACGGCTTCGCGTGAGCATTAGAAGGCTCGAGTGGATGTGAGTTGCTGTGTTGAAACTGATCCTGGAACTTGTGAATTTTGAAATTAATTTGTATTGACTTGTTTGTGCTAGATACTTGATGTATGCTCTGAACGAAATTGGATTTGAATTTATTTGTGTTGAAATTGCTTCTCTGATATATGATGTTGTGGAACTTCTTGCATATGGCGGGATTGTAGATGTTCCTGTATGATAGCATCTGCATGGGCCATATTTTTGAATGATTGTAGAGTGGTCGAACCTTAAAAAGTTTCGAGGTGGTTGTGATGTTCTTTTGAAATCAAGGGATCTATTGGACAGCGAAGACATAAGCCACAGCGATGTAAGACGTTTGAAAAATTTTAAGGTCGCCCCCGAGTATCATTCGGGCTGAGGGTACGTGATACCCAGAGGAAACCAAGAAATTCACTAGACTTCGAAGCCTATGCCACATTGAAGTAGGACGTGTTCACCTCCAACGCATTCTTATGGGTCCGGTCCTTCGATTATTCGTGCCCCTCGAGTTTGCTCTAATGTTGGAAACTTGAAAATTTCAAGGTCGCCCCTAAGTATCAGTCGGGGTGAGGGTGGATATGATACCCGGAGAAAACTAAGAAATCGACTAGACTTTGACAGTTTCAGAGTCCGATCGAAGCATATCAGCTTGCCCCAAATGCATCCCCGAGGGTTCGGTCTGTCAACCATTCTTGCCCCTCGAGTTTGCTCGAAACTGGAATCTTGAAAATTTCAAGGTCGCCCTCAAGTATCAGTCGGGTCGAAGGGTTTACATGATACCTAAAAGAAACCATAAAATCGGCTAGACTTCGAAGGCCTTTGCCACAGCAAAACATAACTGTTCGTCCCTAATGAATTCTCGAGGGTCCGGTCTTTCAACCATCCTTGCCCCTCGAGTTTGCTCGAAATTGGAAGCTTGAAAAATCTCAAGGTATCCCCCAAGTATCAGTCAGGTCGAAGGTTGACATGATACTAAAGTTAAACCAAGAAATTCAACTAAAATAGGAGACGAAGGATGGGTGAAAAAACTATTTATTAATTATTGTGGATTACATCAGTTGTACAAGGTTAAGGATATGGCCTGTTATAGAAGACCAACTGCATTGTGTTCCACTGGAGTTGCCGGCAAGGGTAGAACTGGAATGGAGAGTGGGTGTCATTGAGGAGAGTCTGTAGAAGTTGAAAACAAAGGGATGGAGAAGAAAAAGAGTATTTGGAAGGGTAGGAAGCGCAGGCGGTGCCCAATATAAGGGCCTGACTTCTTTCGGTGAGAAGTCGGCTCTTACACCACGGGGTTTTATCTTCAACCATAGGAATTCAAGTAAATAACCTAGAATGTTGGAAATCAATAGGCAATATACTTGCGTAGAAGCCCGAATGTGGCGCTCTATGACCTCTGATGAGGATTTTTAAGTGAGTTTATATTACTGATGCGTAATTGAAGATTCGAGTACTGTGTTTTACATAGTGATCAAAGGTAAAATTAAAGAGCTTAGAGGGGAGATCTTCCAACCCCACCTTGGCTCCCCATTTCTCCTATTTATAGAATCATAGGAAGCTGAGTTACCAAGTATGGGTCAGATTACATGAGTACTTGTCAGGATATCCCGGCAGAGGTATGGGCGCTGGACATGTCTGTACTGTCACTGTGGCAGTGGTTGGGCCTGCCACTATAGCTCCACAGAGCAATAGCTGTGTTGTCTTATCTAGTGAGCTTCCTGTCTGTCTTGTCACATTTTATCCATGTACGGATATGGTCAAAGTCTTTCTGCTGTGATATGGAGTTCATCCTCGAGGCTTCGATACGTTCGAGTAGGATAGGCTTCAAAGTAGCCTTCGAGTGTGTGACTGGGGTAGAAGGTTGTGAGTCGGCTTCGAGTAGAAGGCTGCGATTAGACTTCGAGTTGAAGGCTGCGAGTAAGTATGACTGGGGTAGAAGGCTGCGAGTAGGCTTCGAGTAGATGGTCGCGAGTAGGCTACTACAGATCGAGTGCGTAGCTGTAATGTCTTTTAGACATTTATCGCCTTACATCTGATTATCGGTCATGCTTAATTAGTAGACAGATGCATAGGCGGGTTGTATATAGTAGATCAGCTATCATAAATGGAATTTAACTACTTCTAAGGTATTAAATTTGCAAACAATACTAAAAAAAATCAAAGAACAATCTCATAGATGGGATACCGAACCAGTGCATGTCACGAGTATTCTATTAAACTAGCCATTGAAGAGTTTCTAACTCAGTTAATTATAGGAAAATAAAGCAAAACTACTATTATATAATAAGTAAAGTTACTACTTGGCAATGCTCCCTAGGTGACATCATTCATCTACTGAGAATTTATTACTGTTAATTTTTTGAACATGATCCAAAGCTACATTGGTATCATGGGTAAAATCTATGGTCTTAGACTCTGCCGTGGTGAGGTCTGTGCCAGCTATTATCACATGATAAGTCTGGGAATGGGAGTTCATTTCAAGATTCTAATACCTGCCTATCTCATATCGAGTTATGAGTTTCTCCTATACCATTTTGGTCAATTGTTGAACGTCTTGTTCCACTTATTTCAGGTTATTGATGGCTAGAATTTTAATCCTATCGTTACTACCACCTCTGATTTATTCATGGTTACGACCCTGTCCATAACTTTACCTGTCACTAAACTCAGCATTGTGCGACTCTGTCGCATGCGTATTCTTTGTAGGCATAAGCTTGAGGTTCCTAATCAGTAGCTCATTATTTGGTCAGAAAATGAGGTAAACTTGGATTAGGTCTGTGTACACAGTGAACTATCAAATATTACCTTGGAAGCGCAGTATTCGAAGCATAGAAAATATAATATAATATTCCCAATATTTCAATTTACCTCAGCTATTTCTCCATGTGAGATTATAGTGGAGTTGCACTGCCGAATAAAAATTTGGCCATAGTCATATAATAGTATAGGGTAATCTATTATCAGGTCTTCTAGAATATGGAGGTGATGGTGTAAATAAAGCTCTTACTTTGATATGCAGAAACTCATTATTCTCAACAATAGTCTTTTCCTGATTCTGCAATAGCTGGTGGATTTCAGTATATAAAGGTCAAGTTTATTGGTACCGAAAATTGAAATTGCAGTATGGGAGGTACTCAATGTTCTGAGTATCACCAACAACTATTATGCATGTTGATCAATATCAGTAGTAGTACTTGATAAACATTTAGTACATAAAGGCAATTCATAGTATGCAAGTCAATGATTCCCAATTATTACTTGTAGGTGAATCTTGTTCACATCTTATTACTCATGAAATCCTATTTAAGTACATGATTTCCAATTATTACTTGTTGCTCATGGTATATAGCGTAATGAATTACATGATTCTTAATCATTAATGACAAGTGAACCCTGTTAATAGCTTTATACTCATGAGTTCCTAGTAAGCGTCAAATCCTAACTTTACCCCATAAAGTGGTGATCTTAACCTTAAAGTACATTTTAATAGGGTCTTAGCCAAGATAGCTATTAAAACCCACTAGATGTTGTGATCCTTATTCTAACAACTAAGGTGTTTTGATCCCTAAAGTTCTATAAGGTTTTTATATTCTAGCCAAATGACCATATTTACTACAAATATGATGGGTATTAGATGTCTAGCCGATAAGTGATCCTACACCAAAGTCTATTGGGTTCATAAGATAAGTAGATTACTCATATCTTTAAACTCACATTATAGGGTATTATAGGTTTCTATTAGTGCTTATATACCTTAAATGTTATCATGTAACATCTAATTATACTTAGATACGTAAAATTGGTTCCTCAGACAGCAAGTTCTTAAAAAATATGACTAAGTCAATTCCTTATTGATCTTTAATTATTGTCCTCAATATTTAACCATGATTTAGATATTACTCCCAATTGAATTCTAAATTTGTCTTTATTTCATATTATCTCTTATCCCTGATCATGATAATTAGTATCCTAGGGGAATAACATTAATATACTATTAGCTATCGTATGATACTTAAATATGTATTAATCAATTATTTTTATATCACATATAGGTTAGTCAATTTTCTTATACAATGCACCCGTTCCCAAAAAATATTAAAAAATATTTTTCATAAAAAAAATTAACTTAAGTCCCCAAAGTGGTACGTCAAGTTAATATAAATTTTTCAATTAAAAAAATTGACCAAATAATGAGCTTTAGAAAGCCAATTTAATGTCTGAACCGATCTAGTTTTGTCTGGGCTAAGGCCTAGATCGGGTTTACCGGTATGGATCGGTTTGATTTGGTCAAACCATTTACCACGTGTCACTGCATAGTGCTGCCACATGTCACCACTTGTGGTGACATGTATCACTGCTACAGTGGTGTCAAGTGTCACTACCCTGTGGTGGCACGTGTCCCATAAATAGTATACCACGTGTCCATGGTGAACCGCACCTATCACGTTAGCTGCCACATCAGCATGGGTGGACCCTAGTTACCACCTGTCCATAACACATGTCATGCCACAACAACATGAGTGGACCCCACTACCATGTCAGCATGCCACGTATCCATGACACGTATTATGCCACGTTAGCATGAGTGGACCTCACTGCCACGTTAGCATGATTGGTCTCACTGCCATGTATCATACAACGTTAACAGTGTGGGATTCACTTCAACATGTCCTTCACACATGTTATTATGGGCCCAGTTGTCCCTGTCATGGCAGAAATCAGATCTGGTCTAATTTTTGGATCAGGTCTGATCTAGGTCCAATTTCCAAAAATAGATCTGGATTTGATGACGACAGTATAATTTAATACATATTTTTAATAAAATAATAATAATAATAATAAACCCTAGCTGACGCAAGAATGACCTAATATGCCGATTAAAATTGTTATTTTTGGTCGTGAACTACCCAGTTTCCACACTAATTTCCCATCCACAGGGACATCTCTCGAAGACATACAATATATGGATGTGATCATTGTGGAATAAGCTACATAACAAGATTGAGAGTACGTTAATCCAATAACCACAGTGATCACTATTTTAGTTTGAAAACATCCCTTTCACAAGGGTTAAAAACCACTAAAATAGCCCTAATAAATCTAAATAAAATAAATATTAAGCTTTATATATAGATCTATATATCCTATATCATTGATCAAGCAATTAATACATAAGAAATCAAAATTGGGAAAAATTACCCCTCTGTAACGCTAAAAAATCTAGAAAACGCTGATTTTGATAGCCCTTTTTATCCATTCCGATCCACTATCTCTTCGCAGTGGTGATAACATATTGAATAATATCCTATTCTATCAGTTAATCAAAGTACTGGCATGAGAGAAATATAGCATATTATTGATGATTGAATTTTCGGTATTTATAGAGGTTAGATTACAAGAACTTAACCCTTCTAGGTTTTATACATTAACTCAAACTCTCCCCATAAACCCTCATAATCTATGAGCTTGTTAGGAGTCCAATAGGACATCCCAACCCAGTTGGGTTCTCAACTTGGGCCGGACCAAATTCCTAATAAGGATAAAGGGTAGCTTGTTTTGGCCAATTTTGGGGGAATGCTTTAAAAATGCTTAACTGGGAATGCTCCACGGAAAAAAATTTGCTATAATATTGCCTTGCTAGTGGCGAGTACCTTTAATATTAAACAATTTACGCATATGGAGATGTCCTACAACTCTACGTAAAGTACCTTCTTGAGACATTAATCAATATACACAAAAAGTGTCATCCTTCCAACTCTACTTTGCCTTTTTTGTTGTCGACAGAGGAAACAATAATTAACTCTCCGTAGAAATTAGGATGTGTCCAAATTTGTCTCACCGCGAACAATCAAGGAAAAACTACAAAGTTCTTCCCTTTACCTCGTGATATTCATGGTTTTCTTGCAACAATCTGTAAGCTACCAATACCAAATTTGATTACGAAACTCAACCTGTTTGAAATCCCATATTAATTTTTTACAAGTGTCTAGATGATTTATAGTAGCTATGCATGATCAGTTCTTCCGTGAGCATAGCAAAAATACTAAATTAATGTACTTCATGACATCTTTCCTTGAAAGAGTACTATATAGTTCTTAATAACCATAATCAAACCCAATTGTAGTAACATCAATTAAACGAACAAAAACCATCTGGAATCTACATGAGAAATTTACAAACCAATTTTGGTTGAGATGAAGATAGACCAGCGGGTAGAACTAAGACAAAAAAGGGGGATGCGAGAGAGATATATAAAGTTTTGTGTAGGTTTTCAAGTATCTCTCCGAGAAAAGTATTTAAGGGTAAATGTAGGGGCCGAATAAATTTATTGTCCTAGTTTATTCAACATACAAGATCTACTCTTAGTTATGGGTAATATAATCTAGACAATTAAAACTATTCTCGAGCAAGACGTCGCGTAATGGACGATTATACGTCACCTCATACATTGAGTTTCTTTTCTTCTTCTTAATATATATAGTGAAAGGTTTTAGTTTGTCTTATTTCGTGTATGTCGAGTCCTATGGTTATCATTATCAAAGACGGTGACAAAATCAAGACCAATGGACAAGTCATCTACAACCAACGATCGAGAAGGAAAGTTGGTAAGTTGAACTCTAATAAAGTAAAAGCCCAAGATGGCTTTAACTTGGCAAAATATTTTTACAAAAACTAGGAAAATAAGACCTTTTTCTTATGTGTTTTCAAGGCCATTTTGGCACTCTCGTTCTAACGTGTTCTATAGTCGCTCGAATAACGTCCCTAAATTTATAACAATGGATAATAGAATGCTCCACGTTAACAAGAATAATATATATGATGCTTCACAACTATCATGAAAAAAAATTATTCAACAATGAGTGTACGATTAAAATTTAATAAAAATACAGGTCATTACAACTGAAGATTAGAGTGATTATGAAATTGATAATTGTGAAGAACCCAAATTTGAAGATTTGCATTCTCAACTTATTTCTTAGCTCTAGAAACTTAAGAATGAGAAAAATGCTCTTATTGTCAAATTTGATATTTGGGAAAATGAAAATCACACTGTTACGGGGAAGCTAAAATTGACTAAAACTGAACGTGAGAAACATAAACTTGACTTGACTTCCACTAAGATAAAACTTGAAGTTTATATCATAGAGAAAAAAATATTGATAAAATGCTAATTATGAGCAAAAATGGTTCTGACAAAAGAGGATTTGGATTTGACGAATAAAATGCAAAGTCTACTACACCTCAAATCACCAAGTTTGTCAAAGCTACTCCAATGCCATATTTTCCCAAGAAAAGTGTTACTAATACTCCTCATAGGCAGACTAAGAAGCCTTCTATCTTTCATGTGCTTTATTATCAGGCTTGTGGAAGAAATGGGCATCGTGCTCTCTATTGTAGATATGTTCCTAAATTCTATGACATGAATAAATTTCCCAGGGAAAGAGAGAAACTATATCGACCATATGCCTAATTGGCTGCTAATCCTCTTTTGTCTAAAAATCTTTAAATGTTTTAAGGAATTTGACTAAAGTGATAGAAATACTAAAGGAAGTGAGACCCATTTGGGTTTAGAAGAAGGATCTTCTACCTCAATTACGGTACAATGTTACAGTGATGGGTCAAAAATGATTTCTGCTGTGCTCAATGGTATGGAAATAGTAATGTTCAAGCAGAACTTTGTTAACCACTTTTACTGTGGTTCAAGTTATCGTGTTGCCCACAAAAACTATTGCAGATTCAACACCAAATATTGCTATCCGTACTAATCCCCCTCATAATTGTGGTGCTCCTGGATACCTTGATGGTTATGAATGTCCTACTCTTCGGGAGTCTGCAAGTAATTTATTGAAACAGTATCTTAAAATTTATAAGCTCACGAATCATATTACTAGGCTAGTAATACGTATAACAAACCCAAATCCTAGAGGAGGTTATAAACGTAATTAAGTATCGTAGTAATTAAATCCATATATATATATATAAAGGGAGTTGGGTTTGTTTGAGGCTGTTTAAAAAAGAAAATAGGTAATGAAGACTTTGAAGATTAATAAAGAAGACTAAGGCTAAGGCATAGAGATCACCTCACAATTATCATAGCATATATCTAGCTTAAAGAGTAATTTTACTAATGACTTTCTTCTCAATCTATATCCTCTAACAAGGTATATATATTGGTACCAAAAATATTTACTAATAACATGGGAAAAATCGTACCTAGGTGTTGCTAAATCATCATTGGTCTAGCCGATTTAGCTAACTCTAGGATCTTCTTACACAAATACATCTAACAGTCTAACTCTATGGTTAAGATTTTAGACCGTATATAAAATTATACAGCTAATTGGGTTAGTCTATGGTCAAGTACTAACTCTATTAACTGTTTAATTCATTAACCCATAGGAAGAAGAATTTTAGCAATTATAACTCTATAAACTACGTATATATGTTATTCAAATCATGGGGCCCACTCTTAGCCATAGCTAAGGGTGATTAGCTGCTCATGGTTAAGAGAAATATAATCTAATTATTAGAACACTAAGGAAATAAAATCAAAGAGAATAAACAAGGAACTTAAAACCTTTATTACTTGATCAGAGCCAAAAGGTTACATTTTTTATCGAATGAAAGCTATCCTTTTTAGGCAACACATAAAATCAAAACTATTTGTTAATAGTGTATGAAGGGCTTTATAAGTCTACAAATCAAACTCTTAAAATCAGCATTTGCAACCAAGCACATAATTTACGTGTTTGTAGAACTATTCTCAACTATATATGATGTCATCGATGATCCACCTCAAATCAAATTCAATAAAAACCACAAAGTGTCATTTTTGGCAACTATTCTTGACTATGCATATTTATGGCACCGGTCCCATCTCAAATCATTTTCAATGAAATATGTCAAAGGTTGTTTTTAAAGAACTATTTCTTACTATTCTTCATGATATCATCAAAACAAAAAATTCACGTGTACTATGCTCGATTTTGCAATACAACTAAATATCATTATATTCCCTGTAATAATGGAAACTGATCTAATTAATCAACAATAGGGTCTAATTCAATATTATTTTAGGGGCAATTTAGTCATTTCTCAGTACCTAACACCAAGGTGTGTGGGTTATCATTGTTTTATGTTATATGAGACGGTGGGGAGTGTGTGCTAGGTGTCGATGATTGAACCAACTAGCGTGAAAGATGTTTTATATGATGAATCCTAGATTACCACTCTTGGTGTCAATTCCATTGAGTAAATCTTTCCAGTCATCCTGACTATTTGCATCTTTCTTTTGTTGACAATTTTAGGTACATATTTTGTGCTTTGTGTTTCCCTTATTTTTGCATAAGAGTGTGTTTGAGCTAAGTATATGCATGCTTGATCAAAACTATATTTTTGTGATATATTCATCTAATGCTTAAGCTACTAGGTACAAATTTTTCTTTGTTGTAGTCAACAGTTCTTGAATTTAGTCATAAGTAGTCACCTTGAGGATAAATGTGGAGACTTCATTACCGAACATTACGTGAGGATCGAGCCTTTTGTGTAAGCTTCGAGTGTTAGTAAATAAATTATTTCTACCAAAATCTCTCTTTTTATGATCTTAAAATTTTGATGCAGTAATCAATTGCTGGCGATGATATCTAATTCAAGTTAATTTACTAGAACATTTCCTCTACTTGATTTGAGGTGAATAAGAGATTGTTTGAGGCTTATGTAAGTATTTTAAGCATTTTTATTGCACCCTCTTTGGCCTTTCAATACTTAACCTAAATTTTTTAATCATTCGCTACCCTTTGAGCTTAAATAAGTTAATTCTTTGTGTAAGCCAATTCCATTTTAGCCCTTTGTTCTGAGGATATTCAGTGATAAAATATTAGGGGAGTTGTATAAATTAGTGTTACTTGTGTCAAAATGATTTATATTTTTAAAGAGTAATCCAAATAGTGATAGAAGATCAAGTATATTTTTCGAACTGTCGCATTTTAGAGAGATTAATGAAAAAAAATGGGATAAGAGGAAGGAGGTGTCTCGATATCAAAAACAAAGGTTGTAGTTACTTTTGTCTTCAAAATGCCAATGAAACACCTACTTCATCACTAGCCTACCTTTGTATACTTTACAGCCTTAAAATACATATTTGATCTAAGTCTAGTGTAATCGGTTTAGTGGAGATAATAGTTTATGAAATTTTGGTATTTAACTTGGCTCCACCAATATCAATTAATTTTCCTTCCCTGAGATCTTTCAGTGAAATAACGTTTCTTTATTGCAAAATGGATTTTTCATTTTATTTTACTCATATTCATATTTCTTCAGAATGATTCCAAGTAAATTCTCAGTAATTTTGAGTGACCAACCATGAGAGGCCTAAGTAGAATCATATTTCGAATATAATGATATTAATTAATCTAAATGTCAGGAATATAATTTTACTAGACACACACATACACCGAGTTCTTTTGCATTGTTTCGTTTATATCTTAATAATATTCTATTGATCTTTCATGCATCTGCCTTGCTTATTAATTTGACTATACATATTTTGAGGGGGAGGGTCTTTGGTAGTCTCTCGTTTACCCCGCGTGTCTTTAGTATATTGTTTGAACGAGTCCCACACATCCTATTTAAGCGATTTTTCTTATTTTTTCCCCTATTCATAGAATTAAGCGATTTCCTTTCCCTCACTCGAACGAGATATATAGCCGTTTGAATGACTTATCTTAACTTTTCAAAGAATTTTTTTTAGCCTTGTCCCAATTATAGCCTATTTTGATTACCTCGCTCGAACGAGTTTTCAGGTCATACCCGCGAAACTTCTGTTATCAAGCTGACTTCGATTTCAGGCAAAATTTTAGCCATCGTTCAAACAATTTCGATCCTCATTCGAACGATACTTGATTTCGGTCATTCCCCACTCGACTCATGCATCATTTTTCCTTCTATTTTCTTTCTCGAATCAGTTCTTCACTTCTCTCCTGACTATTTGGATATTTGTAAATGAATCTTGGGGTACTTGTGATGGTTTGGTTATGCTTGGAGGGATTGTATTAGTATTTATGTTGTAGGATTTGAGTGATCATGGTTGACTGTAGGGTTTCAAACGTTAGTATTACTAGTTGTGATTGTGCGACTGTGGGGTTCTTTTTGTATTATTAAAAATGAGGACTTGCGTAATGGTTGTGTAATTAGTAAGTTTTTGCAGATTGTGGAGTTTACTAATTTTGTGGGTGCTTGTGCTTTGTTGACGACTTCATGGGTTTGTTTTTTGGTGATTGAAGCTCCATGTTTTGAGTTGTGTATTCAGTTTTGTTGTAAGTTCTTTTTTACACATGTATCATAAACTAGTTTGTTGAGTGTGCAGGTAGTAAAGAACAACTTATTGATACGTTTTCGAATGTGAAAGATATCATCCATGGAAGCGGTCCAGAGATTGAACCTGTTAATGAAACAGGTGGTGTCATACTATGGTCTAGGTTATCTCTATGTTTGGGAAGAACTAGAGAATGACTTTTAGGTCTTAAATTTTATTTTGTGACAAAATGAACAAAAGTGGGAGATTGAAAGGTTTTAGTTTGTCTCATTTGGTATATGTTGAGTCCCGTGGATATCTCAGTCGGAGACGACGATAGAATCAAGACTGATGGACAAGTCATCAACAACCAACGAGCGAGAAGGTAAGTTGGTAAGTAGAACTTCGTTAAAGTAAAAGCCAAAGATTATTTTAACTTTGCAAACTATTTTTACAAAACTTGAGAAATACAACTTTTTCTTTAATGTATTTTCAAGACCATTTTGGCATTCTCCTCCGAACAATTTCTATAGTCATTTTGAACGACTTTTGACATAAATCAAGTTTTTATTGCTCAGTTTCAAAACTTTTTTGAGTACCCCATTCGAACGACTCTAAAACTCGTTCGAAGAAAAAGTTCTGGGAAAAATATTTTTTTCCCAAGAATTTTATCAGCCTTGGTTTTAGGCTATTTTGTGAACCTTGTTCAAATAACTTTGGTTCTCATTTGAATAACTTCAGGGAAAAATGTTTTTTACAAAGTATTTTATCTACATTGGTTTTTAGGCTAATTTGAGAGCCTCGTTCAAGCATCTTTGGTTCTCGTTCGAACGGATGTCGTAAAAATTATTTTTACTATTTTAAACAAACCTTGTTTTTTTTTTTACCAAGTTTTTTAGGGCTTTTATATTTATCAGAGAGGCTAATTAAGATTAAAGAGAGAGATCTTAAAACCTTGATCTTGTAATTGAATTAGTCAAATTCTACTTCCATTAATCCACAATACAAATTTATAATAACCTAATTAGAAGAATAATACAAAGAACACACAAATTAGCGGAAGAATTCCCTTTTAGAGTTTCAATTGCTCAATTAATTTGATTACAATCGAATTACTCTCAAAACCCTAAGTCTATTTCTCAAAACTTGGATTAATCTAACATGATCATCTCTTGCCTAGTCTTACCTCTTTATGAGGGTTACAAGTTCCTAGCTACAAAACTAGTACAATTATGCCCTTAAACGCCTATAATAATAGGCAAAATTGCGTATTTGTTTGAACAGAACAAGTTTATGATCGAACAAAAAAAAGGTAATACTCAGACAGGTGTTTCTTCAAATATAAATAAAAATCTATGCGAACAAAAATGAGTGTATTCGAACAGACAAAAGGTCTGTTTGAATAGACTTCAAAAAAAAATCTAAAAATAACACAGATCCTCCTGGATCATGGCTCCCCACTTTAGGAGCCTGGAGCTCCTACTCAAGATTGAACTGGAGATGTGGGAATACGGCTATACCCAATTCCCTGCTGTACTACTTCAACTTGCTTGATAGCTGACCTTTCTTCCCAACTAGAAATGTCTCAACACTACCCCGTCTTGTCGCATAAACTTTCCTCTCTAGAATGTTATACTCTTGCAATGGATCTTCTCTTTCCATCCATAAGTCACCAAATGACGGTAGGCGAGTATCGATTGTAGATTTTTAATCAAAAAGAGACGGCTCAAACAGCTTCAAATGCTTAGCATTAATCACCGAATACATCTTCATGAAAGGTGGCAAATTCAATTGGAATGCATTGTCGCCAATCTTCTTGAGTATTTTAAGCAGACCATAAGGGATAGGCTTAAGCTTCTTACCTTCCCCCTTTATCCGTTCCTCAACCAAATGCAACAAAACTATGTCACCCTCCTGAAAAGTACACTCAACCTGATACTTGTCGTGCCGAGCCTTATACTTAGCTTGAGTCTTCCACAATTGTACTTTAATCGTCTCATAAACTTTGCTTATCCTCTCAATAAAACACTGAGCTTTTACTTATTCCTCTTCCTCCATTCCTGACACCGTCTTGGTGCCAAGACTAAAAGTCATATCAAAAGGACTTTGAGGCAAGTACCTTAAACAAACTTTAAATGGAGATTTTAAAGTAAAACCATAAATCACTCGGTTAAATGTAAACTGAAGATACTGTAAACTCTCATCCCATGTCTTAAGATACTTAGAATGGAATCCCCATAATAAATGAACCAATGTGCGATTAACTACCTCTATTCGCCCGTCAGTCAGCGGATGAAATACGGTACTTTTATTCAACTTAGTGTCCATCATCTCCCTTAACGATCTCCAAAAATGCCCCAAAAAGATGTTATCCCTATTATAAATAATAGTAAAAGGGATCCCGAAATACTTCCAGACGTCTCTGAAAATTAATCGTGGTACTTCATCCCCGATAACCGTCTTTTAGCATAAAATAAGAACAATCATCTTGTCTAATCGATCAACCACCATAAACAAATTCTCATTCTTACACTTGGTCATGGGCAAACCACCCATAAAATACATTGAAATGCTCTTCCAAGGTCAGCTTGGAATTGATTATGGTAAGTACAATCCTAACTTACGATTAGAAGACTTCGATGTGTTGCATAGCACACAATCACGAACCACACGAGCAACATCCACCTGTATCTTCAGAAAATAAATAGAACACCGTAAATTTCAGAGAGTCTTCCCAACCCTAAAATGACCTACCACCCAGGAACAATGTGCCTCTCTAATCTAATGCAAACTGTCTTCACCCTCAGGAATACATAGTAGACTGCCCCTGAAAATCAAGCTGTCCATTAATACATACTCGCATGTCTTATCTTGCAGTAATTTCTCATGAGCCATATTGAGCTCCTTGTCGTTGCCATACCCTGTAACATATTCAGGAGGAATAATAGGCTGTATCTACATAGCTACCAGCAAAGCAGAAATAGTTGGTAATGGGTGTCGAGATAACATATCAGCCATTTTATTGTCTACTCCTTTCTTATACTTGATCATCAAGGTAAACTGTTGTAGGTACGACATCCTATCATAGGTTGGATAGTTGCGTACTATTTCTGTAAACATCTCAAAATGACAAACAACCGGCTTCCCATCTTATAATAGAGTTACCCCCAATGTATAGTCTGACACATCTATCTCGACCTTAAAAGGCCACTATTGTAGTCCTAAGATTCCTCTCCAGAACGATAATATGTAATTATTAGTTTTGGGCTTGACACGTCTCACCGGAGGAGGGCACCACCCGACTATCTCCGGGTCTCTTCTCCCTCTTCCTCTTAGGCTATTGGGATTTCTTTGATGGAGGAGTAGGTTCTCCATAAAAGATACCTTCTTAGGTTACCTTCCCTATATATTGATAGGGATGGTTTGACCTAAGAGTGTTCCTGCTCACGTGCCTTCAGGGTCGTTGGGCGAGTAACCGCCTAAGAAGTGTTCATCGCCAGCAGGGAGCTCATATGATAACCTAAACGGTCGATGCTAGCTGGAGTGCTCCTAATTTTGGTAGAGAGGCCGTCCAGCGACCTTCCACCTCGTGGCTAGCGGGAGTGTGCTCCTACTATACTAGCTGGAGTGTTCCAAATTTTAGTAGAGAGCCAATCCAGCGACCTTCCACCTCGTGGCTAGCGGGAGCGTGCTCCTACCATGCTAGTTATAGTACTCTTAATTTTTGTAGAGAAGCAATTCAGTGACCTTCCACCTTGTGGCTAACGGGAACATGCTCCTACAATCGCCCCCCTCATCTCTTTCTTGCGATGAGGACGAGCTGAGTCATCCTAAAAGTCCACTGAGCAAAACAAACTGAGCATGACTTGGTTCTGTCAATTCATCGGCCAACAAACATGGGCCTCTTCGTGATCGGGCTCTTTTATAGCATTTGAGTGTAGGTCTCATTGTGTGGTCAAACGTCAGCTAACGGACATATTTTTCTTGTAACATTTAAGGGCCACAATCGTTATTATTGTGTTTGGGGCCTAAAATGTCTCACTAGAGTAGAGCACCACTCGCTCTCTCTGGGCAGGCTCTTCATGCGTTAGCACATGCTCTTCTAGCTAGGCAGCTCGTAGTTGTTCTCTTTTGGAACGAGTATAATATTTAATATTTATATGGAGTACATGGTATCAGCTAATGTTATTAACATTTAGATGATCATTTTTATGTCCTATCTTTGTATACAATTTGTTGTTCAATGAAAAATGCCTTAAACTTGTATTTCATTTTTACGTAGAAAATTACATAAATAAAATAGGCAATCTCCACTTATACATCCTTATGGGGTCTGTTCTCATGGGACTACTCTTCGTGACAACTCGCATCTTTTTCATACAATCATTGACTTGGCACGGCCCGCCCTAGTGATATCCATCACGCTGTGGGCCAGCAAAGGTGCACAATTCGTCCCTGCCCAAGGAAATTTAACACTTTGATTCAAATTTTTTTACGTCAAATCTTTTGTAAACCAACAATTTTTTAGTAGTCCTCGTTGGGAATTGTAATGACTATATGAGAAAGTACTTGGGAACTTTTCAGAGCTCCCCAAAATTTTAAAGAGTCCTCATAGGACTAAGTAGTCATGGTCACCCTAGCGACCGTAACAGTATACTTAGGAGCAAAGTGCCCAAAAAAATTAATAATTAGTCTTCTTAGGATTAAGTAGTCATAGTCGCCCTAGCGACCGTAACAGCATACTTAGGCGCGAAGTGCCCAACAAAATTTTAATGTAGTCCTAGTAGGACTAAGTAGCCGTAACAGTATACTTAGGCGTGAAGTGCCCAACAAAATTTTTAAGTAGTCTTGTCATATAGGAGCATTTTTTACTATATCAAGGACCCCCCCAATTATGTGTGCTTTTACTTCAAAAAATGACCCTCGTATCTACGAGGATATCCTACTTCAAGGACGCCCCCCAGTCATGTGAGTGCTTTTTTACTTCAAAAAATGGCTCTTGTCTTTGCAAGTACGTTCTACTTCAAGAACGCCTCCAGTCATGTGAGTGCGTTTTTACTTCAAAAAATGACACTCGTCTTTGCGAGGACGTCCTACTTTAAGGATGCCCCCAGTCATGTGAGTGCATTTTTACTTCATAAAACGACTTTCGTCTTTGCGAGGACGTCCTACTTCAAGAATGCCCAGAATCGTGTGAATGCATTTTTACTTTAAAAAATGACTCTCGTCTTTGCGATGACGTCCTACTTCAAGGACGCCCCCATTCATGGGAGTACATTTTTACTTCAAAAAACGACTATCGTCTTTGTGAGGATGTTCTACATCAAGGACGCCCCCAGTCAAGTGAGTACATTTTTACTTCAAAAATTAACTTTAGTCTTTGCGATGACATCTAACTTCAAGGATGCCCCCAGTCATGTGAGTGCGTTTTTACTTAAAAAAATTACTCTCATCTTTGCGAGGATGTCCTATTTCAAGAATACCCCTAGTCATGTGAGTGCATTTTTACTTCAATAAAATGACTCTCGTCTTTACGAGGACGTCCTACTTCTTGGACGCCCCCAATCATGTGAGTGCATTTTAACTTCAAAAAATGACTCTCATCTTTGCGAGAACGTCCTACTTCAAGGGCGCCCCTAGTCATGTGAGTGCATTTTAACTTCAAAACATGACTCTTGTCTTTGCTAGGACGTCCAACTTCAAGGACGAGAGTAACGATGGAAATTGAGAGTACAGGACTCATAAGAGAGTACATGACTCATCGTAAGAGCAAGGGCTTAAATAAGAGGCCCATATAAGATTAAGGAGCTCATATTTGATAAAGGGCTCATTATTTGAGCAATGGATCATATGAGAGCAAGGGGCTCGATTGAGAATAAGGGCTCATTTGAGTACGGAGCTCATCGTAAGAACAAGGGCTTACTATTTAAGCAAGGGCTCATATGAGAGCAAGAGGCTCAGTTGAGATCAAGGGCTCATATGAGGGTAAGTGGCTCGATTGAGAGCAAGGGCTCATATGAGAGCACGGGTCTCATATTTGAGTAAGGGCTCATATGAGTGCAAGGGGAACGATTGAGAGAAAGGGCTCAAATGAGAGTAAGGGGCTCGATTGCTCAAATGAGAGTAAGGGGCTCGATTGAGAGCAATGGAAAATATGAAAGTACGGGGCTCATCGCAAGAGTAAGGGGATTGATTGAGAATAGGGGCACATATGAGAGTACGGGGTTCATCGTAAGAGCAAGGGCTCATATGAGTGTATGGGGCTTATCATAAGAGCAAAGGGCTCATATAAGACTATGGGGCTCATCGTAAGAGCAAGGGTTCATATGAGTGTAAGGGGATTGATTGAAAGCAAGGGCTCATATGAGAGCAAGGGGATCGATTGAAAGTAAGGGCTCATATGAGAGTACGAGGATCATTGTAAGAGAAAGGGCTTATATGAGAGGACGGGGCGCATCATAAGACCAAGGGGCTCGATTGAGAGCACGGGGCTCATCGTAAGGGCAGGAGGCTCATATGAGAGTACGGGGCTCATCGTAAGAGCAAGGGGCTCATATGAGATTACAGGGCTAATCGTAAGTGTAAGAGCCTCATATGAGAGTAAGAGGCTCATATTTAAGCATGGGCTCATATGAGTGCATGAGGCTCGATTGAGAGAAAGGGCTCATATGAGAGTACGGGGCTCATCATCAGAGCAAGAGCTCATATGAGTATATGGGGCTCATCGTAAGGGCAAGGGGCACATATGAGAGTAAGGGGTTCATCGCAAGAGAAAGGGCTCAAATGAGTGCAAGGGGCTTGATTGAGAGCAAGGGCTCATAAGAGAGTAAAGGTCTCGATTGAGAGCAAGGGCTCATTTGAGGGCAAGAGGCACATATGAGAGTACGGGGCTCATCGTAAGAGCAAGGGCTCATATGAGTGCAAGGGGCTCGATTATGATCAAGGGATCATATGAGAGTACGGGCCTCATATTTGAGCAAGGGATCAAATGAGTGCAAGGGGCTTGATTGAGTGCAGGGGCTTGATTGAGTGCAGGGGCCTAAATGTGAGCAAGGGGCTCGATTGAGAGCAAGGGCTCCTATGAGAGTACGGGGATCATCGTAAAAGCAAGAGCTCCTATAAGTGCAAGGGCTCGATTGAGAGTAAGGGGATCGATTGAGAGCAAGGGTTCATTATTTGAGCAAGGGCTCATATGAGAGCAAAGGGCTCTATTGAGAGCAAGGGCTCTTATTTGAGCAAGGGCTAATATGAGTGCAAGGGGCTCGATTGAAAAAAAAGGCTCAAATGAGAGCAAGGGGGTCGATTGAGTGCAAGGCTCATCTGAGAGTATGGGGTTCATCGCAAGAGAAAGGTCCCCTATAAGAGTAAGAGGCTCGATTGAGAGCAAGGGGCTCGATTAATTATTTGAGCAAGGGCTCTTACGAAAGCATGGGGCTCGATTGAAAGTAAGGGCTCAAATGAAAGCAAGGGGCTCGATTAAGAGTAAAGGCTCATATGAAAGTACGGGGATCATCGTAAGAGCAAGGGGCTCATATGAGAGTAAGGGGCTCATATTTGAGCAAGGGCTCATTTGAGTGCAAGGGGGTCGATTGAGAGTAAGAGCTCATATGAGAGTATGGGGCTTATTGTAAGAGCGAGGGCTCATAAGAGTGTAAGTGGCTCGATTAAGAGCAAAGGCTCATATGAGAGTGTGGGGCTCATATTTGAGCAAGGGATCGTAATTTGAGTAAGGGCCCATATGAGAGAGAGAGGCCCATATGAGAGTACGGGGTTCATATTTGAGCAAGGGCTCATATGAGTGTAAGGGGCTCGATTAAGAGTAATAACTCAAATAAGAGTATGGGGCTCATCGTAAGAGCAAGGGCTCATATGAGTGTTAGGGGCTCGATTGAAAGCAAAGGCTCATATGAGAGTACGGGGCTAATATTTGAGCAAGGGTTCGTTATTTTAATAAGGGCTCATATGAGAGCAAGAGGGGCATATGAGAGTACGGGGATCATATTTGACTAAGGGATCATATGAGTACAAGGGGCTCGATTGAGAGCAAGGGGGGCGATTGAGAGCAAGGCCTCAAATGAGAGCAAGGCCTCAAATGAGAGCAAGGGGCACGATTGAGAGCAAGGGCTCATATGAGAGTACGGGGTTCATCGTAAGAGTATGGGCTCATGTGTGTGCATGGGGAGCATCGTAAGTGTAAGGGGCCCGATTGAGAGCACGGGGCACATCGTAAGAGCAAGGGGCTCATATGAGAGTAGAGGGTTCATCAAAAAAGAAATATGCTCATATGAGAGTACAGGGCTCATATTTAAGCAAGGGCTCATATGTGTGCAATGGGCTCGATTGAGACTAAGGTCTCAAATGAGAGTAAGGGGATCATCGTAAGAACAAGGGCTCATATGAGTGCAAGGGGCTCGATTAAGAGCAAAGGCTCATATGAGAGTGCGGGGATCATCATAAGAGCAAGGGCTCATATGAGTGTATAAGGCTCATCGTAAGAGCAAGGGGCTCATATGAGAGTATGGGGCTCATCGCAAGAGCAAGGGGCTTGATTGAGAGTAAGGGCTCATATGAGAGTACGGGGCGCATCGTAAGGGTAAGGGCTCATATGAGTGTATGGGGATCATCGTAAGTGCAATAGGCTCATATAAGAGTATGGGGCTCATCGTAAGAGCAAGGGCTCATATGAGTGTATGGGGCGCAACGTAAGAGCATGGGGCTCAATTGAGAGCACGGGGCTTATCTTATAAGCAAGGAGATCATATGAGAGTACGGGGCTCGTCGCAAGAGTATGGGGCACATATGAGAGTAAGGGGTTCATATTTGAGCAAGAGCTCATATGTGTGCAAGGGCTCGATTGATACCAAGGGCTCATATGAAAGTACGAGGCTCTTCGTAAGAGTAAGGGCTCATTTGAGTGTACAGGGATTGATTGAGAGCAATGGCTCATATGAAAGTATGGGGCTCATCGCAAGAACAAGGGTCTCGATTGAGAGCAAGGGCTCATATGAGAGTACGGGGCTCATCGATAGGGCAAGGGCTCATATGAGTGTATGGGGCTCATCATAAGAGCAATAGGTTCATATCAGAGTACGGGGCTCATCGTAAGAGCAAGGGCTCATATAAGAACAAAGGGATAGATTTAGAGCAAGGGCTCATATGAGAGTACGGGGTTCATCGTAAGAGCAGGGGCTCATGTGAGTATACGGGGCACGACGTAAGAGCATGGGGCTCAATTGAGAGCACGGGGCTCATCTTATAAGCAAGGAGCTCATATGAGAGTACGGGGCTCATCGCAAGATTAAGGGGCACATATGAGAGTAAGGGGTTCATATTTGAGCAAGAGCTCATATGAGTGCAAGGGGCTCGATTGATAGCAAGGGCTCATATGAGAGCAAGGACCTCGATTGAAAGCAAGGGCTCATATGTGAGTACGGGGCTCTTCATAAGAACAAGGGCTCATATGAGTGTATGGGGATCATCGTAAGAGCAAGGGGCATATATGAGTACAAGGGGCTTAATTGAAAGAAAGGGTCTCGATTGGGATCAAGGGCTCATATGAGAGTATGGGGTTCATCGTAAGAGCAAGGGGCTCATATGATAGTATGGGGCTCATATTTGAGCAAGGGCTCAATTGATTTAATGGGGCTCGATTGAGAGCAAGGGTTCAAATGAGAGCAAGGGGCTCGATTGGGAGCAAGGGCTCATATGAGAGTACGGGGTACATAGTAAGAGTAGGGGGCTCATATTTGAGCAAGGGCTCATATGAAAGCAAGGGGCTCATCGTAAGAGAAAGGGGCTCGATTCCGTGCAAGGGCTCATTTCCATGTCTCAGTGGTGGTCTTGGTGCAAAGGGAATCTCTCTTCTCACCCATAACCTGCTCCTAGTGGTGGTCTTCGATAAGAGGGTAACCCTCATCTCTGCCATAACCTGGTCTTAGTGGTGGTCTTGGGAGAGGGCAGCACCCATCTCCGTCATAACCTGATCCTAGTTATGGTCTTCAGTAATAAGGCAACCCCTGATCTCTTCCATAGCCTACTCTTACTAGTGGTCCCAGGGAGAGGGTAGCTCTCATCTCTGCCATAACCTGCTCCTAGTGGGGGTCTTCCGTGAGAGAGCGACCCTCATCTCTACCATAACTTTCTCTTAGTGGTGGTCTCAGGGAGAGGGCAGCTCTCATCTCTGCCATAGCCATCTCCTAGCGTGGTCTCAGTGGAGACCATTACAGCTTGTAGAGGTCATTTCCTCGTGGAACGCAGGCGGCGCCAATTGTAGTCCCAAGATTCCTCTCCGGGATGACAATACGTAATTATTAGTTTTGGGCTCGATATGTCTCACCTGAGGATGACAGCACTCGACTCTCTCCGCGTCTCTTCCCCTTCTTCTTCTTAGGCTATTGGGGTTTCTTTGATGGAGGTTCTCCATAAAAGATACCTTCTTAGGTTACCTTCCCTATATATTTTTAGGGAGGGTTTTACCTAAGAGTGCTCTAGCTCATGTGCCTTTGGGGTCATTGGACGAGTACCCGCCTGAGATGTGCTCGTCACCAGCAGGGAGCTCGTATGATAACCTGAACGGTCGATACTAGCTAGAGTGCTCCTTATTTTGGTAGAGAGACCGTTCAGGGACCTTCCACCTCGTGGTTAGCGGGAGTTTGTTCCTATAATGCTAGCTGGGGAGCTCCTAATTTTGGAAGAGAGGCCGTCCAGCGACCTTCCACCTCGTGGCTAGCGGGAGCGTGCTCCTACCATGCTAGCTGGAGTGCTCCTTATTTTGGTAGAGAGGCCATCCAGCAACCTACTACCTCGTGGCTAGCTGGAGCGTGCTTCTAGCGTGCTAGCTGGAGTACTTCTAATTTTGGTATAGAGGCCATTCAGCGACCTTTCACCTCGTGGATAGCGAGAGTGTGCTCCTACAGCTATAAATTGGGCAATACTAACACTGGTCCATCTGTAATCTTGCACTTCAGTTACAAAAAATTCTTCTTATGGGTATTTTCCCACATAAACTTTACACCGGCCTTTGGCAAGGAATGTAATGGTGCGGCTATTTGTAAAAATTGTCGAATAAACTTCTGTAAATACTGACAAGAACCCATAAAACTCCTCACTTCCGTCACTGTATGGGGTCTACACAAATTAGTAATGACTGAGACCTTCTCTGGATCAACCTTAAGCGCACCGCCACCAACAATAAATCCCAAGTATACTAGCTCCTTCTTTCCAAGCTCGCACTTCTTCCCATTTAGAAAAAGTTGTTGTGATCATAATGTGCCCAACACTTTGTGTATATGCATAAAGTACTCCTCCCATGTTTGACTATATATTAAGATATCATCCAAATACATACGCAATCATGAAATAATCAATAAAAGCACAAAGTACTTCATTCATTAACCACAAAAATGTTGATGGAGCGTTGCATAACCCAAAAGGCATCACCAGCCACTCAAAGAGTCCTTGTTTGGTCTTGAATGCGGTCTTCCAAGTATCTTCTTCCCAAATTTTAACTTGATGGTAACCCGACTTAAGATCCAGCTTGGTGAAAAACTGAGCCTTATGCAACTCATCTAAAAGCTCGTCAATCCGTAGAAGTGGATAACGATTCTTCACAATAATCTTGTTTAGGGCCTGATAATCTACACACATTCTTCAAGACCCATCCTTCTTCGGCACCAATAATACCGGTGAACCACAAGGTAAGCAACTTAGATTAATAGCCTCTTGCTCTAGGTGCTCATGTACCTATTTCTTAATTTTATCAAACTTTGTGAAAGCAGTTTGATAAAACCCAATATTGGGTAGTGGTTCACCATTTACCAATATGATATCATGCTCTAGATCTCTCTTACACGACACCTCTTTTATGCTCCGAAACAAATCTATATACTCCCCTTGTAACTTTCCCATTTTAGTTTATTACTTAGGAGATATTGCCAAAGTAGACAACACCTTAGCCGACGGACCTTCTTGAACTGGTCGTACCAACAACAATGCAAACTTGCCGCTCGCATTAACCAACCTCTTCACCTGAGTCGCCATTACTAAATTATTAGTAGTGATATGTTCCTTGCAAGCATTGATATGAAACACATTCCCCTCCTTCACAAGATGATACTTACGAGCTCTACGGTAAAGGATTGCATCTTAGTCCCAAAAATAAGGGCTACCCAAGATGACTTGACACACGTCAAACAGAACCACCTCACACGTTACTTCATCAATAAACTTCTCAGTAATCGTAAACTTGAACGTACACTGCTTAGTGATCTTCAACTCCACATCTTTCTGAATCCAACCCAAACCATACGGCTTAGGATGAGCCATAGTAGCCAAACCCATCTTCTTCACTACCGCCTCAAAGATCAAATTCTTTTGACTACCTGGATCAATGATAGTCTCGACTAAGCTCTACTTTACTTGAATGCTAACATGAAAAGTTCTTCCCGACTTTCCTCTTCAGTAGCTATAGGTTACTCAAATATTAGAGTAAGCTTATGATTTGGCTTATCTAAATCTAGAATATCAATAATCGCTGCGACTGGTACACGTTTTTCTCGTACTTATCTCCTCCTTTGGCCTAAGCTCCGGATGAATTTTCTAGCATTTATCTTAAATGTGCCCATTTGCCATACAATGACTGTAGTAATTTCCCTTGGATGAAGACCTGTCTCTTTTGTACTCCCCTTAATGCTCATTCTTCTAACTAGATTTTTACTCTGACTTGTTCTTATCGTCTTTCTTATCACTCTTCAAGTACTTACCTTCAATAGCAATTACTTTAACTGTAGCATCTTCGAAATTTTCTACAGTAAAGATCTGTAACTCCTTTCGAATGGACTCCGACAAACCCCCCGTATACTTCATGAATACCTCATACTCGTTCACATCAATGTCCAAAACCAAGGCTTGGTTATAAAACTCTGCAGTGAACTCTTGTACGGATTGCCCATACTTTTGGCACAAATTATGTCATTTAAACCATCTCTCTTGCTCATACACAATCCGATAAAATTAATTTTGCATTAATACCTTGAATTCCTTCCAACTTAAACTTTCTACTTCCTGGCGTTTCCGATAGGACTTCCACTACTTGAGCGCATGACTTGTGAATTTCAATGAAAAAAAGTATATTTTTTGAGCATTAGAGTATTTGTAAATGGAAAAATAAGTTTCAAACCAATTATCCAACTTCTTGGCATCGATTGAACCGTCGAATACCAGAATTTCAATTTTAAAATCGATACGAAGATTACGCATAAGATTTATTGATTTACCAATAACTGATTGCTCCTCGTCGGATTCGGCATCATTAAAATCATTATCTACCTTCTTGGTACCCCCGTCTCTATCCTCCTCTGCAGCCCCTTTCTTTTTTTAGCATACTCGTAGTTTTACCGAAATGGAAGCTTTCGCGAGGTTTGTAAGACATAATTGCTCTACCAACTCCCCTAGAGTAGTAGTTAGGTTAGAAACCTTTGTTTCCAAAGTCGTGAGTCAATCTTCAGAATCATCCATCATTAAATTTACCTTCTTCTTTGAGTTATCTTTCCAGTGAATCTTCAACGGACTCACGAGTTTCCCTTATGTTTTCTCAAGTCGGTCAAGTGTAGAGACCATAAACCACGAACAATTCTGCCAAAAATCGTTACTGAAAAACTGATACCACTTAATCCATAATACGAATTGAGAATAACCTATTTAGAAAAATAATACGAAGAACACGCATTGGCAGAAGAATTCCCTTTCAGGGCTTCAATTGTTCAATTAATTTAATTACAATCGAATTACTCTCAAAACCATAAATCTTTCTCTCAAAACTTGGATTGATCTAACATGATCTTCTTTTGCCTAGCCTTGCCCCTTTATGAGGGTTACAAGTTCCAAATTACAAAACTAGGACAATTATGCCCTTAAACGCCTAAAATAATACGTTGGACCTGAAAGGTTTTATTTGTCTCATTTCGTGGTTATGAAGTTTTTTGTTGTTTCAGTCGAAAACACAGATAACTGGACAGAAGGTAAGTATTACTCTCTGATAAAAGGAAGGAGCCTTTCTAAATTTTGACGTTCGAACGAGTTTTGTCGTCGTTCGAACGAAGTATCAAGTCCCCTGAAATTTTGCCCATATGCAATTGTCGTTCCAACGAGTTTTCTTGTCGTTTGAACGAAGTATCAAGTCCCCTAGAATTTGGCCCACATACAATTGTCGTTCGAACGAGACTTCTTTTTGTTTGAACGAGATGTAAGCATTCTAGGGCTTTTGACCAAATTAGACGTGATTCGTTCGAACAACTTTTGGTCTTGTTCAAACGAATATCGAGAGAAATAGAACTACTATTTAAAGAAATCCTAGTTTCTTTTTCTCTCTCCCTCTTTTCACGGGAAAAACATTTCTCTTTCGAAGGGCCCCAAAAAGACTTAATCAAAGAGGTTGAAGAACTTAAGATCAAGCAATCATCTTTGGATTACAAGATTGATGTTAAGTTAGGGTTTCAAAGACTTCCCGATTATTTGTTCAAGAGCGATTCTTGAAGAAGTTTGCGTGAGACATCAAGACGGGCTGTTGCGAAAATAGAAGAAGTTTCTTGGTGAGGCATCAAGAAGAGTTATTGTGAGAACAAGAAGAAGGTGGAGCGCGAAGCTTTAGTCAGAAGAGTGATAATCTTGTGATTAGGTTATTAAATCTGTAAGTGTAATTCAATATAACTCTTTTTGATTAGTAAAACTTTCGGTTGTCATGATCCTCGACAACGACCTGTTATTTTTCACCTGAGTAAGGAGCTTCCACAGGGTAAACATTTCTTGTGCCTTTTAATTTCTTATCTTTGCTTTTGATTGTTTCTGTTTAACCTTAGAGTATTGATTGATAGGAATCGTTCTAACCTATTTTCTCAAAATACATTTATTACGAGCACATAGAATTTCAATTGCTATCAGAGCAGAATCGCTTGAAGGCTTTAAATCCTGAGCAGTGATCCTGTTTTTGTATGTGCTTGGCTTAATGGATTCCAAAAAATTTAGAGGTCCTATAAACCGTTCACCACTCTTTGATGACACGAACTTTCCTTACTGGAAGGTTCGAATGGTTGCCTTCTTGCAATCCATGGGAGAGGATGTCTGGATTGCCATTGAAGATGGATGGGCGCCCCCTACTGTTATGCGGGGTGAACCAGCATCTGCTGTAGAAGTTCCTAAACTTAGAAATCAATAGACCAAGGAAGAAAAAGAAACATCTGGGTATAATTCTAAAGGTTTTAATGCTATCTTTAATGCGCTGAGCCATAGTGAGTATAGGCATATATCCGCATGTTCCACTTCAAAAGAAGCTTGGGATATCTTAATTCGTACTCACGAAGGTGATGACACTGTTAAAGAAAGCATGCTGCAAATGCTCATATCTCAATTTGGGAACATCCGGATGATTGAGGATGAGTCCTTTAGTGAGTTTTATGCCAAACTTAGTGACATTGTCAACAATAGTTCCTCTTTAGGAGCTGGATACACCAATGCTCAAATAGTACGTAAAATTTTAAGATCCCTTCCTAAGAGTTTTAGATCTAGACGCGATGCTATAAAGGAAGCACAAAATCTTAAAACTATGAAACCTAACACACTTGCTGGAAAATTACGTACTTTTGAAATGGAAATGAAAATGAAAAATCCTAAGAAGAGTAAGAGTGTGGCATTTAAGTCTTCCTCCAATTTTTCATCTTCTTAGGGAAACAGATATGTTGAAAACTACTGTGTTTCTCACAATGACGAGGAACTTGACTCTGACTCTCAGATTGCTCTTATAAGTCAACAATTTAGAAAACTTTTGAAAAATAGGCAATTTGAGAAACAAGGACAAAATGTGAGTTACAACTCTCGTCCTCATGACCGTGTTAAGTCTTATGGAAAACAAACTAACTCTAGTACTCATTCTGATAATGACTCAGACCAACATTTTAATAAAGTTGAATGCAATAGGTGTCACAAGTATGGTCACTATGCTCACAGTTGTCCCACTAAGAGATCTAATAGGAATCATAAAGCTATGAACATTACCGCTACATGGGATGATAGTGATGATGACTCTAATGACCATGTTGATCCTTTCCAAGAAGGAGGAAATGGTTTGAGAGCTCACATTGTTGTTATTTCCCCAGGTAGTGATCACTTTGATGTGTTTGCACTTGAAACTGATGGAGATGATCATAAGGACTATGAAAGTGATAACTGTGAAAAGTTGAGTCTTGAAGAGTTGTACTCTCAACTTGTTTCACAGCTTGAGAAACTTAAGAATAAGAAACAATCTCTTAGTGGTCAACTTAAGACATGTGAACAAAATAGACTCATTGCTGTAGAAAAGGTGAAATTGGGGGAAGTAGAAATTGAGAAACTTAGACTCTAGTTGACCTCTACTCAACAGAAACTCGAAGTGTTTTATCATGGAGCTAAAAACATAGACAAAATACTAAGTATGGGCAAAAATGGATCTGACAAAAGAGGATTTGGATTTGATGAGCAAAATGTCAAATCTACCTCATCTCAAGTCACTAAGTTTGTCAAAGCTACTTCAACTTCATATTGCCCGAACCTAGTATTATTGATGCTCCTCATAGGCAGACTGAGTAGCCTTTTGTCTTTCATGTATTTTATTATGAGGCTTGTGGTTGAAAGGGTCATCTTGCTCCCTATTATAGATATCTTCCTCAACTCCGTGGTAAGAATAATCTACGTTTGGAAAGAGAGAAACCTCATCGATCATATTCCCAATCGTTTGCTAACTCCTTTTTTGTCCAAAAGTCCTTTAATGGTTTCAGGAATGTGACTCAATCAACAGAAGAAAGAAAGAAAGTGAGATCTATTTTGGTTCAGAAGAAGGACCTTTTACCACAATTAAGGTCCAATGTTGCAGTAATGGCTCTAAATCTATTTAACTCTACACAGTGGTACATAGATAGTGGATGTTCTCGACACATGACAGGAGATTCTACACGTCTGAATAATTTCACAGATATTCAAGGAGGTGATGTTACTTTTGGAGGAGGAATGAGTGGAAAGATTGTGGGAAAGGAGAGTATAGAAGGAATTAGATGCCCGGCAGTCGATAATGTACTTTATGTCATGGGACTCACAGGAAACCTTCTGAGTGTGAGTCACCTATGTGATGCGGGCAACACAGTAACATTTGACAAGAAAACATATCGTTTTTTTGATAATACCGAGAAATGCATTGTAACTGCAGATAGAACTTCGGACAACTGCTATGCTGTATCGCAAAAGGAGATATCATGTAAAGTTGCTAAGATAGGCGATATGGAACATTGGCACCAACGGTTAGGACATGTGAATTTCAGTGATCTGGCAAAGATTACGAGTAAGGAAATAGTTCGAGGGGTTCCGAAACTAAGCAAGCTAACCGATGCAGTGTGTGGACCATGTCAAATTGGAATACAAACCAAGAGTCCGCACAAAAAATCTACCAACATTGCTACTCCAAGAGTTTTGGAGTTGATTCATATTGACTTGATGGGTCCTATGAGAGTAAGTACTTTGGGAAGAAAGAAGTACATTTTGGTTATGGTTGATGATTTTACACGATTCACGTGGATCGCTCTATTAAGGCAGAAGTCAGACACATTTGAAGAATTTCATGCCATAGCTCTGCGAATACAGAATGAGAAAGATTGTTCTATTGATAGAAATCGTAGCGATCGTGGAGGTGAGTTCAAGGACAGTGATATGATAGAGTATTGTAAGGCGAATGGAATCAAACATGAATTTTAAGCACCAATCACACCACAACAGAACAGAGTAGCTAAAGGAAAGACCCGAGTCCTACAAGTAATGGGGCGAGTTTTACTTCATGGAAAAAATGTCCCTAATCACTTTTGGGGAGAAGCTATTCATACCTCTTGTCAGATAATCAACAGAGTTTATCTACGTCCTCCTACGCTTAATAAGCCTCATGAACTCGGGTTTGGGAAAAAGCCAAACTTGAAATACTTTCGTGTGTTTGGAAGTAAATATTATATTACTTGTGATCGGGGAACATTGGAAAATTTGATGCTTGAAGCGATGAAGGTATTTTACTGGGATATGCCACAAACAGTAGAGCTTATCATGTGTACAACATGAAGTACAAAATGGTCATGGAATCAATTAATGTGGTAGTTGATGACTCGGCGATTCTTGGACAAACAGATGATGGAGATAGTAATGTTCAAGAAGATTCCCTACCAACCTCATCAAGTGTGACACAAGATGTTCAAGAAGAACCTCCTGCTGAAATTATTCCAACATCTTCTGGGGAGTTTTTAGTACCAAATGATACTGCTCGTACTAATCCTCCTCGGAATTGTGGTGCACCTAGATACCTTGATGATTATGAGTGTTCTACACTTCATGAGTCCGCTAGATGTGTTGTATATCATTGTTCTACGTTATATGAGACAATGCAGAGTGTGTGTTATGTATCCATCACTGAACCAACCAACGTCAAAGATGTTTTATCTGATGAATATTGGATTAACGCCATGCAAGATGAACTTAATAAATTCAAGCGACAAGACGTGTGGGACTCAGTATCACGACCGGCAAATACTAATATTATTGGCACTAAGTGGATTTACAAGAACAAGTTCGATGAGAACGGTGATGTTGTCCGGAACAAAAAAAGTTTAGTAGCACAGGGATACAACCAAATAAAAGGTGTGGATATAGAAGAAACTTTTGCTCCCACCGCTAGACTTGAATTTATTCGAATGCTTTTGGCGTTTACGTGTCACAAAAAATTTAAACTTTATCAGATTGATGTAAAAAGTGCATTCTTAAATGGGCTACTTGAGGAAGTTGTATATGTAGCTCAACCAATGGCCTTTGAAGATCCCCATCATCCAGAGCATGTTTACCGTTTGAAGAAAACACTTTATGGCCTAAAATAAGCTCCTCGAGCTTGGTATGATAGACTCTCAAACTTTTTGCTTGAAAAGGGGTTCATTCGAGGGGGAGTTTATAAAACATTGTTTATTAAGCGGGAAGGTGATGAAATTCTTATTGTACAAGTGTATGTGGATGATATTATTTTTGGCCTAATGTCGAACTCTCGTGTCAAAGCATTCAGTGAGTTAATGGGAAGGGAATTCGAGATGAGCAAGGTTGGAGAATTGACCTACTTCTTAGGTCTTCAAATCAAGCAACGGGAAGATGGCATTTTTGTTTCTCAATCTAAATATGCCAAAGATATTTTCTGAAATGTTTGGTCTTGATTCTTCAAAACATGCCCGGACGCCAATGAGCACTACTACAAAATTGAGTAAAGACTCTTACGGTACTGATGTGGATCAGAAAGTTTATAGGAGCAGGATAGGTAACTTGTTGCATCTTACAGCTAGTCTCTCAGACATCGTGTTCAGTATTTGCATATGTGCACGTAATCAGGAAAGTCCTAAGGAGTCTCATTTACATGTTGTTAAACGGATTATTCGATATGTGTCTGGGACTTGTGAGTTTGGTTTGTGGTATACTCGAGACACTACATCAGATATTATTGGATACTCAGATGCTGACTGGGCTAGAAATTCTGATGAAAGGAAGAGTACTTCTGGGGGATGTTACTACATTGGGAACAATCTCGTCGCATGGCAAAGTAAAAAATAAAACTACATTTCGTAGTCTACTGCAAAGGCAGAGTACATTGCGGCGAGAAGTTGTAGTACATAGCTAGTTTGGGTGAAGCAAATGTTACATGACTATGGGGTGAATCAGGGAGTGATGTCACTTTATTGTGATAATACAAGTGCAATCAACATTTCTAAAAATCCTGAACAGCATTCGAAGGCCAAGCACATTGACATTCGATTTCACTTCATTCGAGACCTTGTTGAGAAGAAGATTGTTATTGTGGAGTATGTTTGTACGGAGAATCAACTTGCGGATCTCTTCACCAAGCCTTTGGACGTTATTCGTTTTGAAAATCTTCGATGCGCTATTGGTGTTTGTTCCATTTCCTAGATCTCTCAGGACTTTCTGGTATTGGTATAGGTCCTGTGGACATTGTCAGGTACTATCTTCCCTATTTTTTCCATTGAGCTTAGTCTATAATTGCGTTGCATATGTATGTATGGAAATTATTTATATGCTATATACTCATTTAATGCTTGAGTTCTTGGTTTCACTTAATTCTTCACAAAGTTCACCTGTCCCTGATTCTAGGTGTAGGTAGAAATCTTGAGGGTATATGCCGATACTTCATTACCTAAAATTATGTGAGGATCTAACCTTTTGTTATAGAGTTGAGTGTTATTAAATAAATTCTTTCTAGCAAAATCTTTCTTTCTTTCTGATCTTATTATTTTCTGCATCAGTCGATTGTTGGTGGTGACATAAAATTCAAGTTAAAATACTAGAACCTTTTCTTTACTTGATTCGAGGCGAAATAAGAAATTGTATAAGCCTTAGGATATGATTCTAGGCATTTTTATTGTTGAACCTATTTTGGCCTTTCAATTTTTAACCTAAATCATGTATTCACTTGCTACCCGTTGAGCCTAAAATAAGCCTTTTCTTTGTATTCGCCAAATTCTTGTTTAAACCCTTGTTCTGAGGACTCAAAGTGAGAAAATTTGAAGAAGAATGTGTGGTTGAGTGTGGTTGGGAGAATGTCTTGTTAAAATAAAAAAGAAAAAAAAAACACGAGTAGCATTGTTAAGAACAGCAATGGAAGAGTTTTGATTTCAACAATGGAGGAGTTTTGATTTTAACAATGGAGGAGTTTTGATTTAAACAATGGAGGAGCTTTGATTTTAACAATGGAGGAGTTTTGATTTCAACAATAGAGGTGGAATTTAATTTGTTTCCTCAAAATGCCAGCAAAACACCTATTTCCTCACTAGCCTACCTTTGCCTTAATGATTACCTTAAAAGACCTAGTTGATTTTAAGCTTGATACAATCAATTTAGTGGAGATGATAGTTTGAAAGTCTATGATATTTTAACTTGACACCACCAAACACAATTGATATTCCTTTCATGAGATCTTCAGTACAATAGCGTTGTTTTCTTGGATCATGAATTTTAACTTCATTTACTCATATTCATCTCCTTAGAGTGATATCTAGTAAATTCTCAGTGATTTTGAGTGATCAACCATGAAAGACCTAAGTTGACTCATATGCCCAATATAGTGTTCTTTTTATACTTATTTGTCAGATATTTGTTTGGACTACACACACACACACACCGAGTTCTCTTGCATTATTTCGCTTATATCTCAATAATTTTTTCTATACTGTGTATTTCATGTCCTTATAGATTTGACTTTGCAGGTTTTGAGGGGGAGTGTGTCTGTGTCCAATCATTGTTGTTTTCAGTGTTTGTCGGTGGCAACCCGATGTTTTAGGGAGAGTATTTGCCTTAGTTCATTTTTTTTCTTGTTCAGTTATTTTATTTTCGTTCGAACGAACAATCAAGTCGTTCGAACAACTTTCGAGCGGGTTGTATAAAACCACTGCGTTTGTTCCTTTTTTCAAAATCACTCCTCTCGCTTCAAAATTCTCTCCAACCTCTCTCTACCTCGAATTTTTGTTGGATTAAGCTTGGTGGGGTCCATTCTTCAGTGATCGATCATCTCTCTTACATCTAGCATCCCAATTTCAGTTTTAGGGTTTCCAATCTCGCTCTTGGCGACGGCAGGTGTGATCTAGGGTTCTTTAATTCATGCTCTATATCAAATTTAAGGTTGTTTGTAATTTCATTGTTCTTCTACTAGTATTTCATTGCCTTAATGCTTGTGATTCTAATGTGCTTGGGAAGGATTGAATTGTGATTTGTGAAATTGCACTTCGAAAAAATTGGTAATTGGTTTGTTTGAGGGTGGTGGATTATCCTGTTGGTGCTTGTATTATCTTGGGTTCCCCTGCTCACTTGTGTTGATTGAGTTTAGGGAAGAGGTAGTTCTTTCTTGCAGGTGGTTGGAAGACAAGTTTTTGGTGCTTGATATTGGGGTGGGGTTTTTCTACTGAACAAGAGTTTCAATCTTTTTATTGTTCTCTAAATGGCACCTCGAGTAAGGGGCGGAAAAAAGAGGTCACGAGTGGACGATGCCGTTATCCTTGATGGTCAGAGGGTGGGTCAAAATCCTAAGTTTTGGGCCACTGAAAAGGGCTTTTGAGAACGCCCAATTGTGAGGGAGCAAATTGTCGGACATAAAGAGCATCTCTGCAGTGAATGAAGAATTTTTTCGGGTGTTTGGAAAATTTTGAGCTAGACATTGGTCTAAGATTCTGACTCCTACGGGAAAAGTATATCCGTGGATTATACGTCTCTTTTATGATACTATGGCACTTGTGCCCACTCGAAACATGTCCAATCGCTCTTTTCGAGTAACTCTTGATGGCACTGAGTACCTTATTACCAGGGAAAGACTCTATGATATTTTGGGTTTCACTCCTTCTCAGCATATCGCTTTTCCACGGTGTATTTGGCCACCGACATCCTATCCTTGGCCGGTTGCTAATTCTAGGGGTGGGTTTGTTGACGGTGAGGATGAGGAGCCTATTCTTCCTGAGTTTCGAGATATGGTGATTGATATCACGGCTCAGAATAGGTAGTATACTGGATCGGGTATTGTATCCCGCAGAATGTAAGATAATGAGTCTCGTCTCGTACATAGCATTGCTATTACGAATATCATCCCGCGGTCCCAAAAGAATGAATTGTCTGAGCAGATGAAGGTGTTTCTTTATACCTTCAAAAATTATATAGAGATTGATCTTCCTAATATCATCATTGAGGAGATGCTTGAGGCTAGCTCCAAAACAGCGTCCAGGAGTTCTCTACCGTTTGCTAGATTGATCACAGCGGTCCTTACTGATGCTGGCTACGCGGTGGCTTTAACTAAACCTGAAGATACCAAGACAGACTGATTGGATTCGAGCAATAGAAATAAGAGTTCCTCTCATCTTCCTCATGTGCTACCTTCTGAGACAACCCCTCCAGATCAGCACATTGGTACTTTTAGCTCGGCCGCTCAGGCACCCCAGGAGGTATTTTCTCTTCAGAGTATTGGGAACATGCTTCAGTTGATGTCGACCAGGATGGGCACTATGGAGACGCGTCTGGTGACTATAGAGAGTCAACTGGGGTCTATTGAGACAGCAGTTCAGAGTCGTCATTCGGGTTAAGAGATAGTGGAGGGTGATTACAAGTCTAAGTCTGGAGGGCTGTGACTGTTCCTCTATGTTTTTTGTTTTCTTTAGTCTTTTTCTTCTTTGAGACTATTATTATTCTTAATGTTTTGAGCGTTTGTGAGGTAGGAATCTCGGTTCTAACTCTGCCTGTACACTAGTACTATCTTTTCTTAATATAATTATCAGTTGTCTCTAATTACTTTTCTTTAAGATATTTGATTTACAGCTGCTTGATTGCTTCTCCTGTGACAATGGAGAGATGCATCTACTTATCTGGTTTGCATATGCTTCTTTGGATGTCTCCGTTTGTGATTTATTTCTTTCTATATATGTGCATATTTTCTACGTTTTATTTTTACCATATATATTATAAACGAGTTTGCTGAGTGTGCAGATATTTAGTAAGAAGATATTATCCATAGAAGAGGCCCAGAGATTGAACCTGTTCAAGGAAGGGGTGGTGGTTGTCCTAGTTTTTATTTGTCACGAAATGAACCAAAGAGGGAGATTAAAAGGTTTTATTTGTCTCATTTCGTGGTTATGAAGTTCCTGGTTGTTACAGTCGAAGACATATATCACTGGACAGAAAGTAAGTATTACTCTCTGATAAAAGGAATGAGCCTTTCTAAATTTTGACGTTCGAACGAGTTTTGTTGTCGTTCGAACGAAGTATCAAGTCCCCTGGAATTTGGCCCATATGCAATTGTCGCTCGAACGAGTTTTCTTGTCGTTTGAACAAAGTGTCAAGTCCCCTGGAATTTGGCCCACATACAATTGTCGTTCGAACGAGACTTCTTTTCGTTCGAACGAGATGTAAACTTTCTAGGGCTTTTGTCCAAATTAGACGTGATTCGTTCGAACGACTTTTGGTCTTGTTTGAACGAATATCGAGAGAAATAAAACAACTATTTAAAGAAACCCTAGTTTCTTTTTCTCTCTCCCCCATTTCTTGTGCAAAACGTTTTTCTTCTGAAGGACTCCAAAAAGACTTTATCAAAGAGGGTGAAGAAATTAAGATCAATCAATCATCGTTGGATTACAAGGTTGATGTTGAGTTAGGGTTTCAAAGACTTCCCAATTATTTGCTCAAGAGCGATTCTAGAAGAAGTTTCTTGGTGAGACATCAAGACGGGCTATTGCGAGAATAGAAGAAGTTTCTTGGTGAGACATCAAGAAGAGTTGTTGTGGGAACAAGAAGAAGGTAGAGCGCGAAGCTTTAGTCAGAAGAGTGATAATCTTGTGATTAGATTATTAAATCTGTAAGTGTAATTCAGTATAACTCTTTTTGATTAGTGAAACTTTTGGTTGTCGTGATCCTCGACAACGACCTGTGGTTTTTCTCCTGAGTAAGGAGTTTCCACAGGGTGAACATTTGTTTGTGCCTTTTAATTCCTTGTCTTTGCTTTTGATTGTTTCTTTTTAACCTTAGACTATTGATTGATAGGAATTGTTCTGACCTATTTTCTCGAAATACATTAATTACGAGCACATAGAATTTCATAATCGTTCCTCTGTTCGAACAGAATACTCAGACAGGTATTTATTCGAATAGACATAAATGTCTATTCGAACAAAAAAGAGTATATTCAAACAAACTAAAGTTTGTTCGAACAGAACACTTAGACATGTGTTTCTTTGAATAGAAATAAAAGTCTATTGGAACAAAAAGGAGTGTATTCGAACAGACTGAAAATGACCCAGATCCTTTTGGATCATCCATCATGATTTCCTAGAGTGATTCGAGTAAGGTGATCTTTGCTGTGATAACAAAGAGTATCGTCGCGATAACGAAGAAGATAAGGTTTGAAGCTTGGATCAGATCTTTGTTGTGAGATCAAGGAGCATTACGAGAATGAAGGAGATAGAGTGTGAAGTTTGGATCAGAAGAGAGATAATCTTGAGAGGTGTTTATCGAGTCTGTAAGTGTTGTTCAGATTGCAACTCTTTCGATTAGTGAATTTTTGACGACCTATGGTTATTCTCTCAAGTAAAAAGTTTTCATAGAGTTTGAAATTGCCCGTGTCTTTTCTTTATTTGTTATAATTATTGTTTAAATTTGTTTATCCCTAGAACATTGATTGCTCGCAATAGTTCTGACCTAATTTCTTGAAGTACATTAAATGCGATTTTAAGATAAATTAAAAGTATTTCTATATTTCTCTTAAGAGTACATTTCATTTCTCTCTTTCCCCCTTGGTTCATCCCCATCTGCATTGCTAATATAAAATGTTTAATACTGTATATTTAGCGAAGCATTGGAGTTGTATTAAGTAAAGTAATATAGAGGGCTGACACAATTAAATATAAGCTTTGAATGATACATTATAGGTTGATCAGTCATTATCCAAGTAGATGTTATGAGCAAGTTGCGGAACTTATAATATTTGCCATACTGGATAAAAAAACATAAAGAAGACCTTGACTTTTAATTTTCACATTTGGTGTAGATAGCTCAGTATGAGTCACTTGCAAGTGGTTTATCTTTTTGACTTTGATTAATGTTACATTGTTAATCTCCATGATAAAGGATACTTTTCACTTCACATAAATTTTCGACCTCAAATTCCTGACAGCATACAATGCTAAATTTGTTAATTTCGTTCAACTTATTTTCAAATGAGTTAAGATAATCACGCCATCCAGCATCCATGTCTCAGCTCTGAAGATGAATACCTTAATCTTAATGCACGATAATCTCCGAAGTAGATTTAGTACACCCACAGAACAAAATTAACTCCTAATTTCAGCTGCATTGTTCTTTTAACAAAGTCCCTGAAATCCTCACAAGCTAGATTTTACTTTTATTACGGGCCATCCCATTGATGTATGGCGAACACGCACTTTAATTTTTTTAGTTAACCCTTTATGGATATATTGCCAGTCCCAGTACCTCTTTCATGTTCTTGCACCCTTCTCTTCGTAACCACCATTGTTCCAAGTTCCAACAAACACCATTATCCACATGTGAGGACCACATTCAAATTATTAACTAATTATATCTAGTCCCTTATATCTATCCACATATTTTCTACTCGTGAAAGTACTGAGAGATTCTCAGATAAAAAAATAAAAGTAAATTTGATTTAATCCTCCAGGTAAGTAGGTAATTGGTACTTCTAGTGATTAGCCCCCACTTTTGTGCAAAATTCACTTTATCCCCTAGTTAAAGATTTTCTGACAGTTTAACGTCTTTGACCGGCATGGATTATATAGAAGACCATTTATACCTTGATTGTGTGTTAACTACTAATGCTAGTGGTACCCTTCAAAACTATGTATCAAAAATATGCATCTCTCTAGGATTTTTGCCTTGTAATCAATTCGAAGATATGAGATCAATTCAAGTGTTAGATTAATCAATTATTGCTTCATCGTAATCCGAAATTCAAAACTTGTAAAACATGAACAAATAAATTACGAAGTAATGGATAAAGAGATGAGATAGAAACTTGATTACTATGGGTTTTGGATGGTGTTACATATGACATTAATGTAGATTATCTATCTACGAATTACCGATTAGCGAAGAGAAGAAGATTGTCGATTAATCAAATAAAGAAGATTATCGATCTAAGATACATTTTCTTCAATCTTAGTCTTTTGAACTTATTAACCTCCAAGAAATTTAATCAGTCAAATGACAACAGTAAAGTTGGGTTTTGAAATACATGTGCCAGTCAATAGTCGGTCAATTGTTATCGACCATCAGAAAAATTGGGACTAATGGGTAAAGCCAATTTTTGAAAGATGTGGGGTTAATCACTAACAACAGTTGTTATATGGGGGTTAAAGTCAAATTTACTAAAAAAAAAACCCAAGTCTATTGAAGTCAAGATGCTGCTTAATGAACTGGAGTTCTCATGGTGGGCAGGTTCTGGAACCGGCGGATGCTTTATAAAGTGACCGCTTATTGAACCCAAGAAGAACAAGTTAGTAATCCAGTTGAAGAGCAATGTCTCACTCAATTCAAATGTCCAGCACAATTCAACGCGATGAAATCAGAAGCATCAAAGATACCGATCGCCGCAAGCCAACAACCTCCGGGGCCAGTTCACCCCAAGGCAATAAAGCTATCGATAAATTTTTCTACAATCCACTATACAAAGCGGCGTTCGAAGGTGACTGGAAAAATTTGGAGAGCTTTTTCGCGTTAAATCACCAAACATCGATCAATGTAGCTATATCTGGATCAGGAAAGACTACTCTCCACGTTGCGGCATCTTCAGGACAAACTACGCTCGTCAAGAAATTGGTTAGACACCAGAAAATGATACCTGATATGTTAGAAGAGACTGACTCCGATGGCCACACAGCTCTTTATTTTGTGGTTGCAGCTGGATGAAATTTTATATGCTCGTAATTAATGTATTTCAAGAAAATAGGATAGAACAATTTCAATCAATCAATAGACTAAGGTTAAACAAAAACAATCAAAAGTAAAGACAAGGAATTAAAGGACACAAGCAAATGTTTACCCTGCGGAAAATCCTTACTCAGGAGAAAAACCGCAGGTCGTTGTCGAGGATCACAACAACCAAAAGTTTCACTAGTCAAAAAGAGTTATACTGAATTACACTTACAGATTTAATAACCTAGTCACAAGATTATCACTCTTCTAACTAACGCTTCACGTTTCACCTTCTTCTTGTTCTCAGAACAACTCTCCTTGATCTCTTACCAAGAAACTTTTTTTATTCTCGCAATAACCCTTCTTGATGTCTCACCAAGAAACTTCTTCTAGAATTGCTCTTGAACAAAATAATTGGGAAATCTTTAAAACCCTAACTCAGCATCAATCTTGTGATCAAAAGATGATTGATTGATCTGAAGTTCTTCACGCTCCCTGATAAAGTCTTTTGGAGCCTTTTTGAAAGAAAAACGTTTTGGCCAAGAAAAAGAAAGAGCGAAAAAGAGAAACTAGGGTTTCTTTAAATAGTTGTTCTATTTCTCTCGATATTCGTTCGAACAAGACCGAAAGTCGTTCGAACGAATCACGTCTAATTTGGTATAAAATGCTAGAAAGTTTACAACTCGTCAAACGAAACGAAGTATCGTTCGAACGATAATTATATATGGGCTAAATTCCAGGGGACTTGACACTTCGTTCAAACGACAAGAAAACTTGTTCGAACGGCAATTGCATATGGGCTAAATTCCAGGGGACTTGCACTTCATTCAAACGACAATAAAACTCGTTCGAACGTCAAAATTGTCTATGAACCAAATTTCCAAGGGAGTTGACACTTCGCTCAATCGACAAGAAAATTCGTTCGAACGTCAAAATTGAAAAAGGCTCCTTTCTTTTATCAGAGAGTAATACTTACCTTCTGTCCAGTGATCTATGTCTTCGGCTGAGACAACCAGAAACTCCATAACCACGACATGAGACAAATAAAATTTTTCAATCACCCCCTTTGGTTCATTTCGTGACAAATAAAACCTAAGACAGCCACCACCCCTTGCTTGAATAGGTTCAATCTCTCAACCTCGTCTTTGGATAATATCTTCTTATAACCCTGTACTCAGAAGATAGAATGTTTACAAAATATTTGTACACTTAACAAACTCGTTTATAATATATGTGGCAAAAATAAAACTTATAAAATATTCTCATAGACATAAAGGAATAAAGCATAAACGGAGACATCTAAAGAGGCATATGCAAGCCATATACGTAGATGCATCTCTCCATTGTCACGGAAGAAACAATCAAACAATTGTAATTCAAATATCTGAAAGAGAAGTAATTAAAAACAACTGATAACTATACAAGCAAAAAATAGTACTAGGGTACAGACAGAGTTAGAACAGAGATTCCTATCTCATAAACGCTCAAAACATCAAAAATAATAAAAGTCCCTAAAAAAATAGAATAAAGAAAACAAAATACACAGATGAACAGTCACAGCTCTCCAGAATCAGACTCGTAATCGCCCTCCTCTGTCTCCTGACCCGAATGACGACTCTGAACTATTGTCTCAATATACCCCAGTCGGCTCTCTATAGTCACCAGACGTGTCACCATAGTGCCCATCCTGGTTAACATCAGCTGAAGCATGTTTCCAATACTCTGAAGAGAAAATACCTCCTGAGGCGCCTAAGGGACCGAGCTAGAAGTACCAATGTGCTGATCTGGAGGGGCTATCTCAGAAGGTAGTACATGAGGAAGATGAGAGGAACTCTTATTGCAATTGCTCAAATCCAATCGGTCTGTCTTGGTATCTTCAGGTTCGGTTAAAGCTACCGCGTAGCCAGCATCAGTAAGGAGCGTTGTGATCAGTCTAGCAAATGGTAGTGAACTCCTGGTCGCTGTTTTGGAGCTAGCTCCAAGAATCTCCTCAATGATGATGTTAGGCATATCAATCTCGATATCATTTTTGAAGGCGTAAAGAAAAACCTTCATCCATTCAGAAAGTTCATTCTTTTGGGACTGCGGAATGATATTCGTAATAGCAATGCTATGTACGATACGAGACTCATTATCTAACTTCTGCGGGAAACAATACCCGTTCCAGTATACAACCGACTCTGAGCCGTGATATCAATCACCATATCTCAAAATTTAGGAAAAATAGGCTCCTCCTCATCCTCACCCACCCCTAGAATTAGCAGCCGCCCAAGGATAGGATGTCGGTGGCCAAATACACCGTGGAAAAGTAATATGCTGAGAAGGAGTGAAACCCAAAATATCATAGATTCTCTCCCTAGTAATCAGGTACTCAGTGCCATCAAGAGTTACTCGAAAAGAGCGACTGGACATGTTCTGGGTTGGCACAAGTGTCATAGTAGCATAAAAGAGACGTACAATCCACGGATATACTTTTCACGTAGGAGTCAGAATCTTAGAGCAATGTCTAGCTTGAAACTTTCCAAACACCCGAGCAAAGTCTTCATGCACTGCAAAGATACTCTTTATGTCCACCATCTGCTCCCTCACAATTGGGCGATCTTTAAACCTCTTCTCAGTGGCCCAAAACTTAGGGTTTTTACCAACCCTCTAACCATCAAGAATAACGGAATCGTTCACTCGGGACCTCTTGCTTCTACCCCTTACTTGAGGTGCCATTTAGAGTGCAATAAAAAGATTGGAACTCTTATTCAGAAGAAAAAAACCCCAACCCAATATCAAAGACCAAAGCCTGTCTTCCAACCACCTGCAAGAAAGAACCACCTCTTCCCCAAACTCAATCAACACAAGTGAGCAGGGGATCCTAGGATAATATAAGCACCCACAATACAATCCACCACCTTCAAACAAACAAATTCCCAGTATTATTCGAAATGCAATTTCACGAATCACAACTCAATCATTCCCAAGCACAGTAGCATCACAAGCATAAAGACAATGAAATACTAGTAGAAGAACAATGAAATCATAAAATAACCTTGAATTCGAAGTAGAGCATGAATTAAAGAGCCCTAGGTCACATCTGTCGTCACCAAGAGCGAAATTGGAAACCCAAGAGCTGAAATTGAGATGCTAGATAGAAGAGAGAGGATCATGCACTAAAGAAATGGACTCTACCAAGCCTAATCCAACAAGAGTTCGAGGTAGAGAGAAGGTGGAGATAATTTCGAGCGAGATGAGAGATTTAAAAAAAATGAACAGACGCAGTGGTTTTATACAACCCGCTAGGAAGTTGTTCGAACGACTCGATTGTTCGTTCGAACGAGAATAAAAGGACTGAACATGAAAAAGGATGAACTATGGAAAATACTCTCTCCCTAAAATATCGGGTTTCCACCGACAAACACGGAAAATAACAACGATAAGACACAAACACACTCCCCCTCAAAAACCTGCAGATTCAAATCTATAAGCACATGAAATACACAGTATAAATTTTTTTTATTGAGATATAAATGAAATAATGCAAAAGAACTTGGTGTGTGTGTGTGTGTAGTCCAAACAAATACCTAAAAAATAAGCATAAGAAGAGCACTATATTGGACATATGAGTCAACTTAGGCCTCTCATGGTTGGTCACACAAAATCACTGAGAATTTACTAGATATCACTCTAAGGACATGAATATGAGTAAATGAAGTAAAAATTCATAATCCAAGAAAGCAGCGCTATTGTTCTAAAGATCTCATGAAAGGAATATCAATTGTGTTTGGTGGTGTCAAGTTAAATACCATAAACTTTCAAACTATCATCTCCACTAAATTAATTGTATCAAGCTTAAAATCAACTAGGTCTTTTAAGGTAATCATTAAGACAAAGGTAGCCTAGTGAGAAAATTGGTATTTTGTTGGCATTCTGAGGACAAAAAAAAAATTACTTCCACCTCCATTGTTTAAAGCAAACCTCCTCTGTCGTTAAAATCAAAACTCCTCTATTGTTGAAATCAAAACTCCTCTATTGTTGAAATCAAAACTCCTTCATTGTTAAAATCAAAACTCCTCCATTGTTGAAATTAAAATACCTCCATTGTTGCTTTTAACAACGCTACGTGTTCCCCTTTCTTTTTCTTTTATTTTCTTTTTCTTAAACAAGACTATCTCCCAATCATACTCAAACACACATTCTTCTTCAAATTTTCTCACTTTGAGTCCTCAAAACAATGGTTAAAACAAAAATTTTGCGAATGCAAAGAAAAGGCTTATTTTAGGCTTAACGGGTAGCAAGTGAATACATGATTTAGGTTAAAAATTGAAAGGGAAAAATAGGTTCAACAATGAAAATGCCTAGAATCATGACCTAAGACTCATACAATTTCTTATTTCGCCTAGAATCAAGTTAAGAAAAGGTTCTAGTAATTTAACTTGAATTTTATGCAACCACCAACAATCGACTAATGCAGAAAATAATGAGATCAAAAACAAAGAGAGATTTTGCTGGAAAAAATTAATTTAATAACACTCAACGCTAGAACAAAAGGTTAGATCCTCATATAATGTTAGGTAATGAAGTCTCTCCATATATCCTCAAGATTTCTACTTACACCTAGAGGGGACAGTTAAACTTTGTGACGAATAAGGGAAACCAAGAACTCAAGCATTAAATGAGTATATATCATATAAATAATTTCCATACATGCATATGCAACGCAATTATAGACTAAACTCAAAGGAAAAAATAGGGAAGATAGTACTTGACAATGTCCACAAGAACTACACCAACACCAGAAAGTCCTGAAAAATCTAGGAAATGGAAAAAACACCAATAGCGCATTGAAGATTTTCAAAATGAATAACATCCAAAGGCCTGGTGAAGAGATCAACAAGTTGATTCTCCAGACAGACATACTCCACAATAACAATCTTCTTCTCAATAAGGTCTCGAATGATGTGAAATCGAATGTCAATGTGCTTGGTCCTCAAATGCTATTCAGGATTTTTGGAAATGTTGATTGTACTTGTATTATCACAGTAAAGTGACATCACTCCCTGATTCACCCCATAGTCATGTAGCATTTACTTCATCCAAACTTGCTGTGTACTTCAACTTCCCACCGTAATGTACTCTGCCTCTGCAGTAGATTATGAAATGCAGTTTTATTTTTTACTTTGCCATGCAACGAGATTGTTCCCAATATAGTAACATCCCCCAGAAGTACTCTTCCTTTCATCAAAATTTCTAGCCCAATCAGCATCTGAGTATCCAATAATATCTGATGCAGTGTCTCGAGTATAATACAAACCAATCTCCCAACTCCCAGACACATATCGAACAATCCGTTTAACAACATGCAAATGAGACTCCTTAGGACTTGCCTGATAACGTGCACATATGCAAACACTGAACACAAAGTCTGGGTGACTAGCTGTAAGATACAAAAAGCTTCCTATCATGCTCCTATACAACTTTTGATCTACATCAGTACTTGCAGAGTCCTTACTCAATTTTGTGGTAGTGCCCATTGGCGTCCGGGCATGTTTTGAAGAATAAAGACCAAACTTTTTGACAATATCTTTGGCATATTTAGATCGAGAAACAAAAATGTCATCTTCCCGTTGCTAGAATTGAAGACCTAAGAAGTAGGTCAATTCTCCAACCATGCTCATCTCGAATTCTCTTCCCATTAACTCATTGAATGCTTTGATACGAGTGTTCGACATTGAGCCAATAACAATGTCATCCATATAAACTTGTACAATAAGAATTTCATCGCCTTCCCGTTGAATAAACAATATCTTATCAACTTCCCCTTGAATGAACCCCTTTCCAAGTAAAAAGTTTGAGAGTTTATCATACCAAGCTGGAGGAGCTTGTTTTAGGCCATAAAGTGCTTTCTTCAAACGGTAATCATGCTCCGGATGATGGGGATCTTCAAATCCTTTTGATTGGGCTACATATACCTCTTCCTCAAGTAGCCTATTTAAGAACGTACTTTTCACATCCATCTGATAAAGCTTGAAATTTTTGTGACACGCAAATGCCAAAAGCATTCGAATAGATTCAAGTCTAGTGGTGGGAGCAAAAGTTTCTTCTACATCCACCCCTTTTATTTGGTTGTATCCCCAAGCTACTAACCTTGCTCTGTTCCAGACAACATCACCGTTCTCATCGAATTTGTTCTTGTAAATCTACTTTGTGCCAATAATATTAGTATTTGTCGGTCGTGATACTAAGTCCCACATGTCTTGTCACTTGAATTTATTAAATTCATCTTGCATGGCGTTAATCCAATATTCATCAGATAAAGCATCTTTGACATTGGTTGGTTCAGTGATAGACACATAACATACACTCTCCACTGTCTCATATAACGTAGAACAATGATACCCCACACATCTAGCGGACTCATGAAGTGTAAAACACTCAGAATCATCAAGATATCTAGAAGCACCACAATTTCAAGGAGGATTAGTACGAACAGTATCATTTGGTACTAAAAACTCCCCAGAAGATGTTGGAATAGTTTCAGCAGGAGGTTCTTCTTGAACATCTTGTGTCACACTAGATGAGGTTGGTAGGGAATCCTCTTGAACATTACTATCTCCATCATCTGTTTGTTCAAGAATTGCCGAGTCATCAACTACCACAATAATCGATTCCATGACCATTTTGTGCTTCAAGTTGTACACATGATAAGCTCTACTGTTTGTGGCATATCCTAGTAAAATACCTTCATCGCTTCAAGCATCAAATTTTCCAATGTTCTCCCAATCACAAGTAATATAGCATTTACTTCCAAACACAGGAAAGTATTTCAAGTTCGGCTTTTTTCCAAACCAGAGTTCATAAGGCGTATTATGAGTTAGAGGACGCAGATAAAGCCTGTTGATTATGTGACAAGAGGTATGAATAGCTTCTCCCCAAAAGTTATTAGGGACATTTTTTCCATGAAGTAAAACACGCCCCATTTCCTGTAGGACTCGGTTCTTTCGTTCAGCTACTCCGTTCTATGTTGGTGTGATTGGTACTTAAAATTCATGTTTGATTCCATTCGCCTTACAGTACTCTATTACATCACTGTCCTTGAACTCACCTCCACAATCGCTACGATTTCTGTCAAAAGAACAATCCTTCTCATACTGTATTCGCAGAGTTATGGCATGAAATTCTTCAAATGTGTCTGACTTCTGCCTTAATAGAGCGATACACGTGAATTATGAAAAATCATCAACCCTAACCAAAATGTACTTCTTTCCTCCCAAAGTACATACTCTCATAGAACCCATCATGTCCATATGAATCAACTCTAGAACTCGTGTAGTACCAATGTTGGTAGATTTTTTGTGCGGACTCTTGGTTTGCTTTCCAATTTGACATGGTCCACACACTGTATCAGTTATCTTGCTTAGTTTCAGAACCCCTCGAACTATTTCCTTACTTGTAATCTTAGCCAGATCACTAAAATTCACATGTTCTAACCATTGGTGCCAAAGTTCCACATCGCCTGTCTTACCAACTTTACATGATATCTCCTTTTGCGATATAGCATAGCAGTTGTCCGAAGTTCTATCCGCAGTTTCAATGCATATCCTGGTATTATCAAAGGCGCGACATGTTTTCTTATCAAATGTTACTGTGTTTCCCGCATCACATAGGTGACTCACACTCAGAAGGTTTGCAGTGATTCCCTTGACATAGAGTTCATTATCGACTGTCGGGCATCCAATTCCATCTACACTCCCCTTTCCTACAATCTTTCCACTCATTCCACTTCCAAAAGTAACATCACCTCCTTGAACATCTGTGACATTATTCAGACGTGTAGCATCCCCTGTCATGTGTCGAGAGCATCTACTATCTGCGTACCACTGTATGGAGTTAAATGCATTTAGAGCCATTACTGCAACATTGGACCTTAATTGTGGTACAAGGTCCTTCTTCTGAGCCTAGATAGATCTCACTTTCTTTATTTCTTCTGTTGCTTGAGTCACATTCCTAAAGCCATTAAAAAACTTTTGGACAAAAAGGGAGTTAGTAAATGATTGGGCATATGATCGATGGGGTTTCTCTCTTTCCAAACGTAGATTATTCCTACTACAGAGTTGGGGAACATATCTACAATAGGAAGCAAGATGACCCTTTCGACCACAAGCCTCATAATAAAATACATGAAAGACAAAAGGCTGCTCTATCTGCCTATGAGGAGCATTAATAATACTAGGTTTGGGCAAAAATGAAGTTGAAGTAGCTTTGACAAACTTAGTAACTTGAGATGAGGTAGACTTGACGTTTTGCTCATCAAATCCTAATCCTCTTTTGCCAGATCCATTTTTGCTCATACTTAGTATTTTTCAATGCTTTTGGCTCCATGATAAAATACTTTGAGTTTCTATTGAGTAGAGGTCAACTCGAGTCTAAGTTTCTCCATTTTAATTTCCCCCAATTTCACCTTTTCTACAGCAATGAGTCTGTTTTGTTCACATATCTTATGTTGACCACTAAGAGATTGTTTCTCATTCTTAAGTTTCTCAAGCAGAGAAACAAGTTGAGAGTACAACTCTTCAAGACTCGGCTCTTCACAGTTATCACTTTTATAGTCCTTATGATCATCTCCGTCAGTTTCAAGTGTAAACTCATCAAAGTGATCACTACCTGAGGAAATAACAGCAATGTGGGCTCTCAAACCATTTCCTCCTTCTTGGAAGGGATCAACATGGTCATTAGAGTCACCATCACTATCATCTCACATAGCGGTAATGTTCATAGCTTTATGATTCCTGTTAGAGCTCTTAGTGGGACAACTGTGAGCACAGTGACCATACTTGTGACACCTATAGCATTCAACTTTATTGAGGTCTTGGTCTGAGTCATTATGAGTATGAGTACTTGAGTTTGTTTGTTTGCCATAAGACTTAACACGGTCATGAGGACGAGACCTGTAACTTACATTTTGTCACTGTTTTTCAAATTGCCTCCTTTTCAAAAGTTTTCTAAATTATTGTCAGAAACACAGTAGTTTTCAACATATATGGTTCCCTGAGAAGATGAAGAGTTGGGGGAAGACTTAAATGCGACACTCTTACTCTTCTTAGGATTTTCTATTTCCATTTCGATTTCAAAAGTACGTAATTTTTCAGCAAGTACGTCAGGTTTCATAGTTTTAAGATTTTGTGCTTCCTCTATAGCATCACGTCTGGATCTAAAACTCTTAGGAAATGATCTTAAAATTTTATGTACTATTTGAATATCGGTGTATCCATCTCCTAAAGAAGAACTGTTGTTGTCAATGTCACTAAGTTTAGCATAAAACACACTAAAGGACTCATTCTCACTCATCCGGATATTCTCAAATTGAGATGTGAGCATTTGCAGTTTGCTTTTTTTAACAGTGTCATCACCTTCGTGAGTAGGTATTAAGATGTCCCAAGCTTCTTTTGAAGTGGAACATGCGGATATATGCCTATATTCACTATGGCTCACGCATTAAAGATAGCATTAAAACCTTTAGAATTATACCCAGATGTTTCTTTTTCTTCCTTGGTCTATTGATTTCTAGGTTTAGGAATTTCTACAGTAGTTGCTGGTTCACCCTGCATAACAGTAGAGGGTGCCCATCCATCTACAATGGCAATCCAGACATCCTCTCCCATGGATTGCAAGAAGGCAACCATTCGAACCTTCCAGTAAGGAAAGTTCGTTCCATCAAAGAGTGGAGGACGGTTTATAAGACCTCCAAAATTTTCAGAATCCATTAAATCAATCACATACAAGAACAGGATCACCGCTCAGGTTATAAAGCCTACAAGCGATTCTACTCTGATACCAATTAAAATTCTATATGCTCGTAATTAATGTATTTTGGGAAAATAGGTTAGAACAATTCCTATCAATCAATAGTCTAAGGTTAAACAGAAACAATCAAAAGTTAAGACAAGGAATTAAAGGACAAAAGTAAATGTTCACCCTGTGGAAACTCCTTACTCAGGAGAAAAACCACAGGCCGTTGTTGAGGATCACGACAACCAAAAGTTTCATTAGTCAAAAAGAGTTATACGGAATTATACTTACAAATTTAATAACCTAGTCACAAGATTATCACTCTTCTAACTAACGCTTCACGCTCCACCTTCTTCTTGTTCTCACAACAACTCTCCTTGATCTTTCACCAAGAAACTTCTTCTTTTCTCGCAATAACCCATCTTGATGTCTCACCAAGAAACTTCTTATGGAATCGCTCTTGAACAAAATAATTGGGAAATCTTTAAAACCCTAACTCAACATTAAACTTGTGATCAAAAGATGATTAATTCATCTTAAGTTCTTTACGCCCCCTGATAAAGTCTTTTGGAGCCTTTTTGGAAGAAAAATGTTTTGGCTAAGAAAAAGAAGGTACGAGGAAAAGAAACTAGGGTTTCTTTAAATATTAGTTCTATTTCTCTCGATATTCGTTCAAACAAGACCGAAAGCCGTTCGAACGAATCACTTCTAATTTGGTCTAAAGCCCTAGAAAGTTTACAACTCGTTTGAGCGAAAAGAAGTATCGTTCGAACGACAATTGTATATGGGCCAAATTCCAGGGGACTTGACACTTCGTTCAACCGGCAAGAAAACTTGTTCGAACGACAATTACATATGGGCCAAATTCCAGGGAACTTGACACTTCATTCGAACATCAATAAAACTCGTTCGAACGTCAAAATTGTCTATGGACCAAATTTCCAGGGGACTTGACACTCCATTCATACGACATGAAAATTCGTTCGAACGTCAAAATTGAGAAAGGTTCCTTCCTTTTATCAGAGAGTAATACTTACCTTCTGTCCAGTGATCTGTGCCTTCGACTGAGACAACCAGAAACTCTATAACCACGACATGAGACAAATAAAATCTTTCACTGGACACCTTGAGGCAGTCAAGGCAATGGTGAAAGAAAACACAAAGTTGCCGCTGATAAAAAACAAAGTCGGGTGGTTTCCAATTCTTGAAGCAGCTTTACTTGGTAACAGGGAGTTGTTGAAGTATCTTTACAAGAAATCAACAGATGATCCAAGCCCTTTCCTGGGTAAGCCTGGCGTTATGCTTCTAAATGTGATTATTGCTGCTGATTTCTATGGTTTGTGACAAGACAATGAATTTTTAACTTTATAATTTTTGAGTTTAGGAATTGTTTGAATAGAGGATCTCAACAATAAATTCTTTTTATGTATGGGTAGATATAGCAATAGATCTTGTTGAGCATTACCCTGAAGTAGCTACAATGAGAGTTAAAAATGGGGAATCTGCACTGGATGTGTTGGCGCAAAGGACTTCATCTTTTGAGAGTGGCACTAAACTTGAATTTTGGCAACGGTGCATCTATTCAAGTTGGTTCTTCCCCAATAATAATCTCCCATATTCCTGTGTTGTGTTTATATAAATGGAATTTAATTCATATATTTATGTTCTTTAAAGTGATTCATGTTGTACATTCAAATCGTAAACCACTAAGAAGAACTAGATATTCCAAAGACAAAAATTTGTCATCGATAACTGAAGAGACACAAGGCCCCAACCATCCCCCAATTGAAGTTGACTTGGAGGACCCCAAACCGAAATTAGCGGGCAGGACATTAGCCTCCAAAACAACCTTGGGAGATTGGAAACAAGGGGTTTTTGCTGCAAAAGCCAAAGTCGGGCAAGGTACATAATCAGCTTACGCGTTTTCATTTTACTAGATAAAATCTTGCTTTGTGTGTCTTCCTCCTTTTCTTATTGTATCAGAATCCTGAGTTAACCTGTTAACGTATTAGCTTAAAACTTCATAAGCCAAGGCCAGTTATAATTTACTCCCTGTTTTTTACCAGTACATGAAGTAAAGTTAGTCTTCTATTCATAGTGAAATTTACAAAATCAGGAAATATGAATGGCTTACCTAGAAATTAGAAAATTATAAAGTTTTATCAATATAAGTTGTAAATAAAGTGAGTAAACCTTGTTGGATGGATATTTGTGATGACCTCAAGCTCTATTTTAGCTGAAGATGATGATATTTCAAAAGATCCCTTTTGGTGCCAAACTGGAGCTGAAAACAGGTAAGAAACCTATACCGTTTGCTATGGTATAAACTCGAATCTTGTTCAAGGAAGTTCATCGGAGCTCGTGGGGCGAGCGAGGATCGAAGACGGTTTGGAAAAGATTTTTTCAAAGTTATGTTCGAATAAACTATTTGTCTGTTCGAACAGAAGAGGCAGAGACAAGTTTGTTCGAATAAACATTATAAGTCATGTCTGTTCGAACAAACTATTTGTCTATTCAAATAGACCACTCAGAACCTACTTTGTTCGAATAGACTGAGAGTCTGTTCGGACAGACTTTGTAAAATCATTTTTAGAAATTCATTATGGAGGCGTTGGTGTGTCTCGTGATCCGTACTTTGAGACCATCTTTATGTAATAACTTCCCATGTTTATAAGGGAGTCTCAGGTTATTTGGTTAGCCTATCTTGTGTAAGCTTATTAGCTTTTCTAAACACAAACAAGATAAAAAAAGTTAGAAAGATGAGAGATATCTTGATTAGAATTACTTGGTTACAAACCCACACATACACTCCTTTATATAGTAGAGGTGAAGACTCAAAACATTAAATACAAAACTATTCATTTTTGAAACTCACACCATTAATCTATCATTACATAAGTAACTCCCATTAATTAAGATGAAGAGCCTTACTCTTAATGTGCATTATTTTAACACTCCCCTTAATGCACCATCTTCATTACTCCCAGCTTCTCTCTCATGTAGCAAAATCACTCCTTTGGAAGAGCATTAGTAATTATGTTAACAAGGTTATCTTCTGTCTTGCAATACGTCAACTCAATTTTACCTCTTTCAACAGCATCTCGGATGAAGTGATACCTCATTGGAATGTGCCCTGTCTTACTATGATAAACTGGATTTTTTGCTATTGAAATCGCTGACTTGTTGTCATAGTAGATAATAGTCCCTTTGTCAAGTTTTTCATTTATATCTTCAAGAATTTGTTGTACCCACAGTGCTTGACATGTTGCAATAGATCCTGCCACGTTTTCTGCTTATGTTGAAGATAGAGCAACCTTATCTTGTTTCATTGACAACCACAAACAAATTCTAGATCCCAAAGAGAAAACATATCCGGATGTGCTTTTTGAATCGTCTATGGATCCTCCCCAATCACTGTCAGTATATCCTAGAAGCTTTGAATCAGAAATAGGATTATACATTATTCCAAAATCGATGGTTCCTTGGATATATCGTAATACCCGTTTTGCTGTGCTTAAATGAGTTCGATTTGGACAATGCATAAATCTCGATATTAAACTTGTTGCGAACACGATATCAGGCCTTATAGAAGAGAGGTATAAAAGACTTTTAACCATGCTTCAGTACAATGCCTTAGTTACTTTTTCCGACCCATCTCTTTAACCAACTTCTCGTTCACTACAAGAGGAGTATCAACTGATTTGCATTGATCTATGCAAAATTTCTTAAGAACTGATTCAGCATATTTCTTTTGACGAATAAAGATTCCTTTCCTCGGGAAACTTCAATACCCAAGAAATAGTTCATCAAGCCAAGATCATTCATCTCATATGTTTTCATCATGTTGCCTTTGAACTCTTGCAACATTTTGTGATCATTTCCCATGAAAATCAGATCATCTACATACAATGAAACAATGAGAATAGACGTACCTTCAATTTTAATGTACAGGGTTAGCTCACCCTTGCAACGTTGAAACTAATTTTTCAAAAAATATCTGCCTATTTGACTGTACCAAGTGCGCGGCGCTTGTTTTACCCCATACAAAGCCTTCTTCAATCAATAAAATTTGTCTTTCTCTCCTTTGATGATGAACCCTTGGGGTTGAGAAATATATATTTCATCTTCAAGCATCCCATTTAGGAAGGCTGATTTTACATCAAGTTAAAATATAGACCACTTCTTTTGAGCCGCAAGTGCGATGAGTGCTCTGATGGTTTCAAACCTTGCTATAGGAACAAATATTTTAGTATAGTCGATCCCCAGCTGCTGTGTGAAGCCCTTTGCAACGAGTCTAGCTTTGTACTTTTTGACGACGCCATCTGCATTGACTTTCGTCTCGTAAACCCATTTTACCCCAATAATATCTTTGTTATGTGGTAGATCAACTAATTTCCAGGTGGAGTTTTTTTCAATCATGTTGATTTCTTCGGCCATAGCCTTTACCCAAATGTCAAACCGTGACGCCTCTTTAAAGCTTCCTGCCTCTATGGTTGTAAAATTTCGGCTTTCATATATATCCGCGAGAGAGTTCATTTTTTTTGGAGTTGATTCTGGAGAAGAACAAGATGTTGATGACGAGGTAGAACTATGTGATGGAGTTGATGGTCCTGTGCTCGGCGGTATAGATTCATGTATAAACGGAGTTGCTGGTCCATAGTCTTCACGTTGCTCCATTTCCACCTCTTGAGTTGTTTCTGAAATGTCTTCCTGAATATGTATCTTCTGTTCTTGCACCTTTATATTACTCCAATCCCAAATGTCAAATTCAGCAAACATAACATCTCTACTAATTATAAGCTTGTTAGTTTCAAGGTTATAAGCACGACCTTTGAATTTTGAACTATAACCAATAAAGATGCACAAATCAGATTTTTTATCTAACTTTTGACGCTTTGGGAAGGAATGTGAACATAACATATGTATCCAAATACTCAAAAATGTCTTACCGAAGGTTTGTGACCTGACCATGCTTCAATGAGTGTTTTGTCGAGAAGCGGTCTTGTCGGACACCTATTAAGCAAATATGCCGATGTTGATACAACTTCTGCCCAAAAAGAATTTGGAAGTTCTTTCTCCTTTAGTATAGAGTGAGCCATCTCAACAATGGTTCTATTTTTCCACTCTGCGATGCCACTGTATTGAGGTGAGTATGCACAAGTTAGTTGTCGCTGGATTCCCATATCTTTACAGTACGTCTCAAACTCGCTTGACATGTACTCGCCTCCGCGGTCGCTTCTTAATGTCTTGATGTTCAGACCACTTTGTCTTTCAACTTGAGCCTTGAAGGTCTTGAAAATGGAGAGAGCTTCTGACTTTAGCTTGATGAAATAAACCCATATCATTATTGTAAAATCATCAACAAAAATGATAAAGTACAAATTCTGACTAAGAGAAGGAGTTTGAATTTTCCCACAAATATCAGTGTGGATCAACTCTAATGGTGCCTTCTATTACCACGCACTTTCATAAAAGGGGGCACGATGATGATTTCCTAGTACACATCCCGAACATATGTCTTTCCTCATTTTGATCGTAGGTAAACCTTCCACCATCTTTTTATGATTCAACAACTTCAAACCATGAAAGTTTAAATGCCCAAACCTTCTATTCCACAACCAACATTAATCTACTGTTTCGGCTTTTAATGTACTATCTAAGGGATAACGAAATTTCATAGGAAAATTTCAATTTTTTCCATATCAATTTTTACAATGACATGATTCTCACAATTTTGATCAAAAATGGTGCAAAAATCATTTTTGAAAAGTAGAGAATATCCATGTTGAACAAGCTGTCCAACACTTGAAAAATTTGTATTCAAATCTGGAATAAAACATCTTTTATGTACCTAGCTCCCCTCTTGGTTTGAACGGCTATTGTTCATTTTCCATTTGCGTGCACAACAGCTCCATTTCCCAATCTGATTTGGGATTTTACCGACTTGTCAATATTGGTAAAAATTCGATCATCCCCCGTCATGTGATTTGTACAACCACTATCTAGATACCATGTATCTTCATCTGGCACATCGGTGTTATGTTTTGCGAAAAACATATTTTCTTCAACATTTCCCTCGGTGTATTTGGCATCTTCTTGATTGTCTTTGATCCTGCAATCCTTTTGTAAATGCCCATACTTCTTACCGTTAAATCACTGAGGTTTCCCCTTATTCTAGTACTCGCTTTCAGTATGTCTCACCTTTTTTCAGAAGTTGCAAGTTACGTTTCTATTTTTACCGGTGTACTTTTGTGAGTTTCTGGGATATCCTCCTTTCTTCATGTAGTTTGGCTTCTTTCTGGGTCTTCCTTGGAACTTCTCGTAAAATTTTTTGCCCACCACTTGAATGTTTTGTTTGAAACGCAGTTTCTACTGGACTATTTTCATGCCTTGACATTCTCTGCTCTTGAGAGTCTAAAGAACCCATTAACTCAACAAGAGATAAAGTTGATAGGTCTTTTGATTCTTCAATGGCAGCCACCAATGTATCAAACCTTGATGGTAGACTAATCAAAAGTTTTTGGACAACTTTCTCATCTATAATAGCAACACCATAAAGTCTCATTTGTTTAACTATCTCGATAACTCGAGATAAGTAATCTTTTATTTTCTCCGTATCCTTCATTTTCAATTTTTTGTACTCCCTCTGAAGAGTTTGTAACTTGAGTGCAATCACTTTATAATAACCATTGAATTCATTTTACAAGGCATCCCAAGCTTGTTTTGCACTTTGTGATGAAATAATTCTTAAAAAAATGGTTTGAGATATACCTTGTTGAATGAAGAACAAGGCCTTTGCATCATTCTTTTTGGTTTCCTTCAACTGCTCTTGTTGTGTCGCCGTGAGAGTTGTTAGATCGGTAGGAATTTCTATGCCACCTTCGACCATTTCCCACAATCCTTAAGACTAGAATAACGTTTTCATCTTGATGCTCCAATAGTCATAGTGCTCACCTTCAAAAGCTGGAATCGATGGTTGAATCATACTATTGTTTGCAGCCATTGATTTTACCTCTTTTAGAAGTTTCTACGAACACTTTCAAATTTTGCTCTAATATCATTGTAAGCTTATTAGCTTTTCTAAACACAAATAAGATATAGAAAGATAGAAAGATGAGAGAAATCTTGATTAGAATTACTTGGTTATGTAGAAACTAATACAAAGAATAAGAGATTCGAGAAGGACTAACTTTTTATTATTATTCGATTATTACAATGGAAGAAGACCTTCTCCTTATATAGTTACAATTACTTTGGCGCTAAGTAAGAATATCATATATTTAGAAAATTTTATATTTAGTATATATCCTATATTAGGTATATTCTATATTCAACACTACCCCTCAAGATGGAGTATAGATGTCAATCATGCCTAGCTTGTCAATAATGTTGTTAAATATTCGTCCACAAACTACTTTCGTAAGAATATCTACAAGTTGATCTTTAGAATTCACGAATGGAAAAGATATACACCCTTTGTCAATATTTTCTCTGATAAAGAACCAATCCACTTCAACATGTTTCATACGGTTATGTTGAATTGAATTGTGTACAATCATAATAGCTACTTTATTGTCACAGTGTAGATCCATTGTTTTCATGAGTTTAAATCTAAGATCCTTTAATATATTCCGTATCCATAGTAGTTCACATACTCCATGAGCCATACCCCAAAACTCAGATTCGGCAGTTGATCAAGCAACAATCTTTTACTTCTTAGCTCTAAATGTCACCAAATTCCCACATACAAACGTAAAATAACCTGAGGTTGACCTCCTATTCCTCATATCTCCTGCCCAATCTGTATCGGTGTATCCTATTACTTCATATCACCACCTTTCCGGAATAAGAGACATTTTCCTGGAGATTTCTTCAAGTACTTTAGTATTCGAAAGACCATCTTCATATGTTCTTCACATGGATTATGCATTAATTGACTTACAACGCTAATGGCATATGCAATATCCGGTCGAGTATGGGAAAGATAAATTAGTCTTTCCACTAAACGTTGGTACCTTCCTTTGTCACATGGAACTTGGTCGGAAAACATTCCCAAGTGATGATTCGCTTCAATCGGTGTATCTATCAGTTTGCAATCAAGCATCCCAGTTTCTGTAAGAAGGTCTAATATATACATTCGTTGAGACATGGAAATATCTTGACTTGATCTTGTAAATTCAATGCCTAAGAAGTATTTTAACTGTCCCAAATTTATTATCTCAATTTCCCATGACAAATAGTTCTTAAGTACCTCCATTTCTACTAAGTCATTTCCAGTAACAACCATATAATCAGCATAAACAATAAGAGCGGTAAGCTTTCCTGACTTCCGTTTTATAAATAAGGTATGATAAGAATTACTTTGTCTATATCCAAATGCCTTCATGCTCTTCAAAAATAGTCCAAACCAAGCTCGTGGCGATTGTTTTAACCCGTACAATGCCTTCTTTAATTTGTATATTTTTCCTCCTTCAGAATTCGTGACTCCAGGTGGTAACTCCATGTATACTTCTTCTTCTAAATCTCCATGAGAAATGCATTCTTTACGTCAAACTGTTGTAATGGCTAACCTTGATTGGCTGCAAGAGAAATTAGTACACGAATAGTGTTTATCTTTGCCACTGGGGCGAAGGTCTCCTTGTAATCCACATCATATGTCTGCGTATACCCTTTGGCAACTAGTCTGGCTTTATTCCTATCAATACTTCCATCTACATTCATCATTTACAGTAAAGATCCAACGACGCCCAACAATACGATATCCATAGGGTTTATCAACATGTTCCCAAGTGGAATTCATCTGTAATGCATTCATCTCTTCATTCATGGCTTTCTACCATCATAAATCTGATAGTGCTTCCTGAAAATTACTAGGAATAGATACAGAGGATAATTAATTCATAGTGCATGTAAATGACTTAGCCAACCTATGGGTGGAGACATAATCAGAAATTGGGTATTTGGCTTTAGAATTGATATCTGGTTCATAAGTAGATTTTGGAATACCTTTAGTAGGCCTTTCTAAACGTCTAGGTTGAATATCATTAACAGTGTTAAGATTAGGTAATACCTGAGGTTCGACATTCTGCGGCAGTACTTCGGTAGATAGTGTTAGAATGTTGGAGTCACGGGCAACTTCTACTACTTCAGCTTGATCTCCCCTGTCATCTGATCCTCTCTATTCATATGAAGTTCATCTTCAATACCCTGATCTCCCCCTGTCATCTGCTCTACTTCACTTTCCTTTCCATCATCAGTTAGGTTACTACGCCTGTTCAAATTACTCGTCAAATCCTCTAGTTCCTAAAATATATCCCTAATAATAGGGAACTTTCCTTCACCGTCATTATGTTTCTCCCCCTGAAGGGAAGATCACATAAAATATGCCTCCAATTCTCGAAATGATACATCCAAAGAGATATACACCTTACCCTCCATAGGATCATAACAACGATAACCCTTTTTAAAATTAGCATATCCAAGAAACACACACTTTCGAGCACAATGATCTAATTTTCCTCGCTGATGTTTAGGTATATGAACAAAGACAACACATCCAAAAACACGTGGTTCTAGGTTTGGCATTGTAGGGATGGTGATAAGATCATAAAGTTTTTGGAAGGGGGTTTGAAATCCAATGACCCTAGACGGTGTGCGGTTTATCAAGTAAGCAGCAAATTTTAACGTTTCTCCCCAATAATTCAATGACATATTCATTCCAAAGAGAGATGTACGAACAATTTCTAACAGTTGTCTATTCATTCGTTCAGCTAACCCATTTTATTATGGGGTATAAACATTAGAGGTTTGATGTTGAATGCAATTATTTGTCAAGAACTCTGACATGTCATCACTAGTAAATTCTCTTTTATTATCAGATTGATACACTTGTATTCTCCTTTTGAATTTGGTCAAAACCATCTGATAACTTTTTTTAAATACTTCAAAGACTTTACTTTTATGGGTAATTAGAGAAACCCACATCATACGAGTACACTCATAAATAAAAGTCACAAAATAACGAGCTCCAGACAATGAAGGAATACGTCCTGGACCCTATACATCAGAGTGAATAATGCTAAAAGGTTCTGAACTTTATTAAAACTTGGAGAGTATGTAATACGATGACTCTTAGTGAGTTCACAAATATCAAACTTAAACTCTGAAATACTACAATTCAAAAATAACGATGAATTTAATTTCTGAAGATACCCAAAGGAGAAATGACCCAATCGCCGATGCTATGACCACACATTAGCTTTTGCTTCTTCAATGCCTCTGACTTTATTCACCTGATGAATTCTCTGCTCTCCACTATTAGTCAGGTCCAAATAGTAGAGATTACCTTTTCTAACACCACTACCAAGAACCTACCGAGTTACTATGTCCTGAAAAATACATAATTGAGGCCAAAACGTCACAGTACATGTAAGTGCAACAATGATCCTACTGACAGACAAGATATTGTACTCTAGAGCAAGAATAATAAAGACAGAGTTTAATATCAAGGATTCAGATATGTCAGTGGAACCTTCTCCAATTACAGGAGAGGAACCACCATTAGCTGTGTATATAGAGGTTTGGGTTGAGGGTGTAATGGATGATAATATGCTAGAGTCGCTTACCCTGTGATCTGATGCACCAGTATCAATTAACCAAGTACTATTTAAATAATTTACAACTAAAACACTACCTTTAGTTTTCATACCTGACTGGGCAACATTCACTGATGGAGGACTTTTAGCAGTATCCTTTATCGCAGCTATGTTCTTCTTTAGTGCATCGATGTGGTTATGAACAATGTGAGGATTAGGGTTTGAGTTTGATGATACCATTGTTGTATCATCATTGGAACCCATTTGTCGAACTGCTACAGTGATTTTCTGGTATTTGTTAGAGTACTTCGAACTGCTGTAGTAACTTTGAACACTACTGCTACAGTGACCTCAAACTGTTACAACTACAGTAACTTCGAACTTCACAACAGAATTAAGCTTCGTGATAACAATTCGCAGAAGAATTCAATTCAATTCAATTCGAAAGAACCAGGTTCAATTATCGAACCCGCTCTGACACCATGTAGAAACTAATACAAAGAATAAGAGATTCGGGAAGGACTAACTTTTTATTATTATTCGATTATTACAATGGAAGAAGACCTTCACTTTATATAGTTACAATTATTTGGGCACTAAGTAAGAATATCCTATATTTATGGAATTCTATATTTAGTATATATCTTATATTAGGTATATTCTATATTCAACAAGTTACAAACCCACACATACACCCCTTTATATAGTAGAGGTGAAGACTCAAAATATTAAATACAAAACTATTCATATTTGAAACTCACACCATTAATCTATCATTACATAATTAACTCTCATTAACTAAGATGAAGAGTTTTACTCTTAATGTGCATTATTTCAACATCTTGGTGGGTTTAACTCTTGAGAAACCTAGGGTTTGAAGAGACTCAATTAAATCTAGAGAAAGCTTGAGAGATCGCTGTAACCTGTTTGATTATCATAGTGGATTGTTCGGGGAATGGTTTTTTATCCGCAAGGGTTTTCCACTTCCCTCCTCTGGGAATTCTTGTGTCCTTGTTATTCTTGCTTGATTGTTTCTTCTATTAGGGCTTATTTCGCGTATCGTTCTTGTCAGAGAAGAAAGAGTAGCTACCTCAATTCTTAACACCGTTGCCCTCAAATTACAAACATATTAGAATTATTTAGCATTTCAGGAATAATTAATGGCTAGAATGAAAGAGAAGAAAAAAATTTAGCCCCCTAAATATCACTACGCTCTGAAGCTTGGTAGCCCAACCCAGGGGTGTGATTCTAAAAAAAATCTCAAATAAATAAATGTCTAATGGCCCAACCAAAATAAGGATGACTAATTGCGGGCGAAAATCGTAGCTAACTTTGTACATGCTTAGTGTATGGCCATGGCAATCGTGTACTTCTCTTTAGAAACAATAGTTTTCCCCTAGCAAAACTATCATCTTAATTTTCAAAATTTATCATGTTCAGCTTCCCAATGTTTCAACAAGCAACTTGATTTTATTTTGGTACTGTTTCTTTAGATATTTGATCAAATCTCCTAAATTTACTACTTACCATTCAATTTTCCTTTCTATATGCTAGTACTCTGAGGGTTTAGACTACTCTGGGACACAAAAATTCTTTTTGGTAAGATACCCTCGTAATTGAACTTATAATCAGATTACCTCTTATCTCATGATTTAATTAATTCTTCAATTGTGATCACAGTGTCGTGTATCAAGAACGTTCATGATATAAAGCTGATGTACAAGGAAGCCGTTGAACTCGTCCTTTGCATATGTAAGCAAGTTGCAAAGCTCAAAAATCCGGAGAAGATCTCCGATTTAGTAAATAATCCGTTCCTATTAGCTGCAGAATGTGGAACTGCTGAGTTTATACTCGATTGCCTTGACTCCTTCCCTTCATTGTTGTGGATCCACTCTAATGGTCGCAGTATACTTCATTACTCCATAACTCCATTATATATTGACAAGAAAAAATATTCAATCTCTTGCATCATAAGAGGATCAATGTATGTCAAAAATCATTGGCAGCTTATCATGATAGAGATAGAAACAACATCCTGCATTTAGGTGCTAAACTAGCGCCTGCAGAGAAGCTCAAAACCATTTCTGGTTCAGCGCTACAAATGCAGCGTGAAATCCAATGGTTTAAGGTGATAAAACTTGATTTACCAGGGTAATAGGTCTATAAACAGCATCCTATATATCATAGTATTTCATACTTCAAACTTACAAGTGTAATAGGTCTATAAACTTCTAGCTAAATAATCAAATATTATGCAGGCAATGGAGGATATAACAAAGCCAACATATCAGGAATTAAGAAACAATGAGAAGAAAAAGCCTCGAACTCTGTTTGTCGAAGCCCATAAAGATTTGGTGAAAGACGGGGAGACATGGATGAGTAGATTGGCCACGTCGTGCTCAGTCGTTAGCTGTACTTATTGCAACTATGGTGTTTGCTGCAGCTTTCACAGTTCCTGGAGGGAATGATCAAGTGAAAGGTGTCCTCATATTTCGTCAAAACAGATATTACTTGTTATTCGCAATATCTGATGCATTAGCACTTATCTCTTCACTAACATCGGTACTGATATTTTTATCTGCACTCACATCGCGTTATGCTGAAGATGATTTCCTTGTATCCCTTCCAAGGAAGATGATAAATGGACTTGCCTCACTCTTCTTCTCTATTGCAACTATAGCCATAGCTTTCATCTCCACATATTTTATCATGTTCAGTACTCATTTTGCGTGGGTTCCTATTCTTGTCACAGTACTTATTTCTGTCCCAGCAATCTTATTTCTTGTTTCACATTTTCCGCTATTTGTTGAATTAGTAAGCTCGACATACGGGTGTGGGGTTTTCCGTCACAAAAAATAATGAATGCAAAGTGTGTACGATGATCTTAAGTACAATAATACATTGTATTTATTAATATATGTTAAGAGTTTTTGTATCGCATCTGTAATCATGCTTGTGACCGATAAATTTGTTATTATGTTACTAGTGTTAAGCCACACAGAGGAAACCTCCACCTCAGTCAAGATTTCTTCAAATCTGAGTTAAACTTTGCCAACCAACAAATCAAACCCTCTCTACAAATGTCTCCAAGGACCAAAAACAAACGTCTCAAATGACCAAATCGACTACACCAAAACAATGGTTACCTACGTACCGTGGATTAAGTCGCTCATAGTTCCCAATATCCCCGTTAGGGGCAAAATCAATCCGTATGAAGGATTTGGACCAAGTCCAAACACTGACTGAACTTAATCCCAGAAACAAATTTCGTAAACATAGCAGCCGGGTTATCATTCGTGTGAATATTCTTCAACCGAATCTTATCTTCTTCAAGTACCTCTCTGAAAAAATAGTAACGCACATCAATGTGCTTCGTGCGTTAATGATGAACTTGATCTTTTGCCAAAAAGATAGCATTCTGACTATCACGAAACACATCAAGATGCTCTATCTTGATGCCCAAATCATGCAAAGACCCTTCATCCAAATGAACTCTTTAATCGCTTCAGTAATTGTCATATACTCTGCTCTTATAGTAGATAAGGCCACCGTAGACTACAGCGTAGATCTCCAACTTACCGATCCTCTACCTAATGTAAAATCATACTCTGTAGTAGACCATCATTTATTTAAATCACCCATATAGTCAGAATCCACATAACCCACACAAAACTGATCAATCGAATCTTGTTCACAAAATTCTAAACAAATATCCCCAGTACCTTTGATATACCGTAAAATCAATTTCACAGCTCGCCAATGATCTCTTCCCGGATCATGCATATATCTGTTAACCATACCAACTGCCAGTGAAATATTTGGCCGTGTACATACCATTTCATACATTAAGTTACCAACAGTGCTAGCATAAGGAACTTGACTCATATAATCACGTTCCTCATCATCTTTTGTAGACATAGTAGCTTTAATTAAGCTTACAATAAGGGGCAAAGGGCAAACTTACAGGTTTTGTGTTCCGATCAATACCAAATTTTTGAAGTGCCTTCCTCATGTATGTTGTCTGAGAAAGACGCACCGTTCCCTTCTCTCTATCTCTATGAATCTTCATACCTAGAATCTTCTTCGCGCCACCTAGATTCTTCATTTCAAATTCATCACCCGTTTGTTTCTTTAACTTGTCAATCTCATTTTTATGCTTACACGCAATAAGCATATCATCCACATAAAAAAACAAGTTAATAAAGGATCCATCACATAGCTTACGTTTGTACCATTGCCTTGATAAATGCTTCAAGCCGTACAACGATTTATTTAGTTTACACACATAATCTTTCTTTCCAGTTGCTTTAAACCCACTCCAAATCAAATTATGCTACCAAGGCTGAAATATGCGAATGGAGGATTATTTTACCACAGGAAATAAAACTTCTTATAATCAATCCCCTCTCGTTAAGTATAGCCTTTGGCTAGAAGACTTGCCTCTAAGCATATATCATCATTTTGAGATCTTTGCTTTTTTGTGTAGACTTACTTACAACCAATCGCCTTCTTTCACTTAGGCAACTTCAAAGTTTCCATGTTCGTTCTTAAGAAGAGAATGCATCTCTTCCTTCATTGTTCCTTCCCATTTATTAGCTTCAGAACCGTAAATAGCTCATTTATATGTGAAAGGAACATCTTCTTCATCGAACGGTAGTGCGTATGCTACCATGTCCTTCGCCTTTGGAAGTACCATGTTCTTTGTAAGCCATCGTGGCTTACTTATATTCCTTGGGGGCTTACTAGCTATAATCGACTCCACAACTGGAGTCTTCTCATCTGTATTACTAAATGTTTCACTTTCGTATGTGTCTTCATCATCTGGTAATGGCTCATCAACCGTTGTAATACAGGTAGATGGCAACCTATTTAGTACAGAACTATCTAGATCATATGAAGATTCATCAATCTCCACCCGCTGTAAATTCTTGTTTGTCCCCTTCTCTTCGTACTCAGAAACATGTGACTTCATCATAGATGTCTCATCAAAAGTAAGATCTTTGCTAAGAATAATCGCTTTGTCTTTCGTATCCCATAACTTGTAACACTTAACCCATTTCTTCTTACCCAGAAAAATGGCTTTCATTGCTCTGGAATCGAACTTACCATCTTTGACATGATAGTATGTTGGAAACCCAAAAATATGAATTGTATCATAATTTGTTGCAGGTTCTCCCGACCAAGCTTCCATTGGTGTTTTACCTTCAATTGTAACCAAAAATAACTTATTAACGAGGTAGCATGCATATGTCAAAGCCTCAGCATAAAAGGCTTTGCCCAACCCAGAATTAAACAACATATATTGTATCTTCTTCAACAAAGTGCGATTCATGCGCTCTGCTACCCCATTTTATTGTAGTGTCTCCCTAACGGTGAAATGTCTCACAATTCCCTCATCCTGACATATTTGCAAGAATAGATCAATTTTATACTCTCTACCATTATCTGGCCTATGCAATTTGATCTTTCCTACCAGTTTGAGTTTCTATCAACTTCTTCCACCTCAAGAATATTTCTAGGACCTTATCCTTCCTTCACATGGTATATACCCATACACGCCAAGAAAAATCATCAACAAACGACATAAAATAATATTTACCTCCAAGTTATACATTCCTGGAGGTCCCCATACATCTGAATGAGCATAGTCAAGGATTCTACGAGTACGATGGATAGTCGTGCTTACTTTTACCCTTGTCTACTTGCCCAGAACATAATTCTCACAGAAATCCAACTTGTACGCCTTAACATCTTTCAATAGCCCTTGATTCGCAAGAACTCTCAAGGACATCTCATCCATAAGTGCTAAACGCATATGTCATAGTCTGGTAGTATCTCTAGAAGTAGTCTCCACACTTCTCGTAGTCGCAACATCCCCAAAAACAACCATACCATTTAAATAATACAAGTTGTTATTTCTTGTTTGACCCTTCAAAACCACCATTGCTCCCTTAAGAACCTTCTGAACTTTATTTTCAGACACAACCTTATAGCCTTTTGCTTCAAGTAAACCAGTTGAGATAATACTCTTCTACATAGTCAGAATATACTGAACTTCTTTAATTTCTTGAACCAAACCATTATACAACTTAAGACGAATAGTATATATCCCCATTATATGATAGGAATAATCATTTCCCATCAATTCAGCTCTACCTTCTAGCCTTTTGAAACTAGAAAAATAACCTCTTTCGGGACAAATATGATAAGTAGCAGACAAATCCATAATCCATTCTTTGGAATCAACAATGCATGCACTCGATGATATGGCTAAAGAAAAGTCATAATTATTACCATCATTTACCCCACGATCTTGATTAGTATTCACTAAAGAGACAACTTTCCCACCTTTCTTCTTCTTTAGAAGCGTAGGATACTCATTCTTCCAATGTTTTATCTCATGATAGAATGCACATTCATCTTTACCCAAATTATTGTGATTAACATCACGACCTCTTGACTTCGATCGAGACTTGTTACCACTAAAAATGTTCTTATTCGTAGACCTCCCTCTTGCCATCAACACCTCAAACGTTGACTGAACGGACTTACGTTTGTCCTTCTTTTTATACTCATGATTTACTACCGCTGTCGTGACATCTGAATATTTTAAAGAACTTTTTCCATAGGTAATTGTCGTTACTAAATATTCATACTCTTCGGGAAGTAAGTTTAAAACAATAGAGTTTTGTCCTCATCACCAACAACCTCTTCTAGATTTGCCAAGTCAGCAAGTAACTTGGTAAAATCGTTAAAATGCTCCGACATAGAAATCTCTTATCTCATAGTAAAGCGGTAAAGCTTCCTCTTCAAATGGAGTTGATTTTGGATGCTCTTCACCAAATACTTCTCCTCAAGAATATTCCAAATCTCTTTCGCCAAGGTTTCATTCATCACAAAGTACTTTATGTCTTGAACTAGGCATGACCTAATTTGACTACATGCCTGTTTATTCATTTTCATCCAAGCACTCTCTTCAATCTCCTCGAGTTTGTCTTCCAACACCTCGTCTAAATCTTGTTGACTAAGCACATCAATAACTTTGTATCGCCACATGCCATAGTTATGTGTGTCATTGAATTTCTCAACTTCAATTTTGGCATTGTTAAACATAACCGTTGTATTATTACGTTTAGGTACCGTTGAAGAACTTGGTTCATCTTCTACCATTGCTTCCCTAATTTTCATGCACTAATAAAATCAAAAATAAAGTTAATTCGAGATAAGACGTTATCTTAAATTGTGAGAACGACCAAGGATAAAGTATCGCTTTAGTACAAATTGTTGAGCCACACAACGAAAACAAAATACCAAGTCAATTCGATTAGCGATGAACAAGCTAAACAAGGAAACAAAATCAAATGAGAATACACAATTTATCGAGGTTTGATAAATTGCCTACCTCCACACTAATAGAGAGATAACTTAATTCGATGATTTGAGGTTATAATCACTCATTAACAAATTGAGGTCTCTTAAGATTTTCTCCCTTGCCCAGCAACTCATTAAAAATCTAGCAATAGATATAGAGGAAGAGTTCCTAAAATCAGATCCCCGTATCGTGAGGTAAAACCAACCATACGCCTCAAAGTAGTTGCATCAGGGATGGAAATCTGGATCGTAAGTCCATCCGAATCTTACTGGCCTCTTATCAATAAAGTTAGGATACAAATTCGGATTTGCATATTTCCTAGACTTCCATCCAAATTCTTCCTTTATACTCGACAACTATCCCCATGACTTCTTTGACTTGTTTAGATGATTTTTTGTACAGATCATGTGTTACACTGTGAATGATCAACCTATATATCTAGCCAATATTTTTCTTTGGAAAGAGCAATTACATAAGCGCTATCGCCCGTGCAAACGCATTACTTATATGAATAAAATTGGGGTTAATGACTATTTGTGGGATAAAATTGGTGTTTAGGTATAGTGTGTGACGAACAACAATATTAACACTATAGTAATCTAAGAATAAAGTTCACATTACTATAATCGTGAAATCCTTGTTAGCTGCTGCTTATCACGGTATGAAAATCATAAATAATTTGGGGAACAAACCATATGAAATTATGAGGAGAGAAAAATACCTTTGATGTGTTTAGAGTGTTGAAGAGAAAAAGTATTGGTTACACAAAAGACAATGTCATCTACGTGCAAATTAGTAGGTTGATTTTAATCATGTTTCTCAATTTCTCCGCCCAAATACCCGAAGCCATAAGTTCATCTACGTGCGATTTTCTTACATCACATCATATATATATATGGACATGATGAGGTTATGCATGACTGAAAAATTAATGGTGAACCAAAAGAAGAATCAAAGGCCCTACCATATATAGCATAAATCATCCATTTTAAATAGCATCACAACACCAAAATTAATTAGTAATTATCTTACTGCTGATAACTATGCTACTACAATGTCATCGACAATTAGGACGACGTTTCAAGGTTTCCAATATGATAAGATTTTTATTGATTATTATTATTATTATTATTGCACGTCTCTCTTCAAAACGTTGCATGAAGTGTACTTACTCTATTTTATCTTCTCAACCTTCACTAGAGTTATTTTACTACACTTCTGATGAAACCATCGCTCACACAGATATCAGAGCAAATCCAAAAGTTGCCACCATTGAAAATATCACCGCAACTTCCGCAAGTTTCATTGCATTCATCATCATCATCTTTGCCATAGGCATCCACAGTTAGTTACAAGATGTTCTTTACATTCCCATCATTATTAGGCTTTCTCTGCTGTCAGGTTATAAATATAGATTCATATTAAGCTAAGAGTAGGGAATTCCAATAGGAAGGAAGAAAATACTTCTAACTTTTTTATAAAGCATCTAAACCTTTTTTTCTTAATATTTGTTCATAAAAAGTTGGCATTTCAAATGTATTCACTCATTTAGTGTGAAATGACTTTCACTTGCACTTCATATTTCAAAGGTTTTTTTTTAATATAAAAGAGGTATGATGCTTTGCAAATGACCTATACAAACTACAAATCCTTTAGATATAAATTAATACCAAACTCAATCTTGAATTCTAAAAAGGCAATTGACCCAGAAGTTCAAATAAGGATTTTAGGCAAATCAGGTCGACCCCATTAATGGAGTCACTATAATTATGGTGTTCTTGTATGTGACCGCTTTATTCGAGCACACAACTTTATAATTGTCTAAATCCATTATTACAAATCTAGTCAGTAATAATGGGGATAACCTTTGCAAGCAAGAAGAAATAAATAGTCATATTATGGATTTATACACAAAAATATTAAAAGCAGACTTGAGGGTTCAGAGTAATGAGATTCTTACCTGCTATGGTTTCCTATGAAGACAATACTAAGCTCTGCAGCAATCCAAGTCATGAAGAGGTTAAAAAAGTAGTATTTGATATGAATCTAGATAGTTCTTCAGGTCCAGATAGGTTTTAAGGTTGTTTTTACAACTTGTGTTGGGAAATTATTCATAATGAGGTATGTGCTGCCATCGTTTCTTTCTTTGTTGAATGCACTATCCCAAATGGATTTTACTCTAGCTTCATTATTCTAATCCCTAAAGAAGATTAATCTATCGAGTTCAATCAGTTTATGCCCATTTGCTTATCTAATTTATGCTTCAAGAATATAACAAAAATCATGGCAACAAGACTTAAGGAGGTGGATGGCAGACTAATTTCTACAAACCAAGGAGCTTTTATAATTGAAAGGAGTATCCAGAGAAATAATGGCTTGGCTAGTAAACTTCAGAATGAGATTGACAAGAAAAATAGAAGGGGTAAAGTTACAATTAAAATTGACATATGTCAGGCTTTTGATACCTTGGAATGAAATACTTGATGGATGTGTTAAATAAAATGGGCTTCTCTCTTATCCTAGAAAGTTCCAGCATTTCTGTAATGATAAATGGTAGTGATCCATGTGGATTCTTCAAAGCTACAAGAGGTTTAAGACAGGGAAGCCCCCCCCCCTTCCCTTTTGCTCTAGCTGAAGAGATGCTAAGTAAGGCCTTACTTATATTAAGAGATAAAGCTATTGTCCTTCCTATGGCCAGTCATAAAGGAGCTTACTACCCTTCCCATCTTCTATTCGCAGATGACATCCTTGTCTTTGCTAATGGTAACCTAAAGGGACTTAAAAAGCTCAAGAGGGTCCTAGACCAATACCAAAATGCCTCAGGCCAACTGGTCAACTACAGAAAGAGTAAACTATTTCTTGGTGGGATGACTACAACATGGAAAAATTCTATTTGAAACCTATTCCAAATACCTCAGGGCTCTTTACCCGAGAGGTACCTGGTGTAATGTCTCGGATTTTAGGGTCATTTTTTTTGTTTAGTATTATTACTATTATTACCTCACGATAAGTTCCGCACTTATAATCCATATATATTCCGCTTATACTCTTTCATCCAGATTGCATCCATTTAATTCCTTTAGGTGGTTTTGTCCTTAGATTCCCTTTTTGTGGTTTTGGCGGTTTGGAGGTGATTCAGAGGTAGGGGTGGCATTGTGGCCTTGGGAACCCATAGATAGTTTTGTAGTGTTTTTTTATTAGTGCGTCTATAGTTTGGTGTGGTTCCGGTGAGCCGTTGGATTGGCCGATAGGTTTTCGGAGTTCGTCCGGGCAAATATTCTTTTTTGGCATTCCGGTGGTTTAGGCGATAGGGCGGTGCTATGAGTTGTGGGAACCCCTAGAAAGTTTGAAAATAATGTTTGTGTGTTGTTTGTGCGATTTGGGGTGGTTCCGATGAGCCGTTGGAGTGGCCGGTGGATTTCTGGGTTCGCCCGAGGAAAAGATTCCTTTTTGGGGGCTTGGGGATTTCGGTGGCCGTGAGGCGGTGGAGGTGGTGTTTTCACCTTTAGAAACTTTTGTTAGGCTTGTAGAAGTGTTTGTGTGGCTGTGGTGGTGGTCTGTGGTGTTTCCGGGGTGTCCGGGGTGGTCCGGGGCATCCCCGGGGCCTCTTTTTTTAGTATAGGAACAGTTCTGTTCGAACAGGGTCATTTCTGTCCGAATAGGATGAACAGTGTTTTTTGCACAATTCATTTTTTTCGAGCTGCTTTGTTCTGTTCGAACAGGATCTTCCCTGTTCGAACAGAGGCGCGTCTGCAACTATATTTGGGCCTTTTTCCTCTCTTTTCTTCACTTCCCTTTCCTCTCTTTCTCTCTCCTCTCCCCCACTCATTCCTGCCTCCTCCAAACTCTTCATCCAACCCTCCCCTTCTCGCGAGGATCCTTGCCGAGCTTCGCCGCGATCTCCTCTCCTATCCTCGGTAAGTTTTCCCAATTTCTTTCTCGTTCGTTTCGCTCGAATTCGGCGTAGGTTTAATTTCTAGGGTTTGGGTTTAGTGTTGTTTCCTTAAATTGATGGGTTGTTTGTTGTTCTCCTTGTTTGGTGTTAGGTTTTCAGGCGTTCCGTAGCGTTTCCGTAGATTTCGGGTTAGGCTTCCGAGTTGGGTTCCGATTTGGATTTTCCGCCGGACTTGGATTATCGTCTGGCGAGTTTTATCTTCCAAAATAACTTGATTATTATGCTGATTCATGAGTTATAGAAATGCCTAGTGTAGTATACTATATATGTGATTAGGTTAGGATATCGTTATTTGCCTAGGGCACTTTACTGATTATCCGTTAGCATACCTTAGACGAGAATATTTAAGGGTTTGATAAGTTAGTAAAACTCGCTATAATGTGAGTTTAGTTACTCAATAGAGACCGGGGGTTGTGATTAGCCAGATGAGGTTATTCTCTGTTGTCGTCGATGTGACGATGACTCCTGAGGTACCTCTTAGACCGATTTCATTGAGGGTGGTTCTCACGAGTCTTTTCTTTATCGAGTTTGAGGACAAAGGCATTTCTCAGTATGTTGCGACGCCTCAGCGTCACCATATATTTATATATGTATATAATATATTGAATATGGTACTGTTGGCTAGTTATTAGGGTGCCCAGCTTGTTTCAGGGCACTAGTAACTAGGTTTGGCGATTAGTAAAGACTTATGGACGGCATGTGGTTAGCCGCCATTTCTCTGAGATAGTATAGTTCAGAGACTATAATTCTCTGCTTTTAGTTTAGCACCTTGTTTAGTTTGGGTTGCTGGGCTTGGTTCTAGGGTAGTCTTGGGGTGGCATAGCTTCAGTAAGACATGGTCTTCTATTGGGAGCTCGTCCTCTTGCCTGCTTTTATTTTGACTAGTCTTAGGATTAGTCTAGGTGTACTCTGTGCTCTCGGGGCCTGGTCCTTGAGTACTGTCATTGTGATTGGTGGTTGTTTGAAATGTCAGATTCCATGTGGAAGTGTGGTACCTCCTAGACTGTTATTTGGTTGGTGGTGAGCAGACGGCTTGTCCGTGGTGGTTGGTTGCGGATGTTGAACTTCTGATAGTTTGCCTTAGGATTGTTTGCTTATCGTGTTGTGAGACTTATTGTCCTCATGATTCTTAGAGCTAATAGAGCTTACCCGTAAGCCTTCTTTCCCCGGGATGAGGCTGTTAGGGCTGTGTTCCCTTCCGTCATCTAGAAGCACGTGAGACAGCATGGCTCAGTGTGATACGCGACTGAGCCAGGTTGTTTATGAAGTTGTACGTCACCCGAGATGTTGGAATGCGGCTGAAACCTCCTGTTGAATCCGGTTCCTGTACATCCGTGAAAGACACTTATGTACATGATTAGGAGGATTGTGAGGCAGTTCTGTTATTAGGGATTGTTGACTACTCGTTGGATACTTGTAGGTCACCCCATGAGTACTAGTTTGTGTTGACAGCTAGAGTACTGTTGTGCGTGATGGTAATCATATTGCTTTGAGGAATCTTAAAGACTGATGTTGTTTAGGTATCGTGACGGTTATGTTGTTGTTTCATCTAGGCTTAGATGGTGCGACTGAGTCACAGGAGGACATATGTGCTAGTTTTGGTTGCCACGCTCTCAGGTAGGTGGTTATCCTGTGTGTACTGCCGGGTTGACGGTAGTTGTGCTTCAGTCTCTAGGATTATGCTCACATCCATAAATAGTATATTTCTCCTTATCTTACTGCGATTGGATACACAAATAACTCCGCATCGGCTGACCCTCGAGAGGATCAAGGATTCCTTAATCGGGTTAAAATAGAAGGTGGGTCCAGAATGGATACTATTATACCTAGCCACCCATTCGGGAGTGTGGGAAGGTATAAGACAGTATTTACTATCCGGTACAGGGCTTATCCTGGTGGTTGAAATGCCTCGGAATTATATCACTGTTTCGGACGCTGGCTCCAGTGTGAAATATATGTGTAATATCCTTAGTCTGGTCAAACTAGTGCAGTATATCGTACCCTTGTATCCAACTATATCCGGTAAGGTAAATCCTTTTTTCAGCATTTGTCAGCCCACTTTAGTCATAGGGGCTAGCCCTTAGGTTGACATCGCTAAATCATTCTGCATCATCATCATCATCACCATCAAGCAATCATTGCATCTCTGCACACTTCCTTAATTAGTAGGTTCTTCTGATAGAAATCCTTAACCTTTCTGCATTACGTTTAATATAGAATCTTCTGCACTTGAGATAATTATGGGATTATCTCACTCCATCATATCATCATCATAAGATTCATAACATATCATTGCATTGGGATAACTATGGAATTATCCTAGTTCATCATATTCCTCTACTCTTATCTCAATTCCTCTTTTCCTAATGGATTTTAGTATAATTAGATTCATCTCCTTTTTGCATTTCCTCTCCTCTCTGCATCTATTCCTCTCTCTTCTGCGTCTATTTAAGTTATTAAGTTGATTAGTCTGGTTGGTTGCATTGAGCTCTAGGCTAGAATTTGGTTGTGGGCGATCTCGTTCAGCTTGTAATAGCTTCGGGATTGTGCCGGTTGGGGTTTGGATAACCCGATTGATTTGTGGTTGGCCGAGGATGGTTTACCCTCGTGTGTTATTATGTTTCGGAGGTGATTAGTTGTTTGTAGCGCTGAGAGCCACGGTTGTGATTAGAGTGTAGTTAGTGGTCTTTGCGACTGGAGTGTAGGTTAACACTCTTTTGCATGAGGTATATTTATAGATAGACTTATTAGAGTTAGTATATATGCTTATACCTATTAATCATCCCATATATATTTATATATATGTCTATTGTTTATCGTTAGATATTATTATATCATATTATCATTATATCTATACCCATCTCATTGGTTAGTATAATCGCTTAGTTATTCTTGGGAGTAGTGAGCTCGTTGTTTGCTTACTCTCGCATCCCCCTTTCAGTGGCAGGTTGTTTCAGGCTTTAGTTGCTGCTGTGGTGATCTTTGGGGAGCAGAGCTGGAAGCTCATTCTCCAGTTATTGCAGTTGGGCTTGCTGCATAGAGGTTTGTAGAATCTTACATTTAGATTTTGTTATCTTAGTCTTCCGCTGTTTCTATTTTCCTTTTTGCTCTGTTGTAATACTATTGTGAATGACTGGGCCAAAATTTCTCTTCGGCTCGGTTGTTCGTGGGGTGAATCTGTGGATTCCCCGACCTGCACAGCTTCGGATCTAGTAATTGGTCAAGTTAACAATTATTAGATTTTGGGGCGTGACACCTGGGTGTTCCAATTGTGAATGCCAGAGTTTGTAACATAACCCTTTGACCTATGGTGCATAAAATCAAAAGTAGTGTTAATAGTTACACATGTAGAATGTTGTCTTTCCAAGGAAGGGTAGCTTTGGCCGGATTAGTCCTTAATAGTCTTCTAGATTACAATATGGCAGTTTACAAGTGGCCAGATTCAATTGTTAAAGATTATGAAACAATAGTCAGAAATTTCATTTGGACTGGAGACGCTTGCAAAAGGAAAGGTATTACAGTCAGTTGGGAGAAATGTTGGAAACCAAAAATAAAAGGAGGACTTGGATTGAGAAGATTAAAAGATATCAACAAGACCATGCTAATGAAGTTTGCTTGGAACTTTATTACAAAGGAGAAGTTGTAGGCAAAGTACATGAGATCAAAATATTTAGCAAGGGTTGGGGATGTGATTTCCTATTATAAAAAATCTACTATTTGAGTAGGAATCAAAAATATTTTGTCTGACCTGATGAACAAATATTTTTAGATAATAGGGAAAGGGGACAAAATAGATGCCTGGAAATAAGAGGTTTTGAAAGATCACTCTAACCTTAGCAAAGTAAATTGGAAGAGGAAACACAACATGGTCTTAGACTTCAATCAAAATAGCAACTAGAATCTTACCATCCACAATAGTTTGCTTTTATTTAATGCTAGAGTAAATCTAGACAACAAGCCTGATGTACAAGGTACTTTCATATTGATAGGGGAATATGACATTATCAAAAATAGATCTCCTAATTGCAAGTGGTCAAAGATATGACAGACTAACAACTCCCCAAGACTCTTAAATCTAGCTTCGAGAATCTTTCATGGAACTATCCCCACAAATGATAAAATATAAGCTAAGCAAATGTATCTGGCTTGGCAGTGCTCTATCTAAAAAAATCTTGGTAAAGCTGTTGATAACATCGTTTTAAACTGCTCTCATGCTCAAAATATTTGGTACTTGCTTCTTGACTTCTTTAGTTATAGGTATGATGCCTTAAACTGGTCTTTCCCTAGCTTATTTAAACTGCCAGATAGAGATAGTAGCTATGTGCAAAAACTTTGGAGAAATGTGATGCTTACGATAATAGATAACATATGGACTCAAAGAAATAAATTGATTTATGAAGAGAAAACAATCATTAATAATAGAAGAAGCAAGGTCTACATATTGCAATCAATCCTCAATACTGTTACTTTCTTAAAAGGAACAATGAAATACATTGTGCATGGGATTTCAATCCTTCACAAATTGGGTATCTCACTTAAATTCAAAAAACTACAGAGAATTAGATTTTGCAAGTGGGAGTTGTCTTGGAATGAGGAGGTTAAAATAAATTGTGATGGGGCCAGCTTTGGCAACCCAAGGATCTCAGGCATAGGTGTTGTTTTCAGAGACCATAATGGGACATGCTTAAGGGTATATATGGAGAATATTAGGGTAAAGACTTCGTACTATGTAGAATGTTCTAGTATAATCGGTGGGCTTCAAGTAGCCTTGCCAAAAATATGGATATAGGTTTAATTTATTAAATTCAGACTCTAAAGCATCAAGAGATTCCTTTAGCAGTAACATGATTCCATGGACCCTCCAGTCCAACTAGATCTCTATAACAAGTCAGCTTGCTATAAAATTCAGATACTCTCAGAGAAAATGTAATTTTAGTACAGATGCTTTCTTAAAACAAGTTACTGTAGAGGCCAAATCTCAAAGAGGGAAGATTATACTCTTGTACCACAGGATCAATACTAGACAAGGGTTCTAGCAAGCGTACTTAATAGATATATAGAGATTCTAGTAAATACACTACTAAGGATTCCTCCACGACCTCTACTGAGGATTTTAAGATGAGATTGTATAAATGGATAAGATTACAAGTAAAAGACTCGAGTAGACTGAGTCTTTAAGCTTTTAGAGTGTGCTCGAAGGTTGTCAAAGCTTCTCAAGGGTGTGTGGGGGAAAATATACACCTCTCTATGGTAGCTCTCATATCCAATTTATAGAAGATAGGAAAGGTGATGTCACTATGCAAAATTTAAATTACAAATACATCCTTCTTCACAGCTATGTTGTTTGCCTTCGACTTGGTGCTGAGCTATACTAAAGCGGCGGTCAAAACTTTGGTGGACTCAAGGGTATATTTGCCAAGATTATGATTAATTATAAGTATAGTAGGCTTCGAGCTACTCGGAAGTCTTCGAGTACCTCGTCAGTTCTCGAAGAAAGGCAACCGGAAGGGTTAAATATATCACATTCAGTGTCATCCTCAAAAAGTCTGGTTATTCAATTTGTGCTCAACATGTCAATGGTGAGATACTGACCTTGTAGTTGTTGGTGGTAATTATGAGCACCTCGATGGTAAGGAAGAGCTCGTACTAAGAAATAGGGTTTACAATCCTGGTAGATTTCATTTATTTTGTTTGGTATATTTTATTAGTTGTTTTGCTTCGAATATATTCTAGATTGCTTTGCAGAATCTCGGAGTGGAGTGCCAATAGTTCTTGACATTATCTGGATGATCTAATTAACGAGGATGACGAATGTATAAATGTGATCTTGTAAAGGTTAAAGTTGTTGAGGAAGAGGAGGATGAAGATAAATAGGCTTCCGAAAGGTCCCTCGAGCTCCCAAGGACCTTCAAAAAGAAGAAAACTCTCAGGCCTCCAAGAAGATGTATGAGATATGGATTATGACAAGCTCTCGATGTCAAGAATTTCTATGCTCCTAGGAATCATCGAGGTAACTCGACCTCGGTTGCCACACCCACGATGGCCTGGAAGTCTTCTACTTAAAGGGATCAGCCGAGGGCTTCCCGAAGGATAGAGGCAAAACTATTAGGGTACGAGAGCCCCTGATTCGTCGGCCCTTAAGAAGCCTCGAGTGATGGAGGATGCGAATGAAGCCACTATACTTACGACTGAAAAGGATAATACTGCCTGGGCCACGACTGAGTCGCTGGTATATCCCTATAAATCTGATCCAGACGAAGCTGGGCACAGATTCAAGGCTTCTCTAAAACAAGTAGTTATAGCCTTCACTAGTATACATATTCTATATCATCAGTTCGTGTATTCCTGAATGTTTTTCTTTAATAGGTCTTAACTTGGGGAATGTATTTTTGAAAAGTTCAGAGGGAATCAAATCAAAAGGTGAAGGATGTCACTGAGTTTATGGACGTACCTTAAGGGACCATGCTCTCATTGAACACCTACGTGTTAGAGCTGGAATGGTAAATCCTCCAGGCTTAAGAAGATGCTTCAAAGAAGAAGCTAACCATGGTCGAATAGCATGCGGAGAAGATGATAAAGCTGGAAGGGAACCTAAGGGAGAACAACGCGAGGTTCTTGTCAGATTTCGTGCGGGAGTACAAGTTAACTACGTCCCAGAGGAAATTCATCGACGACCTTGGCTATGACCCTGAGACCTTCAAGCATTTTGCTTCAGACTCGTTTGTGAGCAATACCGCAGATGGCGTGGTCCAGACTCTTGAGGCTATACTTAATCCGCTGATCGAGGAACCGACCGTCAAGCATGAGGGTGCTGCACTCGAGGCATAAGAATGTGGTTGTGTCTAGATCATAACAAATGACTTGCATGACTTGATATTAGAATTTGCATTTCTTAGAATGTAGATTTGCCTAGATCATAACAAATTATTCTCTTTAGTAGGAATCCCCGGTAAAGGAACTTTGAAAAAAATTGAGGTCGCCCTTAAGTATTAGTCAAGTTGAATACAGGAGTTTGAACCTAAATGAAAACAAACGTAGTCGGCTCCGAGGTTCCCCCAATAACTTATTCTATTTAATTATTCATGACATTTGGGTTTGCCCAAATCAAGAAGCTTTGAAAAACTTCAAGGTCATCCCCAAGTATCAGTCAGGTCGAAGGGTTGACGTGTTACTTAGGTTTGACCAACTTAAAAAATTTATGAGGCTTTAAGCCTACCCCCAAGTATTTGAATACGTAGGTATGGACCTAATCGAAAACAAATGTGGGCGTCTCTGAGGTCGCCCCCAAGTATCAGTCATGCTGAAGAGTTGACATGATACTTAGGTTTGACCAACTCAAAAAGTTCCTAAGGTCTTATTTTATACCTTTTAGATGTTAAAGAGTGCATCGACTCTGACCTCTCAATCCTTTTTGGAGATGAACAGTCTGGACAAGTCTTTAAAATTTTGAATAGATCCGTTCGGGAGGATGTGATACCATTTATGGGGAACATTCGGCAAAGTAGATGATCTGATGATGCATGGAGGCTTAATGAGTTCTAGAACTCAAGGATGTGGGATTCTAGTATTTGTTTTTGTATTTCCGGATTTTAGGGACGTGGAAGTTTAACGGGACCTCGATAGTTAACAGTTCTTTGCAGTTGGGGTTATTAAGCCTACTCCAAGAGTTGGGGCTTGGGCTCAAGCTGTGTATCATGGCGGCATTTAACTGTCGATCGAGCTCTTTTTGTGTTATATAAACTGCTAGAGAGGGACAGCGCTCCGTCTGGGTTTGTCATGGCCCCTGTATAAGGATATGTCACTACAAGAAAAGCACCATTTAATAGCATTTTTTTAACGCTATTGAAACCATTTTGTAACATATTTTTAATGCTATTAAAGTATATCACTTAATAAATGTTATGGTAGTTAAAACAATAGCATGTTTTCAACGTTATTATATCTTCTAACAACAGTAGATGATTGCTATAGTTACTTACTGATAACAACATTTCAATAACGCCGTAGATTTTTTACATTCGATCTTGAATGGCAATTTGTAAATGCTATCTTTGCTCCACAATTGCATTTTCTTTCATACACCCTTTCAATTTATTTTAAGAGATGCAATTAACACGAAGCAGCAGTAAATAAATATAGATGATACATGCACTCTTCTAATTATGCTCTATACAAGAACCTAGCAGAACAACAAGAATTCAATAAAATGATCCATACACAAGAGCATTCTACAACTTTACACGTTTAGAGAGGAAAATGAATAATTAATGAACCTCTGGATTAATATTCGAACAACAAAAAACTTATGAGAATAAGCAAAACTAGTCTTCTAAAGTTACATAAATAAACCCAATCAAGAGGATTTTTGAAGCTTCATCTTCAGCCTTTTGCTACCAACAGTGAAGGCTACTAAAAAAGAAAAAAATTAAGTAATTAAGCAAATTTTATGCATTCGAACGTAGAGAACTTGGAGAAAAAGTAATTTAGTTTCACAAACTCAAAAGGAAAATACACAACCAATCTTTCGAAAATCTATCATTTCTTACACGGAATGCTTCACTTTCCATGCGTATAATTACACCGAAGCTCATATTCCTGCATCATTCCAAAATAAACTAGATAGTACAAGAATTTACTGGCTTGAAGCTGAAATAGCAGTGTCGTCAGAAACCAGATCTCGATTAACTGCACATATTTAAATAGGTACTTTTCAGTAAGATAACTAATAATAAAAAAGAAAATAAAGCCACACTCCCTGAACAAAAAAGACTTGCCAGTAACAACCTTCATTTAAGAGTCCAATTTAACTCCCCACCTACCATACGTGCAGTATAAGAAAGTTTAGTTGCTATTTCTATTTCACAAATCACATATATGGAACTATACATGCATCAAACTTACACCAATGGTTGCCATCTAAATCAATAGATGATAAGAAAAATAACTTGATGTAGAAAATGAAAGGAATAATATACTGACCTATGACAGGTATCATTGGCAGGACACCAAGAGTACCAGGTAGGTAACATACAGAACCTGGTGTAATAGGCTGAATATTAGGAGTGGACGGCACATAAGGGCTTGGTGCATTTGCTGCTCCAGAATAATAACTTTGATATTTAGTGGGCACAATTTCAAATCATAAAGAACAAAATGGAAATCCTCTTTAGTTACCATAGGCAGGGCTTCTTAGCTGTGGTGTTCAAGGCTCACTATAGTTACCGCCAGGAGTCTTAGGCCAACCGGAACTTGGAGTAGGTGCTTCATACGGCTGCACAGAAGGAGTTCCTGGCTGCAATAATATTTTTTCCCAGAAGTTATAAAATGTGATGAAACTAAGAGTAATACAAGCAAGATCAAATACCTGATTCCGTGGGGTTGCAGCTCCCCATGAGGCTGGGTTTCCCTCTTCCCAATTATCCCTATAATAGTTTTGTGATCATTCATTGAACTAGTCATCATCAAAATTAAGAAAGATAATCTACCAATAAACATGCATCGTATATCCTACTATTAATATAAGGTCAGAGAAAAACATTCACAACAAGGATACTTCCAAACCTTGGGTTCAGGAACCGCTGTGAACATTTAAAGTTTATAAATGTCAGAAAATAAAAAGTAGGAGCCTGCATGCCCTTTCGAGTTAAGAACATGAAGGAACCAATAAGAATCTAGGAGTTAAGAACAATTATACTATATCACTAAGGCAGGGGACACTATTCTTTCGTCATATCACTTAGATATGGAAATCAAATAGCAATACTATGCGTTTTAAAGCTTTCCTCTCTAGTTCTGCAATGCAAGGCAAGTTTTTGACCATACCAGATACCTAAATTTTGGTGACACCTGAGTATCTTCAGTCTCATATCATAATTTTGAATTTTTCAATTCACCATTCCTAACTGCAACATGCAGTAGCATTTGTAAACCAGCACTGGAAGGTGATCTAGTTACTACTTTTTGTAAATTTCTAGACCTTCTACTAGCATAAAATGAATGTGGTAGTGGAGATTTTAAAAGATATAATAGATATTTTTAATTCTGTTGACAAAGCAGACCGTAATTAAAATTAGACAGGCAAAAACCAAAAAGGAAACTTTTTTAAATTCCATATCATGAGAAAATACTTCAATGGCTTAACTGAAATTAATGTTCAACAACGAGTCATAAACCAGCAGTACTCTTCATAATAGTTCAAGAACAAACCTTGCAGGACTCATGGGGCTATAAGGATTCCAAACTTGATCACGCATAGGTGTCTTCATGCCATCATGAATTGGTGTTGCTGCAGAGAACATCAATGAAAACAAAAAGATATATGTACGCCTCTGGAAGGGAAATGTATTGCAAGAAGATATTGCTAGTCATGCTTCATAATAGGTTGAAGGGAAAGATATATGCCTCTAGAATAGTAAAGAACTGCAGTGTAATTGTCATAAAGTATCATCGAGCTCCACAAAACTAAAGAATGCACATATATCTCAAGACAGCTGGCAGCGAGAATGTTATTTCACATCCCTAGAAAGATTAAGCTATTTTTACCTCAGAATTCTCAGAGCGGATTCGTGGAGAAAAGCGTCTTAAATCCTTTAAAATCATTGAATCGTGTAGACGAAGTAATGAGATCAAATATTTCTGTTTTACGAATCCATGGTGTACCTAAACCTGTGATTTCAAGATTATTCTACTTTGACCCATCATTGTTTATGTTAAATTCTGGGCGGTTTGCGGTGAGCATTTGGAAAGCCAAGAGTCTGGGAATTGATTCTAAATCTGTTGTTGCCCTTGGAGTACTGTTGAGACTGGATGAATCTGTTTGGAAAAGGAAAATTGAGGCTTATAAGAGTTTTGGTTTATCGAAGGAAGAGATTTCTAGTATTTAAATTTAATCCCTCGTTTATGATACCTTCAGAGAAGATGATCAGGAAATTGATGCATTTCTTTCTAGAAAATTTGGAGCGGAAGCCTTCAGTGATTTCCAAGTATCCTAGACTTATGACTAGTAGTAGAGAAGAGAATTATTCCTAAGTGGTCAGTTCTGGAACTACTCATGTCAAAGGGAATGATTAAGAAGGACGTAAATATACCCTTAGTTCTCATTAAGGATGGGAATACATTTTGTTTTTTTTTTCATTTAAAGATTATCAGTAACATGAACATCAGTTTGACCAGTATTTTAGTAATAATTATTAAGATTACAAGAATTCCCATATTCATAGTGTATGAGATGGTTCACACGTACGAAAACTGGCTATTTTAAAGGGATAGTAAAACACGTATTAATCCACTAGAGAGATTCATAAAAAATCCCCCTTAAGACCTTTACAATATCATTATTTTTTCCTTTAGAAGGGCATGTCATTTTGCCAGTCTCAGAGCGGTATATATAGAGTGAAAGGACTTTAAGAGTAGAGCGACTAGTAGTTGTGAATAGGGTCAGAGTGGACACATCATACTTGTAATATAGGTATGTAAGCAACTTACTATTTCTAAGAATGTCAAATACTTACAGCGAAGTTTATGCAAGATTTCCTTTTTGCAAATGTTTTCCAGTGCGTGGTATCAATGTGCTTAGGCTTTGCCGCTTCTAACTCTTCTTGCAATTTGCATGTATCAATTTTCTCCCTCAACCTTGATTTATATTATCTCCGTAATTTTCCCAAAGATTGGAAACAATACTTCTTGTTGTGTTCATCTAGGACAAATTTTTGCTGTAAACAGAATATCCTTAAAGATAGTGATTATTATTATTAAGATAAATCCTATGATTAAACTTTTCATATATCTTGGTAATACCTTGATAATTTCCCATATATGGTATAGTTTTTTTATCAAAGCCCCTCTAATCATCGACTGTTATTGGCACAATCTCTCGTCCCAAAGAGCCCAAGAACGTTGACAAATCAACTAATCCTTCCTCAATAGCTTGGCCTCTTTCATTAAATCCAACTTGGATTTTTCCCACTATCTGTAGCCATAGTCTAGTATTTAGTAGAACCCTTTGTCCTTTTATACTTATTTTCTTCTTCTTTGGAGGTGCTCTGTATATCCTCGGAGGGTGAATCAGGTTGACTTTGTGTAATATTTTCAGAACCTGTAGGTGGACTTAGTGTAAGATTGCTAGAACCTCCAACATGTATCGCAGCATTAGGATTATTTCTAAGAGCAGGTTCCATAGCTCTTCGTTCTTTCTCGGCTTTCTTTGCCCCCTTTTCCGACCTCTGACAACATGTATGCAAAATATATATATATATATATATATATATATATATATATATATGCATAAAAATTAAATCAAAAGACATGTGAATTATGAACCCTCATTACAAGAAAAATAAATGATTAGCTCTCTCTGATTCGTCATTTGGTATCAATGTTGATAATCCAAACAACACTTACACGAATTTGAATGGTCAGGAAAAGAAAAGTCCTACATAAATTAATTTGAATGGTCAAGAAAGTATAAGCGTAAGAAACAAAGGTTATGCCCATTACTAATTTGGAAACAAAAAAGAAGGAGATGATTCTAGGAAAAGCAATGGATAGCTAAGAAGATTTTGGAAGTGTCATATCATGGGAAAATTGAGCAAAAAGAGGCTTTGTGTTGCAGTCTATGGTTAAGGAAAAAATCCAAGCTCCTTAAACAAGCTTGGACCAAGTACAATGAACTATGCATCATTAGATAAATTCCTTAAAAATATCTTCACAATATATAATAGCATTGTAATGGTTGATGGGAGAAACAAATTGTTACTGTAGCTGATTTTAAGAGCTGGAAATGTTAACAAATACACTGATTCTATAAGGGCATCTTTGTTTCATGTGAAAAGTCTGAATTCAAACTTCGACACTATAATCATTGATCATATAAAAAGCTAAATACTATAAAAACAAAACAAAACATTATAGAAGTAAAAAAAAAAAAAAAAATACATAAACTCAAATAAGATATTTATGTCAGAGACTTGAATGAAATTCATAATTGAGGAAATAAATCACTAATATAAGTAGCGGATTCAAATAATGAGAACAATATAGAAGTAAAACTCATATAATTGGGATACCAAAGATACCTAATTAAGATCAAACTATAGTTTAGAAATCAGCAAGGAAAGAAAATCCAAAAGAAAAACATGAAAATTATAACAGTAATAGAATGTTTGAGAGACATTCACAACAGTTAATTACCTTAAATCCAATCCCATCAACAACTTTTCAAACCAAAACCACCATGATGAGTCCCTATAGAGAGAGTGAGAAAAAAAAACCATCAGGAGAATTATCTAATTTTTATCAAATTGAAGTTCAAATTAACAAACACCCAATATACATAAGATCAATTGAGAAGCTTCGAACAGCAATAAAAAAATTACCTCAAGGCCTTTTGAAGACGGGTTATATGTCATAATAGCCTAACTAACGCTTGTTGCTGGTATTTATCAACTTAATGTTTTTACCCCTCAATCTCATATACAGACGTGGATGTATATCGTAATTCCAGTACTAATATATACTGGAGAGCGGGCATTTCGAGCTTTGAGATCAGGGTTCTATGATGTCAAAATCGTCAAGGTGCGTAAAACCTACACAAAATTTCTAGTTTAGCAGAAACCTTTTCAAAATGTTGAAGAGTTCAATTTATTCTACTTTTGTCTCAAACTATTTTTTTTAACAGGCAACAACTTATCCTAGAAAAGTTATGTTCCTCAAAGTTAGTACACCTACAGATTTTTAGTATCGAAGTGGGATGTATGTGTACCTTCAATGCCCTCAAATATCTTTATTTGAATGGTTAGTTTCTCTCTGCCAAAATACGTTATTCAGAATTGCACAATTTTCTTCAAATTATCGTGCTTATCATAGGATAGTAAGATTTTTTTTTTTTTAATTAGACTCTTTATCCAAACTTGTTATTTCTGTCCTGCCCCGGCATCCTGGCCCGGTCTGAACCTAATAACACTACTTTCTATATACTAAAAATAATTATTTTTCTAGGCATTTATTTTCCTTAACTTCAACATCGGATGATGACCTTTTTAAGTGTCCATATAAGAACGCTCAGGGAATGGAGTTATCAAATGTATAGCCTTTTTCAAGAGGTAAGAGAAATCTTGAAAAAGATGCCCCAATTATATTTTTTGCCAAGAAGTCTAAATATGGAAAATATGCTATGGAGTGACAGGCACACTAATATCTGGGATCCCCAATTATCTAAGAATTTACGTTGATGGGCCATAGGGCGCAGCTGCTCAAGACCATATGAAGTATGATATTATCGTACTAATTGGGCTAGGATATGAGCAACACATTTTATTAGTGTTATTAGGGATATCCTTCACAGCTTACAATTTATGGTATGTAATTTTTTTAAGTTAATTTCTTCTCCGAGATCTTTTTGCATTTTCTACTATTTTCTTAACTGTATTTTGTACTTCTTCTTTTTTCAGATTAATGATAAAGAATCTGGTGATACTAAAGGTCCATCAGCAGCATATTTCTACTGGGTTACAAGAGAGCAAAGCTCCTTTGAATGGTTTATAGATGCTATGAAGGAAATTTTAGAGACAACCCCAAGGCAGCTAAATCCTTCAAGATAATAACATTGTCTTTCACCATCGTTTTAATGGGTGTATTTTTTACTTGTGCCATAATTTTTATCTAATTTTTATGGCACAAGTAAGATCAATTGAGATAATCATATTATTAGGAGGATTATCTAATTTTTATCAAATTGAAGTTCAAATTAACAAACACCCAATACACATAAGATCAATTGAGAAGCTTTGAATAGTAATTCAAAAATTACCTCTTAGCTCTAACAAAATCCATAAATTTTTAAGCAACAATGAGAGAAAGAAAAAGAGAAATCAACGGGAGGATTGTAGTTATGGAGAATAAAAATGAAGAAGTTGATATAGAGGAAATTGAGGAGTGAGGATAGTGTAGTAGAGGAGTGGGTTACTTCCATTGAGCGGGAGAGTTTGGAGAGAAATGGGTTCCCGCAGGTTATCTGCTGGAATTTCTGAAGATATGAGTACTTGGTGATATCTATTATAACACTTGCTTAATGCAATTAAAATATGCCCAATTATGGGAAGTTCTGTGTAGACATACAATAACAAAATACAATAACATTTTTAAAGAGTACTATTGCAAATTACTTTTAATAACATTACTCTAAAAATGTTATTATTTAAGTGCAATTAAATGGTGTTTTTCTTGTAGTAATGTTCTTCAATTTGTTCTCGTAGACGTTCGTGGGCTGGTCAGCGATGACGAGGCTAGGTGGTTCAGAAATGTAGATCCCTAAGTACACAGAGCCTTAGTGTATAGAGTGGCTAGTACCGTCAGCCCCAACATGGATTGCTGGTACTTCTGTTCGAGGGGTGGGACCTAAGCGTGAGCGGATAGAATTCCACGAAGGACTAGGGGGACTTGACAGAACAGGGGTTTCTTACGGCTGAGCTTGCTGTAGGCCACGTATAGAGTTGCATAGTTCATCTATGTCCTGGTTATGTTTGTTAGTTTCTTCAACTCGGCGTTGTTGTTAAGTTTCGAGTTCCTTTCTCACGGCTTTACGCTCGTGTCGAAGCTGGTTCATAAGTCATTTCGTTACCTGAGAAAATTGATCTCCCATCTGTACAAATTGTGCGGTTATGTAATCTGTAGGGGCTCCTACTACCGCCGAGGTAGAGCAAAGGTTGGGAGCCATTAGAAATCTGTAATGTTTGGTAAAGTTGTTTGAAAGTGAGGGAAATAGTACAGACGATACAAAATGTAGGGGCCCAATCACGGATCTCTTAGAGGGGAGATTATACTCTTACACTACATGATTAACACTCACAAGGGTGTGTAGATGGATGAGATTACAAGTAAAATATTTGAGTAAACTGAGTCTCCAAGCTTCTAGAGTGTGCTCGGAGGTTATCAGGGCTTCTCACGGGTGTGTGGGGGAAAAATATCCACCTCTCTATGGTAACTCTCATCTCCAATTTATTGATGATAGGGATACTAATGTCATTATAGAGAAGTTAATTTACAAATGCATCCTTCTTCACAGATGTCATGTCTCAGAGCTTGTCTACTGTGATATCTGCCTTGGATCTGGTGCTGAGCTATTCTGAAGCGGCGGTCGATGTTTTGGTGAACTCTAGGCTATATTTGTCAAAATTATGATTAATTGTAAGTATAGTAGGCTTTAAGCTGCTCGGAAGTCTTTGAGTATCTGGTCGGTTCTCAAAGTCTGCTTAACACAATACTATGGATAGAAGGCAAACCTATTTTCCTTCATACAATAGAAGATCCTGCTCAAGAGTACTTTTGATTTAATTTGGGCTTATAAGCTGGAGTGTAGGTCATGTCTGTACCTAGCTTGTGCTTTTCTTTAGGCTTGTAGGTCTTGTTTACAGCTTTCTTTACTATAATAAATTTTGCTTACCTTTTACAAAAAATAAAAATAATAACCACAACTTTATAATTACCCAACAATGTTACTACCATTGGGCAATAGTGTAGACGGATTGGAGGTATGTTAAACCGTAAGAGTCAAGAATAAATGTTTGTTGAAAGGAAAAACTATGGGGTTTAAGTAAAATATAAATAGTTAAAAGGCCAAAAGAAAGAAAGAAAAGAGATTACGGGGTTTTTTTTTTAAGTGTTGAATGCTGAACACAGTGTTGAATGCTGACTGTGGACTGCTGAATGATATGAAGTGTTGAATGCTAAATGTTTTAAAATGCTGAATGTTATAGTGTTTTATTTTTAGATAGTACTGAATGCTAATAGATGACTTAAATACCCTTGTTAAAAAAATAACACTAGTTGCAACATTACGCTCTAAACAAAATAAATTTAATTAGTACCACACCACAGCCACCTTTACCATCACACATTCATATTTCTAAAATTAAATAAATTTTTTAATAAATAAATGTTTTCTTGCTAAAGAGAGAGAGAGAGAGAGGGAAAGAGAGAGAAATTTTTGTTGAGATTTCCGCAAGATTTTTTTTCAAAGAACAGACTTTTTGCGAGTGATGAGGGGCAATATAGGGAAAAAAGAAAAAAGAAATGGTGAATGACTAGTAAGCTAGTCAAAACAGCTTACTAGTTTTGGCTTACTGGCAATTGTACTTACTAGCAAGTAAGACAAATAAGAAATTCCATTTCAAGTGCTTAATACCCCTATTAAGCACTTCAGTAAGCAGTAAGCCAAAAAACAAACACCCCCTATATCTCCTCCTATTATCCTTTTTTGCAATTCTTCTCCCATTATCACAACCCAAAAAACACTACTTGCCATATTATCTACAAAATCATTGTCACCCTAAGTGTTTTATTTTTTAAGCAACTGGAGGGAAATTTATATAGAGCAAACATTGATTCTATTTGGGTGAACCGTACATACATGATATTATCAACTCCCATAAATAGTTATCAATTATTTCTCAAAACCATACCTTCCATGACCTATAAGATTTAACCTCCCTATGTCTTCATCCAAACTCCTTGTTGCCTCTATCATCTCAGACTTTCAGTTAAAGCAATCTTTTATGTGGCTAAACTGAATCATTGATATGCAGACTAGGGCCATTGATAATGATGATTTAAATACTAGGAGATCATCAATATTGCCACTATCTAACAAACAATGCAATAGTACACACCATGGTAAAATCCAGGAAATGATAATAAAACCTAAGAGATATTTTAAAATATATCTAAATAGCATTAAATGACCAGAGAAATAGGATGATCCAAAGTATGCGAAAGGTTTTAGTTTGTCCCATTTCGTGTATGTTGGGTCCAATGGTTATCTTAATCGAAGACGTCAACAAAATTAAGACTGCTGAACAAGTTATCTACAACCAACGGCCAAAAAGGTAAGTTGGTAAGTAGAACTCTAATAAAGTAAAAACCCAAAATTATTTTAACTTAGAAAAAATCTTTTTCAAAACTAGAAGAATCAAACTGTTTAACTATTCTATTTTCATGGATATTTTGCTTATCACGTTCGAACGTGTTTTAGGGTTGTTCCAACAACTTCTGAGAAAAGACAAGTTTTAAAAGAGTTTTAAATGTTATTTTTTAGGCTATTTTACTTATCCCGTTCGAAAGAGTTTTAGTGTCATTCGAATGACTTTTGGGAAAAAAACAAGTTTTTAAAGTGTTTTTACTGCCTTAGTTTTTAAGCTATTTTGTGAGCCTCGTTAAAATGACTTTGGGAATCATTCGAACGGATGTCGGGAAAACTATTTTTGCTATTTAAGCAAGCATTGCTTGTTTTCTTTCTTTACGAAGTCTTTTAGGGCTTTTATGTTTTATCAGAGAGAGTAATCAAGATTAGAGAGAGAGCTTAAAACCATAATCTTGAGATTGAATTAGTCAATTATACTTCTCTCATGATTTACTAGAGTGATTCGAGTAAAGTGATCCCTGTTGCGATATTAAGGAGTATCGTTGTGTGAAAGAAGGAGATAAACATAAAACTTGGATTAGAAGAGAGATAATGAAGAGACGGGTTTATCGAGTCTATACTTATTTTTTAGATTGCAACTCTTTTGATTAGTAGATTTTTGGTTGTCAATTTCATTGACAACGACCTGTGGTTTTTCTTCCGAGTAAGGAGTTTCAACAGGGTTAAAAATTACTCGTGTTTTTTATTTATTTGTTTTGATTATTGCTTGAATCTGTTTATTCCTAGAACGTTGATTGCTTGAAATATTTCTGGCTTAATATTTTGAAGTACATAAAATAAGAGCACAAAGATTTTCAATTGGTATTTAAGCGGAATCGCTTATAGGCTTTACATCCAGAGCGGTGATCCTGTTTTAAGTGCTTGCTTGAATTTAATAGATTCTAAACAATTTGGGGGTTGTTTAAATCGTTCACCACTCTTTGATGGTATGACCTTTCCCTACTGGAAGGTTCGAATTATTTCTTTCATGCAAACCATGGGAGAAGATGTTTGGATTGCCATTGAAGATGAATGGGTACCCCCAACTGTAATGCGGGGTAAACCAGCAATTGCTGCAGAAGTTCCAAAACTTTAGAAATCAATGAGCTAAGGATGAAAAAATAAACATCTGGTCATAATTCTATAGGTGTGAATACTATTTTTAATGCTTTGAGCCAAGGTGAGTATAGGCACATCTTTGTATGTACCACTTCAAAAGAAGCTTGGGACATTTTAATGCGTACCCACGAAGGTGATGATATAGTTAAAGAGAATAAGCCCCAAATACTCACCTCTTAATTATAAAATATTAGAATGAGTGAGGAAGAACCATTAGGTGAGTTTTATGCCAGATTGAGTGACATTGTTAACAATAGTGCCTCTTTAGGAATTGGATACACCAATGTTTAAATAATTTGCAATTTTTTTTTATCTCTTTGTAAGAGTTTTAGATCCAGACGTGATGGAAACCTGACACACTTGCGAGAAAATTGCGAACATTTAAAATCGAGATGGAAATTGAAAACCCTAAGAAGAACAAGAGTGTGGTTTTTAAGTCTTCCTCCAACTCTTTGTCTTCTTAGGGAAGTAGAAAAGTTGACAACTTAGGTGTCTTTGACAATGATGAGGATTTGGACTTTGATTCACAGATTGCTGTTATAGGCCAATAATTTTGAAAACTCTTAAAAAAAATGGCAATTTGAGAAATTAAGGCAAAATACAAATTATAAGCCACTTCCTCATGACCATGTTAAGTCTTATTTGACAAGTAGACCAATCTTGAACAAGACTTAAATAAAGTTGAATGTTATAGGTGTCACAATTTTGGTCACTATGCTCATAGTTGTCCCACTAAGAGCTCTAAAAGTAATTTCAAGGCCATGATTATTACTGTTACTTGGTGTGATAATAATGATGAATTTGATGTTAATAATGATCATCCCCAAGAAAATGAAAATGGTAACTATTGTGTGTTTCTGTAGTAGCATATTCCGTATATTCGATAAGAATAAGCCAGCTTTGTAAAGTCAAAGACAACCAGCAACGTATAGTCGAAGACAACCCAACATTGCATAGTCAAAGACAGCTCAACATTCTAGAAGATATTATAAGTCCTTGACTTACCCAAAGTATCCGTTGAAGCCTGGTCAAGAAAGAACTGTTAGAGATCCGCAAAGTTTTCCCACTCTCCCTAGAATTGGAGACTATTTCTTTCTTTTTGAAAAACTGCCTGTATCACTATAAATATAGGCAGAGAATAGATTCCATAGGACCACAATATTTTACTATTCTTACTTCCTAACCCCAATATCACTCCAAAAAATGTGTAATAACTAGCATCTTATTGGATTTTACATAAAAATCCTCTTCGAGGTCGTGGTTTTTCTCAGCCCTCATTGAGTTTTCCACGTAAAATCTTGTTTGTCCACCTCCTTATTGCATTTTTCCTTATAAAAAATATTTGTGAAGGTTTTCTTTCCGAAAAACACGCCACTACAATTGGCGTCGTTTATGGGAAATTACCACACTTTTCTTTACCAACACTAATCTACCAACCGTACAATGACCAATATGAATCTCAAAAGCCAATCCATCATGGTGAGAGATCATGACAATAATCTGATACCAGGAACAGTCGACCTTCACAGTGCAGTGGTTGAGCTTCAAAAACAAATGGAGGCAAAAATGGCTCAAAGAGTGGAAGATTGGCGTATCCACGCTGAAGCTCTTTAACTAGAGAGAGACGAGCAAAGGAAAGCCTTGGACCATAAAATTCAAACACATCAGAAAGAGATGGATAGACTAAGAAGTATTCAGGATCGACACACCATCAAACAAACGTCACCTCCACGAGCCCGAAGTGATAATCGGTCAAGAGCGACTCAAAGAGATGACAAATTACAAACTTCTCAATCCAGGTCAAGAAATCCAGACAGGGTTTCTCGATATTTTTGACTAACATCCTCAATTTCAACAACCCAAGGTAGTCGATGCACTCGTCATCAGACTCCCCCACCGCCAGAACGAAGACCAATCAGGGACCGATTGGAACAAGAAGGACAGGGAGATTTTGATCCACAAGTTACAGCTGTACCAATTCCTTATCAAGAATTTATTACACTGGATAACTTAATCAGCAGGATCAAGGATATAAACTCGGATATCTCACGCAGAAGATCTGTACTTGATAGGTTCGGGACAAACCCCATCTCCCCTCATCTCAAACTTATGCCCATTCCGGATAATTTCCATATGCCCAAGTTCATTTAGTATGCAGGCCTCACTGACCCTCTTAGCCACGTACGACATTTTAAAGCCGCACTAGGGTTATACTCTAATCTCGATCACATGCTCTGCAGGCTACTTATTATGAGCCTGAAAGAAGAACCTCTCAAATGGTTCCACATGATCAAAGAAGGCTCCATCAACACCTTCAGTCACTTGCAATGTAAATTCGAGTCCAATTATGCTTATGCTAAGGAGAGAGAAATAACTATGGATTCCTTATTTTTCTTCGAGCAAGGCGCCAAGGAAACCTTGGCAAGTTTGTATAAATGATTCTTACAAGAAATAAGTAAAATTGGGAACTCTGATCCCAAAATCATCATTTCTACGTTTACCTCAGCCCTACACATCGACTCTAAAGTTTGAGAAGAACTTATACAGTACAAGCCACAGACTGTTACCAAACAAATTGATGTAGTTAACAATTACATTGAATTAGAACGATCAAAGATGGACAAGATGAAAATTTCTTATGGCATTCATTCTCGAGAACCGACTTTGACTCCACCTCAAAGATCGATAACTACTGAAGCACCAAAGCAACGCGACAAGAATACTGATAACAATCGAAGATGGGACGATAGACCAGATAGGACAGTCCCAGTTCTACCACCAATGACAGCAACTCTTTTCGCTATCTTACAAATGATAAAAGAGGATGAGTGTTATCGAGCACCACAAACCATTGTGGATATCCTCACAAAACCTCTCTACCAGTATAACAATGTACACAGCCATGAAACTGACAACTGCAACTCTCTCATTCGAATCTTTTATCGCATCCTCTTAGCTGAAAGACTTCACAATTATGTCATCGACATCAAGAAGTTTCTTGAAGATAAGGCCAAACATAAAGACATAGAACAAAATCAAGTCCAAGGGCAAGCTCGCCACCTGTACATGATTGAGATCGAGAAAGGATAGAAAACAAAGCACGACGATCGAATTATATTCAGTTGTAAAATGACTTCCTCAGACAAATCTGCAAAACTTCTTCCCACCTCGAGCAAATCCAAACGTCCATACCATATCACCTTCGAAGATTATGATACTACCCATGTGAAGTATCCATAGGATGATCCTCTTGTCATTATGCTTAAAGTAGAACAGGATTACCTACATACAGTACTCATCGATACAGGTAGCGCAACAGATATACTGTTTCGCAGAGTAATCGAGGTCCTTGGGCTCACCAATTCTGTTAAAGCTTCGACAATAATAATCATCAGATTCAATGGGTCAAAAGAATCGGCCACAGGAGAGATAACCTTACCAGTTCAGGCTGGATCTGAAGCTACATTCATCAAATTCATCATCATTGATGCAGAATCCAAATATTCAGGAATTCTTGGACATATTTGGTTATACTCCATCAAAGTTGTACCATCCACTTACCATCTGGCCTTGCAGTTTCTAACAGACCACGGAGTCTACGAAATCAAAGTTAGTCAAGAAGTTACACGTATGTGCAAAAATATAACCACAAATTCTCACACTGCAAAACTTCTCAAAGCATAGCAACTACAGAAGGAGTCACCCCCCATATTTGAGCAGCATGACACTGAACTGGTTGAACCCATAGAACTCGATGGTCTTGAGCGTCACACCTTCATCGGCTTCAAATTATCAACCAACGAAAAAGAAGCCATGATCCAGCTCCTTAAAAAAAACATCGACATCTTTACTTGGACTTTCCAAGAAATACCAGGCATTGATCTCAATTGCATACCACAGACTGAACCTCTTTCCAGACAGCAAAGCCGTCATTAAGAAATAACAAAACCTCGTTTCTCGCATTCGCGATGCCGTAAATGAAGAAATTGATAAACTCCTTCGTGTTGGATTCATTCGAGAATCCAAATATCCAAAATGGGTGTCTAACATTATGGTAGTCCCAAAGAAAAATGGGAAAATTATAGTTTGTGTTGACTTCACAGAACCAATTTTTTTTCCCCAAAAGGCAGCTTTGCGCTACCACTGATTCTGCAACTGCTCGATTCAATCACTGGACATGAACTTCTATCAATGATGGATCTAGCCTCTGGATACAATCAAGTACCACTTGCTGAAAATGATCAAGAAAAAACAACCATTATTACTGAACGAGGTCTCTACTGTTACACAGTTATGCCTTTTGGGTTAAAAAATGTTGGTGCCACTTACCAGCGACTGGTGACCCAAATGTTCGAAGATCACCTTGGAAAAACCATGGTAGTCTATGTCGATGATATGATCTGTAAGTGCCTGAAGCGCAAAGATCATCCCTTCAACCTCGAAACAAACTTTGATATTCTTCACAACTACCAAATGAAACTCATCTCAGAAAATTGCCAATTCGGGGTTACATCAGGCAAATTTATGGGACACCTAGACAACAAAAGAGGAATTGATATCAATCCTAGACAGATCAATGCACTCACCGCAATGCCATCTCCTCGAACAAAAAAGGTTATCCAAAAATGTGTAGGCAAAATCGCTGCTCTTTATCGCTTCATCTCCAAGTCATCTGATCGAGGCAAACTTCTTTACCTCCTTATTCATGGCAATCTCACTACAGTTGCAAAGAAACAGGATAAGGAGATCATTGGGACTCCTGACTGTGAAGTAGCCTTTCAAGATCTTAAACGATAGTTGGGGAGTCCTCCTATCATGAGTACTCTAGTTGATGGCAAAACCCTCATAATATTCTTATCCACAACTGAAGATTCTATCAGCTCTATCCTTATTCGAGAAGACGCAGGCATCAAGAAACCTATTTACCTTATCAGTAAAACTTTTATGCCTACTGAGAAATGATATACAACCACAGAGAAGAAATTACTCGCCTTGGTTTACAGCTCTCAAAAACTCTATCTATACTTCCAAGCTCATCAAATCAAAGTCATTACAAAATACCCCTTCAAACTGGTACTTTCCAAGAAGGAAAAATCTCGAAGAATTCAACAATGGTCTATTTTCCTAGGGGAATATAATATTTCCTTCGAAGCATAAATTTTAATCAAGGGACAAGTAGTTGCTGACTTTTTAGCAGATTTTTCAGTCGAAGATCCAGATTGGGAAGAACTCGAAGAAATCTTTACTGTTGACTCCATCGAAGAACCTGACCCATGGTCCATGAGCACTGGATGGTGACTCTTTATAGATGGATCAGCGGGAACAAAGGGATCAGGAATTGGCATCGTCCTTGTTGCACCTTCCAGCCATCGCATCAAGAAAGCCATTAAACTTAACTTTTGCACTACAAATAATGAAGCTGAGTACGAAGCCATCCTCCACGGACTCGATCTTGCAATCACACTTGGTGCAGGAGACATAGTAGTTTACGTTGATTTTTTGCTCATAACCAATCACTACAATAAAACATTCCACACAATGGGTAAAATGGTTGATTATGCAGCACTTGTCGAAGAAAATATGAAAATTTTTACACAATCATTAATATCTTATTTACCTCGATAAGAAAATTATCATGCCGACGCATTATCTTACATCGCCGCAATGCTCGGAGACAGTGAAAAAAGATCATTAGACATAGAGATCATCGACCATTCCAGCCTTGACATGCAATCAGCAATGCAGATCACTATTACCGAAGACACAGATCCTAAAGACTAGTGACAACAATTCTACACATACCTTAACTCTAACATCCTCCCTAGCAACAAAGAAGAAGCCCGCTCACTATTAACCAGGTGCCTTAGATTCACAGTACAAGATAATATCCTGTATCGCATAATAGGAGGAGGACCACTGATTGACTATATCTCACAAAAACCAACACAATCCAAGATTCGGGAACTTCATGAAGGTATCTTCGGCGCTCACATTTCAAGAAGATCGTTAACACAGCGAGCATTCACCCAAGGACTCTACTGGCCCAAAATGAGACAAGATTGTAAAGAATTCGCACAGAAATTCTTCCAATGTCAAATCCATGCTCAAGACATCAAGAGCTCTGCACTCGACTTACATGTTAGCAATGTCTTTTGGCCATTCAAACGATGGGGAATAGATATCATTGGACCTTACCACCCAGCATCAGGGAATTGTAGATTCGCTCTTGTAGCAACATATTACTTCACAAAGTGGGTCAAAGCAGTTCCTCTGTATCATACAGACAAAAATGAAGTTATCAAGTTCCTCTGGGAACACATAATCACCAGGTTTGGCTACCCACAAATGATACGATCTAATAATGGCAAATAATTCATTAACAACAAAGTCCTCGTCTTCCTCCATAAATACAAAATACAGATCTCCACTTCTACACCATACTACCCTCAAGACAACGGATAAGCAAAAGCCATTAATTAAAGTATCAAATTAGGTCTATGAAAGTGTCTTGATGATAATAAAAAAAGGTCGATGAACTTCTCAGCGTTCTCTGGGCATACCGAACAACTCCTCGAACTTCAACTGGTTGTACTCCTTTCATGATGGCTTCGGTACAGAAGTAGTAATCCCTTTCGACCTTGACCTACCAAGTGCCCGAAGGAAAATATTAGATGCCGACAATGAACTCAGTCTCCTCTGCGACCTTAACTTGATCGAAGAAATAAGAGACAAGGCTATTGTAAACTTGGGGCGATATTATGATACACTGAAAAAAGCCTATAACAAGAAAGCTTGAACAAGAAAATTTTGTTTTGGAGACCTTGTTATTCAAAGAATCCAAGATAGTACTCGACCTAAGAATTTCGGCAAATTATTGGAAAATTGGGAAGGGCCCTATATTGTAAACAACAAAATAGTTAGCGGGACATACTGGTTGAAGACCGAAGATAAAGTCCAGCTTAAATTTCCATGGAATACAGCTCAACTAAAAAAAAATTATCGATAACATTTGTAACCATATCATGCTTCAATAAATCATTCTTCACTGACACTACCATCTTTACTATATTAACTTGATCTCGATCCATACTTGATAAGTATGCATCCAGACAAGCACCATCTTTACTATATCAACTTGATCTCAATCTATACTTGATAAGTATGCATCCAGACAAGCATCATCTTTACTATATCGACTTAATCTCGATCCATACTTGATAAGCATGCATCCAGACAGTCACCATCTTTACTATATCATCTTGATCTCGATCCATCTAGATAAGCACCATCTATACTATATCGACTTGATCCCGATCCATACATGATAAGTATGCATCCAGACAAGCACCATCGCTACACCAAAACAGTCAATTTGCCACAGTTTTTTATATTTTTGCCAAAAAAATTATGTGAAGTTTATTAGAGGCAGATTTTATCTGTGGCAAATATAATTGAAGTCTGTGGTTTTTTTAGTTTTCTAATTTTACCTCTATTTTTTGGTTTTCCCTCCAATAATTTGTTTTCTCTCTATTGGAGTCGTTAGGAAGGAAAACCAAATTGCTTGCAATAGAGTACAAACAGGGGGAAGAGAATTTGATTTATAACACCTACTCAAAATCCCCAAATACTTGATTTCAAACCCAAAACCTGAAATTGAAACTCTAGTTTCCTGATCTCAACGATGGGTTAGTAAATTGTATCTCAAATTCCTCAATGTATTTGCTCACTTGCCGCTCTCAAATTTGTTGATTTGCTTGTTCTTTAATCTTCCAGTAAGTTTCATTTCAAACTCTAATTCTCTTGTAGATTAATGTGATTGAACTATATATAATAGATAGACTAAGCATTTTGAGTCTCCACTTTGATTACTTAATAATCGAAACTCTTTCTACCTCTGTAATCGTATAGTGGTAAAGAAAGATTCATTTGTGGTTAATTGTTTGTTTGTTGAGGTGCTGGTGATCTTGGGTTTAAAGAGTTGGGGATCAGTGGAGTGTGATTCGGTCGCTTTTAGCTATATTGCAATAGTAGGGTTTTAATGTTACTATGATTATCATGAACAAGTGTATCTTTCAAAAATTAGATTTTAAGTTCCCTTTAACAGTGTCTTGCATTCACTTCATACGCTCAGCCATTAGAGCATACATGGCAATCAAAGTGCTTAAAGTTAAGCCACTGATAATGGTTAACCCAGAAGGCCGTTGGAGAAGGATATTTCCTATGTCCTTTGTTTTTTGTATCAACATAGTGTTGGGGAATGTGAGCTTATGGTATATTCTAGTCTACTTCATGTAGATGATTAAATAATGCACTCCTACAACTACAGTAGTGCTTCAGTGGCTAGTTTGGAGAAAATACTTTGACTGGCGTATCTGGGCTTCTTTGGTGCCCATTATAGGAGGGATTCTTCATTCTTCCATTACTGAACTTAGTTTTAATATGCTCGGATTTTGTGCTGCCTTATTTGTTTGCCTAGCTACATCTACAAAGACTATCCTTGCAGAGTCTCTACTGTATGGATATAAGTTCAACCGCATAAACATAGTGTACTACATAACTCCTTTTGCGACCATGATATTGGCCCTGCCAGCTTTATTCCTTAAAGTGCCTGGGGTTTGGGTATGGTTTACACCCATGAGACTCTTTGATCATCCCTCATCTTAATCTTGACCTCAGGAGTGTTGGCTTTCTGTCTCAACTTTTCCATCTTTTATGTTATTCATTCCACAACAGCTGTGACGTTCAATGTAGCGGGTAATATGAAGCTTGCAGTTGCTATGATGGTTTTATGGCTTATATTTAGAAATCCAATCCCTGCTTTGAATGTTGCTGGGTATGGAGTGACTCTTATTGGTGTATGTTTTATGGGTACGTGACACATAAACTCTTACAATAAATACCAGGAACACCCAAGACTCCACGGACACCCTGTAACAGGATGGAGATGATCCCTCTTGTAAATGATAAGTTTGATGACAAGGTTTAAATTATTTAATGTGATTTCAGCTAGTGAAGGAAGTGTTAGTAGGAAATGAGAGGAATTTGTATTGTTCTTGCACACTTTGTGCTCATTTTAACCTTAACTAAATTGAAATGGTCACTAATTTACATTTTTTTTTTTTTAAAGTGTTAATTTCCTGCCTTGTATTCTTTCAGTTTTCCAATATGAAAAAGTCACATCATTTTGTCAAAATATATATATACCAAAAACCCCTAGTTTAAACTTCAACTCTAACTTTTTTCCCTTAATTCCTTCAAACCAATTGTCATTGTTGGAGATGATTCCAAAAATGACAATGGGTTTGAAGAAATTAGGGGGAAAAAGTTAGAGTTGAAGTTTAAACTAGGGGTTTTTGATGAATTGGTTTTTTCTTAACAGTTTTGAGATGATTCTAAAAATAAACAATCCTTGGGAATTTACTGCTATTAAATTGATGTTGCTCATCTTTGCTAATTAACTTGATCTTCATATTCATACTTGTTGTTTGTTTATTTTTCTTCATCACTATTAAACATAATACTTATGGAGACCTTTTATTTTCCTATTATCTTATGCGTACCAAAATGGAAGTCGTCGCATTGGTTTTTGAAGTTGTATCTTTGTTTGTTTTTGTCGATGATAACGTGTAAGTTGTGACATCAATTTGAAGACTCTTTCAAGCCCCCAAAGTAAGTAACAAAATTTAATCATTATTTTTTCGATTATCCCCGCTTTTGCAAATTTTATGGTGCGCATATGATTATTGCTGATATTCACTTTTTTTGTATTAATGTACATATCATTATATCTTGTTGTTAATTAGCCCCCAATGTAGTGCCAATGATCTCTTGTTAAGTTGTACCATCTTTGACACTAGTTTATCTTTTCTCTTAAATATCATTATCTAGGGCTGCATCTTGTAGGGGCTTTGTGATTGGTAGTTTAGTGTGCTAGTCTAGTTGTATCCTTAGGTGTTACCCACCCTTGTTGTCATGTTTTGTTTTGGATGAAAACTTGCATATGATTGTTAGATAGGCATCTTCCATTAAGAATATAAAAATGGAGAGTAGTTTCACGATACTTTGTTAGGTTGCGAACCATACCATTCCCCGTATTTTTTCTTAAATGTGATTGGATTTGATTTGATTTTCTCACAGCATGTCACCTATACTTTGTTTCAAAATGGGTCTGTATCTCTTCAGGATTAAAATCCAACTATGTGAAGGAATAGAAGATCAAACTATACTTGATTTTCTCACAGCCTGTCAACCTACTAAAAGCACTAAATATAAATAGGAAAGATGCAACTATGTGAAGGAATATAAGATCAAAATATACCTGCAAGCTCCAAGTGACAAAATAATAGAAAGTCTTACAGGACTTAAATATTTCGTTTGTTCCTTGCATAAGAAATTGACAAGAATCGAAACTACCAAAATTGCAAAAGAAACTACCAAGACATGGCAAGAATCGAAACAAAGATTTAAGTACAAGCAGGAGATCATTCCTCAAAAGATTTCCTAAGGGTTTTTGACTTGCAACACAATAGGCTTTTAGTTGTAGCTTTAGTCAATAGAAATGTTATTGCAATTAAAATGACTTTCACATCCATTTTCTGAACAAAAAAAGAATCTGCTGGTATGCAGCTGTTTTGTTACTTCCTTCAGCCTCGATTTTGGATAGGATTGAAGCATCCTTATGTGATTATTGTTGAAGCTTTGAACTTCTGTCATCAATTAGAGGCATGCATCAGATGGGTTATATACATCCCCATTCATTTTCAGAACTAAAAATGTTTTCTTCATCCATTTTCAAGACAGTCTGTGTTGCTTCCTTTTGCTCCAATTTTGGTATGTTCTGAACATCCTTATGTGATCAATTATTGCAGTTTTGAACTTCTGATCTCCCCCATCTTCTTCCTTGTCTTTGAGTATTTTTGAGGCTACCTTTTCTATCTATTTTCTGGATAGTCTGGAAGAGGTTCTGAATCTACTTTCTGTATTTTCATACGTCTTTTCTCGTTGTTGCTGCGAGGATCCTTAGCGCTGTTTTTTTTTACCAGAGCTTTCGTTTTGTGGATAAGGTATAAAACTTACTAGAGCAAGAAATTTTCCTCTGAAAGAAAATTGATGATGGAAAAGAAGATCCTTCCTAAACACAACTTCTTCAACGACTTTTTTTTCTCTGCTTAGAGCACGTTAGCGAAGTCGACTTCAGAACCTACGAGGAAAATCCCACAAGGCAACCTAACCAATGTAACCTAAGAAAGAAAAGCCACGTCCAAATCCAGAGATAACCCCAAAAAGTAGGCAAAATCTTTCAAACCACTCACATCAAAACGTTGCTCTAGGCCTAGGTGATTTTTTATTTAGTAGAGATCAAAAATTCATTTCATTGTATATCATGTTATCATTCATCAATACTAGAAACAGTTCTTATATCTATTACAGTGAGGGAAGGTACGAGGTAGACATCATACCTTCTTTACAGAGTCCTCGTTTTAAGTTTGGGAGTACCTTGTGGATGCACTAGAGCTGGAGAACGTAGCTTTCAAGCATCACCTGATACGATGAGTCTTCTTTACTTTTGTGCATTTTTCTCCCAATATTTTTAATAATCAGTTTGGTGTTTTTTTTCTCTTTGCTCCTACTTTCAAATGGAAAGGGAACTTGGGCTCTAAATTGATATCTATCTTCGTTTATGTAGCACTTGAGCTTGACAAGATCTTCCTCGGTAGATATACCTTCTTCATGTTCAGAGTAAACTTGTGTTTCTGGCATCTCAATTAGAACCAAATTTTCATCTTTTGTTTCCATGCATTCGCTCGTATCTTCTACACTGATCTTAATGTCAAACACATCCTTGGTAGAATTCACTTCTTTATGTTCAACAGAAACTTGTGTTTCTAGCATTTCAATAAGCACTGAGTTTTCAACTTCCTTTCCATGCATTGACCAAAATTGTCGTTAAAACCTGGGCTGCTCACAGTCTTTCCGTTATCTGATAACAAATTGATGTTTCCAACAGAACCCTCTTCCTCAGGACCCTCTACAGATTTCTCATAACCAGTTGCCTTATCTGATTAGCTTTCACCATTGTTTACAACTTTTTCTTGGAAATTGTGAAAAAATTTTACGATAGTTTCTACATCTCCTTTAGAACCTAACACTTCGGATGAATTACTGGGTTTGCCTTCACTTCTGGAAGCTCGAAAGATATCTGGATTCCCTGGCCTGAATCTAATGTTTGAGATGATGGGGGAAACACAAGAATGTACAGGCCTTAATGGGCACTTGTATGCAGACTGTTCATTGAAAAAGTTTTCAGATCGGGCATACTTAACAGGGGAGTCGAGTTTGGATATCTTATAAGAGAAGTGTGTGTTAGGATATAAGTTGGCAGATGGAAATTCAGTAACAACATTGTCTGATTTTTTAAAAGTTATGCAGGAAGAACCAAGGCACATGTCTATATTAGTGGAATTATTACTTTTCTTGAATAATCAATTGTACTGTGTTTCTGAATTGTTCGAGTTTGTAGAAAGGCCCTTTGAGTTATGGAGTGGTTGAGTCATAGAAGGATTAAACACTCTTGTCTTTATTTGATAACATTCATGCCTATCCCTATCCCTATCCCTATCCCTATCCCTATCCTTATACCCTGTTTCCTCTGCATATATGTTCTTGCTTGAGAAGTTTTTTCCTTGTCCCCTACAGCGGCCACTGACATTTTTTCTCATGCTTTCTCCATGTTTCATAAAATTTGACGCTGTATAGTTTGCTTTCCCACACTGCAGTGGACGAGCATGATTCTCCGCTTAGCATGCTTGTGTTATCCTTTGTATCCCTTTTTGAAAAATAAGACCAAGATAGTGGACTAAAATCCCAACTTCCCTCTACTTTGAGATTCCTTGCTCCTGTCATAGCCATGAAATCTTGGTCTTTTCCTGATACTTCGAAGTATGGAACAGCTGAAAAATCAAATTCATGTGATGTTATCACTATATGCCTTTTGATGTATAGATAAGAATCCTCAAAAGTGAAGTCAGATGCATTTTGGGTCTTACATCTCCAGGAATCAGTGAAATGACTGGTCTTATTATGCGGTCGTCTCTCCGAAGCATCCAATGGCTTTTTATTATCTTCAGCATTGCCGTAAAGATGTGCTTCTTCGCTAAAAAAGTTGTCAACCACATAATCATCACCATCCAGTGCCAGGAAACCTATCAAAGTAGAATGTTTCATTTTTACAGATTGATTGTTTGTGTCATAGCATGGAATATCAGTTCCATGTACCATAGAATTTACCCTGATAGGCTCCCAGTTCTTGCAAACCTACCTAGATTTCAGAGGCGCTAGTCCTAGGCTGACGATCAAGTATGAGATGCCAGGAAACCCCTGCACCATCTTTCGATGTTGCTCATGGGTGATTACTAATCAAGTATTAAAGATTCGCATGAATGTCTTATTCTACTAATTAAATCCTATTAACTTGCTAGTACTTAACTTTCATTATCAATATATTTGTGTTCTTGCAAAGACTTGGGGTGTTTGCTCACCCATGTTTACTATATTTTTTAGGATAAAAGAAACATAGCAGCTCAGCCTAGAAGGAGAATAGTACCATTGTCAATTTAGTTCAGATGAGAGTAATGCAGCAATACTATGATCCTGCAAGTGATATCATTTTATTATTGAGACTGTAGTCTCTTACTCTATTACTGTCAGTAATGAATGCTTTTAATTACTGTATAATAAAAAAATTATAATATTAATGTATCACATATTTCAATGGATGTCATGAAGATCAATGAAAGATTAGGATCCTTTTATGTGGCTTTGGGCATTAGAGAAAATTTTAATAAGCCTAGATGTTAGCTTTTATGGGATATTTTATTTTTTGAGAAGTCTTTTACGCGTTGTTGTGCACTTTGATGGATAGGCTATTCTTGCCTAGCCAATAAAGGGTGTTACAAGCATTCAATCTGAAATGGAGAGATTTTCACGATTACGCATAGTATAAGATTTGGAAATTCAGTGTTTTCTTAAGGGATTTATTAAAACCCTTTTTCCATTCAAACAACGTATGGCGTGGAAGTTGAGGTGGAAAATAATCCATATCATCCTAGCCTAATCGTTTTCATAGACTACAGAGACTATATGAAGCAAAAAGTGCAAAGCTTGGATACTGAGCCCCACGTTGTAAACTTCTTTTCTATCGCTTCAGATCCCCACCCTCGAACGCTCTCGCTTGCTTTTTAAAATACCATAACTCCTAGCCTGCATAGGATCTTGTCTTTTCTTTATAAAAAAAGCCCCCGGGGTGTCTAAGGCTCTGTCTTGAGTTTGGGGGTTAGGGAAACTTTGGTTTGATTTTTTTGTTCTTGTAGGTATTTAAGGGATTGTTGTTGTTGTTATTGGTGCAGGAGTACAGGGAAGCAGATAAAGAGTGCGTTGATGTGGGTTGTGACTACTGGTATTGTTTGCGGTCTTGTGCCCGGGAATTTATACGGTTAGTTTTAACGTACATCAAAGTTAGAGAATGCTTCAAGCTGTAGTTGTTGAAACCTGTATGATAAAGACGGTAAGAGGGGTAAAACATTGATAAATTTGTTACCTTCATCCTAAGTGAATGAGCATACCATTGTGCATAGTGTTTATAGCTACTTGTACCTGCCATATTTGGGTTCGAATAGATGAAATGTTGTGTGCATTTTTTGTATAGAATATGTTTGGCATTTGCGGTAACTCTTGAGCGGAGTTATGACTCGATTGTGACCTTATTATCCCTTTTCTTTGAACGAAAAGCTAAATATTTTCTCCATTTGGACCTAATTATGTAGAGTAATGGATGAGAATTAGTTGCAAATGTTTGAATAAGTTAATTCCGGTTCACAAAACCGATGCCCTTACAAGGAATATAATGACATGCTCTTAATGTATAATTACTATTTTCAAAGAGCACCTTGTGCTTCTGAAACTACTAAAAAAAGTAATGACTAAAGAAATTGCAAGTTTGAACCGGTGGCAAGAACCTTCGAAATGTTCTTGTAAAAAACTAAATATTGCCTAGATTTTCTTGTTTCACATTCTACTTGTAATATAGAGAGTGTACCAACCACTAGCTCCTTGCGTACTTGCTGAACCTTGCAAGTAGAAGATGTATATTTATTTGCTCTTACTTCTTGTTGAAGTTGGTTGTGTTCAAAGTCTTTTCTCAATCCCATAAAATAAGATCCAAATCTTCCAAAAAACGTGGGGGCTTGTTTTTTTTAGTTAAAAGCTTAGAATTTTTAATTAATGAATGTGTAATTGACCTAGACAACATCACTTACTGTAATAGTCAAAGACAACCCAACTAGGTTGGCTCAGCTAATACAGTTGATCATATGCAGTTCCAGGAGAGCCCAAGTCAAGAAATAATGCGTATAATCAAAGGCCATGCCGTGAAAATTGGGGAGTCGTGAATTTCTATCCCCGTACAAGTCTTCATTGAATGTTACAGTTTCAAGCCTCATTCTTAAATTTCGTATTTTAACCAATTTTTATTAGTCAGTTACGAAGTATGGAAAAACAGGGATAATCAAACCGTAGGCTATTAATCAAAAGAAGTTTGTTGCTTGCAATAAATAATCAAATGATGTTGAAATGTGAATCAAAAGAAGTTTGTTGCTTGCAATAAATAATCAAATGATGTTGAAATGTGAAATATTCGATGTGTCCTTACCTCGTCCCTTTTACTTTTCTCCCTCCAGTCTCCTGATTTTAGAAAAATATTTTTACCATACGTACTTATGTTACTAAAATGAAGAGACATATTTCTAATAAAAACATTATTGAAGTACAACATATCAAGTTCATTAACATTCACTTTTTAGTAGAGCATAGTTTTTAGTTTTGTTGTGGATATGATTATTCACTAACAATTCTTTTTTCATTCCGTTGTGTTATTAGGCATAATTGGTAAGGTGGACTTTACAGTTAGGCATCTTTCTTCACCCACGACAACATTTCCCAGTACTTGGAGTGATTATTCAAGTAATCAACCATGTATTGGCTCAACCTTTCACCAGGTTCTGTTCTTTTGCATTGTTATATTTGTCTGTCTTTGGGTCTATCAGTTTACTTTTAAATTTTGATGTTTTGAGAGAGTGTGTGATGAGATATTTAACATTGTTTTGGAAAGTAGAAACCGCGTTTCAAAAAACTCAATACCGATTAAGTTCCATGTGCTTGTCTTTTCTTTCTTATTTCATTTTTTCTGGAGCTCATTGTCTTTGCTTTTAGTTTGTATTAATCACTTCCATCAAATGTTTCAAATAAGATGTACCTCTTATATTAGGTAACTTTAGACAGACCTAACCATTTTGACTGAAATACTCCTCAAATTTTCCACTTAAAATATGAGATTAAAATAACTAATATTATTGCCAAATTGGTGACAGTAGGAGGTTGGAGCAGGTAAGTTTTATTTGAAGCAAGTTACAGCGTACGAGAATTAGCTAAAATAACCATTAGTTTTGTACTTCTCTTTATCCAAAACATTCTACTTACTTTTTTCAGTGCTCTGCATACTCTGGATGTGCTACCTCAGAAAAAACTTGGACCCAGCGCAGTACTTTTCCAGAATACGTCGCGCTCTTGCTATTATCTTCAATACAATGGTATATGTCTTAGTAACTTATTGATATGTGGGGTCCGTGAAAGTATTCTTTCAAATTTTTTGTATACTTAACTCACATCCCTTAAAGTGTAGTTCTATCTCTTACTATTATCTTCAATACTTGTACAGATATTTTGTGGTGTCGGTATTTCTTGTTTGCCTTTGGGCCTTATATTTTCATTCTTCAGGCGCCCGAAGGCTGTTATAACTCACTCTAAATATATCAAAGTTCTTTGCTCTTTTATTTTTTTATTTTGCATTTTCGACTATGTAGATGAATGAGCTTAATATTATGTGCTTTAGGGAAACTTTTGAAGTATGAAGTGGGTGGTCCACGGATTTCTGTCCAAACAGCGTATGGTGTGGAAGATGAGGTGAAAAATAATCCATATCATCCCAGCCTAATGGTTTTCATGGACTAAAGAGACTATATGAAGCAAAAATTGCAAAGCTTGGATACTGAGCCCCACCTTGTAAACTTCTTATTCATCGCTTCAGAGCTCTACCCTGGAACGCTCTCGCTTACTTTTTAAAATACCATAACTCCTAGCCTGTACAGAATATTGTCTTTTCTTTCTAATAAAAGCCCCTGGGGTGTCTAAGGCTCTATCTTGAGTCCTGCTATACATCCTTCTTCTTTTTCCGGAACGGCTCCATAGCTATATAGTAGTGCAAGTCCATTTTGAGTACCTAGGTGTGTGTTCCTGGAACGATTTTCTTTCATAAAAGAAGCGTGAGTTAGATGAAGAGAGCGATGAGTTCTTTTTGTTGCTTTTCACGTTCCATCTGCGACAGGTATTAAACAAAAAAACTAGCCAAAGCACATCTTTTCTATTAACCCAAAACACATCTTTTCTATTTGAATTACATACTTGATGAAGGGTTGTGCGTTCCATATATTTAAGGTGTTGCTGATGCCCAATAATCTCTTGCTATTTGATGGCAATGTTTGACAACATTAGGATGTTTGTGGTGCGGGAGTTCAAGGAATAGACAAAAGATGCTGCTAATTTTATTTTATGCAATCATATTAAGAAGAACTCACTTACAATTTTTTTCACACTAGAAATTCTTTAAGAAACACATAGCGTTGATTATTTTATTTCATATGCATATGTTAATTATATAAATCAGCTATCAACTAATTTAGGTTATTGTTGATATAATTTTTGAGGAAAATTCTCTGGTCTTTGGTTAACGTGGGGTTTTCTTTGACGAACGTTTAATTGGCACAAAGATCAAGTATCTGAGGATTCTTCTATGTTTTGCCTATTAGGTAAATGTTCTTATAAACTCTTGAACATTTTTGAAATTCATCTTGTTATCCATTTAACAACTAAAAGTTCAAAGGGGTTTGACCTTTATAATTTATTTGTTATCTTAATTTTCTTGCAAGGTGTTTCCTATCTTTTTGAAGGCTTTTATAATGGATTAATGGTGCTCCCTATTCTTGGATCTGTTACTACTTTTGAGGTTATGGCTTGAACACCTCTATATTAATCATTTGCTTTCGAAGCCACTGCGCTTCCTTTTTTGTTTCTCAATCCTTGGTTTTTTTGGATTTATTATAGGGAACATGTATATAGCTTGCAACCAGTGTACCTGGATTTTTTAGGCCAATATTTATAAATGAAACAAGTTATTGAATTGTGTAGGTTTTGGCTATTTTTTGATTTTATTAAAAAACAAATAAAAATTAAATTACCACGGACTAAAGCAGTGGTAAATATCCTAATTATACTATAGATATTATCCGTGGTAAAATAATTGCCACGGACTTACTCCGTATCAATATAAATTAGATAACCAGAGACAAACTCGGTGGCAAAAAAATTCCCACAGATTTACTCCGTATCAATATAAATTTGATAACCACAGACAAACTCCGTGGCAAAAAAATTGCCACGGATTTACTCCGTAGCAATATAAATTAGATAACCACAGACAACTTCGTGGCAAAAAAAATTTCCACGGATTTACTTCGTAGTAATATAAATTAGATAACCACAGATAAACTCTATGAAAAAAAAAAATTGCCCCGCACCTTTTACTACAAACCTCCAAGACTTTATCCGAAGCAAAGCGACTATTACCACAAATAAGGTTCGTGGTAATTTAGTAAAATTGGTGTAGTGCATCTTTACTATATCAACTTGATCTCGATCCATACTTGATAAGCATGCATCCAGACAAGCACCATCTTTACTATATCGACTTGATCTCGATCTATACTTGATAAGCATGCATCTAGACAGTCACCATCTTTACTATATCAACTTGATCTCTATCCATACTTCATAAGTATGCATCTAGACAGGCACCATCTTTACTATATCGACTTGATCTCAATCCATACTTGATAAGCATGCATTCAGACAGGCACCATCTTTACTATATCGACTTGATCTTGATCCATACTTTATACGCATGCATTCAGACAGTCACCATCTTTACTATATCCACTTGATCTCAATCCATTCTTGATAAGTATGCATCCAGACAAGCACATCCTTCCTATTATGACTTAATCTTGATCCATTCTTGATAAGAATGCATCCAAAAAAGCACATCTTCCTATTATGACTTGATCTTGATCCATACTTGATACGTATGCATCCAGACAAGCACATCTTCCCTATTATGACTTGTTCTCGATCCATACTTCATAAGTATGGACCCAGACAATCATTCCTTCTGTGTAAACACTTTCCACTTGCAGGATACTCCACTTTGCTATCCTTACTTATCAAATAATACATCTTTTAATTTTTTCGATAAAAGCCAAGTGTCCCATGGAAAATACACCCCTGGTACACATCACGTTACTTTCCATTTCATTGCCCTCAATTTATGCATGTTCACATTCATTACTACTTTACTACAAGATGCTTTTGCACTCAAGTTACTAATCTTATTGAATATTTATACTTAACAAATATATCATTATGCACATTTCATCACTTCGATCAAAATAAATAACTGTTATCACACACACAAGCAAGTGCAGTTTGGTCCCACTGACCATTTGTACATACTTCCAAAATATAAAAAATCTTTTTACAAACACTCTCAATTCTGCAGAAGGAGATACTACATCATCAACATTCAAAACTCCTTCCATTGACAGTACTTTCCCTAGCTCCTCCTAACGTGGGCCATCAACCTCTTTCCTCACCATATCATCGACAACTTCCGTCTGGCCTCAAACTTTGACTGGAACCGGCACCTCCTCATCTGAACTGGAATCCTCGTAATGACCACCACCAGACTTCGCCAACTCATTATAATACACTTTTCTAACCTCCAACTCTTTATACTGACTAGAAAAATGCTCAATCACCTAGCTATATTTAATCAGTTTCTCTTCATTCATCTCGTCGAGAATTTTAGCATGCTCTTCCTGCATTGCCTCTCGTGCCTTGGCAACCTTCTCCCTGACAACCTTCTCATAATTTTCCTTCTGTATCGCCAAGGCCTTTGCCTTATCTTTCTTTACAGTTTTCTTCACTTTACGAAGCGCACCATCCCTCGCCTTTTTAGCCTCCAGCTTGTAAGTGTCTAAGATTGCATTCAACTCTTTCTTAACTTTAATCAACAGTTCCTTCTCCCTTGTCAAATCCTTCTCGATGTTTTTGCAAGTCAACACCTAATTTACAAGGGCACTACTTACAGTAATACGGCTTTTAGCCTCCGACAATAGATTCTTGATCTACATTATATTCATAAATTGAGTATTCGAATGACTTACCAATTTCTTTAAATGCAACAAAGCAAGAAAATTTCTTACCTTTGATATGTTCCGGTGGATCTCGCCAAGAAAAATTATCAAACTCTCAACTCCTACCAAATTGTCATCGATTTCTGCCTCCAGCTCACCAGTCCTCATCATATACACGTCCATCGACTTCTTAATTTTTCCCTCATTCTCCACGACAAATGTCTTCTTCGACGACCCTCCACCCTCTGTCTTCTTCAGCATGATATTCCTCGATTCCCGAGGAGGGCGCCCATCACCCACAACAGTTGGCTTCGCAGTTTTTGCCACTTCCTTTATTGTCGATTGTCTAGTTTTTCTCTTGTATGGAAGCAACGACGGACCATATTCATGCACTCCCACCATCTTCTTCCTCTTCCCCAGAGATACCCCCAGTATCGCATCTATCTCGGTGTCCGTATTGTACCCAAGCAAAGATAGATTCCCCAAAGGTAGACTATTATCAGTAGCCCTTTTGTTCTTCGCAAACATTTTCCCGTCGATAACTAGAATTTTTGCACCTTTCTCCCTCGATCTTTTCAACCCCGCCTCTTCAATCTAAGTAGTTACTCGATCCTAGTCGATAATTAAATTGTCGATACGACCGAAGAAGCCCTTCCTTATCTTATACAATTCTTCTTTCACTTCAAAATTTTTGTCCACCTCCTTCAAAGCTATAGACATAAACAAATACAGTTACAACAATTTTGAAACATATTCACAAGTTAAACATCAAAATTACAATTACCTAACCACAAACCTAGGTGAAAGGTCTTTCTCTTTAAAGGCTCCCCGCGGTTTTTGTTGTCGAACTCATAATAACCAGAGACAAGTAACTGTTCATCGCTATATAGCCCCCCTATTAATACCATATCATAAAACAACAGCCTTTTCAAGAATCCCTCCAAGTAGCGGTAACCCAGTTTCTTCAGGTTCATCTTTAATGTGTAGTATACACATAAATCATCGACGGTGATCAACTCCTCCCCAGAGGCCTGAAGTCGACAATTTATTGCCCCGCATACCCTAAAAAGGCGGTACACATTTTGATTGAACTGACCAGGTGCAACATCAAAAATGTTCATCAACTTTTTTTGGTCAGCTTGAATAGGAAGTTTTAAGCCTTTCTTAATTTATTCTCGATGCACGAGAATTCCCCCCAATGGAAAATCCTAATCAGCTATGTCATACTGGTACTCCGCTGACCTAATATCTCCCAGAATACCATATTTTTTCTTAAACCTCAAAATTTCCTTCATCTCTGGGCCCTCCTCATAACAAACGTTATCACCCTCTTCGACATCATCATCCCCACCACCGCTACCTTCTTAATCACTAGCCTGTAGCTCGTGATCTACATCTGCATCACTATCTTCCTCATCGGACAACTCGATAACCCTACATGCCACCGTAAACTGGTCTACACCAGCTGCGTCCGTACTACTCGACCTCACTCTATAACTACCTCTCAGTTGTTGAACGTAAATAGTTACATCAATCTACAAAGGATCAAGGTTCTCGTATATATCTTTATCATCGATTTGAGTTGGTTCAACTATTTTTAAGAATCTGTCAATCAGATTCTATATTTTTACCGCAGTTAGTATCTATCATATCTGATACATATATTCATAATCATATCATTATCGAGATTACTCTCCAACACGTTATTCACTTTGTTGTCTGCTACTATCATTTTATATTTATATTTAATACTACAGTTCTCGATACAATTAATATGATTTAATTCATATTCCTATCTTCGATTAGTAACAACTATGCTCAGTTCTCGATGACTTTTTATTTTTAATAATAAACATCAATAACTTATTAATCTGGTTTAATTTTGATCGAATTATAGGAAACTCAACAGCTTCCCGAAGGTACTTCACCTATTTTGCGCCAAAAACACCATCATTCAAAATTAAGAATTCCCCTTCTCTAACTCAAAATTCGGCCAAATCCCAACAAAAAATAAAGTCACCGAAAATCTCACCGTATCAAAATAACTTCACTACAATCGCGCCGTAACCACAGCGCCACCAACCGATCACTATCTCCAATCATATCCACTCATTTATCACACTGCTCATGCTAGAACCCATCAATAACCCCCTACGACTCCATTTCTTCCACCATCATACCAATAACAGTCACAACTAAATCACAATTTCATAATCCCTCTATCAAACCCTAGCACTGTTCTATTTGTCTCCTACTTACAAACCATTCACTTTCAATCAAATTCATTCTACAACAACATTACACATACTTAATCTTGTTTATTTATTATTCTTAATCACTCAAAACCAAATAACAGCCAAACCAGAATCACAAACCTTGTTTATGCGCTGCTTCCATATCCCTTTCCCTCTCTCGCTTGGCTCTTGCAATCAGAACTCTAATCACCTTCTTTGCAATTTTAGACAACAAATCCAACGACGAGCAAAAGTAATTCGCACTAGAAAAAAAAAATTGAGTTGGAAAAGTGTGAACAGTCGCCCACATCAGAACTATTTATAGACCCCACGTGACTGTTCATCGCACCACTTCACGACCGTTCAACTCCTCAAACGTAATGCCTACTACTTCCCTTCCAGGTCTTCTGGTTACTTTGCCTTCTCAGCGATAACAAACCCTTACACTCCTGCTCTAATCCTTCCATATCTCAAAGAATTTCTTCAGATACATTCATGCGTAACAAAACATAACCTATCTTGTCACAAAGATGATGTACATCAATTTCCTTATATTTCATAATCTAACCTAATGGAATACATCTTTCCATAATCATTATTCTTGTTAGTTCCCCCACTTCTACTTACCTACAAATTCTTATATTTTTGGGTACATATTCGATAACATACACAATATCATTATATTGGACATTCTACCACGAATTTGTTATAGCTATTTTCCATTCCTAAATTTTAACATGTACATATTCAATTTAACAAATTAATAACACATTACTTCAATCGATAAAACATCCTGACCACCATTTTCATCATATTTCATTGACCATGAAAACTCCTTATAAAAGACCTACTTCTACAAGCATTACAACTTCATAAATCCCTAGCTGCAGCTTCACCTTCCATCTTCACTAACAACTTCGCTCGAGTCCACATACCACCACAACGTTCAGGAGGATGCCAAAACTGCAATTTGGTATGAAACTCAAAGTCCTCAACATCCTTCACCTCTGCCACGCTCATCCCTTCGCAATCAAGTTCCTCAGGATCTTCTATATGCATATCATAATTCTGAGAACCAAAGTATTGAGTGTACAGTACCTAATATATTGTCTGAACACGCCTGTACACCCCATTTCGGGCCTGACATCTCGTCTTCACCATCTTGCATGAATGAATCAAACCTGTAGAAACAAGAACTATTTATAACCCCACCAGTCAAGGTCCAACTTACCTGCATTTACTCTTCTTTGGTACTCAGCGAATTCATAGTCAAATCAATCAACCTTAAAATCCGTCTGTGTCCCGACACGGTCAAATATCTTTGACTCTATAAACATGGAAAAATATTTGACAAAAATGTATTCGAATACACTCGTACTCCAAAGTACTCGATGAAAATAAATAGAACACTAATTATTTATTTAAAAATTGTTTATTACATTTGATATTTATCTCATTCAATTACATTTCATTTCTTACACTCGATATCTATCTTATTCGATTACATTTGGTCACCTACATTCACCATCTTTTTACAATCCTTGCTTCGACATATCACTAATTTTGATGTTTTCTTTTCACCAGAATCTGACATTGAAGCCTCTTTTTCCCCAGAATCAAACATTGCCTCCAGCAAGAATAGGGACAACAATATCCTAAGAAACTCATATCACTAAACTTTTAAGAATAGCGCCACCTCTCCGAAGAAGGCAGCAAAAAATTGCAAGAAACCTCCACCGTTCACCAAGATTCGTGAACACCCATCCAACCTTCACATCATCATCTTCAATATGTACAGTAACCACTTCTTCATCAATTTGATAACCTTCACCACCTTCAAAAACACCTACCCTCCACCCCATGAGATACACCACGTATGGACATTCCATTGCCTTATCTCCCCCACAACCCCTTACTATGGCGATAACCGACACAATACCAAATAGCAACATTACCTTTGCTTGGTAATCAAAATACCCATATCCATCCTCCAGCCACTCCATCAGCCACACTTGGGGTGGCATCGTCACTATTTACCACCACAAAATTCAATCTATGACCTTATATTTATAACACATTTATTATAACAATTCTAATAAACTCCATTAATTGCTCCTCGGTAACGGTATGACCAAATGCAGTTCACCTTAATCCCAGAAATGACAATTAAGACTGATCACAATGTTCGGTAACCTCCTCAGTTTCCAGTTTCATCTCGACCCAACTACCAGTACTTCTATCAAGAATGGGGTAATTGTAGTAGCATATTCCCCATATTCGACAAGAATACGCCAGTATTGTATAGTCAAAGATAACCCAGCATCGTATAGTCGAAGACAACCCAACATTGTATAGTTGAAGATAGCTCAGCATTCTAGAAGATATTATAAGTCCTCGACTTACCAAAAGTAGCCGTTGAAGTCTGATCAAGAAAGAACTGTTAGAGATCCGAAAAGTTTGCCCACTACCCCCGGAATAGGGGACTATTTCTTTCTTTTAGTAAAACAGCCAGTATAACTATAAATACAGGCAGAGAATAAAGTCTTCAGGACCACAATCTTTTACTATTCTAACTTCCTAACCCCAACATCACTCCAAAAACGTGTAATAACTAGCATCTTATTGGATTTTACATAAAAATCATCCTCGAGGTCATGGTTTTTCTCAGCCTTTACTTTGTTTTCCACGTTAAATCTTGTTTGTTTAGCTCCTTATTGCATTTTTCCTTATAAACAGTATTGGTGAAGGTTTTCCTTTCGGAAAACATGCCACTACAATTTCCTACTATAATAAGCTCTAGTAATAATTATTCTGACCCTTTTAATCTAGAAAACCCTATTGAAGATCAGAGTGATTATGAAATTGATAATTATGAAGAACCTAATTTTGAAGATTTTTATTCTCAGCTTATTTCTCAGCTTGAGAAACTTAAGAATGAGAAAGATACTTTTATTATCAAACTTTATATATATGAAGAATAAAAGTACACTACTATGGAGAAGTTAAAATTGACTGAAACTAAACTTGAAAAAGTTAAACTTGACTTGACTTCCACTAAGCAAAAATTTGAAGTTTTCTGTCATGTTACAAAAAATTGATAAAATGCTAAGTATGAGGACAAATGGTACCGATAAAAGAGGAGTTGTATTTGATGAGCAGAATGCTAAGTATACTGTACCTCAAATCACATAGTTTGTCAAAGCTACTCCGTGTCATTTTTGCCCAAACAAAGTATTACTAATGCTCTTCATTAAATCATCTCACTACACCAAAATTGATAAATTATGATGGTCTATTTTATTGATTACCATGGATTTTTTCGATAGTATTCTTGGATCGCACATATCTCGTGGCCAATTGGTAAAGTATCTGTCATAATTCAGATTTCCTTGACTTAAACTCAAGAGTTTGAGTTGACTATATAGAAAAATCATAGTAATCTACTGTAGGCGCTCCCAAAAAAAAAACTTTGGGTTTCGTAAACAGATTTTGGGATTTCATGGTTACTTAGATGATTTTGGCAACCCAGGGTCTCACTATCTCAAGCCATAAGTATCTCTGGTGATCTAGTTCTTGAATTCTCCTTTCTCTTGTGAACTTGATCTCAAGTGGAGATTTGATAAAAAATTGAAGGCTTTATTGCGATCTGAGACGAATTTCAAAGCTTGGAGATCTAATTTGTAAGTTCTTCTGATCTTGAAAGATTTTATTTTATTTTTCTTACTTGATTTTGAGTGAATTTGTAATTTACCATTGTTTGATTTCTTGATTTTGTGTTGTTTGATTTTGAGAATTTGGGCTATCACAATCCCAAACTTCAAATAGTTATGTTGAAGTTATATGTGAGTTGGCAGATATTTTCTAAGTATCGTTCTCCTTTACCTTCAATCATCTCTACTCATTTAATTTCTTTAGCTGAATACCACCTTGTTTTGCAACTACTGTCTTCTCCATGGGTTTCAACACAAATACATTCTTGTCCCATTTTAGCTACTATAAGAAGAAGAAAAAATTTCAATCTAGGGACGATCTTCCTTTGGATATACATCTTATAACATGCTAGACATATTTTTCCAGATTGATTTTTCATTTCTTATAATTTTTGGCAACATAAAATTTTGTGAAGTTGTGGATAACCATAGTCTTCACTGCATAATGTCAATAAAAAATAGAGGTATGTGTTACTAAGAATACTTTGAGAATGCAATCGACATGGCTTAAAGATCTCCAACTATTTCTTAAGCATCTATACCATGGAATCCAAAAAAAATTTATATCATCAAAAGAAGAAGTCATGCCTTACAAAACAGGTAAATGCATTATGCACCTGATTTCTCCTTAAAAAATCTCTGTGGTTCCAATGGAAAATGTATCTTAATCTACATTTCCTTGAAGTTGTTATAATCTGTTGAAATTAGAATCCAATGCTTCTGACGGTAAGAAAGGCAACATGTTGGCATCTGACCGTCCTGCAAATTGTGTACTTACATATTCTAAAGTTTGAAATGGTAGAAACACTAAAACTGTCTCTACTTGCCTCGAAAAGGGTACATATTCTTTTGGGGTTTTTGGTGATTAGAAAGATAAGAACATTGATGTATAAATTGGTAGAAGTTTGAAAACCATATTTAGAGTAGATTCAGGGTACATTAAAGCCAGTAACATACCACTTCGGTATTTTTAAGTTACTCACCCCAAATAGGCATGGTTACACTCCTAAATTTTATAATTAGACCAACTAGGTCTACTAACACAATGGGTACTCCCCTCATATATCTCCTTCTAGTCTATTGGATCTTTCTTCTTCACCACCATTCTCATATATATCTTTCTTTCTTAATTAATACGATATTAGTTTTAACTTGGTTAACAAGGGAGAAAATTAAAGGAGTTATTACTGGGTTAGGGTGGGCAGCCCTAAAATCCATTTTATGAGTTGTACACATTTCGGTAAATCAGTAATATCAATGTTTTATGCATAAAATATGTTTGAGGTTGTCCATTTATAGTTTGGTCTTGTTCCTTAATTATTTGCTATAGTTTCTAAATAGAAAGTCATTTTTTACTAAATTGTTTTTTTAGTGTTCTAAATAACCAAATGCTAGTTTCCTATTTTTCTACTCTCGAATTGAATTAAGGAGATATATTTGTGTTTTCTCGTCTCTTGAATTGAATTACCCTATGTTTATTGACTTGCATATTTTAATTGTTATGTCTCTCAGGCAGTTAGACATGAATATAGAGATTTAATTTCATACTATTGGCGATTAAATTTAGCGGTATTAACCTATAAAAGTATGTTTGGCTATATATATATATATATATACAACAGTCTGTGTTTTCTTTGTGTATAACAAACACACCTCATTAAGTGAGTTATGCTAATCTTTTTTTATCATACTATGACTATATTTAAATCAAAAATATGGCAGGCATTGAGTTACAAGCTAAAGGTAACTCTGGACTCCCTAGGAAACTAACACTAAACGATGAAGTTCTGTCAAGAAGAGTTAATTGAAAGCATTAGGCCTGGACTACCCTCCACTACATCATAGGTTTGAACTTACTGTCAATATATATGTTATAATTTCCAAGTCTTTATCATCTATATTCCATGGTTAAGTTCATATCTTTACATTCAATGTTAAAAATGTGATGGATCTAAAAATTATGGCAGGAGGTTGATCTTGAAGCTGATTGTGTATTAAATAGATTGGTTACTATACTAGTTGGGGTTTGTGCATGGTTGTTGGGGTTGGTTTAATAAAAACATGTGAGATGTATGGCTTTGATTGGTACTAAGTGAATGGGTTAAGGGTTCTAAGCAGGTTGGGGTTAGATTTCTTTAAATCCTAGAACTTTGAATATCCAGGTAATGTGACTTTTAGAATCATGAGGGAAAATTTTTAGGATCTCGAATTGATATAAGTGTTTTAAACACATCTACATATGTCTTAAAATATCAGTTTTTTGTTAATGGATAGTGATGGGGTTGATTTATTCAGTTCAAAGCTTTTGATTAAAGGTTTTGGTACTAATGAAGATTTATTTAGGGCTATGGTCCGAGTTTTTCTAAACTTATAGATATTGCTTCTACTTTGATGATGCTCTAATGGTTAGAGCAATGAGAAAGTGTACCAAATATTTTGAAAGGAAAGATGCCACTCTATGTAGTATAAGCAAAATTTCATGGTTATCTTATTGTACTTGCTTATGTCACTTTCTCAGATCTTAAACCTCTGGAGGCTTATTTCTCATCATTTGTTTATTTACTCTTTTCCTAATTATTTTGTATTTGGTTTTAATTTTTCCCTCTTTAAAACTACAGTTTGACAGATTTATTCAGACAAGTTTTCAATGGATTATGGTTATGCTCATACATGAAGTAGCTTGTTCAAGTTTTCACCATAAAGCAAGTCTCGGTTCTTAACAAACAAACTTGTCATCTTCTATAGTGAGTCACTTTTCCCATAACCATCTTAATCGCAACAACAATCTAAACCCATTTTGTTACTTTTTATTTGCTTAGATAGTTTATTTTGCAACTTTGTATAGGATTTCTCAACTGATCTTATTTTAGATTAATGAGGCATAACTTAAAATTGTAACATCAGAAATTATGATAATAAATACTACTTTTTTCCATATTTACAAAATCAGACCTAGGAGCCAATAAGTTCCAAAATCTATACTGGCAAGAGGAAAAACTAGATTTGCCCCTACTAAAGTTACAATATTACAGCAGACAACCACCTTTTTTTGGGCTCCACAAGTATGAATGTCACATCCGGCGTAATTAAAAATTGTAAAAAATTCTTTAACTCATTTAAAACTATTATATCAAGCCACGAGTACTTGGAAGGCTGACATTATCACCATCTCATGAACTTCTTGTCATTTGTTTTAGTACATTTTATCCTACCATTTACCATATTTCTAATTTATAATAAGACATACTCTTTAACCAATTATGTTACTATTTCTCATCGTTTATGGTTAGGTATCACCTGCGGTTAACAGAAGTTCGTCTAGTTTTTGGCTCCAAAAGCGATTCCGAGTTATCGAACAGTTTCTTCTTCTTACTCAACTGCAAAAACTGTCCCAATTATTTGTTACAAACCGTCTGTGTGACTGTTACCTACCAAGTGTTTGATTAAAGACTGGTACTTTACACATTGGGCATGGAGGAATTGATTATACTCACAACTCCAGTAGATGGTACTCTACTCTACTCAACGCATGGAGCAAACGAAGGCAAATCGTCTGTGCAGCTACTGCCAACATAACTATGTCATTTATTTAGTTAAACTTTGGCATTGTTTCAGATAACTATGTCATTTGGTAATAGCTAGTTGTCATATTCAATATAGAATTTCCCATTTGTTCACCCTACTTTATCATTTGTTTTATACAACTTTGCCATTCTTTCAGAAAAATATCAACTACTTAAATATTACAGTATGTTTCTAGGTCGTGGGCTCTACAAATAAGGCCACAGGTAAGGCCGTGGGCCCCACTTTTACCAATGTCACTTCCTAAATATTAACAAAAAAAGTTTAAATCATTTAAAAATATATTATCATGCCACGTGTCCCCAATTTAATTCCTCGATGTACACGTGTCATTACTATTTCGAGACGTGTAAGGCCGACCTTGTCACCATTTTATGCATTTGTTGTCATTTGTTGATGCCAATTTGTCACGCTTATAAACATAAGTTATATTGAATTATGCCGACTCTGTCACCATCAGTTATATTATTTGGCATTTGGTTAATATGGTTTAGGGTTAGGCAACACGTACAATTCACACGAGTTCGTTTAGCCTTTGGTGCCAAAAAACCATCCCCATTCCTTAAACACTTTCTACTTACATGACCACCAAAAAAACCGTCCCATTTCTACAAATCGTGTGTGTGATTGACAACCGCAAAAACTATCCCGGTCACACAAACTGTTTGCTCAAAAATCGTCGTGATTCTGCCCATCGTGTGTGTGTGGGTGATTTCAGTGTTATATTAGTGGGAAATCATCTGTGTGATAAATGCCTACCAGGTGTTTGATTAAAGTCTGTTTTTTCTTCTTCTTCCACAATGAAGTCTGATAAAAAAGTTATTGAACAAGTTGACGAGGAGAACCAAACACAGAAGGGTGAAGCCAAAAAGGGCACCTCCAATACTAAAAATTATACCTCTCGGTGTACAGGTATGGGACTTCACAAAATGTTTGCAGCTCTGCCTGAAAAGAAGAATGGTACTCTTCGTACCACCTGCTTTGTGCCAATACTGCTGATTGATCCAATAGTAACGATGTCGACGTTGGTTAATGAAATATTCGATCATCATCTCGGTGATATGAAGTTCCAATTTTGGGGGACGATAATTCAGATGAAACTCATTCATGCTTGCCTGATTTTAGGGCTACGTGTCTCTCCTATTCCAAATAAATTATTATTTGTAGATTCTGACCATATGATGAATTTCAGAATAAGGCGATTCCCCAAGAAGAATAATACATATGGGTTGAAGGAAATTTATGATGCTCTAAAATAGGCTAAATTGGAAAGATATCATGGTAAAGCTCTAATTTGTCATTTGTTTTGTCTACTTTATTATCATTCTTCATTGTATTTATAGTTTTTGGGTCATTATTTGTTGAGGTTCTTATCATTATATTTTGTATTTGTTAGCATTTTTAATCTTCTTATTTTTAGCCGTATGTGATTTTGTTTTACAGACGATGCTCTTCGATTAAATTTGTTAAAAATTATACTATCCTTTCTCCTCCCGAACAAGGGGGGAAACGTTGGGGTGAAGTATGTTGATTTGGTAGATAATCTAGTTTAGTTCAAGAGATTCCCCTGGGGTGAGCAAGTCTATAAATTTTTGTGGAGTCATATGGTGGATTTTTTGCAGATTATCGATCGGCCGCTGGTAAAAAATCAAATAAAACTTTATCACTGTACGGATGTACTTGGGTGCTGATGATATGGACTTTCCTCTCTATTCCTAGCCTGAAGTTTCCATGAATTGAGGAATCCATGCATTTGTTCCCTAAAATACAGGGATCGAGGATGACATCTTTTAAGCATCACCAAATTGTGGCGTTTAAAAAGTTTTTCGCTTACCACAAATTGTTGTTAATAGTTATAAAGCCATCTGAGACTAACATACAACAAGAACATGTGCAAGAGGCCATGGTAATCTTCCATTATTTGTATGATTTTGATTCATTTATTGTTTCTTTGTCATTTAATTTAGGTTTCGTATCATTTTATTTGCTTAATTTTGGCATTTTTTTATCCTCTGCTTGTCATTTATTTGATTTTTCTCTGTCATTGTTAAATTGTCTATTATCATTATTAGACTTTTTTCTATCATTTCTAAGTTGCCCTTTGTCATCTTTATCTGTTTAAATATTTCAAAGAAATCACATCGAAGCACCTGCAATCGAACCACCTGCAGTCGGTGTACCTGCAATCGGTATTCCTGCAATAGGTAGCAGTTCTACTACCACTGAGTTTGGAGCTTTAGTAGTTAGGGTATGATCCCAGTTGGAGGAGCATGATAAAATGTTGCTGAAGTTGGATGACCATGGTAAAATATTGCAGAGCCATGGTAAAATGTTGGAATGAATTTTGATATCTTAAGTTAGAGATAGTAGTACTCTACCACTTGGAGATACACCACTCCTTGGGCAGTACCAGTTCTCTACTCCTGAGAAAATCATAAAATGCAAGAAAGAAGAAGAAGGAAATGAAAAAGATGATGGGAAAAAGAAGAAGGCAAAGCAAAAAACCTGGCAAAGTGACCTCCAACAAAATAAATCAAAAGATTGAAGAGAAGAAAAAAGGTAAGAGAGAATGGCAGAAGAAGAGGAATGCCATCAAGAAGAACAAGAAAGCAGAAGAAGTTAATGTGCCCCTGAAGAAAGAAGATCTCACTGATGAACAATTTGGTCGTGTCTTACTGATCCAATTGAAAATCTTAATCCTCAAGATCCCCAAGAAGGGCTTGGCTAATAGAGCGCCAAGGAAGAGACGGGCAAAATTCTCAGAAGTTGATGAATTTGAACCAACTGCAAATAATTTACTTCTGCAAGTTGTGCTTGGAGAGGGATTGGTGGTGGTAAAATATTTAGAGGTAGATGATGATGTTAAAGTTGGGATGGAAATAAATTTGGAAGCGATATCGTCTGAATATGGTGGTAGTCTTCTAGAGGTATCATCCATTTACTACTTCTTATCATTTATATGATTTTATTTGATATTTTTTTATTCAAAATATTGGCATTTACCTTATGAACTTTGTCATTTCTTCAGAAGTCTGTCATTTGTTCTAAATATTTTAGCATTTGTTAGGATGTCTTTGTCATTATCTTTTCCAGAACTTTCATTTCTTCTGAAGTCTTTGTTCATTTCATTTGTTGTATGTGAAGTGGAAGAAGGATGAAAAAATAGATAATGAAGATGAGAAAGATGTTGAGGAGAAAGTTAAATCTGTTGAAGAAGAGCAAACTCAAGTTGCTAAAGAAGAAGAAGTTCAAGAGGTATTTATTTATCTATCATTTGTTTTGAGCTATCTATCATATTTGTTGCTACCATGTTGTTTATTTATTTAATTTTACCATTCGTAGTATGTATATCCTATTTTACAGAGTTGATGATGTTGAGAAAGATGGCGAGGAGAAAAGATGTACAACATGACAATAAGGTATTTGCTGAAGAAGAGGACTCATAACCTCAAATTACCTGACTGCAACTAATATTTATTTGTATTGAGCTATCCATAATATTAACATCACCTGTCCATACCATTTTTTTTAATTTGTTTCTTCTTTAATCTTTGTTGTATAGACTATGGTGGCTGCAGATGTAGTGAAAATTTATATAGTATTCTTCAACCATGAGGAAGTTGTCGGTGAAGCTTATCAGGTAACTTATCATTTGTTTATAGGTTTATAGGTGACATCACATTTTCTTTTTTTATTTTACCATATCTTTTCTCACTCTTATCATTTGTAGTATGCTTATTTACAAACTAAAGAGAGTAAAAAGGAGGTGGAACAGAGTAAAAAGGAGGAAGATGCTGATGAAGCTAGTCAGGTTACTTATTATTTATTTACTGGTAACTTCTCATTTTCTTGTATTTATTTTCCCATATCTTGTATCACTTTTATTATTTGTAGTCTATTTATTTATAGACTAAAGATAGTAAAGAGGAGGTGGAACAGAGTAAAGAGGAGGTGGTTGAAGGCAAAGATGATGATGATGGAAATTCACAGAAAAAACCAAACCCTGTGCAAGTAATAAAAGAAATGGTTGTTGACCATACTAATGAATGAAGTACTTCTAAACCAAACAACTGGTTTATTACTCATTCTCATGTAATATACACATTTATATTTTATTTTCTTATTTCGACATATCTGTTCCAGCCTATTTTATTGAAGTCAGAAGTGAATGTTACATTAAAGAAGAGGCATGCACTAACTGACGTAAAAATTAATGGAAAAGCCTTCAAAATGGCTTGTTGAATGAACCATTTGCATGTTCACCTTGACGAGCTTCTTTGGGGAGTGTTATTGGAATCTTTTATTCAAAGACCCATCTCCCAGGATAAGAAAAACCAAGTAGACTAAGTCTGGTCACTGAGGAAGGATGAATTATCTCTTGAAGCTATGAAGGACAACACGACTACCTATAGGAGGATAAATGAAGAAACTGCTTACCTTAACGCCCTATACAACTTATATCAAAAGCAATGGTTGGACAATAAGGCATTTATATCATTTATTACTTTTCCTCAGTCATTTTTACAAGAGTCTCTACCATTTGTTTTTAAATTGCCCGTCCTTTATTCATTTGCACTTTATCATTTGTTTTGTCTTTGTTGTTATTTGTATTATTGAACCTTATCATTTTTATTATCTAATTTTTCATTTTCTTTTTGTGTTCAGGTCATTGATGTGTACAGTAAAGCCCTAATTCAATATTTTAATACACAATATCGTGCCCACCCAGATAAAAAAATGATTGTGTCGGTGGATGTCTTTGCCTATCAATATATTGACAGGGCTTTCAATGTCAGAACTCGTAATATATCATCTCTAGAAGATGTGGAATTGAAGAACAAATTAATTTGGGAACAAATTACATCTACGCAATGGGATCGTACAGTTTCTAATTGCATCCATTGAGAAGATTTGAAAGTGGCCAATTCAAAATTAATACTCATTCCTTGAAATCACAATGACAACCACTGAGTACTTTGTATTGTATCATTTAAGGAAAGAAAAATATATATCGACGATTCAATTGTGGATGCAAAAATTATAAATGTACAGAAGAAGAAGAAGTTACCTCCTGGATACCAGCTTATTGTAGATCAGATATTAACGATCCTCCCAAAAATGTTGATATGGAGGGATTTTGCCGATCATAGTAGTCCACCTACTAGCAAAGAGGTAAATGATTATGGTCTAAACTCCAAATGGACAACTCATTTTGGGAAATGTCCAATCCAGCCAAATAGTCATGATTGCGGGCTCTATATGCTTGTCTTTATGGACAATCTTCAATGGGGAATGAAATTTATAGATTTGATAGATGGTAATGAATGCCGTTACATAATTTCTTATGACATATTGAGGCTGGGAGTTGAGTCGTAGGAGATTTTTAAAAACTTTGATCTGTATTTTGTTGTAATGTGTATAATCTAATTTCTATAATTTTGTAAAGTTATAAACAGTTAATATCATTCATTTATATGATCTTTCTCATTTGTTATACCTTCTTTACCACTCATATATGAAACATTTGTTAGAATGGAGTCAGAATCTAGTCTGTAAAGTTGGATTATTATTAATTTGTCATTCGCTTCATATGATTTGTCATTTCTCATCTAAAATTTGTCATTTGAACTTTATGATTTGTCATTCGTTATATATTACTTGTCATTTGGTATTTATGAAAAAATGATCTATTTGTCTTGTAGATAGAGAACATTTGATGTAAGTCAATGGTCCATTTGGTTAATTGATATAATAAATTGTGTTTATTTGTAAGTAGAGAACATTATTTTTTAAAAACATGAGTATTCATTTACAAACTATGATTTGTCATTTGTTATCTGAGATTTATCATTTGTTACCATTAATTTGTCATTCCTCATATATTAAATGTCATTCGTCGTTTATGACTTGTCATTCGTTATATATGATTTGTCATTTGGTATCCACAAAAATTAATCTATTTGTTTTGTAGATAGACAACATTTGATGTAAGTCAATGGTTTATTTGGTTAATTGATTTAATAAATTATGTTTATTTGTAAGTAGACAATATTTGTAATTAAAAACACGATTATTTATATGTTATACAGGATTTGTCATTTGTTATCTATGATTTGACATTTGTTACTAATGATTTGTCATTTGTTAACTATCAATGGTCTATTTGGTTATTTGATGTAATAAATTATGTTTATTTGTTAGTAGACATTATTGTAGGTGCCTAACTTCTTTCAGAGAGGAAGTCGGCTCTTACACCACGGGGTTTTATCTTCAAACAAAGGAATTCAAGTATATAACCTAGAATATAGAAAATCAATAGAAAAAATACCTGCGTAGAAGTTTAAATGTGACACTCTACGACCTCTGATGAGGATTTTTAAGAGAGTTTATATTACTGATGAGTAATCGAAGATTCGAGTACTGGGTTTTACAGGGTATTCGAAGGTAAACTGCGAGGGCTTAAAGGGGAGATTTTGTAACCTCTCCTTGGTTCCCCATCTCTCCTTTTTATAGAACATAGGAAGGGTTGAGTCACCAAGGTTTGGTCACATTACAAGGGTACTATCCGGATATCCCAGAGTGGGTATGGGCGTCAGAAATATCGGAACTATCACTGTAGCAGTTGTTGGGTCTATCTCTGTACTTTGATACTGTAGCAGTGGCTGGGCTGTCACTAAAACTGCAAGTACTAACAGCTGTGTTGTCTTGTCTAGTACGTTGGCTGTCTGTTCTGTCATACTTTGACCATGTGCAGATATGGTCGAAGTGCTCTTGATGCGATGTGGAGTTTATCTTCGTGGCTTCGATACATTCGAGTAGGCTTCAATGTAGCCTTCGAGTGTGTGACTGAGGTAGAAGGTTGCAAGTATGCTTTGAATGTGACTAGGGTAGAAGGCTGCGAGTAGGTTTCGAGTATGACTGGGGTAGAAGGCTGTAAGTAGGCTATAACATTCGCCCCCTCTCAGTGAAGGTCTCAAAAATGGGTGTAGAGGCTTTTACTGAGAAAACTGCTTTGTGTTGGAAGTTGAGCGGTTTGACTACTGGTTTTTAGGGAGGTAATTAAAAAGTGTAATAAAGAAATGTTGGTGGGGGGTTCTTCAGATGATAGGTCCGTTTCGCGGCCACCGTTTGTTTTTGCTGGAATCATTTGCGGAAGAGATGGTAGAGAAGAAGGATTCTGCTGCTGAGGTTAGGAGTGAGGATAAGTCTGAACTTGGTGAAGTAAAAAGTGTGATCTGTCGAATTTAAAGTCTGATTGGTCGAAGCCAAAATCTGAACTGTCGATGTTGAAATCTGAACTGTCGAAGTAGAAGTCTGATATGTTAAAGTAGAAGTCTGATCTGCTGAAGTAGAAGTCTGATCTGTTAAAGTAGAAGTCTGATCTATCGATATAGAAGTCTAATCTATTAAAGTAGAAGACTGATCTGTCAAAGTAGAAGCCTGATCTGCTAAAGTCAAAGTCTAAAATGTAGAAGAAGAAGTCTGGACTATTGAAGTAGAAGTTTGATTTGTTGAGGTAGAAGTTTAATCTGTTGAAGTAGAAGTTTGAACTTGGTAAAGTAAAAAGTGTGATTTGCCAAAGTCAAATTCTGAACTTGGTAAAGTGGAAAATGTGATCTGTCAAAGTCGAAGTCTGATCTGTTGAAGTAGAAGTTTGAACTTGGTGAAGCTAAAAGTGTAATCTGTCAAAGTCAAAGTCTGATCTATCGAAGTCAAAGTTTGAACTGTTGAAGTAAAAAGCTGATCTGTTGAAGTAGAAGTCTAATCTGTCAAAGTAGACGTCTAAACTGTTGAAGTAGAAGTTTGAACTGTTGAAGTAGAAGTCTGAACTGCGGAAGTAGAAGTCTGATCTGTGGAAATAGAAGTATGATATGTGGAAGTAGAAATCTGATCTGGGGAAGTAGAAGTCTAAACTGTTGAAGTAGAAGTCTAATCTGTTAAAGTTGAAGTTCGATTTGTTGAAGTAAAAGTCTGATCTGTTGAACTTGAAGTTTAATCTGTCAAAGTAGAAGTCTGATCTGTTGAAGTAGAAGTTAAAATTGGTGAAGTGAAAAGTATAATCTGTCGAAGTTGAAGTTTGATCTGTCGAAGTTGAAGTTTGAACTATCAAAGTAGAAGTTTAAACTATTGAAGTAGAAGTCTGATCTATTGAGGTAGAAGTCTGATCTGTCAAAGTAGAAGGCTGATCTGCTGAAGTAGAAGTCTAATCTGTCAAAGTAGAAGTCTGATCTATTGAAGTAGAAGTCTAATATGTTGAGGTAGAAGTCTGATATGTTGAAGTAGAAGTCTGATCTGTTAAGGTAGAAGCCTAATCTGTAGAAGTAGAAGTCTGATCTCCTGAAGTAGAAGTCTGATCAGTTGAAGTAGAAAGTATGATCTAATATTGGGATTTGACTGGACAGCTTCGAGTGAGCATTAGAAGGTTTGAGTGGGCCTGAGTTGCTGTGCTGAAACTAATCTTGGAACTTGTGCTCTTTGAAATTGATTTGTATTGACTTGTTTGTGCTAGATACTTGATGTACGCTCTGAACAGAATTGGATTTAAATTAATTTGTGTAGAAACTGCTTCCCTGATATATGATGTTGTGGAACTTCTTGCATATGGTGGGCTGTATATGTCGAATGATTATTGAGTGGTCGAACCTTAAAGAGTTTTGAGATTGTTGTGATGCTCTTTTTAAATCAAGGGATCTGCTGGACATCGAAGGCCTAAGCCATAGCGATGTAGGACGTGGTCGCCCCCGACGTATTCTCGAGGGTCCAGTCTTTTAACCATTCGTGCCCCCCGAGTTTGCTCGAATGTTGGGAGTTTGAAAAAGTTCCAGGTCACCCCTGAGTATCAGTTGGGCCGAGGTTGACGTGATACCTAAAGGAAACCCGGAGATTTACAGAACTTTAAAGGCTTAAGCCACAGCAAAGTAAGACGTGTTCCCCCCAACGCATTCTCGTGGGTCTAGCCTTTCAAATCCTAACCCAAAACTCCAAACACTTTTCAACTTCGAAAAAAAAAGTCGCACTCCACTCGAATCAGCCATGTCTCTTCGAGCACTCCATACGATTGGTTTGAGTCGGTAGGGATGCAGGAAGATTAGCGTGACCAATGTCTTAACAAATTGAATCGACTATATCTAATGAAGAAGGATGTCTCTGATGAGAAGGATCAAATGCTGAAAGAGCAGTACGAAGAGTTCAGAGAGAAATTAAGAGCGTTTAATTATATCTAGGATGAACTTTCTCAAGTTATAGCAAAGAGAGATCAGCGTTTTAAAGAGTTCAAGTTCCATATGCGCTTCTTGGAAGATTAGCTCTACACTGTAAGGTTAGACCGGGATGAGCACAAGATACTGTCGAAGGATTCGAGTTCAAAGATTAGCTGTCTCCAGCAGAAAATCTAGGCTTTGGAGCGCGATCTGGAATGCTCAGAACGTGATCAGGAGTTGTAAACATTTGTTCCTGTTTTTTTGGTGTTTAGTTTCTTAGTTTTTTTTTGTGGTAACTAGTACTTTCCCTATGTATGAATGAACATCTGTTTTGTTTTGTTTTGTGCTATTTCGTTTGTTTTTTGCTGTTAAATAGTAGTTTCTGTATCATATATTCAAACAAAATACTCACAGTTCTATAAGAAAATAATGATAATAAAAGGAGGGACTAGTTTAATGATGAACCTAACAAAACTGATAATAAAAGTTTTACAGACAAATAATAAATTCTTCGCGCACAAATAGCAGTTCAGAACCAAACAATGATATTGTACAAACAAACAAATGCAAAATTCTCAAAAACAAATGACAGTTTCGAGGAACACAATGATATCATGGAAACAAAAAAATGATAAATTATTTATGCACAAATAACAGTTCAGAAGAAAATAATGATATCATAGAAACAAACAAATGAGAAATTCCCCGTGCATAAATGAAATTTAGATGCAAATAATGATATAATAGAAGCAAACAAATGACAATTATATTTAAACAAATGATAATTTTAATAGCACAGACAATAAAGATCATACAAAGAAATGAAATATAGAGTACCCAAAATACTTAGTACAAGCTGATTATAACATCTTCATCTGGGATGACAGGTGGCTTAGTGCCCATCGTAAAAGACGGTGCCATTGTCGGACGTGTATTGTCATTGAATGGAATTACAGAATCTTACAAGAACGACGATTGTGTCCATTTTTTTGACACCTACTGTAAAATCTTAGTTTGGTGACAAGACTGGGCATTTCTTCCCTTCCCTTCCTTTACGTGCGAAGACGACCTGCTCGAACTATTGGAATAGGAGAACGAACACGTGGATCTATTTTTAAAATTTTCCACTGCTCAATTCCTCTTATAGGAATCCATATAGGTTCATAAGCAGCCTTGTATGTATCATTTATGAAGTACTCAGAGACACGTGTAGTTGGATCAACATTAGCAAGACCGAGAGTGCGTACTCCGTATTCACAAGGTATACCCATCGTTTGCCACCAACGACAAGAACAAGTATCATCTTCAATATTTACAGAATCGGTTCTGCCATAACTAGTCATCTGAAAATGGTGACGTAATGTACGAACCCTGCAGGTTAGTGAATCCACCACAAACTTTCTGCTCTCACAGTAATTTGTAGCCTATGGGGTTAAGTAAGCTTGACTCTTCTCAGCTTACTCCCTATGTATGTAGGATATTTCCGATTAGATTCTACGCAATTCCTCAATAATCACATAGATAGGGAGATCTCTTACTTTCAATATAACGTTATTCCAACTATCAACATGATTTGTGTAAGCCACTCCGTATCTGAACAAATGACAAACAATATACATAAAATGCCAAATGAGCATAAACAGATGGCAAATAGGCTCATTCAACTGTAAAAGGAATAATAAAGAACTTATGAGAAATAATGGGAAAAATGACAAATAAGACTATAAATAGAGTAATAATGACTATTCCTCATATAACAAATGAGAAGTTGATCAATCGAGAGTGACGACGTACCTACTCATTAGAATGTATAGATTAGACCATGTTTCCTTGGGAATACCTAGTATATATTGGAGACCCATTGGATCTATATTCTGGATAGCATTCATGTGTTTATCAAAATCAATCCTGGTTAGTGCCTCTGTTGCCATCCTAAATGCTATCCTCATGCTTTTGAGGGTAGTTTAAATATTGTTCGATATGTGGAAGGCACAAAATGTATGGATTGCAAATGGAAACATCTTGGGTATAATATTAATAATTATGGGGTTCCTGTTAGAGATGATGATGAATCTAGTGTCATAACCGTGAAAATTAGACCCTAACATCTCCAGGAAGTATGTCCAACTTTTGATGGTCTCCGTGTCTGTTATCAAAAATACAAGTGGAAAAATATTATTGCCTGGGTCAATGGCGATGGCTGTTAGTAGAGTCCCATGATATCTTCATTTTAAAAAGTTTTATCAATTACAACAACTGGTCTCAATAATTTATAAGTTTTTTTGGCAGGACAAAAAACCAAAAATACCTTGTGAATCTATAATCCTTATAACTCATAGTTTGTATGTCAAATACAAAATTCGGGTCAGCCAACCTCACTTCTGCAAAGTAGCTCGTAAGTAGTTAGTATGCGTGCTCAAAGCTACCTTGCATTTGAAATAATTAGATCAAATAAAATATTACAGCAAACAAATGATAAACATCACAGTTCAAATGACACAGTGAGTTAACAAAAGGACATACAATAATATGATAAACATTGTTATACAAATGACTTGTATGAGAAACAAATGACATATAAAGTGATGATACCTTAACGTAGGCTTTTTCTTTCGCACGCCAGGCAAGATTGTATGTTACATTAGTATTATGATAAATTTGCCTTATACGCGTTCCCAGCTTCAGTTCCTACTCAGATGCATGTATACATGGAGCAATAAGTACTTACTTTAAATAAGGGCAAAACCGATCAACCTTGTCGTATAAATCCGCCAAGAGCATGTATGACCTTTGCAATGTACCACGATTTTATATTCGTTGCTCAGAACGTGTTCGAGATTGAACTTGTTTTTAGCTGCATAAGCTCTTATGTAATTCTTGAGTTCAATCAAATCTCGATATAGATCACCAATGCTAAACTCTTTACTAAATTCATAGGGATATTCTGTGTACAAAGCAGATTTGATCCGAAAATCCACGAGATCTTTCATCTATTTGAGTTGTGACTCAAACTGTAATTTAGCTAAAAAAATGAAAAATATGCTTCTCAGGATGATACTAATTTGATAAGAAATGTTAAAAAGCACCTCACAAATGACAAATTTTTGAGCTATTCAGATGTTTTAGTTTGTCCAATAATAGGTTCAGGTTCATTTAAAAGATGAAGATTAGTTAACACAGGTTCATTTGAGAGATGGATATTTGATTGAAAAATAAAAGGATCATTTGATTGATGGATATTTGATTGAAAAATAGAAGGATCATTTGATTTATGAACATTAGCTAACACAGGTTCATTTGATAGATGAACATTTGATTGAGGAATACTAGGTTCATTTGAGGGAGGAATATCAGTACATATAGTTTCGAAAGAATCATATGATTGAGGAACATCATCATCATCCATCCACTAAAGGTCCAAACCTACGTGGATCAAGCCCTCTGCCGTTTGTTTTAGGGTAACCCCTGTATTCAGGTTCAGGATCAAGAAATGAGTTATGATGCAAAGGTCCCGCCACTTTGGTGGTGGACAAGCCTTTACCTAAACCAGTATCTTTGGTGGTGGACAACCCTTTACCCAAAGAACATAAATCAGAAATAAAGTTTGAGAGTTCTTGGAAGGTACCCTAAGATCATTAGCAATCCATAAATGAAAGGGTGTGTCGGGATTGGTTTTATGCATATTGATCACTATGGTAAAGTCCTGGGCTGATGAAATCGCGCATGCACAACCATGGACGAAGTTGTACAGCTTACAGTCCTCACGACAGATTTTGCTTATTTTTTTAAGAAGTGTAACGAAATCTTCATATGACAAGTGCGCTCTTAGTGAGGTAAGTTTTGTACTTCCTTCAACATAACTAATGATTGATCTTATCTTTGGATGTACGATATCCCCACCAAAATGAACAATAGTATAAAGTTGAACTTCATTCATCCCTGAAATAAATGATATAAATAAACAATTCTGGTGATAAAGCAGCGAACACAAATGAGAAAAATGATATAAAACTTAACTTCAACAATCCCTAAAACAAATGATAGGAATCCTGAAATAAATGATATCAATGAACAATTCCAGTGATATAGTAGCAGATAATAAATGCTAAAAATGACACAAGAAAAGTGACAAATGATAAAGTAGCAAAAGACAAATGATAAAAAAGGTAAACAAAAATGATTATGCATAAATTATATCGTCTTGTATAGCATTTTTCTTAATAAAAAAGGTTTTAACTCATGATGCGGATACACAGTGAAAGATGATATTTATTGCAACGGTTACATCAACGGTCGAAAAGAAGGATAACAGTGGTTTTTGGCAACGAGAATAACCTATGATAGCGGTAATATTTTCCTCCCCAATGACCTCTGTGTGAGGACTTTAGTGAATCCAGAACGATAGTTGGAAGACTTGGCACATGAAGGACACAAACAGTACATCAAGGAGAATTTGCTTTAATTTTTGTAAAAGCTTTGTTGTAGTCTTGTAGAAGAAGAAGAAGAAAAAACTTTGATGTTTAAGGTTAGTAGTGTATTTATGGGGAATCTTCCCTCTTATTACTATTCTTATTACTGTAGCATATTAAACTACTCAACAACTCCAGTGGGATAGTTTCTCATTTTTTCTGTATTATTTATCATTTTCTTTGCCCGAACTTTGTCATTCGCTTGAAAATCTTTGTAATTGTTTTGGTATAGCTTTGTCATTTGTTGAGTAATCTTTGTGAGTTGGTAGATTTATTACTATAGCAGATTAGACTACCCATCAACATTTAATGTTAGAGAATTGGGTGGCAGCTAGAGGGTAGTAGGTGAGACCATTATCGATTTGTTAATTTTAGTATTGATTTTGGAAGAAGCTTGCCAAAGTATCGATTTTGTAAAGATGGCAAAAAGTAGTATTTATTATCATAATTTCCGTTGTAACATTTTATATTTGGTTTTTTTATGTATAGGAGACATGGCATGCTTCGGCTAGAGACTTCATTTATATTCTCAAGATGATGTTGGACTTACGGCTCTTTACGTAAAAGTACTTTTAAAACATTTTTTTTCTTCCTTCAATTTATTTTTGTAATGCTCTTATTTTATTTTGTATGTCATAGAGAACAGTAGTAATCAGATACTTTACTTTTTATTGAATGAAAGCATTTTTTTTAATTGTCTTTTATTTTATTTATGGTTATAAGAGTGGGAGTACATCATAAGTTCATTGGGTATGGTATGCTTGTAGGGGCCTAACTTCGCGAGATGAGATGTTAACTTCGCAGGAGGAAAAGTTGACTCTTACATTATGAAGTTTATCCTCAACCAGGCAGTTCAAGGGTATAATCAATAATAATAAGAGCTAACTTACTGACAATACACCTGCATGGAGGCCTTGAATGGGTTACTCCACGACCTCTGTTGAGGATTTTTAAAAGTAATGTTAATAATATTAAGTAGTCGAAGTATCGAGTGCAAGGCAGTTTGTAGAGTATTCGAAGGAAAACTTGCAAGGCTTATAAGGGAGATTTTCTAATCCCTTCACAGTTCCTCCTCCCCCTATTTATAGAACATGGGATGGGTTGAGTCACCATGGGAGGTTAGTTGCATCTGTATCCTCTGGGGATAACTGACATGTATCCAGAGTCGGTTCTGACGCTACAATTTGTTTAGTCTAATACTGCAGCTGTTGGCTCTGACACTGTAGTTGTTGGATCTAGCATTGCAGTTATCGTGCTACATGCTCCACTGTTCTGTCTGGTGAGCTAGCTGCCTGACACGTTACCCTTCGACCATGTGTGCCCATGGTCGAAGTATTTCTGGTTCGATGTTTCTTTCAAGTGTTCAAATAGTCTCGAAAGGTTTCGTGGGCTTGATTATTGACATACTAGGCTTTGAGTCATCAGGTAGGCTTCGATGTTTCCTTTGAGTGTTCGACCAGTATTAGAAGGCTGCGAGTAGGCTACTACATTTTCCCCCTCTCAGCAGGAAATATTTATACCCCCATTAACCTCATTTATTATACCATAATCACCACCACCTACTAATTACCCTCCTCAAAACTGCCACATTCAACAGTCAACCTTCAGCCCTTCAACTTCCAGGACCCAACTACTATTCTCAGCACGCGCCCTCTACACCAGTTTCAGAGTCCCCTACTGAGAGGGGGCAAATGTAGTAGCCAACTCGTAGCCTTCTAATACTGGTCGGACAGTCGAAGGGTACATCGAAGCCTACCTGATGACTCGAAGCCTAGTATGTCAATAATCAATCCCCCGAAACCTTCCGAGACTATTCGAACACTCGAAGGAAACATCAAACCATAAATATTTTGACCATGGGCACATATGGTCGAAGGGAAACATGTCAAGCAGCCAGCTAGCCAGACAGAAGATTAGAGCACGCCGCATGACAACTACGGTGCCAAATCCAACAACTACAGTGTTAGAGCCAATGGCTACAGTGTTAGAGCCAATGGCTACAGTGTCAGACTCGACAAATTACAGTGTCAGAACCGACTCCAGGTACATGTCAGTTGTCCCCTGAGGATACAGATATAACTGGACCTCCCATGGTAACTCAGCCCATCCTATGTTCTATAAATAGGGGGAGGAAGAACTGTGAAGGGGTTTGAAAATCTCCCGTACAAGCCTTGCAAGTTTACCTTTGTATATTCTGTAACCACCTTGTACTCGATACTTTGACTACTCGGTATTAATAAGATTACTCTTAAAAATCGTCACCAGAGGTTGTGGAATGACACATTCAAGGCCTCCACGCAAGTGTATTGTAAGTAAGTTAGTTCTTATTATTATTGATTATACACTTGAACACCCTGGTTGAGGATAAACTTCATAGTGTAAGAGTCAACTTCTTCTCTCGCAAAGTTAGGCCCCTACAATGCTAGCACTAATTTTTATTTTTGAAACAATGAATGAAAAATACCATGAATTTTGTCCTTTCCAAATTGATTTTTAGATATATCATTTTTTCAAATGTACCATAGTATTACTCTGAGACAAAAATAATTACCACCGATATACGCCATAGTATGAGAGAGGAAGTCATTGACAAACTTTGCCAAAAAAAATTGCTACGCATGGTTTACTGTGGACCTCCACCACTGATAAGGTCCATAACAATTTGTTATTTACCACATATAAAGATAATGGAAAATTACATAAATTGGTGTAGTGTCCTGCTTCCTATTGCAGATATGTTCCAGAATTCTATGATTGGAATGAATTTCCCAGGGAAAGAGGGAAACCGTATCGACCATATGCCCAATCAGTTGTTAATACCTCTTTTATCCAAAACTCTTTGAATGTTTTTAGGAATTTGACGCAAGTGACAGAAGTACGAAAGAAAGTGAGACCCGTTTGGGTTCATAAGAAGGATCTTTTACCACAATTACGTTGCAATGTTGGAGTGATGGCTCAAAATGATTTCAACTCTAGTCAGTGGTATGGAGATAGTAAGGTTCAAGTACAAACTTTGTTACCCTCTTCTACTGTTGTTCAAGATATCATGTTGCCAACTGAAACACTTACAGATTCAACACCTAATGGTACTATCCGTACTAATCCACCTCGTTTACATCAGAAAAAATACATACCTAAAACTGTTTGCATCATTCTTCTGTTGACAGCTTTAGGTATGTATTTTTTCTTTTGTTTTTATTTTTATTTCCCCTTATCTTTTAATCAAAGTCTATCTTCAGTAAGCATATTCGTGTTTGATCAAAATTATGTTTTTGGGGTATATTCATCTAACGCTTGAGCTACTTGGTACAATTCTTACATCACTAAAGTCAGCAGCTCCTGAATCATGTCGCAAGTAAAAACCTTGACTATAAATGTGAAGACTTCATTACCTTACATTACATGAGGATCGAGGCTTTTGTCTAAGCTTTGATTGCTATTAAATAAATTATTTTTAGCAAAATCGTTATTTTTATGATCTCATCATTTTCATGCATTAATCAATTGCTGGTAGTGCCATCTAATTCAAGTTCATAAACTATAACATTTTCTTTACTTGATTCGAGACGAAAAAAGAGATTGTATAAGGCTTAAGAAATGATTTTAGGCATTTTTATTGCACCCTTTTAGGCCTTTTAATACTTAGCCAAAAAAATTAATCACTTGATACTCTTTGAGTAAAAAATAAGCCATTTCATTGTGTAAGCCAATTTCTTGCTAGCCCGTTATTCTAAGGACATTAAGTGATAAAATATGAGGGGAGTTATGGGAATTAGTGTTGCTTGTGATTATTTTTATAAGGCATAAATCAAATAGTGCTCGAAGATCAATCATATTTCTAGAACTAAAATTTAAAATTAAAAAAATGGTGGAAGGAGGTGTCTCGATATCAAAAATAGAGGGTGTAGTTATTTTTGTCCTTAGAATGCCGTAAAACACCTACTTTATCACTAGCCTACCTTTGCCTACTTTACTGCCTTAAAAGACCTATTTGATTCTAAGTCTAGTGCAATCAGCTTAATGGAGATAATAGTAAGAGAATTTGTGGTAGTTAACTTAACACCACCAATGACAATTGACATTCTATCCATGAGATCTTTCAGTAAAATAGCATTGTTTCATTGAAAGTATGAATTTTTCATTTCATTTTACTTATAATTATATTTCCTCAAAGAGATTCCTAGTAAATTCTCAGTGATTTTGAGTTACCAATAATGAGAGGCCTAAGTTAAATCATTTTTCCAATATAGTGATCTTAATTCGTTTAAATGTTAGGAATTTGATTTGACTACGCACAGACACACGCCGAGTTCTTTGGCATTGTCCCGTTTATATCTCAATAATATTATACATGTTTTTCAGACATGTACCTTACATATATATTTGACTATCCATGTTTTGAGGGGGAGTGTATCAGGTAGTCTCTCGCATACCTTGTAAAGTTTACAGGTCTTATCTTGTGTCTCTAGTATATTGTTATTGTTGGGTGCTTGTTTCTTCTATGAAAGACTCTGTTTGAATGACAATTTTTTACTTTTTCTTAAAAAATTTCTTCTTACCGTTTTAGGCAAATTTCTCTTACTTGTTCAAACGAGGTAAGTAGTCGTTCGAACGACTTTAGATCATTTATCATAAAGTTCTCCGCTTAAAAATCTTGCCTATTTCTATTAACTCGTTCAAACAAGTTTTAGGGTCGTTTAAACGACTTTTGTCTTGCTTCATTTCATTAACTATCTCAGTTTTCAGGCAAAATTTGATATGTCGTTCAAACAAGATTTATGGTCGTTCGAACGACAATAGATTTTGGTTGTCCCCCACCAGTCTCCTGCATCATTTTTCCTTCTCTTTTCTCTCACAAATAAGTTCTTCATTTTTTCTCCTAACTGTCTTCTCTATCCCTCTCCTTTACTCATCATCAGAACTTCAATTCCCTCTACCAAATTTATCATTATCGAAGTAGCAACATTAATATACTCTTCACCAAGAGTTTGGATTGCGAATTTTGTAGAACTGCCTCTTCAAAGGCTTATTATAAGGTTCACAAATTACTCAATTTCTCGTATTCTTGGCTCACTCTCCTCACAATAAGTTGGATTCTGATCTTTGTGTAGTATTTCCGTATCCAATTCTAAAATTCTTTACACATTTGTTTTGATTACTCATGATATTTTTCACATTAGGTTTTATGGTAGTGGTGATTGTTTGGGTGCTCATAACTGAATCATGGGTTGCTTGTGATGGTTAGGTTATGCTAGGAAGGACTATATTAGAGTTTTCTTTGTTTGATTTGGGTGATTTTGGTGGATTATTGGTTTTTAGCAGTTTGTATTATTTGTTGTGATTTTGGTCCGGTGCTGGGTCTTGGCGACATAGGATCTCTAGACTGATGTTTTCTATTTTATTTTAGCCTCAGTTTTTCCTTTGTCAAGCTAGTTTTGTTTTGGGTGCACTTGTGGTAGTAATCCATGTACTGACATTAGAAGTATGTTTTATGCTATCTTTTATTTCCTTGTTTGTCAAGTGGATCTAATTTTTCTCTATTTCAGATAGTAACATAGGGTTGTTATTTGCTTCTTCCATGACAAAAAGAGAGAGAAATGAGTATCCCTAATAAGATAACTTAATGAAAGGATATATGATCATGCTTTTATGGTTTGATATATTTATGATCATGTTTTTTAGTTTTTAGAGATTTTTTAAGCTTTTCTTTACGCACGTATCGTAAACTAGTTTGTCGAGTGTGCAGTTATTAAAGAACAACTATTTGATACATTTTGGAGTCTAAAAGATGTCATCCGTAGAAGAGGTCTAGAGATTGAACCTGTTGATGAAAGGGGTAGTGTCTTAGTAAGGTCTAGGTTGTCTCTATGTCTGTGAAGTACTATAGAGTGATGTTTAGGTCATATATTTTATTTTGTGATGAAATGAACCAAAGGGGGAGATTGAAAGGTTTTAGTTTGTCGCATTTCATATATGTTGAATCCCGTGGTTATTTCAGTCGAAGATGGCAATAGAATCGAGACTGCTGGCCAACCATCTACAGCCAACGACCAAGAAGGTAAGTTGGTAACTAGAACTCAGATAAAGTTAAAGTCCAAGATTTGTTTAACTTAGAAAATTTCTTTTTTAAAACTAGAAGAATCAAACATTTTAATTGCTCGATTTTCAAGGCTATTTTGTTTATCTCATTCGAACGGGTTTTAGGGTCGTTCGAACGGGTTTTAGGGTCGTTCGATCGAATTCAGGGAAAAAGCAAGTTTTAAAAGAGTTTTAACTATCTTATTTTTTAGGCTATTTTAGTTATTTCGTTCGAATGAGTTTTAGTGTCGAGAAAAAAAAAAGTTTTAAAGAGTTCTAACTACCTTGATTTTTAGGCTATTTTGAGAGCCTCGTTCGAACAAGTTTGGGTCTCGTTTGAGCGAATGTCAAGAAACTATTAAAATAAACCTTGTTTTGGTTTTTCTTTGCCAAGTTTTTCACCAAGTTATTTAGGGCTTTAATGTTTTATCAGAGAGAATAATCAAGATCAAAGAGAGAGAGAACTTAAATCCTTTATCTTGAGATTAAATTAGTCAATTCAAATTCCCTCATGATTTTCTAGATTGATTCGTGTAAGGTGATCCTTGTTGCGACATCAAGGAGTATCGCTGCGAGAACGAAAAATATAGAGCATGAAGCTTGGATCATAAGAGAAATAATCACGAGACAGATTTATCGAGTCTATAAGTAATTTTCGGATTGCAAATCTTTTGATTAATGAATTTTTGGTTATCGATTTCATCAAAAACGACTTATGATTTTTCTCTTGAGTAAAGAGTTTCCACAGTGTTAAAAATAGCCTATGTCTTTTCTTTATCTATTATGATTATTGTTTGAATTTTTTTATCCCTAGAATCTTGATTGCTAGAAATATTTATAACTTAATTTTTAGAAGTAGATTAAATGCGAGCAAATAGATTTTCATTCATAATACACACTAAAAGTAAAAGTTCCATTAATCCATAGAATAGGTAAATTGTAACAAAATACACCATAATAATTATGATTGTATATTGAACTACAAAACATGTCTTGATATAAAGCTTTTATACAAAAAACCAAAGCACAAAGTACAGTTAATGACTGTACTTTTACACAACTGAAAGTAAAACTCAACCAATAAGAAGAAAGCCCCAAATCAGGCAAGAAGATAACTGCTTACGACAGAATCACACTTCTAGTTAGACATTGAAACATAGTCATGGTGACGACACCAACTACAGTGTTCATTTCCATTCTCTCCTTGGAATAACATTCCTTGTTCTACTGCAAATTTGGAAGAAAAAAAATTGCACTAAATATAAAATAAAAGTTAGTTACGAGAAACAAAATATAATCACGCATAATGCAGAATACACTATGATATTGATAATCTTAAGATTCTGATGGCAGAGTGTAGTAGTGTACCAGTAAAACCAGTGAGCCAACATAGAAAATGTATTAGTAAGCTTTTTATTTTGATTTGACACAAATATCTGCCAGAAGATTCTACCTCTCCATCCAACCAAACTAGTGGCGCAACAGTAAAATAAAACTCATAATAAAACCATACATAAATCCTCCAATATGAGAAAAATTGTTAACATGAAGAAGTAATCCAATGGCCAAGCTTCAAGACTATTGTAACCTATACAGGAAAATATAGACGGACGAAACTTAGATGTAAAATCATTTGAGAATTGAGGTAGCTAATCTTTATTCTATGACAAGAACGAAACGCAGAAATCACCAAACGAGAAATTAACCAAACGAAAAACAAGCAACAAAGTCAAGATTTACCTGGAAGAGGGAAGTGGAAAACCCTTTCAGATGAAAACCACTCAAAGAAAACAATCCACTATCAATCAAACAAGTTACAATCGATCTCTCAAGCATCCTTGAAGCATCAATAAATCTCTCAAACCCTTATTTCTTTTTAGGATTGAACTCACATTAGATAACCTAAGAAACACTTTAAGTATCCGTAATATACTTGGGAAGACTATACAAAAGTTAAGGCTCAAAGTATGAATCTTGAGGCAAGCAAACGTCCATAATTTAACTTCTAAACTGGGAATAGGAGGTTTATTCGAACATACCTCTGTCTGAGAAGTCTATTCAAGCAGAGACCAAAGTCTTTTTGAGTACACCTCTATCTGAGACTTCTACTTGAAGAGAAGCAAAAGTCTATTCGAATAGAGAGGTCTTTGCCTTTTCTGTTTAAACAAACTAAAGTCATAATCGAACAGAATACCAAAAAATCATACAAATAATCTTTTCCTTTGTCTATGACCTTCTTTCGTCACACGAACTCCAATAAACATCCACAAACATAATTTGAGTTCATTACTCAACAATCTCCCACTTGAAATCAAATTTACCATAACCCATCTCCAAATCTCAATGATGAATTGCTAGCGCTACCCGGACCTTCAACCATGAAGACCTACAGAAGTTGTACACATTGTCAACTTCAAGAATGTCACCACCTTCGTAAGCATATCGACCGAATTCACGTCAGTATAAATCTTCACGAGCTTCAACACACGGTCCTCGAGGAGCAAGCAAATATAATGACATTGAATATCAATATGCTTGGCCCTAGAGTGAAAAACTGTATTCTTTTCTAAGTGTATAGCGCTTTAACTATAACTACTAGTGCTCGGAACCCAAGTAACTGCACTACTTCCTAATATAAATACAAAACTACTAGTGTTCTTCTACATATCAATATCATCCACCATATAAGAATCAACGAATGTCTATAACCATATCTGGGAACCCCCATAACATAATGTCATATCTAGAGTCCCCTTTAGATACCTATGTATCCATTTCACAGCTCTCCAATACTTCTTACCTGGATTACTCATATACCAACTAACAACTCCCACTGCTTGGGTAATATCCGGTCTAGTACAAATCATAGCATACATAAGGCTACTAACCGTTGATAAATAAGAAGCCTTCCACATCTCATTGCGGTCTTTCTGCGCTTTCAGACAAAACTGCCTTTACAATTTAAAGTGATCTCCCAATGGTGTACTAACAACCTTAGAACCATCCATATTAAACTACTTAAATACTTTGCCAATGTACTCAGTCTGAAATAACTACAATTTTTCCCGCCTTCTGTGTCGTATAATATTTTTTTTGCAAAAAGGTTTAGTATAATATATCTAATGCAAGATTACAAGAGAAAGGAGAGCCAACCATGCCACACACTAGTACATGTCACTAGTGTATATGTAGATGGGGCTCTCTACAAAAAGTAAAAAAAAAAAAAAACATAAAGAAGAAAATAATATAGGAACCCCTAAAACAGGTAAGGGTATACATCTGTGCCTCTTGGTTCAAGTGCTCTCTCGTTCGAACGACCTCCAATGTCGTTAGAAGAAAGTGTTGAAAAAAGTCATTGTTAATAGCATGCGATTCGTTCGAACGACTTCCAAGTTCATTCGAACGACATGATGAAAAACACCTTTGAATTGTCGTTTGAATCGCCTAAAGCTTTGTTGAACATGCCCAGTAACTCCCCTTCCGTATTCCAGTACACTAACCTAATGCCAGCTGGTCCAGGATTGCCCAAGGTGGGTCTATCACAATAGGCCTTTATTTCCCCTGGAAGCGGTAGTTCCCACCAATAACTCTTTATCGTTGTTGTGTTTTGATGTTTATATTGGACGTTCAAGGCCTTTATAATTTGGTGGTCGGTGCCGCTATTATACATGCTTTTCTTGGAGAGTTGGGATGTGCCCCTAATTTTTTTGAGGATATCTTGTTGCAGCTGTTGGTTGGACGTTTTCTGATCGTCGTATATGAGGCTTTTACGCTTTTTCCAAACACCGTTGTAAGTAGCGAATGTTGGAGAGACCCATAGATCTTGCACATACGAGCTTGCATGATTGGTACGGGCTAGGATGGTTTTCCAATTGTCCAAATCTGTCACCGGTTGAACATTGAAGATATTAGCAATCCATTTATGTTGGCAGAGGGAGTAGACGGAGGTATAGCAGATGCCTTTCTTCTTAACTCTATCATTGAATAATAGTGTGCGATTGAGGAGTCTCCATGCAAACGAGCATAGAGGAGGGTGGAGGCTATTGTTCCAAGTCATTCTCCACCACCATGTCCTGTCTTGGATTTTGTGAAGACTGTTAAATGCGTTCTTTACTGTAAATTTTACGTGAATGTCCAGCTTCCAGATTTGTTGGTCTTGCGCTTGAGGGCTGCATTCGATGCTCTCTAGGTTGATTCCCAATGCCATAAATAGCATAAATATATCTTGAGGTATCACCCAGCCTTCGTTGCCAATAAATATGTTAAGTTTTACAGTACAGTTTCTCCATAGGTGCACTGAAAGGTTAATGTACTCTCGAAGGTGAATGTCTGTTGTCTAGCTGTCTCTCTACAAGTCAAATGTGTCTCCATTTCCAATCACTCAACCCATGTGCTGGCCTACCAGTTGTTCTACAGCTTGGATCCCCCTCCAAATGGATTATCTTGCCCCTAGAGTATGTAATCCCCCCGTCGTGTTTTTTGTGAATTTAGCGTACATGAGTCGTGCCCAGTCTTCTCTTTGTTGGGTAAATGTCCAGTATAGCCTACAGAGAAGCACATTGTTAACTTACCCCAGTTTTTGTATGCCAAGGCCGCCCTCCTGTATAGGTTTACACACCTTTTCCCATTTAAGGGTAATGCCCTTTCTTTTGGAAGGGTCTTCGGTCCAAACAAAGTTTTGAATAATAGTTTTGCCCTCTTTGATCAGAGATTGAGGCCATTTGTAGACTGCCATGCTATATATAGATGTGTTGTTTATGACTGATCTTGCCAATACCACCCTTCCTTGGAAAGATAGAAGTCTTCCTACCCATCCATTCGCTCGCTTTTTGATTTTCTCTACCAAAGGTTACAGTATATTTTTTGTAGCCCTCCCCTTGGAAAGGGGTATTCCTAAGTACATTTCTGGCAGTTTCCCTTCCTGTAACCCAAAAACGTCAAGAATTGCCCATCTTCTGGGGAGCGGAACATCCCCCATAAAAGTCTTGCTTTCTCTTGGCTTGTATCTTGTCCAAAAGCTTCTTGGTAATGAAGGAGTAGTTATTTTAGGTATTTAAGGTCTCTGGAATTCCCATTGAGGAATATAAAGATGTCGTCTACTAAATAAAGGTGTGTTAGAGCATGTATGTGCCTGTTGCTGACCATGGTGTGTATGCTACCATGGTCCCTCAGCTTTTGTAGGTAAATGCCCAAAATATCTTCAACGAGTACAAAGGGAAGCGAAGAGAGAGGGTCTCCTTGTTTAAAGCCTCTTTTAGGGCTGAAGTACCCTGTTGGGCTGCCGTTAATTACGATCGATATCTTCCCGCTCGTGATAATGGTCATAATCAACCTACATAAATTATAGGAGAATCCAAAAACATGTAGAGCTGCCGTTAGAAAGTCCCAGCTAAGTGTATCATAGGCTTGCGTTAAATCCAGCTTGAGTCCTACATTGCCCCCTTTTCTCTTGCCATTCATTTAATTGACAAGCTCGAAAGCCATCAAGGTATTGTTGTAAATTCTCTTACCCTTGATGAAAGCACTCTGTGCCTGGAGCACCACTCATTCTACTATTGGAAACTGCCTAGTAATTAGGATCTTTGCGATTGTCTTAACTATAAAATTGCTTAGGCATATCGGTTTGTAGTGAGTCACCCTCTCAGGTTTCTTAATTTTGGGTATGAGTACTATGATATTGGAGTTGAAGTTGCCCGGGAGCCGCCTGTCTATGAAAAAGGATAAGATTTCTCTGTAGAAGTCCTGTTTAACCACCTCCCAAAATGTAGTGAAGAAGGCTCCTGGAAATCCATCTTGACCTGGTGAGCTATCCTTGTTGAGACTAAATACCGTGAGTTTGATTTCTTCCTCGCTGGGGAGTGCAATCAACATTTCATTTTCAGGTAACACCACTCTGGAATTGGCGACATCCAAAATGTCGTTATGCAGGTTGACCGGGTTCACTGCAAATTTGGTTTTGTAGAACTGTAGTATGTACAACTTTATCTGGGATTGGTTTGCAAGATAATTCCTTCCACTATCTCGATCTCCGTAATGATGCTTTTTGCATTCCTAGCTCTCATCATGCTGTAAAAAAATTGGGTGTTATGGTTTCCTTCAATAAGCCACTTAGTTCAAGACTTTTGGCGCCATTGTATTTCCTCTCTCTCTTCAATATGAGATATGTGTGTAGCCTTTTCAATGATGTCATGGTCGATTGCATCACTTTGCCAGTTAATTTCCTAATTGAGCTAAAGTTGGAACAGGTCTTTCTCCAAGGCTTTTTTGGTTTCTCGCATCGTGTCCGGTCATGTTTGTTTCCACTGCTTGATATCATCTTTAGTCTCCAGAGTTTGAGCATTAAACAGAATAAAGGTGTTATTACTAGTTCACTGTTCCAACTTCTTCGAACCACGTCCCCAAAGTCTGTATATGTGTTCCATGCTTGAAGGTATCTGAAGGGAATGTTGCAAGGTTTTGGGACGGCCTGACAATCCCTAATGAGGAGAGAGTGGTCAGAGACTGTTCTTGGAAAGTTTTTGATTCTCCAACCCCGATAGCTATCCGACCATAATAGGTTATGTAAGCCTCTATTCAGGCAACTCAGTGTTCTGTTAGCCCCTTTCTGTGTGTTACTCCAAGTAAAGCTTATTCCAGTTGTGTTGCTCTCCATTAAATTAGCCCTGTCGATGAAATCCAAAAAGTCTTGCTTGGCTCTTGTTAGTGGTCGTCTTCTGACCCTCCTCTCCTCAATCCTAAGGATGCAATTGAAGTCTCCTAAGGAAATCCACGGCTCATAGATGTTGCAAGCGACTGTTGTTTGTTCATTCCAGAGCGTTATTCTGTTGAAAGTGAGGCAGCTGGCATGGACGAAGGAAATACCACAGCTCATGTATCGAACCATGATTTGCTGGTCAGAAGTATTCATAGTTACCAGTTCTGGAATGCCATTCCAATCTCTCCAGAGTATCCAAATGTTCCCTTTATTCTTCCCTGCTTCATTCGTTATTGTTTTCCTCGCGAAGCCCTGTAGTCTAAATTTTGCCACGTAAATCTTCGGTTCTACTATGCACATAGTGCCCGGTTGTAGTTTTTCCACCTTTGTTTTCAAGTAGGCATGAGTTTTGCGATTACCTACTCCTCATGCATTCCAAAAGATCACTTTCATTGTCTATTATTGGATCTGGTGGCCCGAGGGTAAAGTATGTATATCTTTCTTTCTTTACAGACCTGATTTGGCCCTAGCTTCCTCGTCATATTTTGATATTCTTCTTCCATTTCATCAGCCCATCTTGTCGGGTTAAGTAGCTGTCTGGTTTCATCAAAATCTGCCACTTTTTGACTATGCAATTCCCCTTGGTCCTTGTTTCTGTTATGTTATACTCCTATACAGAGTTGGCATTGTCTGTTTGTATATTGGCTTTGTTGTCTGCTTGTACACGACGACTTAAGAAGACCCCTTCATTATTAATATCTTCCATCTGTTTTGATACGTCTCCAACTAAGGCCTCGAATATGTTACTCCAGGTGATATCCACCTCTTTCTGTGTTTCGCTGTTGTCCGATGTTCTCCCCTTTGCGACAGACCATTCTTCTTCATGTTCGATTGTCTTTAATTGTGTGATCTACCTCATTGGTTTTGTCATCCCTGGGAAGTATATATGATCGGGGATATGCTACTGGCGGAGGGAGTCGGGGTTTCCTGGAAATATGTGTGTTTGCTGGGTGGTTGTGGTTGAGTTTGGGTTTGGGTTTTTTCCTTGTTGTTTTCCTTGCTTTTCATTGTGCCTTCCAGAATGAGAATGAACTTAGTGTTTCTGATATTTGTCCCCCCTTCTATTGAGCTCTTCGTAGTGTTCTTAATCGATTCCAAGTCCTTCTGTCTGCAGACCCTTTACACTATCTTACATTCCGTAATAATATACCCCATATTGTTACAATGTTTATAGTATTTAGGGACTCTGTGAAGCAATATCTCATGTTTAACTATGCGCCCTTCTATGTCAAAGAGAATGTGGTCAGGGATTGTTTTTGACATATCAATATCTACAAGGACATTGGCGTGGTTTCCATAGTCTTGCTGGATAAGTGTTTCAAGCATTTATCCTAAACAGAGAATTATTTTGGGGCTCCACATCTCTATAGGTAGACCTGGAAATTTGCACCATATGAGCGCGTTGAAATTGCTGTAGTTGTCCACTGAGAAGAACAAACTCCACGACAATATTCAAATCGGCATTCTGTCAACCATCCATGGTCCTCTATTCCATATGAAAATTTTATCCTCCTCGTTCTCCAATTTGATGATGAAAATGCCTTTACCGATTGGTATGAGCTTGCAAGGTCCTTTGGTTTTCCAGTGCATGCGAGCAAATTCTTGAACTGCTGTGAACTTATTCTTCTAGAGGTCTAACCTTCCAATTAAACTGAATTGGTATTGTGATATACCTGATTCTAGTTTGATCGTTGGGATGGTGATTACTGGTGTGTCTCCTCTCCTGCTTACGGGTAGCAGCTCTCTCCTATCCACCGTTTGGTTTCTCTTGTCCCTCACCTTATCTGCAAATGTCAGAGTTGTTGCTATTGGTAGTACTCCCTTCTGAATCTGTGTTATACCAGCCATATCCCCATTGCGTTCGGATTCGATTGACCTTGTGTTGGTTGATGTTTTTGTTGTTCTCTCTTTGTCTAGGCTTACCTCTCCATTTGATTTAGGGATTGACGATGCTTTTGCAAGAAAACCCCATGGGCAGACTGCTTGTAAATTGGTGTTATTTCTCTCCTCCCTCGTTGTCGGTGGTACAATTTGCTCAGGGATTTTACTAGGGTTGGCATTGACGCTCCCCTTAACCTGATTTGTATAATACATTTCTGTGTTAATCATTGGTATTGTATAGCTTTGATTGACCCTTACCGCCTTTGCTATCTCAGGAATTGGTCCGTGGATCATCTCTATTCCTTCTTGCGAGTTTGGTGTATATATCTCCATCCCTTGCTCGATATTGCTACCCAGTGATTTAATGCCATTGTTGAGAACCAGCTGTAATAGATTCAAAGTTTGTTGATCCATGTTGGTCGTTAATCAATCGGGGTTGCCAGGTTTTGGATTGAATTTTGGAGTCTCCATTCTTCAGCAGGTGGTAAATTGTTTAGGGTTCTGAAATCATTATTCCCGATCACTATTCACCATAAACAGTGATTACTATTCATGATGAACAATAAATACTGTTAACAAAAATTGAAAATGAATTCACCATGACGAGTTATAGGTAAGATCATGGACTCAATTTAGCATACTGGGTTTCGTGATCGGAGAATCTTCCTTAAAAGTTTCTTTTTGACTAAAATAATCTAGGATAGTTTCCGTCTCGCAAAATACGTATGTCAAGAACTTGTTTTGCAGTACTTAAGTTCTTCATAGAAAACTCTCAGGGCAACTGTTCCTTCAACTTGATAATCTCTCCCATATCGGTACTTGCTATCAACATATCATCTAAATACAAAAGTAGAATGATATATGAGTTTTCCGTATTTTTGATAAAACAACAGTGATCCACATTGCATTTTGAAAAGCTAGGTTTGGATATAAACTGATTGAACTTCAAATAACACTGCCTCGCTGCTTCTTTCAAACCATATAAGCTCTTCATGGGCCTACACACTAGATCTTCTTTCTCTTTAACTGCATACCCTTCTGGCTGCTTCAAATAGGTTTTTTAATTAAGGTTACCATAAATAAATATTGTCTTGACATCAAGCAGCTCAAGATATAAATCTTCAACTGCAACTATATTCATTACAACCCGAATAGTAGACATCTACACAACAGGAGCAAAGAACTCATCAAAATCAACGCCTTTTCTCTGCTGAAATCCTTTCATCACAAGTCTAACCTTAAATCTCTTCGAACTATCCACTACAACAAATAAGGGTATTTACGTCACTAAAAAGTGACGTAAAAGAGAAATAACATCACTTTTGCAAATGACGTTGACCAAGGCAATTTGGTTAGTATTATGCATTTACATAACTTTTCTAATGACGTTTTTATGTTGAAAAAGTGATGTTAAAAGTGTCTTCTTAGTAACCAACCTCTATTTATTTATGTAATTGGTACTTTTCACATCATCTAAGAAATAACGTAATTGAAGAACTCATGTCACGTTAAAAGTAATGTAAATGAAAAATTATCGTCATGTTAAAAGTGACGTAATTGAAAAATTAAAATCATGTGGAAAGTGACTTAAATACACAAAACAAAGAAGTTTACATAACCGTAAAAGCGATGTTGGTTTGAAAATTAAAAAAAAAAAAAAATTTGCCCTGCAGCTTTTACATCACATGTTATGCATATGCGGCACTTCAGCTGCAAGGTAGCCACCTGCTGCCAATAGAAGACGACATAGTACTCCATTACTATCTATCTGAATTGTTGGTCTAGTATGCTCCTTAACCGAAGAGGCTCCTATCTCTATTCTTCTATCTGACAACATCTGCAGAGAACTTTTTCCTAGCTCTGTCTTATCCAATGCACACGTAGCTTGCTCTCCTTTCCGCCTTTATGCTAGCACCGATAGGGCTACTCATTTATCTCAAGGTCTAATAGCTTCATTTAGAGAGACTTTGCAAGTAACAATATACATCGTCTCTAAAACTTAACCGTTCTTCAGCAAGAACTCTAGTGTATGGAGTTCTCTTTCGTTCCCTTGAAGCACTCCAATCCTAATGATCATTAGGGTTGACGAGAAACAGAGAGGAACAGTTTCTGTCGTCCAACCAGGTTCATGTTGATTCCCTGAAAGTGAGAATCAACAATAAAATTCAACTACAGTGGCAAAATAAAATTTATGAAGTATGGAAAAACTTAATGTTTAAATGGTCACTTCACTACTTTCTTAAAGTCAACAAAATGTAGGTTAGGTGAGATATGAAGTAAGTTGAACATCTCCCTCCAAGTCATTCTTGTACTTAGTTTTAAGTCAATCAAGTAGTTAAATGCAGAAAGATTAATGAAGTCTGCATGAAAAAGAGCCTTGGGTGAGGATACAAAATCAATCAATACTAAGAAATGAAGATAGTTTCAGGCAACAAACAAAAATACGCAAATAAAAGACGAATTCCATAAAAATGATTTCACATAAAATGTAGCAGAAGTGTGTACCTCAACGCCTTCAATAGATACTGGTAGCTTTTTCAAGTTAACAACCCTTTGATGAAGCTTACTAAAACAGCTGGTTATTTCTTCCCGTCTTCTTTCAATATGGTTCGGTCCAACACGAATAAGGATATCTGCATCAACTAGCGATGGCAGGTTGAATAGAACATACAGAGCACCAGAGCCACAACAGTCAAATTTAAAGGTAAGAAAACAGACCACATTTATGTGTACACAAAAAAGACTTCAAAAGAAAAACAAATTTATGGGTAAATAATTTCTTCTGCTTGTCCTTTTCTAGTCCTTTCACAATCTTCTCCATCACTGTTACTTCTTTTAAAATGAGGCGAACAATAGAGTAAAGAAAGATGCTCCATTTAAAACAAGGCGCTATTAGTATAGTATAGTAGGGCGCTATTAGTATAGTAGGCCTAAGATAGCCTCTTGCTACGCTACCAAAACATTACTATCCTGCACATAGCCCATAAGTCTTAGAACCAGAAGGCAGAAAGCATCCTTTTAAAGCCATTTTTAACAGAGTAGTGAGTATAGGCAGGTCTGGATAGTCAATTAGCGGGAGTCGACTCAAGAAGAAGTGGAAAGCCACACAAAAAAAAAGTAACATCAAGCGAACCAAGAACTTGCGTACTAGAAATTTTTGCTGCCAGAATGAGGAAAGAAATATGCAGAATTCACAACACGTCCATGAGGAAGATTTTTGGGGGAAGATTCAGCTCCTAATTTATGCATATCCCGCAGACGAGCGAAGTGATCATTTCCACAAATAAGATGAAGATTTGGCTGCAAAGGATTGCATTGAAGTCTCACAACTTTAGTTCCCTTTTTATGGATCAAACCTACCTCCCCAGTTTGGCTATTTGAGCGCATATCCACCGAGTAAAGATATCTGAAGTTATCTGCCACAATGACTAGACCTTTATCATAAATGATGTCCATCCCGTACAACATTCTCCAAGTAGATAATTGACCCTGCCATCCATCAGGGTTAAGATTATGAATCCGCAAGGTAAATCTGAGAGAAATTTTGATCTAGCCTACATCGTAAATCAATTTTGATGTACCAATTTTGACCTCGGGAGTGAAATCAGAGATCATGCATGCATAAATTTTGACATTTATCTAGAAGTTAGTTATTATCTGAAGTTTGAGATTTCATTCCTTCCACGAGCCTACGCCGTAAATCACTGTGATGTTGCAACTCAAAAATGTAACTACTATTAATCTAAGAACAAATTAAAAAAGTAAGAAGCTAACTTTAAGAATTCAGCCACGTTTCACAATAAAAAAATTACCTGATTCATTTTGGCACTCAGTTCCGCAGAACGCTCATCACCTAGCTTTCGTTTTTTTTTAGTTGCTGTAGGTTCCCTTCCACAAACAATTGGTGTCTATATTCAATTTAAGATCAAACGATACAAAACATCAGAAAGATAGTATTAGTAATGTGACAACTTAATGGTCATGATGATAGTGAATGGTCCATTCACCACTCACCAGACAATTTAATGATAATGCTGCCACTGTTATAAAATAAGAAAGTTTAGCAATCTTTTAGTGCAAGACTTTCTTTTAAAGAACCTAGATCTCCCTCTAAAAGTAAGAAGGGCACCTAAGTTCCACTATACAAAACGACCAGAGGTATACATGAAAAATAGAAAAAGAAAGAGGAGGTTTGCAATGAACCAACCAAACTATGAATTTTTGCCCACTTTAAGTGGAGAATAAAATCTATATTAAGATGAACTTATCGTAGTTCGACCGTATTTATTCTAGTTATAAATTGCTATATACAGCCATACATCCCAATTAAATTAATAAGTTATAGTAGATTGCTCGTTATAACGAAATACTATACTTCTAATACTACTATGCCTTAATAATGGTCCACAAGCTAATACAGCACAACTGTACTCCGGGCATAGTTCCCTTCAAAGCTACAACAAGAAACCTAATATGAATAAGGAAACTGACATCAAACAATTGAGTATAAATGAGATGTAGTTGTGAAATCACCACATAGCAGCAGCGAAAATATACAACATCTCCATGAACTCCTGGATTAGTAAAATTAACCATGGCAAAGAACAACTCTTAGTCATTCTGGAAAAAAAAATCCAATAACTATAAAGAAAAGAAAACACGAAGACTTGATGAGGTAGATCAATGAGAAGGACTAAATGTTGTCTTGCCTGCATTGGAGTTCCCGACAGTAGGATCCGCCTCTTGTAGGAAAGAGCAGCCAAAGCCTGAAAGTCAACAATAATTGTTAAAGCAGTCACACAATGACTGGAAATTTTGGAAGATATACAGTCATTCATTGTAAATTACAAACTTCGTCATTTCCCTACCCTATTAGTTAATGTCTGATCATTCTTAAGTCTGTGAGCCTCGCCGCATATGAGAAGATCACAAGAGCCACTTTTGTCGAACTTTGATGAATGCATCTGAAATGTCTCATAGGAAACAATTAGCACCTTGCACAACGTTGGATGACTAAATCAGTCAACAAATTTACCAAATTAGACAATGGAAGTTCGTTGCATGTACAAAAGCTTACTTGAAAAGGACCTCGGGGTCTTATGAAACTGTCAATTCCACAGATAATGTCGTCTCCGCTGCTTTCACAAAGAGCAACTAGTCGAACTCTTTCTCCAACCCACTTTTTAATTTTAGACTCCCAGTTACTGACAAGGCTCGTAGGAGTGACAATGATTGCTTTCTTGACCAATAGTTCCCCATCAAATCCCTATCGATGAAGAGTGTACAACAAAGTGATAGATTGCAAAATTTTCCCCAAACTGCAGAAATGAAGCATGCAGAAAAGAGAAGAATTAAAAAACGAATACGAAAGAAGAGATAGGAGATAACAAACCATTACAATAGTTATTCTTTTCCATGTATCTAATAGCATGAATTTTTATCATTTTCCCTCCTCCTTTGTCCGGGCTTGGGACCGGCAATGAATAGTCATAGGCTCCATTGGCGGAGTTAAAAAGACTGTACCTGCAAAAAAAACTATTAGTAACCCGTGGATAAATATTAGTAAAGCATTCTAGCCTAGTATAAGATTCATAATATAGCATCTTCATAGTCTAATAAAAACACAAAACATATTCAAACTGAGCAATATTACAAAAATTCCCTACAATAATATCCTTAACTAAATCACTACTTGATAAGAAATAACATCATAAAAAGGTCTAGTAAAGATGAAATACTCATATCTAAATTCAGCATTATTGCCTAAATACCCTATATTAAATCTTTAAATTAATTACTCTTTGATAATAAAGGGTGTTGGCGAAGCCACAAATGATCCACATGCATCTTTGATTTTCTTCAAATGATCATTCCCTATAGCAAGTGGTGTGTCTCCCTTTAAAGCCATTTGGATACTCACCTTCGACATTCTAATTCCTAAAGGTACATTATAAACTTTACATGTAGGCTCATTATACCAATGACCAGTAGCCACCACATTACTTGGTGTAAGTCAAAACAATTTATATTTTACAGGACACGATGGTATGTGGTTTCCTGGCTGGAATGAAAATAAGAAATTTAAGTATTAAATAGTGTTAATTATTGAAAGGAATTTAATTCCATGTGAGAGCATACCGAAACTAATCTGTTGCTTCTTGGAAAGGTAGTTTCATCTTGGGCAATTATTTGGTTTGGCTGTTGTAACATAAAAATATTAGTAACTGCAAATTAATTAAATTAAAATAACAATGGAGTTCATATGATATGCCATAAAATTTTCTAGTTTGGCCATTTGGACCATCAACGACGCTACTTTATCTTTTAAACCTTGTACAAGTACCGCTTCCTCTCATAATTCCTTCACTTCTTCTTATAAACTTTGTACTAACACTCCACGATGTTGTACGCTGTTATAAACCGTTGGTGAGATGCCGAATCCCGTAACCTTCACTCGTCCAATGCATTCAGGACCAGAAAGCACTATGAGATCCACTTCACCGGCATCAATCTGATCCTGAAAATCATAAGTCACACATTAAGCTATCAAAAGTATGTAGAATAAATGATTAAGAAAAATATCAACTAAGAAAGTACATACTATTTTTTCTTTCACCAAGCCATTTGTTGGCTCTCCATTCTTTTTTGTGTGGGCCTTTTTCCATACATTTGACTTTTAAACTTTTTTAACTACTGATGTTACATCATCTGCATTCTTTTTATTCTACATGCATGGGGTAATTTAATGGTTTTTCCTGACTTCAAGGTGCTTTTTTTTAGTTTCCTGCACGTAGTAATATTAAAAAAAAAATTATAAACAATTTAAGTTAAGGAAATTGAAAAGAAAGTATATCAATAATTCTCATACCTTGTACTCGGATGTCGTGCACTTTTTGAAAAAACTTCCCATTGGTTGTAAGGTACATCCTCAGGACAATTTACAAGAGCTTGTTCCAAATCATCTTCAATATCAATTACTTTTCTCTTCTGAACTATGTGTTCACGCCAATCCTTCCCCATAGTCATAAGTGCAAGCTTTATAGCCTCTTCGGGTACTATAAACTTTTGCTGCAAATAAGAGTTAAATTTTTTTAAATTTTACTTAAGAACAAAATTAATGTAAAATGCGAGTGTATATTACCTTAATCGTGGTCCATAACCTGTCTCTGAATTCTTTTTCGGCATCATACCAGGTGGCAAATGTGATCAGAACCACCTTTCTAACTATGCACCAAGATATGTGTTGTAACACACCGAATCTTCCCCAACAGGTTGCCCTAACAAGTTGAATTCCAGAGGTCGTCTTAAGTAGTTTTCAGTTGCAATATATTTACATTTGTTTGGCCCCCTTGGACGCTTAAAATTGTGTGTAGACTGGTTTGATGCTTTAGAAGTAGCTTCTTCTCACGGGCTCAAGTTTTGTTCTTCCTATACTATTTATGGCACTATTTCAGGTTAGGCAGATTGACGAAGACCTATAGTGGAACGTGCTATAGCAAATGCGTATGAAGAACAAAATACGTGTATACTTCGGATATATAGTTGAATTATGCTAACCACCCAATATTTACCTCTAGGATTTAGATTATTTGTTGTACCCAAATTTTCAGCGACACGTTTTGCCTTTCTCGCAATGTCAATTTGAACCTGCAATTATAAATATCATTGCCAACGTGAATTAAGTGTACTAGTCATTCAAATTAAAATTAAAATTAGAAAAGATATTATTTGGAGTTTCTTACAAGTGTCATATTTCTCGCTAAATTTCTTTGATCCATAGTATCACCTCTAAAGAGCTTTACCTGTTAAAACATAATCTCATATCAAAATATCATTAAATTTCATATAACTACGCATAAATATCATAAAAGGAGAAAAAGTACCTAATCCCAAATCACTATAGGACAATCTTATAAATTAACAATAAATATTCAACAAAGTTACTAAGCCAGACATATAGCAGGTAGTAAAAAAATTTAGTTCTTTATGTTAAAGAATTAATAAAAGATAAACTACTCAAGTAGTAACTAAACAAAACATATGGCAAAGAGAAAAATAATGACTAGTCTTCATTGTTATGCAAATTCTCGTTATTTTGCACGTCCTCGTTAACTTGTGCGCCCTCGTTATTTAGAATGTCTACAGTGTTTTACACCCATATTCCTTCACAATCCTGACGCAAATACCCTTCGTCTTATTTATTGTTTGCCATATCTCCTATAGGTCAAGGCTAACCATAGGTGTTGACATTTCGTTGGCATTGTACTCCACATCATGAAACCCATGAGGAGGTGCTCTCCGTACGACGTACCAATTTGAATCCTTCACCTCTCGGGAGTAAAATACTTGTTGATCCTGAGATGTAAGGTTGAAAGGATCTTGCTGTTGAGTTATTCCTTGATGAAGATTGACTAATATAAATCTGTCATTAATTTTTATTCCTATTGCAATGCTTGCTCAATTGCATAAGAATACCGGATACCGAAATGTACAATAGTCGAGCAAAATAATATTTTTTTATCACACCATAGTAAGTCACGAGTTTCTCGACTTGTCTATTGTCTTTATCACTCAACCTACACAAGGTAGTAGCAGACAAAGAAACTCTTGAGTTTTGATTTCCTTTTTCTGCATCCTTTGAATGAAAGCGGTGACCATTTATCATATAACATCGGTAACTCATGGCTATCTTTCTTGGACCATGTGATAACCATTTCAAAGTAGGGGATACATCTTTATGTTTCATTTCATTTAAAATTTGAAAATAATGATAAATTAGATAAGGATAATTGTCATATAGAGTAACCCAACAAAATATGAGAGGCATAATAAACCTGTTACATACCTCATGTTTAAACCACTCATTGAACTCGTCTGAATGTTTTTTACTTAGCTGGCCATCATTTCTTCGCAATCGGCGATCTTGACGAATGAGTTCGCTCTTGTGTTTTCTAGAGTAAATACGAGTTTTTGTTATTTCATAAGAATTTATATATAATAAAGTCATTACATGTACATATATATAAAGTAACTTACTCTATGTATGGCTGAACTTCTTTGAAATTAAACAAAACACAACGATAAGCTGCTTTATGCTTATCTTCCAACATAGTGAAATCACTTCCTTCTGACAAGAAGTAACCATCAAGGATAGTAGATTCCACACTTTCAACGTGATTCCTATTTTCTTTGCCATTAGTATCTCCATCTAGTTTCATATGTTCAGCGTAAAACATGACACATTCTTCTGCCAAGTAACATTCAGCTATACATCCCTCAGGCCTTGCAAGATTTCTAACATATCATTTTAACGTCTTCATAAACCTATGAAAGAACAAAATATTACATATCATATAATATTTAATAAAAAATGCAATAAAAAGATTATGTAGACCTTGAATTTAATAGTTATTAAGTACCTTTCAAATGGATAAATCCAACGGTAATGTACAGGGCCTCCAAGGCATGCCTCTTGAACCAAGTGAATAGTTAGGTGTACCATAATGTCAAAAAATGACAGAGGAAGATATCTCTCTAACATACACATTATCTCTGCCACCTCCACTTCCAAATTTTCCATTTTGACATAATCAATCTCTCTTTTGCTAAGTTCATGGTAGAATGAACACAACCTAAAAATGGTATGTCTCACTTCTTTTGGGAGGAGATCTCGTAATGCAACAGGAAGCAATTATTGCATTAAAATGTGTAAATCGTGCGACTTTAGACTATAAACTGTATGATCAGCCAATGATATGCAATTTGAAATATTGGAGCAATATCCATCTGGTAACTTCAACAAAAATAGCCTACGACAAAAAATATCTTTTTCGTTCTTTGAAAGTGTATGTGGTGTTAGAGGAAGGAGTGTCCTCTTTCTATTATCCTGAGGATGCAATTCATGCCTTCAATTTAACTCGACCAAGTCCTGACGAGACCCAATATCACCCTTAGATTTTCTAGCAATGTTCAACAATGTCCCAGCCAAACTATCACAAACATTATTTTCAATGTGCATGATGTCTAAATTGCGAGGCAATAAGTTATTCTTCCAATATGGCAATTCAATAAAAATTGACCTCTTTTTCCATCTTTGGATGGTCTTTTTTCTTTTTTGTGAAGATTTTCCCGAATCTGTTTCAATATCATTCACTTGATCCTAAAATTGTGCACCATTCAATGGAATTGGATGTGTGTCAAGTTCATTTTTTCCATTAAACCAAGTTTTCTTAAGTCAAAAAGGATGATTGGGCCTAAGAAATGTTTTATGTGATCTATAAGAAAACTTCCTACCATGCTTTAGCCATTCTGAACATGTACAATCACCACACTTAGGACATGCATATCTTCGTTTTGCCATATGCTAGGATATCATTAATAGTCCACAATAGTACGACCTTTAATGTAAACTTCATTTTGACATATGCGTCATACGTTTCTACACTATTTGTCCACAAGAGTAATAAGTCGTCAATAAAGGGCTACAAATAAATGTATATTTCATTTCTTGGTTGCTTAGGACCGAAGATTATCAAAGTCAACATTAAAAATTTCTTATCCATGCACAAAGAAGGTGGCATATTATAATTTACTAGCATTACTGGCCAACAACTATATCTAGAACTCAAATTACGATAAGGATTAACTCCATCTGTAGCTAGTCCTAATCGATGTTACGTATCTCTTCAGAAAAGGAGGGCTACTTTGAATCGATGTTATTCCATGCAGGACTATACACCGGGTGTCTTAGGATGCCATCAGTACTCTAATTATTAGAATGCCACCTCAAGTATTTTGCATTATAAGTAGAAATACATCCACCGAAACCTAGGTATTATGGGAAAATACCTTAACACCTTTGCTGGAACACAAACTCATATTTTATTTGTCTTAGGGTCTTGTTCCATCGATTAAAACCACATTTTGGACATGATTCCTTGTGCTCATGGTCTTTCTTACATAACAAGCAATCGTTTGGGCATGGGTGAATCTTTTGGTTGTCTAAGTCGAATGTTTTCAACATTTTCTTTGCAAAGTATATTAAATCTGGGATAGTGTTATCCTCGGGAAGGAGGTCCTTGAGAAGCACCAATAATTTAGTAAAACTTTTATCGAACCAAGTGTTGTTATCTTTTATGTTAAACAACATAATAACAACTGACAACTTCGTGTACTTCTTACAACCTGGATATAATGGTGTTTCTGCATCCTCTAATAATTCCCCATAATCAGGAAGTTCAATGTCATCCCCATGATAGTCCTCTCATGTGTTAGTTGCATAAGTTGACCTAAATAAGTCATTCTCTGCACTAATCTACTTAAAGGTTTTCTCATACTGGCTATCATTTGATTATAACTTTGGTACGCCCTCTCCATGTAATACGAATGGATCATAAGTCAGATCAATACCCCGCATAACCAAATGGTCATACACTTCCTCAGAAGATAAATACTAAAAATTCTTGCAGTCTTTACATGAGCATCTAAATTTGGTAGAAGTAGGTTCATTTAAATGTGAAATGGAAAAATCTAAAAAAAATTGAGCCCCATCTCCGTATGCCTCACTAGCTCTGGATCGAGACCTCCATGTTTTATCCATGAGTACGCTTTCACTAGAAATTCAATTGAAATGTTAGACGGTCTAATCATTGAAAATGTCATGGAAGCCTATAAGTAGATGAAAATCTGAAAAAAATTGACTATTTACTAAAGACATGTGTTCTTATCCCAATGGCAATTGGCTCATAGCTTTTTACATTAGTTGTTGCTCAGATTTCCAAAGAAGGCAGCTACTATTCATAGTGGGCGATTGCTAAACTCAAACTGTGTGAGAGATACAGTTCATCCAACCTCACTAGCACAAGCTTCTCACTTATGAGATTGTTACAAGCATGTATTGACGAGAAAACATCTAATAAGATTTTAACTATCATATTCCTACCCATAGAAGAAAATACTCAAAAATTTGACTTAGACTACGAGTTATTTACCTAACCCAATAACGATTATACTAAAATGCACGTAGATACACTATAATATACTTTCTTACCATTTATTTCTTTACAAAGCCTTCCATGCTCAGTGCCAATTAACTATAAAATAAAAATAAATAGTCAAATTAAAACATTAATGTTAGTTTTGGGACTTTCTCAGCATATGCATAGGTATTCAAGCTGATCCACTTATCTATTTTGTCCCTACTTTGAGACTAGTGACTCTTAATGGAAGTACTTGGTCAATTAAGTTTATCAACAAAGAAGTTATTGCAAAATAATCCTTATTTCTGTAATTGGAAATAATATTTCCTATTAAAAGGTGATTATAGATAATATATTGATCAAAAAGATTACAGATGATTCTGCATTTGTTGACCACTGGATTAGCTAACATTTCTTCCCATACATGACTCTAATGGTTGTAGATAGATTAACTAGGAATATTTATTATCCTGAAGGAATAATAAAGCATGACAATTTGTAAACAATTAAACACTAGGGTACTTAGATTTTTGAGAAGTCTATTTCAGCATAAATACTGGATCTCTCATATCTCCATTATCTTTACTGCAAATAAAATCAAGCAAAACACTGAAACAAATTTATATACCTATATATTCAAGATATCCTACCCTATCCAGAGGTTTAGTTACTTCCCATCATATATACATTTGTGTGTGCGTCTATGTGAGATTAGTTTCACAAGATAGGAGGAACATATGCGATGATTGTTCAAGCTGCATATATCGTCAATAGGCCAAAATTTTAAATATACTAATACCTAGGGCACAAGATTCCAAATTGATAACTAGAGTTTTCATAAAGGGAGTTTCAGTTAGTACTTGTAACTCTTTTAGCAAGTATGTGTATGCTCTGCAGAAAGAGGAAGAGTATGCAGAATAACATGCAATAGGGATGCAGCAACTCACACTAACATGGTGCATCAACACTCATTAATAAACTCTCAATAACCTAACCTCTTCCTACTCAAACCAACTATTACCTACAACATAAGAAATCGTAAGTGTAATGGCCAAATTCCAAAAGCTCAAAATGGCTCGGAATTCGCTATCACACCAATGAACCTATAGCAATATTTTAATGGAAAATAAGAAATGACACAGGTAATTTTAGCCTGGAAAACCTCTAAATAGGTAAAAAAAAAACACGACCTCGAGTGGAGGATTTTTGAGAAAGTATCTTTATTGCTTGAGGCAGATATCTTATTATAAGTGATCTTTAGATATAGAAAAGCTTGAACCTTGTAACTAAAAAATTTGAATGTTTCTGAGAATCGATAATAAGTAGTTTCTTGATGATTTCTTGTATAATTTTTCTGGTCCCTCTCTTTTTAGAACTTTCCCATTAAATATGCCTTATCTGCAGCTCTTCATCGTGTTGGAGCATATTTTTTGAACAATGTGGTTAGTGGAAGTTAACTGAGTAACTGAAGAGTTCGTGAGAGACAGGTGTCTTTGACTAGATAAGGCTTTTTGGTTTAAGTTCGGCCTGCGTTCTTAATCAATTTGTGGGGCAGGTTGGAATATTAACTGGGGAAGATATGTTAAAATTGTGTGAGTCTGAGATGGAGATGATTCGAACTAGCGACAGCTCGACTTTAGGTGAGATCGAGGGATAAGTCCCTATAATCGCCCCCTCACAACCGAAGTAACGATTGGCTTTGGTTGAGAAATGATCAATTTGCAATTGGTATTTGGGTTGAAATTCTTGATAATTAAAATAGAGTAATGATGGCTTTGACTTTGTGGGAGTTACGTGGTTTATGGGGAAATAGCGTGTATTTAATGAGAATGTGGATGCTGATGTTTGTGGCGGTTCCAATTTTGAAAAGTTGTGTCTGTAATGAATGATGACGCTTGGTAAAATGTACCTACACAATAAATGTAGGGTTATATAAATAGTACATGTATCGAATCCTTGAAGTAGAGTTGTTTGTAATCTACAAAATTCTCTGAAATATTAAAAATGGTGAAGACATGAAGGATGGTTCTTGAAGAAAGGATTGCATCTTAAATACAGAGGTTAAAGTTAAAATACTTTGGTAACCAATCCTTGGAGATGTCGATACCCGCTCCTGTTCCTCTGACTTATCAAGGCATGTCGGAAGATGAAGCGATTAAATCTTAAGGAAGAATTTTACTGCAAGTAGAGGTTTCATGTCGTCATCTTGACAGGCAAGGAACGCTGGCACTAGGCCAAAATGAGTAAAAAACGACGGGTCTTGTCAGTCATTATTTTGCTAAAGTGACTTCAATTTTAGTCAAAAAAAGCGTCATTCTTTTTGCAGTAGTTTTATGCATTCGACTTGAAATACGTCGTAATATTACGACTGTAAACTACGTCGCAATATCTGTCATTTTTAGTTAAAATTGTGACACATTTATGAGTCGTTTTATGCGTTGCAAAAAAAATACACAAGTATCAGTAGTTATTTTCGTCGTATTTGTTTCATTTTCTAATTAATTTATCCGTTGCTTTATGCGTCGTAATTTTACGACTCCAAAATCGCCTAATTTTTTGTAATTATAAAAAAAATTAACATACAAACTAGTCGTACTATCTGTCACATAAAAATATCAACGTATTAGACACAATTATTGACGATTATTTTAGTCGCTTCTCGCAATTATAAATTTCATAATTTTATTAAATAATGCTAGTTTACTTAAAGAGTCTTTCTTATACTTTTACAATTAGAACTAAATGAATTTGAACCATCATTGTCTCAAGTTCATGAGAGTTCTTGCCATTTAGAGCTTATAGTTCTATTAATAAAGATGTATAAAAAGACAATGTGTATAATAGTAGCAATTGTGGGGTTATATTATTAAAGGAAAAAATTTGTACTATATTCATTTGTGTCTATGTTAAAAGATGACTTGAAATTTAAATAAAAGGAATCCAGAAGTTGTTTCGAGTTGTTGTTATAGAAACTGATCATTTTTCTTTGTAATAGGATTCATAACATAAACTAAACAAATATGGCATACAGTTTTTCTACCAAAACTAAGTCATTAATTACAATAAGATAAAATAGACTATTGTTATAAGATACTGGACTAAATTGTATACCTTAAATTCAAATCCATTGAACTCCATCAATACGCATACCTCCTGTAACAACTGTTGAAGAGCTTATCCCCTTGCTATCACTATGTGGCTCAGGACCTAAAAAGAGATCAAATATTTAAAGTTCCAATGCGTGCAAAAAATATGATTAGAATTTGAATGTATAAACAAGAAGCATACAAGAAAAATTATTCTTTGAAAGTATGTCAAGAACTTAAATAATTTTGTGGCTGGAACTTAAAGGAACATCTGGTGACATAGTCCTTCCAATCTTTTCAACAATACTATTGATGCTTACATTGGTGTCGTCACTGGCTTCTGAAGCTTCCTATTTTGTAAATAAACTGAAGTGGAAGTTTGGAACCGCTGAGTTGTCAGCACAATTTTTCTTGCTTCAGATTCGGTGTGCCAAGCCCCAGCAATAAAATATCTTTTATCTATAGGGTCCTTTCCAAGAGGTCATTACAGTCCCATAGTTTTTGGATCGACAATTGCCGATTTTATTAAAGTTCTTAAACTTCTATGCATCTCATCATCCTAAAAAGAAAATTATAAAGACATCATAACTACAGATGTTTTCTACCAGTCTAAGAATAATAAAATATGTATGTAACAATAGTAAATACGAAAGGAGGGTCATGAACATTATGAAATACAATAAAGATAATATTGTAGGAAAATTGAAAAACATCCACATCACACCATTACAATAATTGGAACGAAAAGAACATTATTTAACTCTTGTTACTATTTCCTATGTTTTTTAAATGATTGCATGAGATTATATTAGGTGCCATACTTCATAGTTCATAGGTGTAACTAGTAACTAAAACTTCAATAGATATAGAAACTTAATGATCAAAATAACCCAATAGGCAAGAACTCTTCCAAAATAACAATGGCATGAATAAGATAAAATAAAATATAATCCGGAATATTAAACAACAGCAAGCAGGAACTCACAGGTTGTGCTATGAATATCCTTTTGGTGGATAACATCAGCCTAAGGTCAAGGTTCTTATCGAGATATGACATGCCAATTACAGAATAATGAACTTGCTTCATTTCCATCTGCAACATAAAGCATAATATAGTTTTAATGGATGCAAATATTAGCATAAATGTGATCATAAAATATATTAGCCGGTAACAAGTATTGTACTTACCTTGTGAAGTTCCAGCTTTCTATAAATTCCCATCACACTGCATTTGCATGAAATAATTTGATATTGGTCTTTGTCAAATGGCCGGTCTTTGTCAAATACCAATATTAAATTGGAAGACGTTTCACAAGTGAGCTTTAAACTAAAATTTATCAAATAGCACAAATGCAACTAGAGAGATAATGAGGTAGAAAAAAATCACAATCACATGGTAGAACTCTTTCACCTTGCTAGAAATAAGTTCATTTTTTTAACAACCACTTTAAGACTGAATTATAGATACGAGTCAGGCAAATTATTATTGATGATCTTTTTACTTGACCTAAAGCTGCTTCAACTCTGGAAATTTTGTTGATAGTATTAAAATTGAAAGATGGGATCCTGCATCAACTTAGATGAATGCAAACTAAATCATAACCAAAGTTATAGTACCCTCTCTATGAACAATATAATCTCCATTCCATCCAATGAATTTATGAATAACTGAGAATAATGAGAGATAATACATATGCCAGTAAAAAATTTAGGCTAATAAGCCGCCTCATACATGTATGACATATCTAAATTGTCAAATATTGTAATTCATATTAAATTATTTGCCAACTAGTCAATAACAACCACTTTTGTTTGGTTCAATAAAAGGCAGAGCAATCTTTTCATAATGTTGGATATTTTACTCATTGTAACCTTTTAACATTCTATTCTTTTTTCATCTATAAAGTTTCATTACTTGACAGTCAAATAGTGTAGAGAAATGTGGCAGCAAACAGTCGCATGGCAGAATGCCCAGGATAAGAGATGGGAGAGAAGCAACAAAATGTGTCAAGGCTACAAAATATAAAACATTTTGCTCTTCTACTCATCCTTGAAATCATATCCTCCCTACTAGCCATAAAGTCCACAAAGAAGTTACCTCAAAAAGTCAAAAAGACCAAGAACATACTACTCCGCAAATAGAGTAAACCCCTCAAATAGGCATTTTTTCCCCTTCCCTCTAAGCGGTGTATTACACATTCCTTCGATGATGCCAAAGGATAACAAATGCTGCCCAATTGCAGAGCATCATCCCCCTAGCTTGGAGACAAAATTTGTGTAGGCCCCCTGCAGGAAAAATGGAAACAACCTTTGCATAACCCAACTTGAATTTCCAAATCCAAGAAGGGCCAACCCATATTGTATGAGAAGATGATTGACATTCTCCCCCTCACACATATATCATATATTTACTAGATTCCAACTTCTAGCAATAAGATTATGATTAATTAATATTTTTGAAATTATACGTCCAAGTGAAGATACAAAATGTAGAAGGGGCAAGAAGACCAGATGCAAGGTGCTAGAGGGAATATAGATTCTAGAGTGGGAATGGCCTTAACTGAAGAAAATTTATATTTGGCTTTTGAGGAACTATCTTCTTAATATTATGAACACTTATGCAAGTTACACTGTAAAAGGAAGCCTTAAGATTCTAGCCATTAGTTACTCTACAATTTTTTATTTTTTTTACTTTGATCAATCCCAACTTCACTTCATGCTTACTAATTTTTATACGAGTCGTTGCCCTATGAACTCAGCCTAACGTCGTTCCTTCACTCTAAGAACGAAGCAAAAAAATTACATGATCTAACTCCCTGCTTGAAACTGGTGAGCAAGGTGAAGAGCAAACTTTAGGCACTGCCTGTCAAGGTGAAGAAGAAATTTAACCTTAAACTCCTCAAAAATACCTTTATAGAGATATGGAAATATGGATTCAAAACCAAAGTCCGATGTTGGCATGTACCAGTGCAAGTCTGGATGACGCATAGTCAAATTAGCTTTTTTACCTTGATTAATTCTTCTTCAATTTCTCTAATATAGAACCTTAGACGAATCTCTAAGCATCTTCAATCACGTTCTCTAAGCATCCTTTTGTACTAATCATGCACCACTCGATCTATCCACCTTTTTTCAAATACTTCCAGGCTCAAGCTTGACAAAATTCCCTTTCGTCCCCAACATAGTAAACTCCCAATATGTTTATAGGTAAAGTATAGTAAAATCCCTATAAGACAATGTTGTGGGGACTAAACCTACATTACTAATCTAGAGGGTATAAGAAGAGAAAGAAGCTTACAAGATAACATAACCAAAGAAACGTCAAGAAGAAATGCTCGATGAATCAAGATAGTTAATTAAAACATAATTAATGCATACTTAGTAATGATCTTTTAGCAAAATCTTGATACATTTCATTACTACAAAAGTAATATAAGTAATATGTTAAACACCCATACTTATACTGCACATTACAAACTAAATCTTACCCATGAAAGACGACTTTGCCGAATTGAGCAACAAAAACCGGCTTCAATACTTCTTCGCACTCTCCTGAACCCATTTTACTTCTCAAATGCTCAATAAACACTGCTAAATCTGACTCTATCTTATCAGCTATATAAACCCACAGTGCAATCTTCACAAAACTATCATCTACATAATCAAAACACAATAATCATACCACATTGCTTTGTACTAGTACTATCCCAAAATACTACAACATTCATCTAAATCCATAATACTTAATTATCGGGAATCGCCTCTTGGAACATACCTGAGGCTAGAATTCTTCGATTCTGATAGAGCATTTAAAAAAACGACGTAGCCGATTTTATCTTCGCGGCTATATAAACCCATGGCAGACACTTGGTATACTTCACATCTACATAAACAAAACACGAAGATACTATTAATCCAAATCCTAAAATAACACAAAAATAACTTAAATAACACAATAATTCTCACAATCACCTTTCAACAATGACTTATCGGGCATCAAGACCCACAAATCTTTCTCATCGGGCCAAGTAACCTATGATTCGAGCAATACAGGGTCGAGACAAATCGGACCACTGAGCAACTGATCATCATCAGTTTGTGAGCAAAATATAAACCAATACTTAAAGCTATCTTTCGTGCTGGCGACGATATCTCCCCTAGTAGTAATTTTGAAATCTTCTTCAATGTATATTCTTGATTTGGGTATCTTTTTTTTGGAGAAAAAGATGGTTTGAGTGATGATTTGGGTGCCTCTGAGCGTCATCTGCGGGGAGGAGTGTACGCCATTAGAGATTGGAAATTCTTCTTTTAGAGTTTCTAGAGATGAAAAAGATGGACACTCAGAGGAGAGAAGAGAGAGATTGAGATTGTGGAGAGATGCGTGTTGGAATTAGTAGGATTATGGAGAGATCGTGGAGAGATGATGTATCAAAGGGGATAAAACGAGAAACGACAATGTCTAAAGTCAAAATTAAATTGTTTTCTCGACTACAGGAAGAGTCAATTTTTTTGAACTGTAAATAAGAGGGGTAAATAAAAAAATGACGGTGGTTCTAAAATAACAACTGTTAATGGAAGTCATATTGTTACAACAGAGCAACCAAGTCATAAATCTACTTCCAAAAGTGTCATTATTTACAGTTTTTTGTCTAGTGTGGGCTTGTCTCCGTACTATGGCAGAGGATAAGGTTGGGGGGCTAGATGTAGGGATAAACATATTTGCAGGGTAGTTATGTTGATTTCTTGTATTACCATGGATTCTAAGTTCTGACCCTCTTCATCTCTTCCAACTCTTCGGAGGTGGCAGTTTCAGAGGAGGTGATGGTAGTGCAGGTGGGAGACAGCCAGTGGAAGTCTACTTCTGTATTTCCATCACGTTTTGGTACTCAGAAGACCTTCAGTTTGTTGAGTTGGTGCCAACACTGAGTCTACTGGTTGCATAGCTTCCATTTGAAGTTCGACTAGACTTTGACCAAACTAATGTGAGGGAAGCTTTTTGCTGGTTCTAATTTCTGCTTTGCATTAGGGTGAAAGTTTACTGAAGCAGGAAGAACTGAAGGAATTGATATGTCGGAGTGTCTGAATGACCTGTTACTTTTAAAAGCAGTAAAAAACTTGTTATCAGTAAAGTACCTTGAGTTGGGTGCTGGACAAATTAGATCTCTGTAGTATAACTAAGATCGATTGCTAAAAAACCTTGTTATCTGCAAAATCATGTATAATATTATCGACATGAATACAAATTTGTCATCCAATTACTTGTGTTTATGTAGATATAAAATATCTCGTATACTCGAGCTGAATCGTTTGAAGGATGTATGAAATGAATTGAAGTTTATGAGTACCAAAAGTATTATAATTGTAACATTCTAACTGAGATATATATGTGCAAAAATTTATGTGGTAATGTACGTATGATATGTCTGCGTGTCGAAAATATGGGAGATAAAAATTGCAGGAAATGTGTATGCAAAAATTTAAGCTAATAAAGGTCGATAGAGGGATAAATCTTGAAAAAAAAATAAACTCGACTTGAAATATAATGTAACATATGAGTTCGAGGGAAGGGATAAGTTTAAATAGCCTATTTCAAGATTTTTGGGTTTCTGTTACGAGATAAAAGGTCAAAATCATGTTTTGAGGGAAAAGTGTTGTATAAATGTATAAATAAGGGTAGAATTTATTTTTTGAATATGGAGAAGGGATTGTGATGGTGCGGACTTGATCTCGAAGAATTCGTCATGCCGCTGAAGGACGATTGGCCGTAAAAATCGTTAAAATGCAGGAGAGGATTTTTGAATTGTTTGGTTATGATGCTGAGTTACCAGTGAAGGAATATCAGCTCAAAGGATTATATGTAAGGGGTAGGGAACTTGAGTATGCCTAGTATTTCTATGAGGTATGCTTTCGTGAATTGGTGTGGGATCCTGCAGATAGAGAAGAGATGGTTAAACTGATTGTTGAGGTAGAGATTGAATTTTAAGATTGGATGATTGATGGAGGAAATCTGATCGGATGTTGTCACCCAGGTCATCAAGGTTATTTTAGATTTTATTATAAGTAAATTGTTATCAAAAATTAAATGCAGGTGTTGTTGATTTTAACAAAAAAGATGAAAGTCAATTTGATCATCTATAGTTACAAATGCCGTTTGAGACTGTTTTGGCAAACAAATTTTGAATAAGTTTGAAATTTTTGCTAGAATTGAAAATGACGTCACTGTTACTATAAGTATAAGGAACATGAACACAAAAAATATAGGAGCTTCTAGTTTTTTTTTATGTAAAGCTGTTTAAATCTGATATCGTAGAGTGTGAGTCATCATGAGTATGGGAAAGTCAGATAAAGATATAGAAACAAGAGATAAAAATAGATTAAAATATGAGGGTGGGGGTAATTATGGAAAGATGGCTTTTATGAAAAGGTATAAGACGTCTGACATGGATAGTTGAAAGGCTGCCTCGGCTCCAAAATTGAGGACGGGTCGTGTCATGCACAATACTGCCACCCGGTAGAGAAAAAAAGAATAAATAATGCTTCATCTTTATCATTCTAGCATTTTTTAACTTCTGAAAATTTGGAAAGAACATGGAGAAAAGCGCAATAAAATTATTGAGGCATTGGCAAAGATTTATCAAAGGGTGATCAACAGTCGAAGAGAGTTGCGGGAACAAAATAATGTAGGTGGCTATACAACAGCGTTGTGAGGGATGGACTTGGTGCTACTGTAGATTCTTATTCTGACACTAAAAGTAGTAGAGACGTGTGTGTAATTTTTGCAAATCGTAATCTGTTTAAGCGAATCCTAAAAAATCACTATTTATAGAAATCTATGATAATTAACATATAGACAAAATATTTGAAAGATATGTGGCATATGAATGATCAATGTGTATGAAATAATGATAGATACCTGAACCTGTATGTAAGTCGAACGTGAGAGGTTTTTGTGTAGGATCAAACTTTTCATATAAAATTGTAGCTGAGATGGATAGTTTGCCTATTAACAAGGTTTCGACCTTCGATCGGATGATAGAGTCTGATAGTGAGGTTGAAGTAGGATTGGAGCAATTTCAAGGTTTTCTAGGTAAATTGGAGACCTATCCCCCTGGTTCAGATATATTTAAAGAATTTTATAAAGACAAGGCTGCCATAGGAGGAAAATGGGGTAACAGCGTAAAATACGCTAGTAGGATGTTTAGGGGATGTACTGTAGCGACGGGGGAAGAGTATTTTTATTTGTTGGCCGACTTGGAGGAGGAAAAATGAGATAGGGGTGTAGATGAATTGATCTCGTTAGAATATTTTGATGGGAGTGTTCAGAGTGACCTTTCAGAGGGTTTCTTGTGTTACCTGCCTCAATTAGAGTGCGGGTTGTCTTCCCCTTACCAATTTGGCAAAGGGGATTATGAATACGATTGGGGCATTTCATGTTCAATTAAACGGGAACATGTGGGAAGTAATAACTGTTTGCGACCATCTGAATGAAAAATGGGAAAAATAGAGAAATGTGAGGAGGATATCTCCTGAGGACGTATTGCAGTTTTATGGGGTGAAAAATTATCAACCAGTGATGGGGCATATTTATGTACAAATGCAACTCGGCATTATTTCTTCGATCTTAATTCAGCAGGTCAAGCCTGGAATGACAACATAATATAGGTGAAGGGTAATTGTCTTTAGAAAGATGATGAAGAACCTTAGGATCTTTTGTTTAAAACTGTAAAACAAAATAAGTATAGCAATGCATAGTGTATAATATTGATATGTATGAACTGATGATCTTTTTGTGATAATAACAAATGTTGTGCATGGCAGGCCCGAAGTTCCGAATGGAGAGGAAAGATTCATTGTTGGACGAAGTTGCGGAGGAAGAGGTTGAGCTCGAGTTTGTGTTTGAAGGACTTGGCCTTAGCAGAAAGAAGAAGGTTGGGAGAAAGTCAAAAAAGGTTTAAGAATATCAATTGACCAAGCTGATTGCGGGTGTTGATGATGGAAAGAAGCGAGGAACTGGTGGGGAAGATCAAACCAATGTCTCCAAGACCCCTAGAATAGACAGTTCGATTCAGCCAAAGTCTATTACATCGAGAAAATTAGCTCGAACATTTTTGAAGAAACAGATGTTGAAGCGTCCGTCGGCCTCTGGTACCACTAAAAGTGGTGAGATCGACAGAATAGAGAAAAGGAGAAGGATCGAACCTTCGGGGAGGTCGGGGGAAAAGGTCGCTGAAGAGCAGCCTGCTGCTGAGGACGATCTCAAAGCAGTGGAGGAAAGGGCCAGGCTAGCGGCTCTTCATAGAGAGGTGGACATGAGCAAGATGGTATGTATTTATATTTGATCATGTGAAATATTTATTTATTCAATTTTAAACATACGCTGAGGTCGATTTGTTTTATGCAGGTTGCTCGTTTGGTGAAAGGGATTTGGCTCGGAGTGGAAGAAGTAATATATGAGCTGATGAAGGTGAAGGTCAAGCTTGAAAAGAAGGTAGCTCGAGCAAAGTTTGATGCTCTCAAGGAAGCAAAGAAGTTAGAGTCCCTGAAAGCCTCCCATACAGTGGCGATTGGCCATCTATAAGCAGATGTGAGGGTAAATCTGGAGGAGGTAGAGGCGAAGCGTGAAAGGCTTGGGCGCCACCTGATGTCGAATGGATATTCTGAGGATGTGGTAGATGCCATTAAGGCAAACACCTATGTTGAGGAGGGTGATGATGAAGAAATGGAAGAGGTGGCGGTGGGAGTTGTTGATGGGTTAGACGGTGTCTCCCGCCAGACAATGCTAGACAATCAAAGGGATGACGCCAAACTCCCAGAGGGCGAGAATGAGAAGGTAGGGTAGAGAAATGATTTGTATGAGTATTTTGAAGTGTCTTGTAAATTAGTAAACTTGTGCGTATTAAATAGACTTCTGTAGACTGAGCCCCTTTTTTTGTAACTCTCTTGTAGGCACTAAGAGAAATGAGTCTCAGAATAAAAGATCTAGAAACTGAGCTTGACAGGGAAAGAAAGATCTCTACAGCCTTGCGGTCTTCGCAAGCGGAGCAGCAGGTTAGATCAGAATAACTCTTATGAATTGTATGCTATATCGACATAAAGCTACCAAGTAAATTTGATAACATAAAGCGTAGAGGTAGATCAAAAACTTCCTGTCATTTTTAGGAAAATAACATCAATATAGTGCGTAGAAAAATTTAAAGTATTTAGATAAAGTGGAATATCGAAAACATGTAACTTAGACTTCGAAATGTATGTCAAAGAGCACCTATCTGTGATTTTACGTTGACCTTTAACTCTAAAAGTAGTTGAACACAGTAGATGTTAGAAATTAGATATCTTTTTACAAATGTGATATTCATCATGTTGATGGGTGCTTTGAATCGAGCTGTATTTAATGTATCTATTATTGTGCAGGTCGAATTGGATTCAGTTTGCTCGCGCGAAGATGAGGTGCTCCACTGTAACCGAGAATTTACGGAGGAGTTGGATAGGGTGAGGGAGACGAATGGAAATAAAGAAGATCAACATGTAAAGGTACATTTTAAATTTGTTGAAGCAACCCAAATTGTTGTTGTCCTCACTCGCAAGGTCGAGAAGAAAGACGCCGAAATTGAGAAGGGGATAAAAGAGCTCCTAGTGGTTAAAGAACATGCCACAAATCTTTAAAGTCGGGTTGACACTCTGATGGTTAAGGGTAGGCAAGCTGAAATGGCTCAATACCGTATTCAGGCCGTAGAAATATCGGAGGGACAATCTCGAGCTGATCTTTAGAATTGTAGAAGCGAGATGGAACGACTGAAACAATAAATGAGTGAAAAAGATAATGAGCTGAAGGTAGCTCGAGAACATCTATCAGTCTCAGAAGCTACAACCAAACACTTGCATATAGCCCTACCTCCCAAGGAAATAGATTTTCTGGTGATATAACGAAGGTGTAACGAGTTAAATGAGAGGGTGGCACGATTGAAGACCTAATTGGTGCAAGCCAACGCGCATGTCAAGAAAGCCGTGGCTGGAGAGTGCTCAAGGGGGAGTAGAAATGACGTTAAAGTTCCTCTAGTCCAAGGGGATGTATTTAGCCTTTCAGGTCGAATTAGAGAACTAGAAGGTAACGTAGCTCGAATTCAGGGGCATATGCAGAAAGACAATGCAAACTTAAGGGAATATCAGCACCAGTTAGATGCTGCTCTTATTAGGGAGAAGGTCTTGGAAGGGGAAATCAGAGCGAAGGAAATCCTGATAAAGAAGAAAGATGAATCGTTAAAGGATACTTCTGCCAAAGAAGAATTGAATACATAAATTATGAGACTTTGGGCTCAGGTGGCAAACTTGGAAGTCATTATTCAGGCTGAATCAGCAAAATTTATCAAAAAATTGGAAAAGACTATAGCATTTGATGCTCAAACAGACTTGGAAATGGTATATCAGAAGAAATTGTATGCGACTTTGGAGTCATGCCTTGAGAAAGTGAGATGTAACTTTTTAAGGATCTTTGTAGCTCATGCATCACGGACAGACCTGTTAAAGGCGACGGTTGCGCATTTTGTAGATGAAGTAAAAAGACTTGAGTTAGAACGAGATACCTTGTTTAAGAACCTGTCTGACAGGGGATACATTTGTAGCGTGAATATAGATCAAGGGAACTGTATGGCCTTCATGGAAACAAATTTAGGCCCTCGACCTGCTAATCTAATAGAGAAGGGCAAAGTCGCTATAACTCGCAAACTAAATTCTAATAGACCTCATGCTGAAGGGTAAGGCATGGCTGACATCCCAACAACAGAAAATTTATTCATTGTAATATGACCTAAAAATAAATAGTATCTATCGCAGAATTAGTAAAATAGATGAAAGCTAGTATGACCTTTTCCTTATCTTATGTCTAGTGGGGTCTTTGAAATAAAACATTTTTTTATATATTTGTTCTAATCACAGAGATGGGTTGAGTTAGCCAAACCAAGTGAATCTTGATTTAATTATAGTAATACGGCAGACATATTGAAAGGGATGAAAGTTAATATTACATTTGCCTTATCTTATGTCTGTTAGAGTCTTTGATATGAAACAAGTTTCTACTTTTGTTTCAATCATAAAGATTTAGTAGAGTCAGCCAAACAAAGTGTTATCCTCGATTTAACTGTTGTAATGTTGCAGACATATTAAAAGAGTTGAAGGCTCGTATAACCTTTGCCTTATCTTATGTCTGTTAGAGTCTTTGAAATGAAACAAGTTTCTACATTTATTTCAATCGCAGAGATTTAGTAGACCCAGCCAAACCTAGTGTTATCCTCGATTTAACTTGTATAAGATCAATTGAAAGCTTGTATTATCTATGCTTTAATCTACAAAATGTGGTTGAATCTACCTAAGTAGAGAAATGTTGGGAAAAACTTAGAAGTTTTATTGATCAGTTCAGAATTTACATTTGATGGAGATGAAAAATCTTACTTTTGGAATTGAGAAAAAAAATCAAAATCGTGAAATAGAAATAGAGTAGTAAGATGTTTAACGATTAATCCACAATACGATAAAGAAGCTCTAGTTAGCTAAAAAATCTGAAGAATACAAATTTGATGGGAAAAATAAGCTTAAAATGCTTAAAAAAATGAGCTTAACCTTGATCTAACCTTGCCCAGTCTTGCCCTTCATCGAAGGTTAGAAACCCTAGTTACAAATCTCTCTGATCTAAAGGAAACTCTAAACAATGATCTATGTCTAGATAATTAACTCTAGTCTAGGTTTGCCCTTTTATAGAGGTTACAAGTCCTAGTTACAATCCAACTCGAAATTTAACTCTAAAAGGTATTTAAAACTCTTAAACTAAAACTGGAATTACGATAGTCGTTCGAGCGATCCAATAGGCTGTTCGAACGACTTTAGTAAAAACTTCAGTTTCTCCTAGATCCTCCTGGATCATGGCTCCCCCATTTAGGAGGCTTGAGAGCTCAAGCCAGAACTGGAGATGTGGGAATTTCCTAGATCCTCCTGGATCATGGCTCCCCTACTTAGGAACCTTGAGCTCCTACTCAAGGCAGAACTGTAGATGTGAGAACGCGATGATGCCCAATTCCCTGCTATACCACTTTGGTGTACTAAACAGCAAAAGAAATGGCTCAAATAACTTCTTGTCACCCACCCCATCCTAGAAAACATACTCACTAGCCTTGCTTTGCTGCAACTTCTGGCGAACCACACTAATCCCATGGTGATCATCAAATCCATCAACATCCAATGGAGCAAGAGGCTGACTCTGAAAAAATACCAGCATAGCGGAAATAGTTGGTACCATAACCTCCTCTTGCAACTTCCCCATATCGGTTCGTTGCATAGGAGACATTGTCATCGTAGACAATGCTTTAGACGACGTACCCTCTTGAATTGGTAATACAGGCTTGCTACTCGCAATAACAAACCTCTTCACCGGAGTCGCCGTTACTAAAATCACAACATCCTCGTCGTCATCCACCTCCAAAGCACCTCTCTTCCACGATCAGCCTTGTCGCGAAGAGCGATCTTGCCGTCCCATTGAAGTCGAAGCCTTCGCAATGCTGATGAGGCAAACTTGTTCAGTTAGCTGCTTTATAGTAGCAGATAACTTGGAAACTTTTGTTTCCAAAACCGTGAGTCTATCATTGAAATTGCTCATCTCCAAATCATCCTTATTCGTCGATTTAGGTCTATGATGGATCGTCAACGGACTCGCAAAAATCCTATAATTTGTGTAGATCTAAAAATCACTGTAGCAGTCGTGAAATTACTGTAGCAGACGCCAGAAATCCACAAAACTTTTCCTTCGTTTGCTTGAGACGGTCACGTGGAGAGACCATAAACCACAATCAAAACCCGGGAATCTTAACAAGGCTCTGGTACCACTTAATCCACAATACGATGAAGAAGCTCTAGTTAGCTGAAAAGTCTAAAGAATACAAATTTGATGGGGAAAATAAGCTTCAATGGCTTAAAAAAATGGGCTTAACCTAATCTAACCATGCCTAGTCTTGAGCTTCATCGAAGGTTACAAACCCTAGTTACAAATCTCTCAAATCTAAAGGAAACTCTAAAAAATGATCTACGTCTAGATAATTAACTCTAGCCTAGGCTTGCCCTTTAATAGAGGTTGCAAGTCCTAGTTCCAATCCAACTCGAAATCCAACTCTAATCCAACTCTAAAAGGTATTTAAAACTCTTAAACAAGAACTAGATTAACGATAGTCATTCGAACGAGCCCATAGGTCATTCGAACGACCGAACACCTCCCCTGGAACTTTTGCCCCAGGGTTCAAGTCCTTCGAATGACTCTCAACCTCGTTCGAACAACTTTGGTAAAAACTCTAGTTTCTCCTAAATCCTCCAGGATCAACGATAGTACCGTTTTATTCGTCTAGTGTTCCAAGGATTTTAAATACAGATTCTCTCTTCTGTCATGAGAAAATATGATCCCAGGCCTGAGAGATATGTGATAATGAATGGACCTTCCCAGTTGTCGGCTAATTTTCTGGCGTGAGGCTTTTTGCGATATTGAGGAATCTCTGAGGACGAGATCATCGATTTGGAAGGTATGATTTCTGACTCGGTTGTTGTACGACCTGGCTAGCATATGGTAATATCGACCTGGGTTAGCAATGACGCGTTTCCTCGTCTCATCGATCCTATTAAGGTTACAAGCCAATTCAAACTCATTTTCCTCGTTAGTCAGCTCGTGATCTCAAACTGGATGATGGTATTCAAAAGGAATGGCAACCTCCGTGTCATAGGCAAGGAGGAATGGGGTACATCATGTTGACTGTCTGGGAGTGGTGCGATATGCCCATAGGACATGAGGCAATTCTCAAACCTAATTCCCTTTTTTCTGTGAGTGAAGCCATTTTTTGAGTCCATCCACGATGATTTTGTTGGTGATTTCGGCTTGGCCATTGCCTTGAGGATAGTAAGGATTGGATGGTGAGTGGATGATATTATGTTGGTTGAGGAAGGTTACGATTTTTACTCCCCCAAATTGGGGGCCGTTATCGATACAAATTTGGTGGGAGCACCAAAGCTGAGTGATGATGTGTTCCCAGATAAAAGTAATGACCTCTTCTTCTCTGGTTCGACATAATAGAACTGCTTCTACCCATTTCGTAAAATAATTGGTAGCTACGAGTAGGTGACGACAGTTACCAGGAGAGTTAGGGAATTTGTCGACGAGATCAAGTACCCATCTTTTGAATGGCCAAAACACCTTGCTTGAATAGAGCTCAAGCACAGGGGCGCATATAGTATGTCCATGCCTTTGGCAGGTATCGCATCTGCATGAGTACTACTCTGCCTGCTTGCGCATGCCAGGCCAGAATACTCCTTGTGTAATATCTCTGTTTGCAAGTGATCGACCTGTGGCATGGGAGCCACAAGTCCCTTCATGTAATTCACAGAACATTTCATCTACTTTTGGTTTGGAGTGGCACTTGAGGTAAGGCCCCGTAATGGAAAGGCAGTATAGCACACCATTTTGATTAGTGTAGTGCTTCGAGTTGTTGATCAGTTGTCGGTGCCCTTTTGGATCTACTGGGAGTGGTCCGTTACAACTGTTGTCGACACCGAGGTAGGCTAAGAAAGGCTTTTACCAATCGTCGTCTCCCCCTTTATCGCCCCCAGTGTTGATCGTGCATACAGAAATGCAATCAATGTTAGGGGTTGAAATGATTTTGATCTTGAGATATCGAGCTTCTGTACCCAAGCTGGCTAGATATGCCAAAGAATCGGCGTGTCCATTTTCACCTCGAGGAAGATAATTGAGAGTTTATTTTGTGAACTTTCTCATCCTATCTGTAACGAGGGTTGTGTATTCGATTAACTTTCCATTCTTCTTGTATTGCTCAGAGTAATGGTGGACGATGAGTAATGAATCTGTATAGACTGAGAATTCAGGGATATCGAGCAAATGAGCGAGGTCGAGTCCATGAATGAGGGCTTCGTACTCGGTGATATTATTAGAGGCCTCAAAATCTAAGCGGATTGATTTCTCAATTCTGTCATTGGAAGGGGTAATCAAAACGATTTTGAACCCTGACCTTGCGGGTCTTGCTGATCCATCCATAGGAAGTCTCTACCCTTTTATTGTAATCCATTCTGCTCGTTCGTCAAATGTTTGGAGGGGCAGATCTTTGGAAGTTTCTTCTGAGAGGTCAGGGTCGTGGCCCTCCCACTCGGGATCTTCCACTGAAAAATCCACGAGAAACGGCTTGACCCTTCTCGGAATGACATTATTCAAACTTGATATCAAGTTCTCCCAAACTGACTGACCATTGTTGCACTCTTCTTGGTTTTTCTTTTTTGGATAGAATCTCCCGAAGAGGGTAGTTCGTCATGACTTTGACTGAATGAGCTTGGAAGTAATGCTTGAGTTTCGACAGAAGAATAAACAAGAGTAAGAAGAAGTTTCTCAATTTTAGGGTACCTCGTTTCTGCTATAGTGAGGGTTTTCCTGATGAAGTAGACTGGTTTCCAAATTATCCTTTCAGGGTGAATGAGATCCGAGATGAGTAAAGTTTCTGTGACTGCTAGGTAGAAAATCAGTTCCTCATTATCTACTACGGTGCTCATTATGGGAGACCTCCCCAAATAGGTTTTGAGATCCTAAAAAGCTGCTTCGCATTTTGGTGTCCATTTGGCCTCTGCATTTGGCTAAATTTTTCCTCATTTGATACAACCGCGGAGTAGTAGGAATAGCCAACAATAGTGGTTTGAAGATTTAGAAACGAAATGGTTGATAGGGGCAATCTTGCCAATAAGTTTCTGAATGTCTTTTGTTGTTTTTAGAGAGGGCATGTTGAGGAGATCCCGAATCTGATGTGGATCGACCTCAATCCCTTCTTGCTGATGAGGTGGCCTAGAATTCGGCCAGAATATACCCCGAATTTATACTTTTTAGGGTTGAGATGCATTCTATAAGATCGAAGGATGTTGGATATATTGTTGAGATCTAAAAAGTGATTGGCTGACTGTATACTCTTGTATAAGAGATCGTCGATGTAGACTTTAATGACTTTCCCTATATGTGCTTTGAACATTGTTGTCATTAACCGTTGATATGTGGCACCCGCGTTTTTGAGTCTGAAGGGCATGACTTTGTAGCAATAAAAACCTTTTTCTGTGATAAAAGTTATCTTTTCTTGATCTTCTTCCAAAAGTGGAATTTGATTGTACCCCAAAGCAGTGTCCATCATAGATAGGAGGTCATGACATGCCGTGGAATCGAGGATCTGATGAATATTGGGAAGAGGGAAACAGTCATTTAGAGTATGTTTGTTCAGATCATTGAAATCTACGCAAACTTGGACTTTCCTGCTCTTCCTTGGGACAGTGACAATATTGAATATCCAGTCTGGATATTTGGCTTCTCGAATGAATCCTACTTTGACCAATTTTTCGATTTCAGTGTTAAATTCATCTCGAAGATGAGGTGACAGTTGTCACTATTTCTGTTTGACCACCGTGGCGTTGATGTTGATAGCTAATTTGCGACATATCTTAGTCGGATCAACCCCAAGCATTTCTTCGAAAGACCACGCAAAAACGTCCTGATTTAGTTGCAAGAACTGAATAAGTGTATCCCTTTCATGCTAAACCAGCTTAGTACTAATGAAAGTACCTCTGCTAGGTCCATCAAAGTTAATATATTCTGTGGGCTCCTCTGTGGAAGGTTGATCGTTGTGGTGATCAGCTTCTTGTAATTGCTATACTGCAAATCTATCAGAAGTATCTAGGATTACAGAGACGGTATTTTCACAATCTCGAGAGAGCTTCTGACTACCTGTAATCTCATAAATACCGTTATCCTATTTGAACCGGAGTGCTTGATGATAGGTGGAAGCGATTGCTTCCATGTTGTGAATCCAGCAGCGGCCCATAATCCCGAGATAACGAGATTTGGCATTGATGACATAGAAGACGACGTTGATGGTGGCTGGTCCTGCGGTAAAAGGTAAGATGATATTGCCTACTCGTTCCTCTCTGGACCCATTGAACCCACTGATATTGGTGTCGCTCTGAATAACATGGTCGGCCAAACCTATTTGGTCGATAGTGCTCTAAAAAAAATCTCAATACTGCTTCCAGTATTGATCATCATCGTGTGCATGAAAAACTTTTTCATTTTAAGCATTATTACTAACGCATCATGATGTGGAAATTTGACATGGCTAGTACCGCAATCTTCGATCGAAATCCTGAGCCGGCGATTGCTCGACTCAGGAAGAAGCTTGGCTTCTTTGTCTTGCGGTGTGAGATCGCAGCATTCTGATAGTCTCCTACATTTTGATCTGTTAAAATTAGCAATCTAATTAATTTTGATCATGTTGTTGTGGTGCATATGATAAAGATGTTTCTCCACAGCTTGATTATTGACCTGAATTACTTTGAGCTACTTCTTATAGCTGCCATCTTTGTATGATTTCAAGTCGACAATATATTTGAGCATCCGTCCCTCATAAAAAATGTATTCGAGCAACCTCTGTAAAACATAGAAATTGTTAGTTGAATGATAGTTTACCTTATAATATAGGCAATATGGTCGACTATTGATTAGTATTAATGGCTGAGAGAGGCGGTAGAGTGTATCCTTCAAAAGTAGTGGAAAAATTATAAGATTCTTTGGGAGGATGGGTTTGTTTGGCGGACCGCCATTCCGAGGGTAGCCAGCGTTGCCTTTGGTGCGCTTCTGATCTCCCTGTTCCTCCTTTTGTTCATTGGCTTGATCTGTAGATGGGCCTTTGGTGGAGAGGACGGATTAAGTAGATTTTTGTCGTTCATACATCATCCTCTCCAGGTTGACATAACTGTTAACCTTGCTAATCATCTCCTCCAAGGTTCCAGGTTTGTTGAGGAAGAGGTGTTCTTTGGGCTTGCAGTCAAGCCAGAACGCGTTGGTAAAAATAGTAACAACTATTTTATGATCGAGGATATCCACTTTTTGTGCGAACTCTAAAAATTTCTTTGAGAAATCCTCGAGCTTCTCTACATGCGACTGTTTTAGACCGATACGAAAATATAAATTCTCCTCTTTGTCCCTCTTGTGAGCATATGTCTTGATGAACTGCTTTTGCAGTTGATCGAATGTATATATGGAGTCCTCAGGGAGAGAGTGGATCCATCGGAGTCGTTCCTCCTGTAGACTTACAGCGAACAGACGACAGAGGATGTGGTTGAGATTGGAGTATAACCCCAATGAATCACGGTACTGCTAAATATGCTCCTTCGTGTTAGTACCTTTGTATTTACGAATTTTTGAAGTATGGAAACCTTTTGGTATCACCATATTAAATAGCTCTTTGGCAATCAGACTTCCTTGTAATTTTGTGTCGTCGCCGATAGTACCCATAACTTGTGCTTCGATAAACTCCTTAATTCGTTGGTCCATATGCTCTTTCGTGATGTAATGACGTGCTAGTTGAATAACTGGGTAAGTAGTTTGTGGTTGATGAGTGCCTGTACCTTCACTCAGGAGATCTTGAACTGGAACTTGGTATTGAGGTCATTGTTCTTCCTCCTAACGGATGGAAATTCGGTAACCTCGACTGACTTCGGACTGAACTTCACCCCCCAAATGTATGGAGGGTTGTGGTTCGTGTTGTCCCTGAAATAGCTTTATTAGCAACTCCTCGAGGTCCCAATCTCTCCCTTGCAGAAATATGGGAGGTCTCTCGCAACTGATCGTGACCTCTGGCTGGAGGGGCCTACTGAGTATTTTACAGAGCCTCTAGGGAAGTCTGTATTGTTGTCATCTGGCCTTTATGTCATTTAAGCACTTTCAAACGAGCTTGTCGTTTGGTGTCGAGCTCTTTCTCACGAAGCTCCCGATCCTTTGTTAACTGAAGTTCGATCTTGGCGCATTTCTCTATTTCGGCGCTGAGCGCTTTCAGACGAGCTTGTCATTTTGTGTCGAGCTCTTTCTCATGAAGTTCCTGATCCTTTGTTAACTGAAGTTCGAGCTTGGCGCATTTCTCTGTTTCGGCGCTGAGATTCACCCGTAACTCTGTAAGTTGCCCTGGCTTTATTAAAACATCGAGTTGGGTCCCTGTAGCCAATAGTCTAGAAGCAACCATGATTGAAAGTTGTAATAAAAGAATGCCTTAGGATATCGTGGTAATGCAATCTTTCCCACAGACGGCGCCAAATGTAATGGCCAAATTTTGTAAGCTCAAAATGGCTTGGAATTCGCTATCACACCAATGAACCTGCGACAATATTCTAATGGAAAATAAGAAATGACACAGGTGATTTTAGCGTAGAAAACCTTTAAATAGGTAAAAAACTATGACCTCAAGTGGAGGATTTTTGTGAAAGCATCTTTATTGCTTGAGGCGGATATCTTATTATAAGTGATCTTTAGATATAGAAAAGCTTAAACCTTGTAAGTAAGAAGTTTGAATGTTGTTGAGAATTTAGAATAAATAGTTTCTTGATGATTTCTTGTGTAATTTTTTTGGTCCCTCTCTCTTCTAGAACTTTCCCTTTATATAGGCCATCTCAGCAGCTCTTCATCCTAATGGAGTACATTTTCCAAACAATGTGGTTAGTGGCGATTGACTGAGTAGCTAACGAGTTTATGAGAGACAGGTGTCTTTGATTGGATAAGGCTTTTTAGTTTTAGTTCAGCCCACGTTCTTAACCAGTTCGTGGGGTAGGTTGGAATGTTGACTGGGGAAGATAAGTTAAAATTGCATGAGTCTGAGATGGAGATGATTCGAACTGGTGACATCTCAACTTTAGGTGAGATCGAGGGATAGGTCCCTACAATAAGTACTTAGAAACCATGGCTTCTTCTTCTTTGTCCCTTCAGGTACTAGTTATCTTTGTTTCCCTCCCCTCTATTGCTTTTACCTAAGACCCTTTCTCCTCTACGACATCCTCAGGTTCTGACATGTTGAACTGTGGGACTCAACTACTACCACTGGCACCATGCGCATCATTCATGCAGAGATCAATCCCTTCACCGTCGCAGACATGCTACAACATTCTCTACGATCTCTTTGACTAGCAGCCCAATTGTATCTTTGTTTTGCTTAATGAAACTAGCTTCACCTCTTTTCCTATTATCAATACTAGCTTTTTAGCTGCCGAATCTTTACAGAGTCACAATGAACATCTCCTCTTCTTTCCCTGGATAAATACAATACTTTTATGACTTTGCAAGTTATATATGTGATGCATGTAATTAAATATATAGGATGCCAAATTTCACCTGGGTCCAATGCAAATTCTTTTGCAGTTGCCTGTATGTGAAATTCTGAACATCTAACCTCATTTTTCTTCTGAGATTTAGTAGAGCTAACTTACTCTACGCTAGAACCCATAATTAGACTAGGCCGGGAATAGTTATTTAGTATGATCTTGCCTAGGACAAGAAAGTATCTGATAAAAATCTTTAAATCAATTGGATCATAATAGTTTAATTTGTGATTTCCATATATATAAAAAAAGGGAGTCTTAAACTATATACTGCAATTTAATGATTTGTTTAATATGAATTTCAGCCTCTCCAAGAACTGCATCAGCACCAGTATATAGTATGGGGTTGGGATTTGGACAAAATGCTGGCAAAAAATTGAAGACTGGGCCAGAGTCATTTTTACTGGTTATTGGAGTTTATCTACTGATCAATGTTTTTAATAGGTTCTTATTATATTGTCCATTGTGTGTTTGCTTTACTGTTGGGTATTTGTGTACTGATCTATTTATGCCTTTGTAGTTAGATATTAGCTAAAAGTTTTTAAAGTTTAGATTGATCATGCCTTCATTTTGAAAGGCGTATTCAATCAAATATTAAGACTTTTAGATTATTAACATTGTAATTTCCATAAGAATATTTATTATTACTAGTAATATATATAATAATTGATGATTGTTGTGTATTTTATTTGGGATATTAGAACATCAACTTCCACTAAGTTATCTAAATTAGACTTTGACTAAACCACTACAGCTATAATGTAATCTGAGTTATATATTTAATACCAATTCTAGCTAACCATGATTTTTCAAATGGGCTATAATCTCCAAATTTCGACTCAAGTCCTATATATGTTAAAGAAATAAGAAATTATAACAGAAATATCATGACCACGATGATGGATCAAAGAGTGTTTGACCTCCCCATATACCAAAATAATATTTTCTATTGAAAGGTGATTATAGCTAAGTGTAGAGAAAGGGAAACTTGACATTGTCATATTTATGTAAGAGTTCATTTTTGTAGTCCCGTGATTCCTCTCAGGGACAATAATGAGTGTATATTCATTTTGGGTTTGATACAATCTGTTGGAGGAGCACACCACTCGACTCTCTCCAGGTTTCTCTTCATCTCCTTGACTTAGCTAGTTGCCTCCAAAAGAGGAAGAGGAAGAGGCAGAAGAAGAAGAAGAAGAAGAAGATTCTCTTTAGATTACCTCTCCACCTCTACTTATGATGAGGGTTTGACCTAGGAGTACCCCTACTCACGTCCTCTGTATAATTCCTAAGATATCCCTTCAGGGTCGTAGGCTTCTATACTTCCACATAGGCAGGGGGATAACTGATGAATCGTCGTCGGTTGTGCTTGCAACGGCTTTGTGGTTATTATGTGAGTCCCAGCCCAAGACCTGCTTGTTGTTAGTAGGAAGTTCGCAGGATGACCTAGCCGGTCAGCGCTAGCTAGAGCGTTCCTACTTTTGGCGGCGGGGTCGTCCAGTAACCTTCCACCTCATTGCTATCAGGAACGTGCTCTTACAATCCCCCCCCCCCCTCAGGTCTTACTCATAGTGAGGAAGAGCTGAGGTGGTATGATCGTGTACCCGTGGTTCATACTATTGGTAGGTGTGTGACATCATGCCTATCAGTGCCTTGGGAAGGAAGATGAGAAATTATTATTTTGAAAAATGTGTAGCATGCAGTGGTTGCCACTGTTGGCAATGTGTCATATCATTGTGGTGGGTCTGGTCATTAATGATAGCTGTCTCCCCATGTACCCCTATTTAAGAAGACCTATTATGGACTTAGAAAAAACTTTGGCTATTCTCTCTCTTACTGTGTGGGTTTGAACTATCTTCATTTTTGCTGTGTTCTTAAAGCATTGCCTGTGGAGAAGATATCTGGTTGGCGTGATGATCCATTTGGGCCAGGAGCTATTTATCCTTACGCATTGGTATTACCGGCAAGATTTATGGTCAATTTGCCTGAGTCATAGCTATGCATATTTTGTTTTTTGGCATTAGCAAGGTGTCTCGCTTAGTACTATTTATGCCCGGTAGGGTTTTGATAAAATGGTAGGGAGTCCGGCGATGGTATGGTTGAATTGTTGTGAGACTGTAAGAGTGGCTTAACTGTGACACTGGGTTAAATAGTACTACTTATCTTGGAGTCACAGTTAGGGTGGTAGCCGCATAAGGCCCAGTGAGGGTCTAGGGTAGCAGGTCCCTAGGGTGCCCTAGTTGGCTATGTGGCTATTATGTCCTTCATACCTTTAGGTTTGAGTTTGACATTTGTACCTGGCTCACGCAGGGACATCCGAGCATCGAGAACGAGTCTATGTACCTCGAAGTTAGGAAGAACGAGGTGAGGGATAGTATCTTCGGGTAATGAGTCATCGATGGAGGGTCCTACTGCCATACCGCCCTGCACTGTACTCGTAGAGTGGGGGGCAGTCACAACCGCGAGGCAGGTACCTCAGTCTCGCGAGACTTGGGGGCGGTAGCGCGTGAGGATTTTATGGTGCATGAAAGAGTGCTTACGGATATGGCTCACGAGGCTATCATTAGTGGTCGAGCAAGGGGAACCTCCAAAAGCTTCTAGCCTTACCCTAGCGAGTTGAGGTTGCCAGGATCGCTAGCCGAGTACGAGAGTGCGGGGGTAAGGATGGAGTATCTAGACGTAGTTAGTGAGCGAGCGAAGGCCAGTGGCAGTAACGAGTGGATATGGCTAGACTACCAGATGGTGGCGCCCAATCAATATATTGCATACTACGGGCAGTTCGATGCAAGCTTAAGGTTTCCTTAATGAGACCTAACAAAAAAATGCCTAAATTCATTTGGTCGGGCGCCAGGGCAAATGAACTGTGACTTTTACTGAGTGATGACGAGGTGTCGACTGTTTAATCAATCAATGTCTGCTTACTGGATCGTTAGTTATGATAACATTCTAGTCACCTACAAGATAGGGAACTATCCTCAGTAGTGGGATGTGGTCGTTAAGGGTGCGGGGAGCGAGGTAGAGGAGGCATGGGCAATGGACGAGCCAGCGTCGCCACGTATTACCCGTTCACGCACACGGGTGGGTCGTAAAGGATGATAGACCCGTACCTAGCTAAAACAAGAAAAGTAGCGGCTAAGGCAGCCCTAGTCAAGGAGGGCGAGGCCGAACTGAGGTATCAGAGGATCATGCATACCTGTATTACTGAGTAGAGGCACTGGTACTATATAGCTCAGAAGTCCAGGGAGCCTAAGATTTTTAAGTTACCTACGAGTGATAACTATTGGTGTCGTCATCAAATCTTGGTGACCGGTACCTTTGACTTTGATGACGGGACCAATTGTTGTTTATGTCATAATATTTTCAATACCAAGTATGCATTGCTTCTCGTATTGTAATTATAGTTAATGCTTTTATAATGTGTTACTCGTACTATCAAAATATCTGCTCGTTGTTGTGCAAGTGTGACGCTTTCCAAAACCTCCTATAAAAATTCTCGTTTGTGTGTGCTCGGTCACAAAAATATAGATTGTCGGGTGTTGATAAACATTTTGAACGGTACCTTTGATTTGGGCAAATACTAGACGACGAAGTAGTACAGCGAGCCTCGTTTACGTGCCGCGAGTGATACCTATTCCATACAGAATGTGCACAGATATAAATCCGAGAAGAGTGTTGGAATGAAGCCTCAATTTTTTACTATGAGAGGGATAGATGAGTTCGGCTCGACGTAAGCGGCTCCTCTTATGGCTGGACTAAACCCCGATTTTAGGGGTATTAGTGCTCACACGGAGAAGGATACCCTGACTGTGAAGCAGTAAATAACTGTGACTGCTGGTCTTATTGCTAAGGACCTGGAAGCTCTTCGGGGGAGGAAGAAGGAATCGCTTTCTTAATCATTTTTGGAAGAAGGGACCCGCTTAGTGGGTAGTGGAAAGTTATTTGTTGGTAGCTTGCCAGACGGGGAAGTGCAGAGTACCCCATACAAGGATAAAGAAAAAAATTGTCTGGTTGAGGCACTTCAGGATCCCCGGGCTCGACGTGCAGCAGTCGTAGCAGCTGTATGGGAAAGAAAGTACTTAGTCGTGTATGCTTTTGGTTGCCTTTGATGTTGTTTAAATGGATATTTTTTTGTGATGTGCAGTGCACCATCATGCTCGAGGCCGCATTACTTCATGGTGAGAACCTGGCCAACCGTAAAGCCGAGTTAGAGCATCGGCACAAGGAAATGCAGGCTCATCAGAAGGAACAAGTGTAAGAGGCCGTACATCATGAGCTAGCTAAGAATGTAGTAAATGAGACTGGAGGTTTGAAGAACGAGTTAAAATCCTAACTGAGGAGATGTTGAGGTTGAGGGTGACTTGGAGGTGACCCATGGGCGTCTCAAGGTGCTGACACTGGAGAAATTGGTAAGGGAGCAAGCCCTCTGCAACTACTCGCTGGGGAGAAGCAAGTCTCGGATGGGCTATAGGGTTGTGTCGCAGAGCTAGTGGATGGCAAAGCACGGCTAGAAGATGAGTTTTGCCTTTCCAACAAATGGTAGGTGGCTACACTGGCCCCGTTGTTGCTCAATCTATGTCAAACTTAGGACATTCCTGAGCTGCACCACCTAGGCTATTCCGCCCAACAAGGTCTTGTTCCCATTGGAAATGATATGGACATCACCCCCGGGAAGGAGGCTCAGCTGACGGAAGACGATAAAGTTGCCTCAGTAGCAGCTATTCAACCAGAAGTATAACTGCAATATCATGTGGTAAGGCCCGTAGTGGTAAGGATTGAAGACTTGTATTTTTGTGAACTTGTAGTATTGATGGGGTCCTTCGTGGCCGTTTACTGTGTAAAACTATTTTTACTTGTTTCCGAAACTTAGTAGACGTGTGGTGCTTATAAAATACTATAGATTTGTTGTGTATGCCTGTGTATTTTTTGTGCGTATAGTTGGTGACCAATAGTCTCATGGGCACTGAATATTAGGTACTGGCCTGAGTTAGGCTAGTTCGCGTAGGAAAAGGTACCGCGATCGTGGGAACAGCTGTCGTCGGGGTCAATAATTGGCCCAGGTACTACGGTGGGTTTTGCGACTAGCATCTCAGACTTAGTTCATATAAACTCCCCCTGGGAGGGTGGATTAGTCACCGTTGGGCTGGGGGTCATGGTCGTGGAGGCTACCCGTCCCATGATATATGAGTGGTCCTAGAATTGATGTAGCTGAAGCGTCATGGGAGTCATAAATACTAAGTGGGAGTTCCATAAATGGTAACAGTGTATGGGGTCACCTTGGGGGAAGTGGAGCAGCGTTTAAGGGGCAAAATAATTTGGTAAAATTTGTTTGTTTTCCAAAAAATTTAATGAGGCACCTGTACTCGGGGCCTATAAAAGGGGTTAGACGTATGCACAATGTAACCATTGTTTGAAGCTTCATCATGAGTACCAAGTTACTTGAAAGATGATGCAGACCCGATCGCAGGCATGGTTTAAAATACGGGTGGCCACGTAGGTATATTTCTATACAAAGATATAATTTGTTGATCGGGGACTAGCGGGGAAATCACTACAATGGGCGTACATCGACCCTTCTTCTCTGCCGAGTGGGAGAGGAAAATGGAGGAAAAGTATTGGTTCTGGTATCTCATATTACGTGACCAAGTAAAGAACTGGTCTGGCCGTGAAAGGGTTATAAGGGTCATGGCCCTTGACGATGTGAAGGAGGCCAGCTGCGAAGGACCAGGTTATGGATTTTAGGAGAGGCCATGCCCCTGTTGTATGTAATTTATCACCAACAGCGTCGTGTCTTGCATCTTTCTTGGTTGTAGTTGTTAGTTGAAATGGAAGAAAAATTTATGATTAGTTATAATTATATGTAGTAATCCTCGTAGAACTTAAGACGCGTTATCGTTTGTGCGATCCTATAGAGACAGTTAGGCACGAAGTGCCCAATGATCTTTTTAGTGGTCCTCGTAGAACTACATACGCATAGCCGTCTTAACGACCTAAGAAAAGCAGTTAGGCGTGAAGTGCCCAATAACTTTTTTGGTAGTCCATGTAGAATTATGTTTGTTTATTTCATTTTAACGACCTTAGAGAGGCAGTTAGGCGCGAAGTGCCAAATAACTTTTTTTATAGTCCTCCTCGTATAACTATGCTTGCTTTATAATCTTAGTGACTTTAGAGAGGCATATAGGCACTGTAATGTCCTAATTCCGTGAGCTCGAAGTGGTCTAGAATTAATCCTTACACCCATGTACCTGTGACAAAAATCTAATAAACAAGAAATAACACAGGTGTTTGCATAAAAAACCTGTGAATAGGTAAAAAACCACGACCTCGTGTTGAGGGTTTTTGTAATAGTGACGTTTATTGCTTGAGGCAGATGATATCTTATTACAAGTTATTTCTAGACTTAGAAATGATTGATCATGTGAATTAGAATTTTGGTGCTTTGAGAATCTTTAAAAGATATACTTTACTTGGTGATTTCTCTTATTATTTTCAGGTCCTTGTCTCTTTTAGAACTTTTTTTTTATATAGGCCTCTTCCGCAGCCCTTCTTCGTGCTGAAGCACGTTCCCCGAACAATGTGGTTAGTGGCTTTTTAACTGGGTAAAGCTTGAGTTCATGAGAGACAGGTGTCTTTGACTTGTTTAGATTTTTCAGTTTGAGCTCGACACACATTTCTTATTAGTTCGTGGAGTATGTGGCAATGCGGCTTTGTGAAGTCGTGTGGAGAATACGTGAGTCTGACAAGGAGGTACTTCGAATAAGTGATAACTTGATTTTATGTGAGATTGAGGGGTAGGCCCCTACAATTTCCCCCACGCAACCAAAGTCACAGTGGCCTTTGTTGAGAAAGGATTTGGGTATGCGTGTTTGAATTTTGAAAGAATTAATGATGTTGTTGATTGTATGGAAAATGCACGTGTCAAAGGGGGATGGAAGTGTATTGAATGTTGATTAGAATATTGAACTACGTGACGGCTAGGGTTTGAAGAATTTTGTCGGCATTGAATAATAACGCTTGATGAAACATTCCTGCACAATAAATGTAGGGTTATATAAAGAGTACCCGCACTGAGGAATGTAACAAAGTACGCCTGATCTGTTTGCAACAATATTTTTAATTTTTGAAGATGGTAAAGACTCGTAGCATGGATTTGAAAGAGCGAATTACTTCAGAAATGCAGAGGTTGAAGTTGAAGTTTATCGGAGAGCAATCATTGGAGGATCCCGTTCCTGCTCCTGTTCCTTCGATGTATAGAGGCATGTTGGAGAATGAAGCGGCTAAAGCTGATGAAGATTTTTACTGTAGATGGAGGTTTTACCACGTTGTATTGACAGACAGATCAGCATTGGGTTTGTCTCCGTATCCTTGCGGAAGACAAGGTTGGGGAGACAGATGCAACGATAGGCGTAACTGTGGTGCAGTTGCGTTAATTTCTTCTGTCACAATGGATTCAAAGGTCGGGCCCCCTTAATCTCTACCAACTTTGTGGAGGTGGTGGTTCTTGAGGAGGAGGTGATGGTAGTGGAGGAGGGAGATGAAAAGTGGAAGTCTACTTCTGTACTTCCATCAGTTTTTTGCGCTAAGAAGACCTTCAGTTTAAAGAGTTGGTTCAAGCACTGAGTCTTCTGCTTCCATAGTTTCCATTTTAAGTTTGCCAAGACTTTAACAAAACTCTTGGGAGTGAGTATTCTCATTGTTTCCAATTTCTGCTTTGTATCAGGGTGAAAGATCACTGAAGCAGGATCAACTGAAGGATTTGATGTGTCAGAGTGCCTAAGGGACCTGTTAGTTGTAAAAGAACTAAAAAGCGTGTTATCTGCAAAGTACCTGAAGTTGAGTACTGGACAGACTTGGCATCTACAAAGTACTTGAGGTCGAGTACTTGAAAGACTTGTTATATGTAAAAAATACTTGCAATATTTTTTAAGATGAATAAAATTTGTTATCAAATTTTATGCTGATATAGATATAGAATAACTCATGAATTTGAGCTGTATGATTTAAAGAATGTATGAAATGAAATGTTTGAGTGCAGAAAGTACAAATACTTGCAATATTCAAACTGTCCAAATTTATCTGTGAAAATATGTGTTAAGAGGCGAATATTAGTTTGTTGCGAGTTGGAAATGTGGGAGAGAAAAAATTGTATTTTTTTAGAATAAAGATTCGATTTCAAAGAGGCCGAAAAAATAAATAAATGAACTAAATCTGGAAAGAATCAGTTCAACCTAAAAAGATGTGGAATGATTGAATTTGACGGGAAAAGAAAAGTTGAGATCATTTTCCTAAGATCCTGGGGTTTTTGTTACGAGATAAAAGGATATTAGTACATTTTTGAGGAGAATCGGTAGTTAAAATGTATAAATAAGGGTAGAATGATCTCAGAATATGGGGAAAGAGATAAGAATGGTGCAGACTCGATCCCATAGAATTTGTAGTGTCGCTGAAGGACGATTGGCAATTAAGATCTCTGAAGTGAGGGAGAGAATTTTTAGATCGTTTGGTTATGATGCCGGGTTGCCGGTATGGGAGTGTCAGCTCGAAGGATTAAATTCAAGGAATAGGGAACTTGAGTATGCCCATTTTTTCTTTAAAGAATTTTTTATGAACTGGTGAGGGATCCTGCATATCGAGAAGAGGTGGTGGGATTGATTGCTGAGGTAGAGATCAAATTTGAGGATGCAAGGGTCGTTATAGGCTTATCTGTTAGTTGTGGCTTTTTAGGTCATCAAGGCTATTTTTAGATGTAATTATATGTGAGGTGAATAGAGTGAATGTAAAAATAGGTGTGACAGAATATAACTGATTTGAGTTTTAAATAATTTGAAAGAAATTGATGTTGAATAGATCCTCAATTTTGATAAATGTTGTTTGTGACTGTTGTATTGAAATGAATTTGAAAATATTTGAAACTTTGTTATGGGATCTTTGGAAATGATGTCAATGCTACTATAAGAGTAGAAGAAGATGCACGTACAGAAAAATAGGGAGCTTTTGAATTTGTCTCTTGTAGAAAAGTTGTGAAAACTCGATTACCTCTAAAAGTGAGTAAAAATGGGTGTGGTGCAGTCAGAAGGAGATTTGGAAAAGAGAGATAAAAATAGTTTAAAATATAAGGGAAAGGGCAATGATAGGAAGGGCATTTTTGCAGAAAAGGTACAAGACGCCTGACAATGATAGTGAAAGGGACGCCTTGGTTCCAAAACCGAGGATGGCTCGTGCGAGGCGCAATAACTGCCAGCAGTTAGTGAGAGAAAATATAAATACTGCTTCATCTTCATCAATTAAACGTTTTTCAACTTCTGAAAACTTAAAGAATAGTGAAAGTAAAAGGTAGAAGAGACGCCAAAAAAATACAAACACTTGTGAAGATTTAAGCGAAAGGGATCATCAGTCAAAGCGTGAGAGAGTTACTGAATTGGAGTCGCGAAGGTAGTTATACAGCAGCGTGGTGAGAGAAAGATACAGCACTACCTCAGACTCACATTCAGATATAGAAGGTTAGTAGATATATGTGATGTGTGTATGTGATTTTGAAGATCAATTTTTGTTTCTAGAAAATGAGATAAATTACTTTTTATAGTAATCTACAAAATTTTGCTTGTTATATTAAAGATATTTGAATGTGGCTGACGTATATGAAAAGATAACCATAGATACGCGGACCTTTATGTAGGTCGATCGTGAGTGTTGTCTAGGATAAAAATCCTTTTGTGTAGTTGATATGAGGAATCCCCTATAAGTGAGGCATTGAACTCTCGTCGGCCGACTGAGTCTGAGATTGGAGCATCTGGAAGTGAGGAAGAAGTAGGTGTTGATCAATTTCCAAATTTCCCTGGAAGATTGGTGGCCTATTCTCCTCGTTCGGATGCATTCAAAGAGTTTTGTAAAGCCAAGGCTTCTATAGGAGGTAGATGGGGAAATTGTATCGACCATGCCGGTAGGCAATTTAGGGGTTTTATAGTAGCAACGGGAGAAGAATATTTTTACAAAACTCCTATAGTTTTGAATACTATAGGAGTATTCTGACGGAAATTTTCAAAATAAACTTTTTGAGGGTTTTTTATGTTACCTGTCTCAGTTGGAGTATGGGTAGAGTCTACCCCTTAGCAATCAAGCTAAAGGGATTATGAATCTTATTGGTACATGTTCTGTTCAGATGAATGGGAACATGTGGGAGGTAATAAGTTCTTGTGAAGCATTGAATATACGGTGGGAAGGAGAGGGTAGAAAGAGGAGGATATTCTCTGAGGATGTGTTGCAATTTTACGGTGTAAAAAATTATGGTGCAAGTGTGGGGGCATATTTCAGTACAAAAACAACTCGATCTCGCTTCTCTAATCTGAACACCGCAGGCCAACATTGGAACGATAATGTGATATGGGTGAAGGGTGGCTGGCTTCAGAGAGATGCTGAAGAACCAATGGGACTTCTGTTTTGAACTGTAAACAAAGTAAGTATAACAATGTATAATGTATGAGATTGATAGTATAAATTGTATGATGTTCGTTGATGTTAATGTTATGTGTATGATAGGTCTGAGGTCACAGGTGACGAGGAAAGAGTCATTGTTGGATAAAGTTGCTCAAGTAGAGACTGAACTAGAGGTTGTATTAGAAGATCTCGGCATCAGCAGGAAGAAGCATGTTAACAGCCGAGTTGAAAAAGTTTTGAAATCTCATTCGACAAGGCTAATGACAAGCGCTAATGGTAGAAAAAACAAGGGGACTGATGGGGAAAGACGAGTGAACTTGCCTAAGGCCCCTGGAGTAGACACAGGACTACCTGAGTCTATTACGTCGAGCAAATTAGCTTCAACATTCCTTAAAAGGAAAATGTTGAAGCATCCTGCAGCGTCAGGGAACACGGGAAGTGGTGAGGCTGTAAAAAAGGTGATAAAGAGAAGGGTCAATCCTTCTAAATTATCAGGGGGGAAGGTCTTAGAAGATCGACCTGATATGGAGAATGAATGGAAAGAGGTAGAGGAAAAGACCAGGTTGGAAGCTCTCTATGGGGAGGAGGATATGAGCAAAATGGTAGGTTCACATGCTCGAAAATGTGTTATTGGTGGATTTTTGTATTATGATTCGAGCTAATCAATAAGGTCGATTTTGTTTTTTTATGCAGGCTACTCGGCTGATGAAGGGTATATTTCTCGGGGTCGAGGAGAAAAGAGCGGAGCTGAAAAGGAAGAAGGGCGAGCTTGAAAGGAACGTAGCTCGATTGAAGTCAGATATGAGCAAGGTTGGGAAGTTGCTGGAGGCCCTGAAGGCTTCTCAAGTAGTAGAGATCAATAAGCTGCAGGCTGAGGCGAGGGTGGATTTGGAGGAGGCGGTAGCTGAGCGTGACAGACTCAGATAACACCTTATGTCCAAGGGATATTCTAAAGACGAGGTAGAGACCATTAGGAACGATACCTATGTGGAGGAGGAGGAGGTTGATGATGATGTTGCTGAGGTTGTTGACAGGTTGGATGGTATGTCTCCTCGGACGGTGAGAGACAACCAAGGGGATGACGACATACTCCCCGAGGTGGAAATTAAGAAGGTAGGATAGTGTGATGACACTGTTATTGTATGAATGTTATAGAATGTTGTAAACTAATTGGATATATTTTGGATAGAATTCTGTAGGCTAAGTTTCTTATGTAAACTTGTTGTAGGAACTTAAGGAGAACATATGCCTCAGAATAAATGATTTAGAGGTTGAGCTTTCTCAGGAGTGAGAAACCTCAGCGTCCCTGTTGTCTTCGCAAGCAGAGCTGCAGGTTAGAATATAGCAAAAAATATTTTATTTGTATGCTTCATTACTATAGGACTACAAAAATATTAAGTAGAGTGTAGAAGCAGACCAAACCCCTGTTACCGATTTAGAAGTGATCGGTATTGGAATGGTGTGCATCAAAGATTTTAGTTATTGGTAAATTAAAATATAGAGCATGTGTAACACAGACCTGGAAGTATATGGATGGAGCTTCTACCCGTGATTGTACTTCGACCTTAAGTTCAGAAGTAGTTTTACACAGTAGATGTCAAAAAATAGATATCTCATTAGAAATTACTCATATGTAGTGATCGAGTATTCTGAATTGAACTTGATATAATGAATTTGTAATGTGCAGATCGAATTGGAGTCAGTTCGCTTGCGCGAAGCTGATTCTCGCCAAGGCAACCAGGAATTTCCAGAGGAGTTTGATAGAATAAGAGATGCGAATAAAGATAGAGAAGACTAACATGTGAAGGTGCATTTCAGATTTGTTGAGGTAACACAGACTGTTGTTGATCTAACTCGGCAGATTGAGGAAAGGGACACTGAAATTGAGAAAAGGCAAAAAGTGCTCGAGGAGTTAAAACAACATATCGCGAAACTCAAAAGCCAGAATGATGGATTGATAATAAAGAGCAGGGAGGCTGACATGGCCCGTTACCGTATACATGCTCTAGAAAGATTGGAGGAAGATTTAAATTAGTTGGTGGCTGGTTTAAGAAAGGATATATCTAGGAAAATGTATGATTTGATACGAATTTGATCTGACATGGCAAATAGTAAGAGCGAGCTTGGGCGATTGATGAAGAAATTAGTTGATAAAGATAATAAGCTAAAGGGAGCTCGAGATGATCTATCTATATCTAAAGTTACAGCTGATGAATTGATTACAACCTTTTTGGCAAAGGATATGGAATTTTGGACGATTCAGCGAAAATGTAATAAGTTGAATGAAAAGGTGGCATAGCTAAAGTCTGAATTGGCACAGGTCAACTTGCGTGCCAGAAATACCGAGGCTGGGGAGCGCTCGAGGAAGAATAAAAATGATGGCAGACTTTCCCTTGTTCCAGGGGATGTTGTTAGCTTGTCAGCTCGAATAAGGGATCTGGAGGGGGATATTGCTCGGATACAAGGGCATATGCATAATGGAGTTGAGCAGTTATGGGAGTGTCAAATAAAACTAGACTCTGCTCTTGTTAGGGAAAATGGGCTAGAGCGTATTATCCGAGGGAAGGAGATTGGTATAAAGGATAAAGAGGAATTATTAAAGAAAATTCCAGATATGGAAGAACTGAACAAAGAGATCGAGATACTTCGTACTCAGGTGGTTAATTTGGAGACAATTAATCGAGCTGAATGAGCTAAAGATTATGAAAAATTTGCAAAGAACATAGCTTTTACAGATCGAATAGATAGAGAAATGTTAAGCCAAAAAGCACGGTACAAAAGATTAGAAGATCTCTTTTAGAGGTTGAGGATGATTTTTTCTTACTCAGTTGTAACTCAGGCACGACATTCAGAATTGCTATGGGCAGTTATTGCTTATTTTGTAGAAGAAGTAAAAAGACTTGAATCATAGAGAGATACCTTGTTTAACTGTGTGTCAGCAAAAGGATGTATCTGCAAGGCTGATATAGATCGAAAAGATTGAACGAGCTCCATAGGAACAGATTTGGGCCCTAGATCTGCTAAATTGATAGAGGAGGGTAGGATTATTGTGTTTGCTCAAGCACGAGAATTTATGGCTAGTCGACCTTCTGTTGTAGGGGTAAGCGAAGCTGACACCCCCACAGCAGAACAGACTCCATTATAGTGGTTATATATAACCTGAAAAGAAATAATATGTGACGAAAACATGTTAAGAGATAAAAGCTAGTTTTACCTTTACTTTATTTTATGTCTGGTTGATCTCTTCGATTGAAAACTAGTATCACCTTTATTTTAACCTCAGAGTTAATTAAAGTCTATCAAACTAGGTGTAACCTGAATTTAACTGGTAGAATGTTGTAGACATATTAAAAGAGATAAAAGCTAGTTTTACCTTTGCATTAATATCTTATGCCTGGAAGAGTCCGTTGATTGAAAACAAGTTCTGCCTTGTTTTAGCAGTAGAAGATTCAGTAGAGTCAGCCAAACCAAGTGTATTCTTGATTTAACTGGTATGATGTTGCAGACATATTGAAAGAGATGAAAGCTAGTATTACCCTTGCTTTATCTTATGTCTGGTAGAGTCTGTTGATTAAAAACAAGTTCTACCTTGTTCTAATCGTAGAAGATTTAGCAGAGTCAGCCAAACCAAGTATATTCTTTATTTAAGTGAAATGATGTCGATTGAAAGCTAGTATTATCTATGCTTTAATCTATGTATTATCTACAAAGTAGAGAGATGTATGGAGAAAACTTGTAAGTTTCATTAAATTTTGAGAAAGGATGTACATTGGATAGAGATGGAAATCTCACTTCTGGAATGAAAAAGCGAGAAACTGAAATGGAATAGTGAGGGACCTAACGATAATATCGTTTCAGACGCCTAGTCTTCCAAGGACTTAAAATATAGACGCCCTCTTCTGTCATGAGGTAATATAATCACAGGCCTGAGAGACCTGTGATAAGGAATGGACCCTCCCAATTGTCTGTTAGTATCCCAGCATGAGGCTCTTTGCGATGTTGAGGTATCTCTCTGAGGACTAGATCATTGATTTGGAAGGTACGGCTTCTGACTCATTTGTTGTTCGAACTGGCCGGCATATGGTGATATCGACCTAGGTTAGCGATGTGCGTTCCCTGGTTTCATCGATCCAATTGAGGTTACAAGCCAATTCAAACTCATTTTCCTCGACAGTTAGCTCGTGATCTTTGACTGGGTGATGGTATTCAGAGGGAATGACGGCCTCAGTACCATAGGAAAGGAGGAATGGAGTATAGCCTGTCGACTGACGTAGAGTGGTACGGTATGCCCATAAGACATAAGAAAGCTCTCAAACCCAATTCTCTTTTTTCTGAGAGTGTAGCCATTTCTTGAGTCTATCCACGATGGTTTTGTTGGTAATTTCAGCTTGGCCATTGTCTTGGGGGTAGTAAGGATTGGATGGTGAGTGCATTTTTACTTCAACAAGCCACTCTCACCTTTGTGAGGACGCCTTACTTCAAGGATACACCCAGGCATGATGAGTGCGCTTTTACTTCAAAAAGCTACTCTCATCTTTGCGAGGACGCCCTACTTCAAAGATGCCCCCAGGCATGATGTGTGGGCTTTTACTTTAAAATGTTACTTTCGTCTTTACAAGGACGCCCTACTTCAAGAATTCCCCCAGTATGGTGAGTATGCTTTTACTTTAAAAAGTAACTCTCTTTTTTGTGAGGACGCCCTACTTCAAGGATGCCCCCAAGCGTGGTGAGTGCGCTTTTACATTAAAAAATGACTTGCATCTGTGGCAGGGGTGCCCTACTTCAAGGACGCCCCCATTATGGGGAGAAGAGTGTGGAACCAAATTGAAAAAACATATATTTTGGTGAACTATATACATGTATCGTTGTATTACTGATTGCATTTGCAAAGGTTTATTGCGTTCCATGGGGATTTGGGTTCCTCTTCGTCGTTGTTTAGTAGGTAGTAAGCATTTCTGTCAACTATACGCGAGATAAGGTATAGGCCTTCCCAATTAGGCTGGAGTTTACCCTTGTGATGATAATAAGCTGTAGGGAAGACCTTCTTCATGACGTAGTCCCCAGCGCCGAACTTCCGAGGGATCGCCCATTCGTTATAGTTTCTCATGAGTATCTCTTAATACTTGAGGATGCCGGAGGATGGTTCCTCTCTAGTTTTGTCTATCAGATCAAGGTTCTTTATGAGGAGTCGGTCGTCGATCTCACTGCCAACAATCAAGAATCTCGCAGTATTGGCGATGACCTCGGTAGGGAGTAGTACTGCATCAGAACCATAAGTGACCATAAACGGGGTGATGCCCATATTTTTTTACAGCGTCGTTCGGTAGGACCACAAAACGTGGGGAAGCTCGTCAGCTCATTAGCCTTTGGCCACGTCCAGGCGTTTACTAATACCATCGATTATTGTTTTGTTAGTGGCCTCGGCCTGCTCATTTCCTTTGGGGTATTTGGGACTGAGAACAGGATTTTTATGTAATAAGGTCGGATAAATTCTACGACCTTGCTGCACATGAATTGTGTACCATTGTCGATCATCAGAACTGCTGGGACGGAAAACCGCGAGATGATGTGCTTCCATAGGAAAGTGATCACTTCTTCCTCCCTAATACGAGCATGGATAATCGCTTCCACCCATTGGGTAAAGTAGTCTGTCACGACGAGCAACCATTGTCACTGCCCGCTCGCCATGGGGAGTGCCTCGACTATGTCTATCCCCCATTTTGCAAATGGCCAAGGGCTAGAGACTGTGTGGAGGAATATGGCAAGTGCGTGAATAAGGTTCCCGTGGAACTGACATTTGTCATACTTTTGCGCATACACTATAAAGTCATATTGCATTGTGGGCCAGTACAATCCTTGTGTTTGGGCCCGATCAACCATGTAGCGACCCACTGTGTGTGCCCCACAAATGCCTTCAGGGATTTTTGCGATGATTCTGTTGACCCTTTCCCCAACAATATATGTGAGGTACAAAGCGTACCGACTCATTCGATAAAGTTCATCATTAATGACTGTGCATTTTTTTGCTCTGTTGCAGAGGCTCTCAGCGGCCGACCGGTCAGTGGGGATGTAGAATAAATTGAAAAGAACCTGTAATAAGCTTTCCTCTTTTTAGTAATTTAGAACAGCGACAGCTACAATAACGTCGAACGGCAACAGCTACAGTAACTTTAAACTGCTACAGTACTTCGAACTGCTTCAGTACTTCGAACTCTTAACGTCTACAATACTTTGAACTGCTACAGTAACTTCAAAATGCTACAGTACTTCGGACTCTTAACATCTATAGTATTTCGAACTGCTACAGTACTTCAGTTCGAACAGTTTCGTAAACCAACAAGTTCGAAACCACAAATGTTAGGTCGAAGCAACAAATAGATTCGAGCTAAGGTAAGTAACAACAGATTCGATCTTATAACAGCAATAGCAAGTTCTGAACAATAGTAACAGCAACAACGATTGATCTGAAAAAGTAACAAGATGATTAACGCTCGAGGCGTGGGTCGCACTCTCTTAAAATAGTATCTCAAGTACTCTCCCAGGATACAACGAGCAGGTGTACTACAGCTTCACACCAGGAAGTCTACGTAATCGATGGTAGCACCTCAAAGTAAGCCGTAATATCAAGTTGGGAGAGAGAGATGAACAGTGCTCAGAGAGAAAGAAGTTTTGTGTTCTTGTATATCTTCAAAGTGGGTAAAACAGATGATATATATAGATGAATAGGGCAACGGCTATTTTCATAACGTATATGCATTATGAAAGCCCAAAGATCAAGTCATCTTAATACTAACCATTTGGGAAGTAAAGAGATGAAAGACCAAGTCCAACAAATCCCATAGGAGAATCTCTGAACCCAAGCCTAAGCCCAAAGGAGTTAAGTCCAACAAAGCCCATTAGGGAATCTCTGAACCCAAGCCCAAGGAGTTTTTGAAAAAACCAACAATCCCCCACTTTTAAAAACTTTCTGAAGGAGAAAAGAAATGAGATAACGGTTTCGATATATAGAAATGTACATAAGTAAAGGTGTCCTTAGACTTAAACCTTTACGTAGTGGAAAATCTTTAACGTATAAGAATAATAAGTGATCAGAGTCTTGAACTCATTATTCGCTTTTATACAGTGAGGAAAACCATATACAACCCTACCATGTGCAATTCCTAAATGGCAGCACATTTCGGCCATGTGCTTTATCCCAGTATAGGTGAAGACTTTAGAGAATTTAGCCTAATTTATCATAGGAAGCGACCGCACTTCTACAATCACCTTGGTGAGTCTATGAAGAGTGTTCTTGTAGCTAGACACCCCACTCAAAGAATGAGATATAGAACTCATTAAGAGTTTAATAAAGCTCAGCCTAGCATTCGCTTCAAGATATCATGCATATTTACATTTATGTACATCAAGATGAACTCTGGAGTGACAAGCTCCTTATTTGCATGATTCTATATCACAATGATTTGTTTTCCTCATTGAGCCTATTTTTTGGGATCTCCAGTCATTTAGGTTGGGTTCCCACCACTTGTGATTCTATAGCAGGCTTTAACCCTATCCCTAAAGATGTGCTCCACACTTTGTCACGAGACAGTCCTTTCGTCAAAGGATCTGCGAAGTTGTTTTCTGATCTTACAAAGTCCACTGTAACAGTACTAGATGTGAGGTAACCTCTCATCGTATTGTGCTTGCAATGTATCACTAACTTCGTACTATTATAGTAATTGTTTTGAACTCTGGCTATCGCAGCAGTACTATCTAAGTGGATTAGTATCAGCGGTATAGGCCTATTCCATAAAGGAATATAAGACAAGAGGTCTTTTAACCAACTTGCCTCCTCACTAGCTGCAGCTAGTGCAACTAACTCAGACTCCATAGTCGACTGCGCTAGAATCGCTTGTTTCTTGGATATCCAAGAAACATCCCCTCCAGCTATACTAAACACGTATCCGTTGGTGGCTTTGGAATCATCCGAAAATGAGTTCCAATCTGCATCGCTAAATCCATCAAGGACCGCAGGAAACTTCTGATAATGTAAACCCAAGTTCATGGTCCTTTTCAAGTATCGCATAACTCTATCAATAACACCCCAGTGCGCCAAACTTGGCTTACTTGTAAATCTACAGAGAACCCCTACAACATAAGCTATATTGGGTATAGTACAGTCCATAGCATAGTGAAGGCTACCAATAATACTTGCGTATTCTTTTTGTTTAACTGCCTCCCCCAAGTTTGTTAAATGTTTAACTTGTGGATCACAAGGAGTACAAGCAGGTCTACGGTCAAAATATTTGTACTTCCTCAAGATCTTCTTAATGTAATGAGATTGATCAAGAGTTATATCAGTGTATGTGCGTGTGATCTTCATGCCTAAAATTACACTAGCCTCGCCTAGGTCCTTCATATCAAAATTATTGTTAAGCATGGTTTTGGTCTCTAAAATGATATCAAGTGTAGAACCAAAAATAAGTAGATCATCAACGCATAGACATATCATAATACAACTTTTACCAGATACTTTATAATATAGGCATTTAAGAGCAATGTTAATCTTAAAACCATTTGAAAGAAGTAATTGGTCGATACTGTCATGCAACTATTTTGGAGCTTGCTTTAGACCGTATAAGGTCTTGTTCAGCTTGTAGACTTTGAGTTCCTCACCAGGTACCACAAAGCCTTCAGGCTAATCCATATATAAATCCTCTTCAAGCTCTCCATTTAAAAATGCAGTTTTTACATCCATTTGGTGAATAATCAAATCGTGCACAGTAGCAACAGCCAATAATACTCTAATGGTTGTCACGCGAGTAACAGGGGAATATGTATCGAAGAAATCAATGTTTTCCTTTTGTACATATCCCTTTGCTGCAAGTCTAGCCTTATATTTATCTATAGTACCATCTGGTTTAAGTTTCCTCTTTAATAACCATTTACACCCAATATAACGACTACCAGGAGGTAAGTTAACTAAGTCCCAGGTTTCGTTTATAGTAAGAGAATCCATTTCATCATTAATGGCCTCTTGCCACAAATCAGCGTCACCTGAGGTTAACACTTTCCTGATAGTATTGGGGTCCGATTCTAAGGTATGTACTACAAAATCATCACCAAAATCCTTAGCAATCTTTAAACGTTTACCTCTACGAAGTTCTGGGTCTGTAACATGAGAATCAACAACTCTAGGAATGTTTACTTGAGGTACATTAAGGGTCGAAAATGTAAAAGTTGAGAACCCCTACTACTACCCCCACTGTCCCTCAGTAAGTAGGGAAACTTGTTATCATAGAAATCAACATCTAGTGATTCAATTATTACATTATTCTTAATATCAAGAAACCTGTAAGCTTTACTGTTAATAGCATAACCCATGAAAACACATTCTAAAGCTCTACTAGCTAGTTTTATCCGTTTAGGATCAGGTTTACGAACATAGGCTAAACAACCCCAAACCTTAAAATAGCTAACATGAGGTTTTCTTTTTCTCTAAATTTCATAATGTGATAATTTAGATGTGATATGAGGAATACGGTTTAAAACATGACAAACAGATAATAAGGCTTCACCCCATAAAGATTTGGGTGATCCAGAACTAAGTAAAATAGCAACTATTAACTTAGTATACGTTCTATTTTTGCGTTTAGCTTTACGGTTAGATTATGAAGAGTAAGGAGCAGTAGTTTCATGTATAATCCCTAAGGATTCATACAAGTTTTGAAATTCATGTGAATTATACTTTGTGCCTCTATCACTACGAAATCTTTTAATGTGTCTATCAAACTAATTTTTCACCTCTGTTACATATGTCCTAAACATATTTATAGCTTCACTTTTGTGATGCATTAGGTAAACCTAAGTATAGTTTAAGTGATCATCTATAAAAGTTATAAAATATCTTTTACCATTTCGAGTTAATGTACCGTCCATTTCGCAAATGTCAGAGTATACTTAATCAAAAAGTTGTGATTCCCTTATAACACTTTTATGTGGGGTTTTAGTAATCTTAGCTTGACTACAAGATTGGCATTTATCAAAATCGTTTAAATCTACTTTAGGGATCATACCTAGTTTACTCATATTATGTACTAGCTTCTTATTAACATGACATAGTCTAGAGTGCCAAATATTTAATGAAGACAATAAGTAAGTAGATGTAGATTTATCCATTTAAATACTCAATTTGAACATTCCATTACAAGCAAAGCCCTTTCCCATAAAAATCTTACCCTTAGTCAAAATGTACTGATCAGAGCCAATAATCTGCTAAAATCCTGCCTTATTGAGAAGATAGCCAGAAACAAGATTCTTCCTCATTTCAGGTGTGTGCATCACATCCTTTAGAATCACTGTCCTTCCAGAGGTAAATAACAGTTCAACATCTCCAGTGCCTAGCACTTTGGTACAATTAGAATCCCCAAGTAGCACCTTCTGGTCTTCAGTTTCCTTATACGTCTTGAACCAATTGCGTTTATAGCAGACATGCCTAGAAGCGCCCGAATCAGCCCACCACCCGTCGGTTCCACCGACCATGTTGATCTTCGTGATCATAGCCATTAATGGCTCTTCGGTAACGTTTGCCTGAGCAACAAGTTTACGGTTCCGACAATTTCTAGATATATGTTCAGGCCTGTTACAGTTGAAGCACACAATAGAAACTGTTTTGTTATATGGTGGGGATTGTTGGTTCATTCCCTTATTAGGATTCTGGTGTCCATTTTTCTGACGGTTATGCTGATTACCACCGTTAGGATGGTTGTTCCGATTACTGGCATTTTTAGCCTTAAAAGGTTTCCCTTTAGGTTTCAGATGGACCTTCTCTTTGGCTTGAACCAAAAGGATTTCCTCTTTCAGGTCTTGTTTTCTAGATTCTTCTTCAACCCTAAGATGAGTAATCAAGTTCTCTATGGTAAGTTCCTTTGATTTGTGTCGTAGGATATTTTTATAGTCTTTCCAATTAGGCAGTAATTTGTCAATCATCACGGCAACCTGAAATTGTTCATCAAGAGGTATCCCTTCAGACACGATCTAATGCGCAATTCGTTGCAACTCATGTGATTGGGTAATTTCCGACATATCTTCGACCATAGTGAACTTGAGAAATCGGCTTACGGCAAACTTTTTAGAGCCTGCCTTTTCCGTATCATACTTCCTCTGTAATGCTTCCCAAACAGTTTTCACAGTTTCAAACTGTAGATAGTAATCGTACAGTTGGTCTACTAAACCGTTCAGGATAAAATTACGGTATTTGAAGTTAGCCTCAGTCCAGTTTGAGATTGGTTCTAAGGTTTTGTCAAATTTATTTGTAATCTGGTCAGGGTCTACCGTAGGTACAGGAACGGGAGGTTCAATTGGGCATTCTTGTTTTAGAACATAAGCCACTTCCTTAAGTGTGAGATACAAGAGCATTTTGTTCTACCACCTCTTGAAGTTGAGACCATCAAACTTAGAGGGTTTGTTGGAATCAAACTTTAGCACTTCTGACGTAAGAGCCATATTACAGAAAATAGATACTCTTTAAAATTGTAGAATATATTGAAAGGAACTTGTAATAAGCTTTCCCCATTTTAGTAATTCAGAATAGCAACAGCTACAGTAACGTCGAATAGCAACAACTACAGTAACTTCGAACTGCTATAGTAACTTTGAACATCAACAATAACTTCGAACTCTTAACAGCTGCAGTACTTCAAACTGCTACAGTACTTCTGACTCTTAACAGCTATAGTACTTCGAACTGCTGCAGTACTTCGGTTCGAACAGTTTCATAAAATAGCAAGTTCGAAACCACAAATGTTAGGCCGAAGCAACAAATAGATTCGAGCTCAGGTAAGTAACAACAAATTCGATCTTATAACAGCAATAGCAAGTTCTGAACAATAGTAACAACAACAACGATTGATCTGAAAAAGTAACAAGATGATTAGCGCTCGAGGCGTGGGTCACACTCTCTTTAAAGAGTATCTCAAGTACTCTCCCAGGATACAACGAGCAGGTATACTGTAGCTTCACACCGGGAAGTCTACGTAATCGATGGTAGCACCTCAAAGTAATTCATAATATCAAGTTGGAAGAAAGAGATGAATAGTGCTCAGAGAGAAAGAAGTTATGTGTTCTTGTATATCTTCAAAGTGGGTATAATAGATGATATATATAGATGAATAGAGCAACGACTATTTTCATAACGTATATGCGTTATGAAAGCCCAAAGATCAGGTCATCTTAATACTAGCCATTTGGGAAGTAAAGAGATGAAAGACCAAGTCCAACAAAGCCCATAGGAGAATCTTTGAACCCAAGCCCAAGGATTTTTTGAAAAAACCAACAGGGGAGAATGTGGTGTACTCCGAGGAAGTCAAGGAAAGGTTGGCGCTAATCGGGGGTGACTGAGCTATCAGTTTTCATGGACATTATCGGGTGCTCAAGTATGCTAGGTTTGGCAAGGATCTCTGCCTGAATTACCCTGAGCTTGTCACCGGCGATTTCTGCTAAGTATGTGAGGGCGTCAGAGTACCTTTTCTTGCCGCAATAAATGTGCTTGAGGTGGACCTTTTTTAACATGCTCAGTCGTTGTTTCGGGATTTCCATGTAGTCAGACATTTTTCGTTGGCTTGGAACATCCCGCTATGCTGGTTAACAACAAACTGCGAGTCAATAAAGATGGAAATTTCTTCCACGCTCAGGGCCAACGCTGAGTTTACCCCACTCAATAATGCCTCGTATTCTTCTTCGTTGCTACTGAGGGGGAAGTTAACCTGTATGGATTTCTCAATTTTATCATTAGTAGGAGTAACCAGCACTAACCCCAAACCCGAGCCACCCGTGTTGATCGATCCATCTATGTATAGCCGCCACCCCTTAGTGTATGCCCGCTTATTATCTGGATGGGTACCGTGGTCGTTGTCCTCCTCGTTGTGTCAGTTGTTGTCAATAATGGGGAGTCAGGGAGGAGGTCGGCGACTGCCTATCCTTTAATAGTGACCCTCGGCTCAAAGAGTATGTCAAATTCCCCGAGAGTAATTGCCCATTTCGCGATACGGCAAGTCTTATCTTTCTTGGTGAATATCTCCCATAATGGTTGGGTGGTGATGACCTTGATTATATAGGCTAGAAAGTATGGGCATACATTTTGTGAGGCATATACCAGAGTAATGGCTTGTTTCCCTACTGTTGAGTATCATAGTTTTGCTCCCAAGAGGGTTTTACTGACAAAGTAGATTAGTTTCTCAGTTCAATTGTCCGTATAGATAAAGACTGCACTGATGGATTCATCTATATTCCCGAGATACAAGCCCAACAGCTTGTGTTCTTTTGGTGCACTGAAGATGGGCGGGGTGGGAAAGTACCGCAACATGTTCTGGAAAGCGGCCTCGCATTTTTCGTTCCATTGGAACTTTTTGTTTTCCCGAATACATTGGAATAGTAGACGACATTTGTAAGAAGCTTTGTAAATGAAGCGGCCAAGTACGGTAATTTTTCCCACGAGGGCTTGAACTTGCTTCAGTGCTCATGGTGATGGCATATAGGCGAGGGCACGGATCTCAACAGGGTCAGCCTCAATACCTCGCTGAGTGGTTAGGTAGCCAAGGAAATTCCCTAAAGAGATTCCAAAGCTGTATTTTTCTGTGTCCAATCGCATCTTATAGGATCGCAGCTTTATGAAGATGGTCTCGAAGTCGGTGAGATGGTTGTCGCTCAACCTACTCTTTACCAGCATCTCGTCAATGTAGACTTTAACTATTTTCCCCAATTGGAAACGAGGCGCTGGAAAGTTGATCCTGCCTTTTTAAGGTCGAAAGCCATGATGGTATAACAGTACAGGTTCTGATCAATAGTAAAGGAGGTACACTCTTGGTCCTTGGCAACCAATGGTATTTGGTTATACCCAGAGTAACCATCCATGAAGGACAACCGCTCGTGTCCGACCGTAGAATCGACCAATCTAGTGATGAGGGGCATAAGGAAGTTATCATTTGGACAGTGTCGATTGAGATCGATAAAATCGATACAGATTCGCATTTTCCCATTCTTCTTGGGGATGGCCACCACATTGGTTACCCAGTGTGGGCAGTCCACGGCTTTGATAAATTCTGCCTACATTAACTTTTGAATCTTGTCGTTAATGGCCCCTCATAACTTTGAGGCTATTCGGCGTGGAAGCTTTGTCGTTAATGTGCAAGAGATGATAGGCCACTTCAGGTTTTATACCCGATATTTCATTGAACGACCAGGCAAAAATGTCTTTGCATTGCTGGAGGAGGGTAATAAAGTCCGATCGCTCATCACCTGTCAACAAGGAACCAATATACGCTATTCTCGTGGGGCCATCAAGGTTAATCTTATCGGCCGGCTCCTTGAGAGGCAGTGTCTAATCTCTGCTAAAAGTGTTTATAATTGTGTCGTTCTGATCAGAGGGTGGTGCATCTATAATCATTGGCATATTTGGGTAGCGAGGAATGGGGGACGAGCCCACCGCCATTGTCTCGTTCCCTGTTCGGTGCTAATCTTTAATGGCGATATTCTTCCCCATTTTCTGTGGAATTCTCGCGATTCATTCTGTTTTAGGGAGAATTGGCATAACAAATACGGGCTGTGACCTAGCAGCTTCGTATCTGGTACATGCTGAATTTCATTGGGAAGCGTATTACCTGGTGGTAAGAAGATGAGACTGCCTTCATGGCATGGATCCAATCGCATCCTAGAATGCCATTGTAATGGACTATAGGATTGTTGATGACGATGAACGTAGTGGGTACGACGACTGGTCTGGCTTATACCTGAGTGACGAGCTTACCCATAGCCCGTTCAGTGGACCCATTAAAACTTGAAATCTCTATTTTGGACGGTACTAGGCAATCCTGTATGTTCATGTTTCGGAGGGCGTCGTAATACAGAATGTTTACGCCACTGCCAGAATCGACCAGTATGCGCTTAACGAGGATACTCCCAATCGTTATCCAAATTACTAGAGCGTTGTCATACGAAGGGGAGACTGAGCCAAGCCCTTGGTCAGTGAAGTAAATTGCCTACTTGTCCAGTATATCAGTGGCCGTCTCAATGCCTTGGGTCGTGCGTTGGTGCTCAGTAAGGCAATAATGCTGCCGCGAGGAGTTGGAGACTGCATTTCATGATGATGCTCTATTGAGATCCCCCTGGATCATTTCACACACTACTAGATGTCCATGTGCCCATACGGTTATTATGGGCTAGTCGAGTGGTTTATGAGGTAGTCGGTCAGGAAGCGGGATGGGTCGCTTGTGGTATTTGGTAGAGTGCCCTTGGCAGAACAAAGTCTCAGTCATATTGATGAGATCATAACACTCCTTGGTGGCATGGTCATGAAAATCGCGGTGTACGCAGTAGGGGCAGCCGGAATGATCCAGCTTCGGGCGCAGTTTCCTGTAGTCGGGGTCATTCTTGACGATGGGGAAGAGGTCCACCCATGTTAGAGTAAGGTCATTGGGGGAATACCGTTCCCAACATAGGGCCCTCTGTCTTCCATCCTATGGGGGCTCTGTTTTATTGTGCAGGTCGAGCCCCATGCGCCTTTTGTTTCTGCCATCGTCGAGGTCGCGTTGCTAGTCTCTCAGGTGTTTGGAAATGTTGAGGCAAGCGACCGGTAAGGGGGCGGAAGTAGTACTCTGGAGGGCAGCGGTTTACCAGGTGGATGCGCAATTATTGGCTTCTATGTTCTAATATTTCTAAACTTTCACGTAAAGGAGTCGATGGTTTCGCCAATCTGTTGCTTTAAATAAAATAGCTCGGCTAACTATTTCTTGGATTACTGGTTGCGTAGGTACTTTTCTATCAAAGCTAGCGAGAGTTACTCGAACGTGGAGACTCTGGAACTAGACTAGATCCCCATCGGACAAGGTCGAGGGGAATAGGCAATACATGCGCTCGTCCGTTTGATGTAGTAAGTCGATGCTGTAATAGAATTTGGAGAGGTGTTGGTCTGGGTCCTAACTCCCAGTAAAGGCCTCTATCTTTGGTTGGGAGTAGTTCTGGCCTGAGATGTAACTTCGAATGGCCGCAGTGAAAGGTGTGTTGTCGATCCGGTGGAGGTCTCCTTGGTTAACCGCCTAGTAGGATCAGTACCTTGCATATTTAATATTAGTGCCTCCGTAGACACGGCCGTCAGTGGCAGTTGGTCGTTGATACTTGTGTCCCGTCTGGCGGTGACCCTACTCCGGGTGGATGACTCATCATAGTAGCTCTCATGGTATTGAGCGTGGGGTGGTTCGTATGAAGGCGTGCTGGGGTACTGGTCGTGAAATCTGTCATTGTAGGCGAGATGTCGTTCAGCATAGGGTTGGTAGTTGTGCCCGTGTGGGTAAGAGGGATCATATGGTCTATATGGTTGGTACCACTGTGGGGGGTTTGCGTAGCCGTCACCATGCTAAGTATCAAAGTCCGTTAAGGGTGTTGGGGGCCGCATGCCACCGTATTGCGGGGCATGTCAACCAAGTGGCGGTGGGTCATTATGGCTAAGCTGGTGCACCGGAGGTGGGGGCAGCTATGTAGTGAGGCAGGGGATGAATAGAGATACCGGTGGTCCTCGTGACGGCGGGTATGGGTAATACATTGGCATAGGTTGATGTTCGTGTATTGGGTCGCACATTAGGGAAATATGACATCGACGGGTACTACTTCGTGAGGCGTGGACTCGTTGACCAATGCAGATAACGTAGGGTCACCTGACGACGGTGGGGCTCTAACGATAAGGGTATCGCGTAGCTCATCATTAGCTTTTTAAAGTTGGTAGATTTGGTCCTCCTTAGTGGATATCTGCTCTTGCAACTGTAGCAAGGTATCTCGCATCTCAGCCATAGCCTGCTCCTTGGATTGGTTTCAAGTAGAAACCACAATCGTTGCTCGTTAAAGATTGAAAGTAGGAATGCAAACGGTGCCAATTGTAGTCTCGTGATTCCTCTCAGAGATAATAATGATTGTATATTCATTTTGGGCTTGATACTTTTCGCTGGAGGAGGGCACCACTCGACTCTCTCTGGGTTTCTGTTCGTCTCCTTGACTTAGCTAGTTGTCTCAAGAAGAAGAAGAGGAAGAGGCAGAAGAAGAAAAAGAAGAAGAAGAAGAAGATCCTCTTTAGGTTACCTCCCCACCTCTACTTATAGGGAGGGTTTGACCTAGGAGTTCCCCTGCTCACGTGCTCTGTGTAATTCCTAAGATGTCCCTTCACGGTCGTAGGCTTCAATACTTCCATGTGGGCATGGGGCTGACTGATGAATCGTTGTCAGTGGTACTTACAATGGCACTATGGTCATTATGCGAGTTCCAGCCCTAGACCAGCTTGTCATTAGCAGGAAGCTCGCAGGACGACTTGGCCGGTCAGCTCTAGCTGGAGTGTTCCTACTTTTGGTGGCAGGGTCATTCAGCGGCCTTAGACCTCATTGCTAGCGGGAGCGTGCTCCTACACTTTCTACTATCAGAGGAAGCTAGATTATCATTATCTCCGCAAATGTATTTTTCCTACACCATGTGGATACTCTTATCGACAAAATACCAAACCGCGTACTTCATTCAAGAGCACCACATTCCACCTTAAAGTCATGCATGTGATCATCATCTTTATCATATCAAAGAAATATGATTTGTAATCGGAAATGAAACTGCGAAGTGTTATAGTACTGATTTAAACTACCATTTTTTCAACACTAAAATAAATAAATAATTGCATCAAACCAAAATCACTGCCAGTTTCATCTTTTAAGAAAGAACTGAGATTAAAGAAATTTATATTATAAACTCACTGTTAGGCAATTTACACCGATAACCTATCCCAATTCCTCAAATTGTTCTGCTGTCTGAATTGCAAGTTCCCTATACACAATACAATGAAACTTGGGAACTCAAGATCAAAAGGAATATATTTTTACCATCAAACAAATAAAGGGGTTACTTGATTAATATGAGATTAAAGGATTAAGGATTAGAGAGGGAGAGGGAGAGGGAGAGAGATTGACTGATTGGGGATAAAAGATGGATGATGATGATGCCAACCAATGGTAGTGATAATGGGGATTAGATTTGGTGTCTATCTTTATCTCACTCCCAAACATAGATTATAGAAAAGCTATCACTATACCTTGAATCAAAATTAAATTGAGTTCTTCAATCTGAAATCCAAACGATGAAAATTACTGAAAGACTTCACTACTAATTGAGTAGAATCCAAACGATGTCGCAGATGTTCGGGAGAAATTGAGTAGATCAAGATTAGGGTTGTGTTCATAAAGCCGCCAAAGTTCCTCGATTAAGTTTCCCATAATTTCACTACTAATTATATAGTTGAAAGATTTGTTGAATCTCCACAACAATCTTTGTCAAGAATCTCCACCAAAACCTATCCATCTCAACTCTCCTACGAAACCTACTTTTGCACTTCTTAATCTTAACACTTCACGCTTCTCAATCTCTTAACATTGGGCAAAAAAATTTACGAATAAATCAAATTGAAATAATATCATGATAGACAAAAATGACTTGATTGAGATGGTAAGGGTTTTCACAACGGGAGGGGGATGACTTAATTGAAATAGCTAGTATGTCATGCTTAAAAATGACATTGATAGTAGGATGATTTTTTTACATCACTTATGTTAAAACCGACATTGAAATTTATCCAGTAATTAATGTATTGTGGGTGGAAAGCAAAAATAAGATTTTAACAACACTTTTTAAATAAGTGACGTTATTCATATGACATTAAAGCTATATTTTTTGCAGTAATCAGATTCTTGCTTTAGTCTGTGAACCCACTTGTTGTGTAATGCTCTCTTCCCTTTTGATAACCAAACAAAGTCCCAAGTTCGATTTACTGACATTAACTGCATCTCATCATCCATAGCAAGTTCCCACTTGATCTTGGCTTCCACATCTAAAGCCTCTTTGTAACTCTCCGGTTCACCACCATCCATAAGTAACAAGTGATGTAAGGAGTTAACGCACCTAGCTAGAGCTTGTATGTTTCTCGGCTCCTTTCGAAGTGTAATTGGAATGTTTAGATCATTTATTTCTTCACTTTGATCTAGTGGATCGGACTCAATTATGAAATCTTCTTCAACCTCTCGAGAAGGTTCAAATTCAATCTTGGCACTTTCTACTGCTTCACTTTGATTCCTTTTTACAGGTACTATAAAGTATTTACACAAAACTTCCTCATTGGATATAACATTTTGGCTCTGGATGACTTTCTGATTCTTTGCATCCTTAAATCGGTACACAAACTTATCACCACCATATCCGATGAATATGCACTTCGGTGAATTTGTATCCAACTTGGTCCTTTTATCTCAACTATCAAGCATATATGAGGTACAACCAAATATGTAAGTGTGAAAGGTTTACCTCTTTACCGGCTTATGCTTCTTCAGGAAATCTAAAATCCAAAGCTGTCGAAGGCCCTCTATTTATCAAGTACACTGCCGTACTACCTGCATCTACCCAAAAATATTTCGACAATCCTGCATTGAGTCTCATACTCCTCGCTCTTTAGTTAAATGTTTGGTTCATGCGTCCTGCAATACCATTTTGTCATGGTGTTTTGGGCATAGTCTTTTATCGCCTAATCCCATTTGATACCCAAAAATCTTCAAATTCATCACTACAGTACTCGCCCCCGTTATCCGACCTAAGATACTTTAGTTTCAAGCTGGTTTTAGTTTCAACTAGAGCCTTCAACTTCTTGAACTTATTAAACACATCTGATTCGTTCTTCACAAACACAAACTGTACTTTACGAGTAGCCTCATCGATGAAAGTAACATAATAATGAGAACCACCAACATAAGACACCTTGGTTGGCCCCCTTACATCAGTTTGAGGAAGATCCGACCTTTCAGATTTCTTTGACCTTCTGGTTATGTTGAAACTAACATTCTTCTGTTTTACGAGAACATATTCTTCACAAAACTTAAGATCAACCTCGTCAAGACCCTAGCTCTAGCTTTACTAACCATCATCTTCATCCCTATCTCAATCGTGTGACCAAACCGTTTGTACCATGTACTTGTGTCAATCTCCTGAGTGGTTACACAAATTAAAGAAATTGTACCGCACGCTGTATACAACGTTCCTCACCCGGAGCCCCGAGCTACTACCATAGCTCCCTTTGTGACCTTCTTAAAATTATCACCAAAGGTGTTTACATATCCACCATCATCCGTCAATTGACTAACCGAGATAAAGTTGCACCCCAATTTGGGTACAAGTTGTACAGTCTTCAGAATCAACGTCGCCCCCGATGGTAACTTTAACTTAGCGTTTCTCTTACCAGTAATATTGCGTACACTGTTATCTGTAAGGAAGACCGTACTAAATTACCTTTAACAATATTGGTTAGGAAACCTACGTTTGCAGTAGCATGGAATGAGGTATCCAAATCAACTATCCATAATTTATTAACATCGTTGTACAAAAAAAGAAAAACCTCATCAGAACTAATAACCTCATTGAGATTCATTGTATCTTTGTCCTTATTAGGATCTTTTATGGGAGAATTACAATCACACCTGAAGTGGCCCTTCTTTCCACAAGTCAAACACGCACCAGGCGGCTTGGACTTTCCCCACTATCGTTTAAACTCAAAGAGGGCTTCAGAGATTTATGCATATTCGCTTCACTCATAATCAACAAGACTATAATATCAAATTTAAATGTTTTATTCCCCGATGAATTGCTCACTGTAGTAATAAACCATTTCTAGCTCTCAGGCATCTGCTACAAAAGAGCCCACGCTATTACTTCCTCAGTGAAAGTGATTTGCATAGATTCTTACTATGTTTAAATTGTATTAAACTCATTAATGTGAGGTTGCACACTACTATTCTCGTTCATCTTTAATAAACAAGCGGCATAATATATGTCCCTTATATGCCTCGGAGGGTCCCGAGTACATAGAGGATAACATCTCCATTAACTCTATCATTGTTCCAACTTTGGGGATCATATATAGGATCTGAGATGATAGCGCCAACCTAACGGTTCCATATGCCTTACGGTTCAAGCATGCCTACTTTGCAGTATCATGATTTGCCGACTTCATCCCAATCCCACCCAGTGATAAGTCAAGATCCTTCTTATATAGATAATCCTCTATTTGTATCTTCCACACTCCAAAATTTGAACCATTGAACTTCGCGATCTTCAATTTCTCTTCGTCGACCATCGTTCATCAGCACACAAGCTCTAAACCAAATGTTCTTATACAAATTATTAAGAATCAAGGTAGTTAATCTCTATTCTAAGACAAGAACGAAATGCAAAAATCGCAAAACGAGAAATTAACCAAACGAAAAACAAACAACAAAGATAACATTCACCTGAAGGAGGGAAGAAGAAAATTATTTTGGATGAAAAACTACTCCCCGCGAACAATCCACTATAAGATAACGTAGTTTCTTATAGTAGAAAACAAAGACAAGTTTGAATCAATCTCTCAAGCTTCCTTGAAGCTTCAATGAATCTCTCTAACTGTAGTTTCATTCTAGGATTAAACTCACATAAGATAACCTAAGAAACATTCTAAGTATCCCTTATATATATGGGAAAAGTTTACAAAAATTAGGGCTCAAAATACGAATCTCGAGGCAAACAAATGTCCACAGTTTAATTTCTAAAACTGAGAATATGAAGACTATTTAAACAAATACTAAAGTCTATTCGAACAGACCTTTGCCTGAGACTTCCATTCGAATCAAGATAAAAGTCTATTCGAATAGAGAGGCATCTTCTGCTCAAACAGACTAAAGCCCTGTTCGAACAAAACACAAAAAAATCATACGAATGATCTTTTCTTTCGTGTTCGACCCTTGTTCGTCCCACAAACTCCAATGAATATCCACGAACATAATTCGAGTTCATTACTCAACAAAATCCCACAAACAATTATATGTCTATCATCAGAGAAGCAAGACCAAAAGGCCTTGGATAATGGTTAAACAACAAAAACACAATTATACAATAGATTTTGGCAATAGTTAAAGAATCAATAATAACAATACATCGCTTATTGAGTTGATACGATAATCTACTGTCAGCAATAATGCTTGAAATTAATGGTCTTACTTTAAACTAACTCAAGTTGATACGATAATCTAGTTTCAGTAATAAGCAATTAACTATGCATAAGAACAAGCAACTGTGGGAAACCTTTTTCATGAGAAAAACCCATAAGTCGATGTCAAATCCTTGACAACTAAAATCTACTATGGTGAAAAAATTATAAGAAGTTAATTACTTAGAGATTCGATAAACACATCCCGTGGTTACCTATCCTCAATCAATCTTCTTATAGTCAATCCTTCGTTCTCGTAACGCCTCGCTTCGAATCACGCACCAAAACTCTAAAACGTGAATCCCTCAAACTCTTAAAATGTCTGTAAACTTGAATCCTTCGACAAGTTTATATTTTTCCATGATCTGAGGATAACTCTTAACTTATTTGTAGGTCATTCACACTAGTGTGTAGGCAGGCCAAAACATCTCGGTCAACTTCCCAAGTAGAAATCTTTGAAAGAAGTAGCTCTGCTGGTACAATCCTTGCCAGTCGAAGAACAGCCGAAACAATATATTGTAGTCGTAAAGGGATCATTAATCCTTTAGAGGTTTGTTTGCCCGATTTCCCCAATATTGTAACTAAAGGAAGTGATATCCAGTTACCATTCCAGGTTTGCTTAATGATGGAGAAGTTTGGTTATTTGATATTGAAAGCTTCAGAGCCATAGATGCTTCTTTTCATCCTTTATGATGATTGGTTAAAAAACATCTCTTCTTATACAGCGCTTTCGCGATTGATATTGATATACCATGCACTCCTTCTGAATATTGAGAAGGTGAAAATGTTTCTTAAGTCTGACGAGGCGATCATTATCGAGCCACATCACGTCTAACCTTCTCTCACAGACGTATATAGGCACATGGCTATATGCGTCTTTTGGGGTTTTATAATTTTCTCTTACATTGTGATTAGTTTAGCTTGAGAACTTTAGTATCTTATTGGACCCTCCTAGAATTCAGACTTTATCGTATTCAGTGATTGGTGCCTTTGAATTTTCCCTGTATAGTATATGGTTACGGTTTCTGATTGATTGCTAGCTTGGGGTTTCTGAGATCTTTTTACTTCTTTTAATGCAGGTTGAGGTTTCTTTGAGAGATCTTATACTCTCTGCTTATGCGAAGGATAATAACATGACCAGTTTAGCTCTAACCTAGTCTGAGATTTGTGACTTATAATTGGAGCTGAGATTTTACCGCCGTCACTACAGAAATAGCTGATAGCAGAGATTGAGAACCAGGCCAAAGATGCAAGCAAGTTGACAGCAGTGACAACTAAAACGATAAATGTATAGGGTGATGAGTTAATTTATGAAATTCTATGTGCTCGTAATTAATGTATTTCAAGAAAATAGGTCAGAACAATTCCTATTAATCAATAGTCTAAGGTTAAACAGGAACAATCAAAAGCAAAGACAAGGAATTAAAAGACACAAGCAATTGTTTACCCTGTGGAAACTCTTTACTCAGGAGAAAAACCACAGGTCATTGTCGAGGATCACGACAACCAAAAGTTTCACTAATCAAAGAAAGTTATACTGAATTACACTTACAGATTTAATAACCTAGTCTCAGGATTATCACTCTTCTGACTAATGCTTCACTCTACATCTTCTTCTTGTTCTCACAACAACTCTTCTTGATCTCTCACCAAGAAACTTCTTCTATTCTCGCAATAGCCCATCTTGATGTCCCACCAAGACACTTCTTTTAAAATCACTCTTGAACAAATAATTGGGAAGTCTTTGAAACCCTAACTCAACATCAATCTTGTGATTAAAAGATGATTGATTGATCTTGAGTTCTTATCTCTCTCTGATAAAATCTTTTAGAGCCCTTAGAAAGAAAAACGCTTTACCAAAAAAAAGGAGGGATTGAAAAAGAAACTAGGGTTTCTTTAAATAGTAGTTCTATTTCTCTCAATATTCGTTCGAACGAGAAGTAAAGTCGTTCGAACGAATCACGTCAAATTTGGTCAAAACCCCTAGAAAGTCTACAACTCGTTTAAACGACAAGAAAACTCGTTTGAATCAAAAATTGCCTATGGGTCAAATCTCCAAGGGACATGACACTTCGTTCGAACGTCAAGAAAACTTGTTCGAACGAAAATTGCCTATGGGCCAAATTTCCTGGGGACATGACACTTCGTTCGAACGACAAGAAAACTCATTCGAACGATAAAATAGAGAAAGACTCCTCCCTTTTATCAGAGAGTAAAAGTTACCTTCTGTCCAGTGATTTGTATCTTCGACTGAGACAACCCGAAACTCCACAAACACGAAATGAGACAAATAAAACCTTTTAATTTGTAACTCCAACAAGTCCCTATGAGCAAGATGCATTTGTATCTTAAACTGATTGGTGTTTGAGAGCTATCTCAGCAACAATCCTTTGTCTCCGAGTCCATCACATTTATGTGAACTCAAGAGGACATTATGGTACATATTAATCTTAACCCTCTCTAAATTTTAGTTTCTATACTTACTAATTTCGTAGTGTGTTTATGTGAAAAGAAAACAGCTTTCACCTACATTATGCCCAAAAACATTTTGAAGAAGTTTATTTGCATAGCTGATTTACGGAACAGGATTGCAGGTTACCTATATTAAATTAGTACACGGGGTAATCCTCACGATAAGGAAATATGTTGTATTGTTATGGTACCACAGTGGGGGACTCACCAACAGCTCCATCTCCAATCAGCTTTTCCAGAGCACGACTTCTTAAACAATTTGGAGCCTTTGGGATGGATGCACACATAACCGAATGAGCTTCCTCAACTGTCACCGCAGATATTTACCTCTTATAGTCTTGTGTGTTTCATTTTTTTAGGATTTTCTTTTATTTCGACCCTAGAATGTTGTCTAATGTATAATACATTTGACTGCGTGTTTGGATACTCCAAAATTTTCTTTTCAGGAAAAAAGTTTTCTAAGCACTATTATTTGAGTATCCTCAATAAAATTACCCCAAAATTGTATGTGCCACCGTTTCCTTTTGTCACAAAATAAAGTGTTATATAAAGAGATACCAGCTGCCTCTTTTACTCCCAGGCGTCTGTGGCATAATTCGTATCCAATAGAAGTGGTGGTTTTCAATAAGAATGGTGATTCATTAAGGGGTCCCTTTTGAATATGCATAAGGCTTCCTTAGAGCATCTAATGTAGGCTCCCTATAGTTAAAATAAAGAGGAGAAAGTACTAAAAATCATGTTTTTAGTCTCCCCAATAGGGTAGTTATTTTAGGTTTCAATACTCTCCTTCCTCAACAATGAGGAGAGAGAAAAATAAATTGGGTAGCCACCTAGGACAACTTTATTACATGGAAAACCTTTTTTAACTAAAATTAATACGTAAAAAGTGTTTGAAGAAGTTAAAACTACTTTTTTTTAACTTTTCTGTTTACGCGTCATACTTTTATTTTGACATGAAGTAATTTTGGAGAGTCTATTTTGTTGACTTTTTCAAATATTACTTTCCAACTCATCTTGCTAGCTATACTTTTGCTAAGCTACACCTGATGCTCTTACACTTCATTTTTGCATGTCTAATAATATATATCAGTTATATGATTTTGTTGACTTCCCATTACATGATGGAAAGATTGGCTTATTGCACCACATCCTCATTTATTGGCCTGAATTCTATTGATAGTCTGTCTTATTAACTAAAATACATTAACTTCAAAATATTTAAGCGGAAAAATAGAGTAGTAATTAAAAATTTGCAAACTTGGCATCCAGTTCTATTAATTACAATTAATTGAGGAACAACAATGATAATATATCCAAGAAACAAACATATTTCTCTTTACTGCCTTTATATGGATATGTCTAACCATATTCTGGTAACAGAATCAAGAGGATATGTTTTAGACTTCATTTAACTACTATACAAATCATTTGGTTCAGTATGATCTACTTACTATCAGAGAACTATGTTGATGACCCTAATTCCTATTTTTCAGCTAGTTCTTGCTTAATCCGTTTGTATTCTCCATAATAGCCTTTGATAGCTTCACTAATCCACATGTTAACCTACCAAATAAATGACTTAACTGCCTATAATAAATCAAGAAGAGAGGTATTTGTGTCTTTCTCAATTGAGGTATAAACTTGTGTAACCTTGTCTATATAGAGCACAATTACAATTACAATATATTAAGAGATCTATAATGGAAAAGAATCCTAGCTGATGGAGAAACAATATATACATGGGGTTTCCATAAATAAGAAACTTAACATCTTAGAGTACTAGCCAAGATTCAGATCCTCCAAGGATCTTAATACTCCCCCTCAAGTTGGGTGTATGGCAATAACACCCAAATTGCAAATTAGTTTATGAAAAGGGTCCTTCCCTAAAGGCTTTGTGAGCAGATCCGCAATCTGAGCGGAGGACGAGATATAACGAGGAAATAATAGATTGGCTTGAATCTTCTCACGAATGAAGTGACAGTCTATTTCTATATGCTTTGTACGTTCATGAAAAATTGGATTTTCAGCAATGTAAATGGCAGTTTGATTATCACAGTACATATGCATAGCTTGAGGATGAGGTATGCCCAAATCTCTGAGTAGATACTTCAACTATTGTAATTCACATGCGAGGGTGGCCATAGAGAAATATTCTGCCTCTGTTGAGGACTGTGAGACGATATGTTGTTTCTTCATTTTCCAAGAGATTGTATTAGAACCAAGTAATGTACAAAAGCCGGTAGTAGATCGACGTGTAATAGAGCATCCTGTCCAATCATAATCACATAAACCACTCATGTACAGACTACTAGAAGAAGAAAGTAAGATACATTTACCAATAGATCCTTTAAGGTACCGTAGAACGCGATGCGCCGCATCCATATGGGAAGTACGAGGGGACTACATAAATTGACTTAAAGCTTGAGCAGAAAATGTGAAATCTGGTCGTGTAACATTGAGATATATAAGACGACCAACTAATCGGCGATATAATGTCGGATCGGGCAATAAACTGCCGCCATTTGGATTTAAACGAAGATTTTGTTCCATGGGAAAATCAGAAACGCAACCACCAATTAAGCCAGAATCATCAGCGATATCCATAGCATATTTATGTTGAGTAAGGAAAATACCATCCAAGGAACGAGTTACTTCAATTCCAAGAAAGTACTTCAAACGACCAAGATCTTTAATATAAAAATTTTGCTCCAAGAAATTCTTGAGTCTCTGCATAGCCATGTGATTTTTACCTGTGATGACAATATTATCAACATAGATGAGAATGAAGGTAGAAATATCTCCATGAATTTGAGTAAATAAAGAATAATCAGACTTTGATTGTCGAAAGCCTGCATGTACCAAAGTAGAAGAGAATTTGGCAAACCATTGGCGAGATGCCTGTTTCAAACCATATAGGGATTTGTTAAGATGACAAACTCTATTCTCCCCCTGTTTGGCAAATCCTGGAGGTATTTACATATAGATTTCTTCACGAAGATCTCCTTGCAAGAATGTATTATTCACATCAAGCTGATGTATCGAACAATTTTTAACAGCGGCAATAGATAATAAGAGGCGAACGGTAACCATTTTCACCACCGGAGCAAAGGTCTCATGGTAATCAATTCCCTTAATCTGATTGTAACCCTTGGCCACAAGTCTTGCTTTATGATGTTCAATCGAGCCATCTGAATTATACTTGATCTTATATACCCATTTGCAACCGATGGGTTTTCTATTTTATGAAAGTGGAGTAAGAGTTCAAGTATGATTTTGTTCCAAAGCATGAATTTCTTTTGACATTGCCTCTTGCCATTGCAGTGACTTAACTACTTCAGAAAAAGATGTAGGTTCCCTTGTAGAAGAAATAGAAGACAAAAAAGCTCGATGTGTATCAGAAAAATTTAAATATGAAATGTACTGTTGAAGAGGGTAAGGGGTGTCGTTTACCTTGGATTTAGATTGAACTGAATACGCCTCATGAGGAAGAGTTGGACAATCGTAGTCTACAAGATAAGGTGGTGGACGTTAGTTGCACAATGGACGGTCAAGGTTGGTAGGAGGTGGAGGTGTTTCAAGATTAGAGACTGAGCTTTTTGATGAAGATGATGATAAATATGTAGGTTCTGGCACTATAATATTCGAGTCACATAGTTCTGTCTTTGGAGAATTACTAGTAATGGGTGTAGGACAAGGAGCATGTGATAGATGATCTTGACCATTAGGATGGTATGGCCATGTAGTTGTAGGAATATTTGATGAATAATTAAATTTCCCATTATCAGATATTGGTAAAGGAAAAATAGGAGAAGATGGTATTGCAGTAGAAAGACGAGTAAAAGAAAAAACTGTTTCATAAAACTTGACATCTCTAGAAGTATAAATTTTCCTTGAATCTATGTCAAAAATTCGGTAACCCTTTTGAGCATAAGGATACCAAACAAAAATCCCAGGTCTAGCACGTTAATCAAACTTGTGCTTAACATTTGAGCTACGTACGAAACATAAACAACTGATCACCCTTAAATTCGAATAAATGGGTGTTGAATTAAATAACAACTCATAAGGAAATTTTTCTAATAAGAGTGGAGATAGCAGATTGTTGATAAGATAAGCGGTAGTTAAGATACATTCCCCCCAAAATGATAAAGGTAAGTTTGCTTGAAAGCGTAATGCACGAGCAACATTGTAAAGGTGACGATGTTTAGGTTCTATAATCCCATTTTGTTGGGGTGAAGAAATGCAACTTCGTTGATGAATGACACCATGAGACAAAAATAATCTTGCATTTCATGTGACATAAATTCAGTACCATTATCAGAACGAACCGTTTGGATTTATAGGAAGAATTCCTCACCACTTCCTGACATACGAGAAAATTTTTTTTACTGAAACTGAGTATGAACCATAGCAAAAAAATATTTTAAGATACTTTGGGTCTCATTTTTAACACCCATCAAATATATCCATGTACTACGACTATAATCATCCACAATGGTTAAGAAGAAACGCGCATCAGAATATGAAGGCAATGAAAAAGGTCCCCAAATATCAACGTGTATCATTTGAAAAGGTCAAACAGTCTTTATTAAACTAGAAGGAAAAGTTAATCTTGTTTGCTTAGCTTGCGAACAAATTGTACAAGCTTCATTATTTAAACACAAAATATATGGAAATTTCTTAGCTAAAGATTAGAAATGAGGAAAAAAGATATGGCATAAGCGTTAATGCCAAAGATTATTTGTAAATTGGGGGGATTAATTGTAGTGAAAGCGTATGATAGTTTGAGGTGGTAGAGTCCCTCATGAAGGCATCCCAGCCCGATCCTCCTCCTCGATAATCGGTCCTAGAAAATACATAGATATTTAGAAAAGGTCACAACAAGTGAATTTGACTTAGTTAACTCACTTACAGAAATAAGTTAAAGTAAAAGGAAGGGACACAAAGAACATGTTCAAGTTTTAATGAAGGTGACAAAGTAATGCTCCCAACATGAGTAATGGCTGCATCGATACCATCAGGTAGTCTAACAGAAAAAGGTTTAGAGCAAGTGGTAAACGATGAAAATGATGACAAAGAAGAACATAAATGATTTATTGCATCAGAATCTATAATCCAAACAGATTGTGAAAGACGTTAAAGTATAATGCCTGAAAGATTAGCTTGAGAATTTGTGCTACTTGGACCGACCATGGCCATGAGATTGGCATATTTTTCTTGAGAAATCATTGGACCCGCAACCAAATTGGGTTTTCCCGCAAGACCTTGAGGTCTTTCAAAAGGCTTCGGAGGGTAACCATGGAGCTTAAAGTATGTGCTACGATAATGGCCTTCCCTTTTGCAATGGTCACAATACAAACGAGGTATCCCATCCCGACGATCCTGATTAGATCCCTTTCGTTAATTTCCTCCAAATCGATTTTGAGGAGGGTTGGAACAATTATCAAGCCGTGTAGTATTAAGTATCGCAGCCTCTTGCACTAGAGAAGATAAGGCGTGGATTTCTTGTTGTTTTTCTTCCTGTCGTACCAAAGAATAAATCTTTGTAACACTAGGAAAGGGGTCCATAAACAAGATCTGATTTCGAATCGTTGAGGAGCGATAGTGAAGACCCTGTAAGAACTCCATTGTACGGTCAGCTTGAAGATGATTAGCAGTTGCTAACCCACTACCACAAGAACATACAGAAATAGTTGATAACGAATTTAATTCATCCCAAATAGACTTAAGAAGGGTGAAGTAAGCAGATACCGTATTATTTTCCTACTTCAATAACGATATTGACTGCTTTAGTTGGTAAATCTTTGGCATATTAGTTTGAGAGAAACGATTGCGCAAATCATCCCAAATATCAAAAGCTAATTCGGCATTAAGTATGTTGTTACAAATTTTAGCTGTAACTGAATTAAGAATCCACGAAGAAACGAAACCATCACACCGTAACCACATCTGAAAGTCATTTGGCTTTGTAGGTTTCTTGATGGAGCAATCAAAAAAACCAATCTTGTTCTTTGCACGGAGAGCCCTTGTGATTGACCGCACCATATACTGTAATTATCACCAGACAATAATGGAGATACTAGAACAACGGTGGGACTATCTGAATGATAAACGAAGAAAGGATCGTTAAATCCGAGAATGTTGACATTATCATCAAATTTGGTTATTTAACCAACTTTCACAAGAGTATCATTGGTGTTATGAGATTCCTCGCCGTCGACCATGATGATGGGTAAAGAAATTAAACAAAAAAAACTTTAATAATATAGAGAGGAATGAAAAATAATAATGAGAGAGGAAATATGTTTATGGCTCTAGTACCATAATAAATCAAGAAGAGAGGTATTTGTGTCTTCCTCAATTGAGGTTTAGACTTGTGTAACCATGTATATATAGAACACAATTACAATTACAATATATTAAGAGAGTTGTAATGGAAAAGAATCTTAGCTGATGGAGAAACAATATATATATGAGATTTCCTAAATAAGAAACTAAATATCTTGGAGCGCTAGCCAAGATACAGATCCTCCAAGGATCTTAATAGCCTAGTTACGATCCTGATAAGATTTCCTAATGAACCTCTCAACGTTCGTTGAACCACCAAACAATTCTCTTACTGCCTTGAATTCATTAATCTTATCGTCTAGAAAGTAGTGAGCTAGAATACATAAGGTTACACATTTTTGCCTTTTCAACTTGCATGATATGCACGGGGGGTACATTTAAGCCATTTTCCTTATTGGACTTGACCGAATTTAGGGGAACCTTGGTTTGATCTATAACAAGAAGGGGAGCAAGGGGTTCTCTACCATACAATGACTGCAATGTCACGTTCACATCTCTTTAAGTTTTATACTCTTGATAACTTCCTTCTACGGGATTCTCGAGCCATCTCCTGGCATCCCATAGTAAACTTCTGGCGGCCTTCTTCTTTTTGTTATTGCCAACAAGACCACAAATAAGTTTCTTCGCATTCGTGCTACCGAAAAAACATCTCACATCATGAAAATTGCTACTTTTCTTCTTTGGAAAAAATTGGGCGAGAGCATAGGTCACACTTCCTTTTGGCATGAATACACGTTATGCACCATTTCTTGATGGCAGTGTTTTTACCAATTACTAAATCTTGCTCTTCTAACTCTTCTTCGCCTAAAAGTGGACCATTAGAATTTGATTTGTTGTTGTGTTCTGCTATCAAGATCACATTCTCCCGTTGCAATCTCTTACACTCCCCATGACTGCCTTGTACATGGATCCCTTTCCCACATTGTTGCATCCCACGTAAGGGCATTGGCGGCCAAGATTTTAATGACAAATCAAAATTTACAATCTTTTTGAGAAATTTTTTGAAAAAGCCGCACCACCATAGAATCGATGAACAACCTGTTGAGAATTGAGGTAGCTAATCTCTCTTCTACGACAAGAACGATATGCGGAATAAGCCTAACAATAGAACAATCAAGCAAGAACAATAATGAACACAAGAATTTCCCAGAGGAAAACTCTTACGGATAAAAAACCACTCCCCGTGAACAATCTACTCTAATCAAACAAGTTATACGACCTCTCCAAGCTTCTCAAGCTTTAATGGAGTCTCTCAAATTCTAGCTCACAAAAATTAAGCTCACACACTGAAAAGAAAGATTAACTAAATAACCTAAGTCCTCTTTATATGCTTGAGGACTAATTACAAGTTGAAACGGATCTCGAGATAAACTCAACGTCCCAGAATATAATCTAAGACAAACCTACGCATATAAAGTTCGAACAACTCTAAGCTCGTTCGAGAAACTTTGTCGATAAAGGTCTTCAGCCGTAGAAAACATGCAACTCATTCGAACAACATCAAAGCTCGTTTAAACGATTTCTTCGATAACCAAGTTTCCAATGCGAAAACTATAATCTCGTTCGAACGAAATTTATTCTAGTATAAACGGCTCGTTCGAGCGACTTCCATTTTCATTCGAACGACTTCGACAATTCTAGTTCTTCGACAATTCAAATTCACACTCAACACAACCTTGTACTTCCCTGTCTTCTCTTCTGGAAATAGTGGCACTACTTTGCATCCCTCTTCGCATTTCTTACGTTGATGTTTACAATATGCACGTATGTTACAGACATAAACTTTGACAATACCGGTGTTATTACTTTGTTGAATCATTGTTGCTTCTCCAACAACGGTATCTGCAGAACCATCTTCTTGGGAATTGAGATATCTACCATTCATATCTTCTTCTCCACCAGGATCATGGTAATTTTCTTGGAAATGTGCTGGTGGAGGGCCATCATCAGTAAGGAGTTGTAAATTATACATGGTAACAGTGTGTTTTGAAGATGAAATCAAGGCTAATGGAGGTTTCTTGGTTTGGGTTTTGATTGGGGGAGAATTGGAGAAGAGAAAAGATTTATGAGAGAAAGAGGGAGGGAGAGTAACTCTGTTTATATTCAAACATTTAGAGGACTCCAGTTATGTCCAGCTAAAATGGACATAATGTGAATGTGAATGTGTAGGACTAATAATGTGAATGTGTCCAGTTGAAATGGATTAAAACCCTTGGTTAAACTCCTCTTTGTCTCTCTCATAAATCTTCATTCTTCACCAATTCTCCCCCAATCAAAACCCAAACCAAGAGACCTCCATTAACCTTGATTTCATCTTTAAAACAATTTATGACCATGTCTAATTTACAACTCCTTGCTGATGATGGATCCTCACTAGCACATTCCCAAGAAAATCTCCAAGATTCTGGTGAAGAAGAAGATATGAATGGTGGACATCTCAATTTCCAAGAAGACGGCTCTGTCGATACCGTTGTTATAGAAGCAGCACCAATTCAACAAAGGTGGCGTTTATTTTTTTACCCACTCTAACTCAAACCTCTGAGTCTAACTTGAGTCAATGATTTAAATTGTCACTAACTCGAGTCACTGAGTTGTTTGTTTTTTCACCCACTCAGACTCAGATAAAATTACTGAGTACTCATCTCTCCACTCATATCTAATAAGCCAGTTGAGTAGGAGGTGTGAGTCTGAGTCTAAATTTTCTCATCAAATTTCCCTCACCAAAAATCAAAATTACTAAAACAAAAAACACATTTGTAGGTCCTCCACGAACAGAAATCAATTCGAGAATCAAGCTCTCAAGCTTTCTCTCTCTCTCTCTAAAAATGTTAAGAGTAGTTCAGTTTCTTGCATCATCATCTGGTTTGGGTTCATCTTCATCATCTCAGCCGAAGAGATTAAAACCCCTTTGTAAAGATAGTATCTCGTTCTTGCTCACCTCTTCATCTTCAGCAAGGGACACTATGGTTTCTCCTCTACTCTTCTCTAGTAAAAATAATGGGAAAGCTTATTTCAGATCATTTCGGATGACCCCAGTTCACTTTGATTCCAAGTCAGAACCTCCAATTCAACTGGTAAGTTCTTTTGTTTGATTTCTTTAGGTTTATTATCTTTCTTTGTTTGATTGAAATGAGTTTTAATATAGTTAGCAGTAAAAAGGGTCTTCTTTCTTTGATTGAATTGTAATTGAGCAAATAGGGTTTTCTTGTTTTATCTTTGATTGGGTTATAATTGGGTTATAATGGAGTAATCAGGCGGGTTCTTTGATTCTATTTTGATTGGGTTGTGATGGAGTACTATGGGGTTCTTTATTTCTTTTTTGATTGAGTTGCAAGGGAGTATTTGGGGTTATCTGCTTGTTGTTTGGATTGAGTTTAATGGAGTGAATGGGGTTATTTGCTTGCTTAAATTGAATTGTACTTGCAATGCAGTGAATGTGATTCTATATTTGTTATTTTGATTAAGTTGTAAACTTGTAATGGGGTGAATGGGGTTTTTTTTTAGTTGAATTATGGTAGAGCATATTGGGCTCTTTTATCATAGATTGAATGATACCAGAGAAAATGGGGATATTGAGTTTTTTTAAAATAGAATGATAATGGTAATAAATGGGGTTCTTTTCTCTTTAATTTGGATTTGAAAATATGAGTTTGATTCTTGTTTGAGAAAACTAAACTAGGCTATAGTTTATTAAGATATAGAGTAGATATCTACGTTATAAGTTTGCAGGACTGAAGTTTTAGCATAGGTTGTAATGGATTTCCATTTCAGAGATAGTGCAATTGATAGTGATGTTCTGTTTAATGGATAATGCATTCTGTTAATGGAGTTCCATCTACTCTATAGTTAATCTGTTAATGGAGTTCCATTTCAGAGATAATGCAATGGATAGTGTTGTTCTGTTTAATGGATAGTGCATTCTGTTAATGGAGTTCCATCTGTTTGCTTTCTTTTTCTCCATTACAAACCACATATAACAGTTTTCTTTAGGAAATTTCTTATGAATTTTCTAGCTATTTACAAAATTATCACCTGGTAGCAAATTAAATTCGTTTATATTTACAGGTGGAAAATAATCCATATGATCCCAGCCTAATGGTTTTCATGGACTACAGAGACTATATGAAACAAAAAGTGCAAAGCTTGGATACTAATTACCCAATATTCCTTTATGTCATGCCTATGTCTCCATCAAGAGTATTTTTTGAGGTTTGCTCAACTTATGCTACTTATAAATTTCCTTTATGTTCTCTTTTGTTTTGTTGGGGCCTAAATACTTGCTAGAATCTGATTGTAGGAAACTTGTTGAAGCCATAACCTTCGATTTATTGAGAAAAAGTTGATGTCACGGTTGTAAACCATGGGTATCCGAGTTATTAAAGTTTACGAAGAGATTATCTACTCATCCAATCAATATTTATGTGAACTGGAAGAATATATAAATTCTCAACTTGTTCCCTTGTATCTTATTTTATTTGTGCAGCCATACAAGATAACCAAGTTAGATTCCTAGATATATAGTCAAGAATTATAACAAAGAATATATTATCCACAAACATCTCTATTTTTCCTTTAACTATTATGATATTCAGCAACTTGTTTCTTGCTTCACCTTTTAAATGCTTATTTATAAATTATTTTTGATAAAAAAAAGGTTTTGTTTTAGTCATCATACTATGGTCTTATATTACTTATGAGTAAAAGTTATTACCTTCTTTGTTAGGAGTAGTCTTATATTTTTGTTGGGGGTTCCTTACCAAATATAGAACAAAAGAACCTTGCATTTAGTGTTACAGCAAGCATGGTGAATCCAGCCACAGGTAAGAAAGCAATAAGCTTATTCACTTTGTTCCTTATTTTCTTGAGCTGAAATGCCTATTTTATCTTTTTCTGCATCAAACAGGTTACTCAGTTGTACAATCTTTGACAGAGGCTCCAAAATTTGCTTTGGCAATTACAAAAATACTGGAGCAAGATAATTACTCTAAGCATGTGGGGACCAAAGTTATAAAGATATTCTAGACTTAAGTACTTGTAGTATCATCGGTAGAATATGTAATGATGTAATGTTCCGTGATACCTATTCAAGACAGAAAGTAAGCTTACTTGTAGTTAACCTAATTACCCGATTATTTTATTAGTAAACTTCTCTGTTTAAAGTATTGCATTTTGAGTACCATTATCTTATTTTTGTTTTTTGCAGATTCTTGGCGCTTTAGTTATACATCTAGGGTTTTGGAGTTAGTTATGAAGTAGGTTCTACTCTAGAGACAATGATTCTATTGGCTACAAAATACTCTCACGAAATGATTTTCTATTTGTTCTTATTGGGTATTGTAAATGTTTTTAACAGCTTTGGTATTTTCAAATAATGGATAGATGCTTTTTATCTTTCCATCTGTCCATATGTACAGATATGGATAGATGCTTTCCTCTGTCTATCTGCAGAAAATTGGGCATGTTTGTTTATGCCATATAGGGAGTACAGGGCTTATGCTGTTATGTCCATTCCTTATAGAGTACAATATTAGTGCTTATGTTGTTATGTTCATTCCTTATAGAGTACAATATTAGTGCTTATGTTGTTATGTCCATCTGTTTATAGAGTACAATGTTTTGTCCATCTGTTACAAATGTTTTTTTGTTTAACTAATTTGTCTATTTATTTTTATAGATCACAGATAGACTTAAATAGAATGTCAAGAACATCTCTGAATACTCTAGCTTGGAAGACAGTGGAAGATGAGCTGAACAACATGCAAAATATTCATGTTTTAAAACAAAAGGAACTGAAAAACCAATGGGATTACATGAAGAAGCAATGGAAAGTTTGGAGATGGTTGATAAACTGGACTGGCCATGGATATGATCCTATATCAGGCACCTTTAATTAACCAGAAGATGTTTGTGAAAATATCCTGGGGCTTGAGCTAGAGCAGTGTGTTGGTTTCCTTGAAGCCCTTTTAAGTTGATTGGAATTTATTTGTTTGCTTATTTGTAATAACTCTTAAGACTCTGATATTTGGTTATTTGTATTAACTTCAAACATTGGTAATCTTTATTTGATTTTAGGAACCAACGTATTTGTGTTTGCTATATATACATGTTATTTTCTATGTATTTTGTGTTTGCTATATATACATATTATTTTCTATATATTTTATGTTTGTTATATATACAGGCTATTTTTCTATGTACTTGTGTTTAGTATGTATATGTGGTGTTGGTGTTGGTGACATAGGGATGGTGGTGGTGGTGGTATTAGTGATGAATCAGTGGGAGTATTTGCTTATAAACTGAGAGGGGTATTTTAGTATTTGTCTATTTAAGTCAGATTTAACTAGCCAAACAAACAAATACTCCAAAGCATCCACTTAGATAGTGAGCACCTCTGAGTGGACTCAGACCCACTCAAATTCAGTTCTACTTAGACCCAAAAAAAAATGGCACCAAAGTAACATCACCGGTATTGTCAGATTTTATGTTCATAACACATGCGCACATTATAAACATCAATGCAAGAAATGCGAAGAGGGATGCAAAGTAGCGCCACTGTTTCCAGAAGAGAAGACTGCGGAGTACAAGGTTGTTCATCGATTCTTCGGCGGTCAGGTTTTTCATAATTCCTCTAAAAGATTGCGAATTTTGATTTGACATCAAAGATCTTGGCTGCCAATGCCCTTTCATGGGATGCAACAATATGGAAAAGGAATCCATGTGCAGGCAGTCACGGGGAGTTCAAGAGATTGCAATGGATGAATGTGATCTTGATGGCGAAACACATCTACAAATCAAATTCCAATGATCCATCTTTAGGCGAAAAAGAATTAAAAGAACAAGATTTGGTGATTGGTGAAAGCACCGCCATCAAAAATTGATGCGCAACGTGTATTCATGCCAAAAAGAAGTGTGACAATAATTGTGTTATTGCCTAATTTTTTCCAAAGAAGAAAAGTAGTGATTTCTTGATGTGAGAGGTTTTTTTGGTAACACGAATGCGGAGAAACTTATTTGAAGAATGTGATCTTGATGGCGAAACACATCTACAAATCAAATTCCAATGATCCATCTTTAGGCGAAGAAGAATTAAAAGAACAAGATTTGGTGATTGGTAAAAGCACCGCCATCAAAAATTGATGCGCAACGTGTATTCATGCCAAAAAGAAGTGTGACAATAATTGTGTTATTGCCTAATTTTTTCCAAAGAAGAAAAGTAGTGATTTCTTGATGTGAGAGGTTTTTTTGGTAACACGAATGCGGAGAAACTTATTTGTGGTCTTGTTAGTTACTTCGAAAAGAAGAAGGCCGCCAGAAGTTTACTATGGGATGCTAGGAAATGGCTCAAGATCCCATAGAAGAAAGTTATCTAGAGTATAAGTGATGTGAACATCTTCTGTACTCATTTCCCACACATCTTTGGTGTCTTCTAATTTTACTTTATGTTATGCTCGAGCTAGGCTTAAAAATTTCTATTTATTTTGTTTCTATTTGGAGAGATATGAGATATTCTAGGAGAGATATCCTAGGGTTCAAGAATATATAGGAGAAGGTGGTATAACCTTTTTAGTTGTTGTTGAGAGAATAAATAATAGTTAGGTTTATTTAAGTTCGTATTTATTTTGAATTTTTGAGTTTAGAGAAATTATTATTTTAATTAGATTAACGTTTATCAATCTGAGTTCTTACTTCTGCGACTCAAATTTACGTTAAATTGGTATCAGAGTAATTTTTGTACTCTATGGCACCATTAACAAACGCTCAACTCGCCAAACAAGTCGATGAGTTGACCGACAAATTCAAAGGATATGATGAATTGTCCAACCAACTAAGTGATGCAGCACGTTATAGAATGAAGCGAGTCTCCCAATTTACGAATAAGAATACTAACAGTAATGGTGAATCCGGCTGACGATTAAGTCGACCTTCCTAAAGTTTGAAGATAAACTCAATTCAATCAAACAAAGGGATATCTTTGGAAAACATTCCAAGAATCTTTTCATTCATCAAAATCAACCTCATAAACTCTTCTTCCAAAATACTATTTGTAGGCAAAATCGTGACGCTTCGGATTCATAACTGGCCCCATAACTAAGACTCTTCAATACATAACTCTTAAATAGGTTGTGGCACAGGGTGTATAATCTAAGTAAGTTGACTGTCGAAGGCTTTGGTTAAGTGGTTCGAATAGGTTATCTAAACTTGACTTTTGTTGCTTGGCAGAACTCAGTCCCAAAACTTTGACGAATCCAAAGAGGTATATTGACAAACTGATCAACTTTGATGAGGTGTAGGTAAACTGTGTCTTCAGGAAGTTGGGTATTGTGAGCAAGATGCAGAAGAAGACATATACATTACTTTGAAATGAACCTATTGTTGCTAGACCAGTAAAGAAGAGAAGAAAAGAAGTTGCTTCGACAGAGGCCAAAGGGATAGAGAAGGCAAGGTTGGTTCGCAAGTCAAAATATATGCCGAGGGGACAACAAGGAGTATCTGGACCGCGCGGTCGAGTAAGCCTGAGGCAGTTCCTGAGATATTGAGGTAGGCTAACAAAGGTAAGGGCAAGGCCGTTCCTGAACCTTTGAAAGTCTAACAGACGAAGACTACTCAACGTAAGAGTCATCGGGAACTGAGGGTTGATGATGCAGCCGATATACACGAGGCACAACGCGAAGCCAAACTAGAGGAGCAAGCTTGAGCAACAGCTGCGTCGATGGCAACCCTATGTGAAAATGAACCAGATGAGGCTGGGAAGCAGATAAATAAGATTCTGCATCAGGTAACTGTGTTCTGAGATTCTAAAATTCAATAAAATTTACTATACTTCGAGAAATGCTGATGGATCGATTATTCTTGCAGGTGCATGCTTGGGCTCAAGCTTTTGCCAAAGTTCAGAAGGTAACAACGAAGCAGCTGAAATAGGCGAAAGACAGTATGGAACTTGGTCGAGGGACCGCGATGTCGCTGAAGACCGAGATTAATGTGTTAAAGCGGGAGAAGATGAATATTGGAGCTAAGTGTGCGAGGGAACTCGAAGCAGAGGTTGCCAACAATTCTGGCATTCGAAAGACGTTAGAATTGAAGCTGACTGAAAAAGTAAAAGAATTAGAAGAACAGAGGGTAGATTTCCAAGCACAATTCGATGAAGAGTGCGACACGACCACAACTCTGAAGCAGTTCATATATAGTTTGGTGTATAATCCCTTGACTTTCGAACGCTTTCCTACAATTGGAGGACCTAATATTGAAGATGTTACTCAGACAGAATTAATGGAAGTGGATCCTACTGGTGGAGGGGTTGGAGGTGATGTGGAGGCTCCCGTGGTTGAAGAGACTGTTGCTGATACTGTAGTCGATGGTGTTGCAAATGCTTTGGGACTGGACCCTCCTGGAGGTGCTGCTGTCGAAAATCCTGTGGGAGGAGTTGGTGCGGCCACTTCTATATAAGTGGAATGTTGGTAGAAGGTGTTGTTGTTGTCTATTTGCTGTAACAAACTCTCTCATCTTGTTCTGCTGTAATGTTTACATTTGATTGAGCTGCTCGTTTGTAGTTAATTTGAATTGCTTGTGTGTACTGAATTTGAGTCATTGGTATGTATTCTGCTGGAACATCTTAGATATATTTGAATTGCTGATATTCCTGTATGTGTAGCTATGTGTATGTTGAGAAGTATAGAATGCTCGACTCTGGTGGGTTTGGCCCAGAATCTTGAAGAGCCTCGGGATCACCCCCGATTATCGGTCAAGTCAAAGGGTTGACATGATACTTTTATTTGACCAAGCTGAGAAGTGTACTGAACCTCGAAGGTCACCTCCGGGTCTATCCGCGGGATTAATCTTGAACAAAGTGTTATGTGGCCGCCCCCAATACATCCCCGAGGGTCCAGTTTGTAGACCATTCATGCCCCTTGGGTCTGCTCGAATTGGAAATTTGAAAAACTTCGAGGTAACAGTATAGTCAAAGGGTGGACATGATACTTAGGTTTGGCCAAGAAATTAATTAAACTTTGAAGGTCACCCCCGGGTCTGTCTGTGGGATTGAGCCTAAGCAAAGCATAATGTGGTCACCCCCAATACATACCTGAGGGTTCGGTCTATAGACCATTTATGCCCCTCGGGTTTGCTCGAATTGGAAACTTGAAAAACTTCAAGGTCGCCCCCATGTATTTGTCGAGTCGAAGGGTGGATGAGATACTTAGGTTTGGTCAGAAAATTCACTGGACTTTGAAGGTCACCCCCGGGTCTATCCGTGGGGCTGAGCCTAAGCGAAGCATAATGCGGTCCCCCATAATGTATTCCCGAGGGTCCAGTCTATAGACCATTCATGCCCCTCGGGTTTGCTCAAATTGGAAACTTAAAAAATTTAAGGTCGCCCCCAAGTATCAGTCGAGTCGAAGGGTGGACGTGATACTTAGGTTAGACCAAGAAATTCACTGGAAGATAAGACATGAACCTCGGAGGAGAAAAAATATGTTCATTGATTATACTGTATTTACATCAGTTAAACAAGGTGGTGGCTGAGGCCTGTTATATGAGACTAACTGCATGGTGTTCCAAGGATTGGGTAGAGGGTCCTCCGCTTCTGTCATTAAATAATAGGAACCTTTATCAGCTTTTTCATACACAACATAAGGTCCTTCCCAAGACTCAGCTAGCTTACCGACATTTCGAGGCTTCGAAGAGGGTGTGACTCGTCAAAGTACCAAATCTCCAATATTGAAACTACGTGGTCAAACTCTTTTGTTATATGACTTCTAGAGAGAGAGATACTAACGGCCAAGGTTTGCTATGGCTCAGTCTCCGGTTTCGTCGATCCATAATGTAGGGACCAAATTTTGTAAAGCCCGAACTAGCTTGAAATCGATCCTTACACCAAGAACTAAAACTCGGACCTTGTGATGACGTAAGCGACACTTGAAAAATGGAATGTCTGTATTGAAGAGTGTGTTGTTATCATGACGCGTGAGTGTTATGGGCAAACTGCTGGTTTTTCCGAGCGGATGACTGTTTGGGGAAATAACTTGCATTAAATGCGGTATCGCTATAAATAGTGGTCAGATTTGATCGCCGAATAACCTGCAACACATCTTCGCTGTAGAGAAAAACAAACATGTCTGTTTTGTATGGGTGAGAAAAAAATATGAGTTTTTTGGAAGCGTACCTTTGTAACATCATGGTTAAGATGAGGAATCAAGTGTATCATACCCGGTTTTCTTTCATCGTGGAGGGATTCCGGATATGGTTTTGTGGCTATCAGAGTAGGGAGACTCCCTCTGTTATTTTGTTAAAGGAGTGTTGTTTGAAATAATTCTCTATATTATGTAGCGTCCGATTTAGCGGCTGGGGTGTATACGATGCAAAATTATTGGTTTCTAATGACATTTTGATTTCTAAGGTAGGAGTCCTCTTCAATCTCCACGAACTCTAGGTTAGTGAGGATATGGAGGAAGAGACGGCGGTGGTGAAGGTGGAAGATGGATTGATTTTTTTGGTACCATTGTCTTTTCCTTTAATTCTTCCTGCAGGGAAATAAAGGGGAAGGAGATGTTTGACCTGTTGCAGTCTTGCAATTTTTGAGCTGTGGCTGAGGTTTCTCTAGAAGATTAGCATTATCATGGCAACGTGAAAAGAACTAAAGGCCTGTCCTCATGTTTGAGAAAGTATTTGTAATATCGAGCTTCGAAAAGCTTGATTCATTAATTGTAAAGCAACGCTGTAGGGGTAGTTCTGTAACCAACTTGTTTGATCAAAATTGAGCGTAATAAAAGAATATTTTGTTTGTTTCTTACTAGCGAAAAGCAGAAATAGTCGACATGTCATCGAGTTGTACATAATATGGGAGTGAATAGTTGGTGGGATAATATGCCTTATCCTACCTCGAAAATGAATCGAGCTTAAAAGATGTAAACATAAAGCTTGAAATATAAACTTTATAGAGCTCGATTAAGCACGAAAAGATAATAGTAAGTAGTTTAAACCCGGGAAGAGTGGGTTATAAAAACTGAAATACGTTACGTATAGTAAATCGAAAAATTAGTCCTGTTAACTGAACAGTATAAAAGTGTGACTTGTTCTTTAAGAAGGTTATTCATAAAAAATGGTGAAGACTCGCTCTCAGAGGGCTGTTGAAGCGCGTGCGTTGAACGACTTGCGTTTAGCATTCAAGATTGATAAAATAAGGGAAGCTGTTTTTGGGCAGCAAGGTTATGATGCAGTTCTGCTTGAAACCCGAGCGAACTACGAGGGCAAGACTGATGTAGAAAGGGGCAAGGAAATGAACAGCGTGTACTAGTATAAGTCCATGCACACCTGTTGGCGATCTGTTGAAGATTGTAAAAAGTTTGTCCTTATGATGGCTAGAGAGGAGATCATCAATGAGGATAGGGATAACGCCTCAGGGCTACTGAAAGCTTGTAGTGTTGTTGGGCACACCGGTTGCTTCAATGCAAGTATCTTGGGGATTGGAGTGATTGACTGATGTATTTTTGAATTTTTGAAATATAACTGCCCGAATTTACTTGAAGAAAACTTTGTTCACGAAAATAGGCTATGACTAGGATTGCTGAACTAAATTATTGAATTTGTGTTGCTAACTGATATTAACGTTAAAGTCAAGGTATATAAGTAGGGCAAACAAATGTACGTGAAATTTTAAAGTAGATAATTCAGAATCATGAGTTTGGGGCATTATGAAAAGAGTGGGACCAAGGGGTTGAGAGTACGCTAAAGTATAATATTTGTTGTAATGATGGGAAGGTGGCTTCACCGAAGCAGTACGACACGTCTGACAGGTTCAGACAAACAGACGGCTCAGTTCAGGAATCGAGGACTGCTTATTGGAAAACTCCAAACCGCCAGCGGTTCGGGGAAAGGAGCAAAGTACCCCCTCTCCTCCCTCTCCGAATACAAAAAACCAGAAAAAGAATAGAAGGGTTAGAGAGAGAGAGATCTCAACTGACGATTCCATTACCGCCAAAGGAGTAAAGGATAAGTGGAAAGCAGTGACTAGGAGTCTTAATTGCAAACTAGGAGAGGAGGCTAAGATAGAGGAGGTTTTGAAGAAGTTACAGAAATTGAGCAAACTGGTGTGGACCAACGCTATAGACTCTCACTCGGGTGTTGAAGGTAAGTCTGTCTTTGGGTTTACAAGAGTTCTTGTATAAAAATCTTTATTGTGTCGGGATAAGGATGTAATCCCTACCCAAACACAAAAAAATAAAAATAAAATAACAATGGGAATAATGACTGTGGGGCGATACAAATCGTTTTGTGACAGATTGTGATAATATAAGTGATCTAGTAGTGCGAGATAAAAATTGATATATATACCTCGACCTATCTGTAGGTTTTGTTGGACCAGCGTCTTGTAAAGTAGACCCTTTACTATAGATAAGTATGATTTCGACTTCCGATTGCGCAATGGCTGATGAAGTAGACCTCATAGGGCATTAATTTCCCGTCATTAGAGTAGGGGATGAGGAGGATACTGTAGCGGAATTGGTAGAATGGCCTCGCCTGAAGGGTTCTCGAGTTGAGTACCCAACAGGTTCTAGTCAGTTTAGGGAGTTCTGTAAGGCAAAAAGTAGTATAGATGGGATCTGGGGGCACGCCTCCGGATATAGGGGTAATTTCTTTAGGAGTTACAGTGTCAGTCAAGGAAGGGATTACCTATATTTACTGCCTGATTTGGCTAAAGAAAAGAAATACAGGCGTTTGGGGGACAAAGTGAGTACGTTCAAGGCATGGTGAAGGATAGTCGAATTGATGGTTTTTGTAGTTATTTAGCCCAGTTCGACTATGGGCTGACGCTGCCTTTGTGCAATTTGGCTAAGAGTGTTATTAATATAATTGGGGCTTGCCTGGCGCAGCTGAACTACAATTTTTGGGAAGTTATCCTTGTATGTGAAACCCTTAATGAGAGATGGGCTGCATCTGGTAGTAAGAGGAGGATTACTGCCAAGGATTTCCTGGAGTATTACGCTGTGAAATATGTCACAGCAACTGATGGTGCATATCTTTCTTCTAGTTCTTCAAGACCATGCTTCTTCGAACTGTCTTCAGCAGGGCGAGTATGGAATGACAACCTTTTATGGGTGTCAGGTGAATGTTTTCAGCGGTCTAATGAAGAACCCCTGGAACTTAATAATAGAACTATAACAAAGGGTAAGTATACCATTGAAAATCGAACTATCATTTGTATGTTGAACTATATTTCTATAGTTGATTTGTATCTGACATTGCCGACCTTTTATGCAGGAATTAGCTGCAAAGTTTCGAGGAAGGAATCCTTTATATACGCCGTTTCCAGGGAAGGCACTGAGCTCGAAGCTGTTCTCAAAGAGTTAGAGATAAGTAGGTTTAAAAGGGTATCTAGTAAGGACAACAAGGTCAGGAGATCTCAAGCAAAGAGAAGAATGGCTAGAAAAACTCTAGGCACTATGGAAGAAAAATTCTTAACTCCTGAACTTAATACTCCTTTGAATCTTGCACGGCTCAATGAAATACCAGATGGGCCAGTGGACATGGCCACTGTCTCCAGCACTATTGTACGGAACCTTGCAAAGAAGAAAGCTGTAAAAAGGGGGGCTGCTTCTCGTTCTGTTACGTCGGACAATGTGGACGGTAGCAGTAAGAGGAGGAAGGTAACTTCTCCCACAAAGTCACAGGTGGTGTTAGAGGAAAGCGATAAGATCGCTGAGGGGGCAGACTTGTGGCCGCGTTTTAAGGTTGAAGCCGGTCTCCTGGAGGAACAATGTCGAGCTAAATCTCGAGAGAAGATGGTTGCTGTTGTGGACGATGAGTTTAAGAAGGTTAGTAAATAGTTAGCTTTGTCGAGCTATTTTGCTGCTCGAGCTGACTTATTTCTTTTTACAGTTTTCTCGTGCTCTAAGGAAGGCTCAGCTTGGTCTCCAGGATAGGTCGATTGAGCTGGAAAAGAGGATCTCCCAGCTCGAGGGAGAAAAAAACTAGTTTGAAGAGAACCTAACTCGGGAGAGGGAAGCTTTTCAGTTGGAGCTGGAGAAAGAAAGTGAAGCTGCTGCCCTAAAGCTGAAGGAAGTTAGGGACGAAAGTATAGCTGAAGCGGAGCGATTGGTTACCGCGTCTGGTACTTCCCAAAACAACCTTGCAGGGAGGCTCTACCAGCTGAGGTATACAAAGGTAGAGATTTTGGCATTTAGCGAAGGGAATTATGAGGAGAAGTAAATTATGGATGAAGAGAAGGTTGAGGAAATGGAGGATGGTCTGAATATTGCAGAAAAGACCGCTGCCGATAATCAGGAAACTATTGATCTGGTAGGATGATCGTATAATGTAACATTGGTTGTAAAACATGAACTCGAGCTTTGTAATATTTTACTGTTGTTTGATGTCAACAACGTTTTTCTTATAAAACTTTGTATTATAGGAGATAGAAAGCTCGCGCCTCAGAGTTGTGGACTTAGAGGGCCTGCTTGAAGTGAAGAAAAAATTCTCTGCTGAATTGCAGGTTAGATAATTCAGATAAATTAATAACTAAATGAACAGGAATTTAATAGAAGAAGGGATAAGTACTTTGTAAGTTTATTCTAGTTCAGGATGTTTGTGTATGTACAGTCTGTTTTGCGACCAAAACTTGTTTCTTGGTCGGTTGGCCAAGGAGGCATTGGCTGTCTCGAGCTTGCAGGTGTCTGTTCTGCAAGATTATCACTATGCTTCTGTCAATCTGTTTCCCAATTAGGTATTAATGTTGTGAGCCCCTGCTAACTGTTATGCAGAAGGAGCTAGACGTTGCTAGCGAGAGAGAAGAGAAGATTTTTTTGTATAATGCTGAGTATGCAGAAGAATATGAGGCTTTGATCTTCCAGTATGAAGATCGGTTGGATGATAATGTGAAGTTTTCTCTGAATCTCTAAGAAGCTAAGAGCCAAGTCGAGGATATGACTGCAACAATTGTGAGCAGGGATTTGGCCTTGAACCAACTTACCAGCGAACTTGCTGAGTTGAAGGAAAAGGCTGAGTTAGCCAAATACCGTATTAGAGCATTGAATGACGAGATATCTGATATGAAGTGTAACATTCGTGCTCTGAACGAGTAGTTGTTAAAGAAAGAGATCGACCTGGATACTTCGCGAACTAACTTGGCTGTGTCCGAGGCCGATTTTAAAATTTTGAACAGTAGTATTGTGGGCAAAGATTTAGAATTGCGTAACTCTGCACAATTACGCGATAGTTTGATCTCCAGGTTAGATCGCTTGAAGGCTGATTTACGTCGTTTAAAAGGGAGAGAGGCTCAGAGCAGGGCTGATTTAGCAGAGGTTCAAGCCAAAAACAAAAGTTTGATGGACGATTTGGCCCACGCTCGCAGAAATGTGAGGAGGGTTGTGCAACGTGATAAGGAGATGAATGAAAGAATTAATCAACTTTGTGCTCGAATTTTCGTATTGGAGCGGGAATTACGTGTACGTGAATTGAAGTATGAGAAGGATCTCAAATTTGAATTGGATAAAAGGGATGGTGAAATTACTTCTGGTGAGGGGAGTCGAGAGATGAAGGAATTTCTTCGTCGAAAAGAAGAGTTAGTGAAAAATATGCGTATTGATCTCACAAATTATCGGTAGAAGTCGATAGATCTTACAAGGCAGATCAGTGAACGCATTGATCAATTAACAGCTGAACTGGCTGAATCGAAAGCTCGTCGCTTGAGGGATAACAAGCGCGTTGTTGTTACTCACCAATCCTTTAAGGAACTATTAGTTCATGAGTAAGAAAAATGTGATGGTGAAGTTTTGCATCAACGGAAATTAAGTGTGTTGGTAGTATTTTTTGTCGAGGAAATAAAATTCCTGCAGGTTGAGAGGAATTTGATGCAAGATTGCTTCTCTGGGAGGACTTGTGTATGTAAACTCGATATCTCGAGAATAGATCAAATTGGGGTTATGGATCGCGGTATTGGGACCACGACGGCTGAATAGATAGCTCGAGGGAAAGAAATTGTTGCTAAACGAGCTCCAGAATATATGGCATCCAGGACTGAAATAGGAGGAAGCTCGAGTGCAGTCTCACCTACTCCTGCTGTGAGAGGAAGGTCGGCTGCTCTCCCATCAAGAAAATCCAGCAAAATTAAAAAGAAATAGACTTGAATTTTGATAACGAGTACCTTTTGTAATTAGCAGATGTTGATGCTTCAGTGCTCGATGTAGGCCTTTAGAGGAGCTTTGTAATTTAAAATATTGATATGGGAAACTAATAGTTCCACACCTGCAGTAGATGTTATTCTCTGGTTTGACCCATTGAATTAGAAAAGGTATTTTATGTGCTTCAACCCATGGACTTTAGGGAGGCTTAGCGGTAGCGAGCTAGTATTATCTCTACTCGTACTTTAGGCGGTCACCGCAGACTAAGAGGTTCTTTATCGCCTCCGCCTCGGATCTGTGTTTCCTTAGGGGTTCGGCTAGTATTATCTATGCCTTGATATCATATTGGAGAGTTGGGCCTATCGGCAGCGAGCAACGTCTCACTCGTGCTTTAGGCCTGATCCTGCAGGCTGAGGCTCTTTATGGCCCCAGCCCCGACGGTTTCTGAGTCCTCCAGGGTTCGGCTAGTATTATCCATGCCTTGATACCATATTGGATATTGGAGTTTAGCGGCAGCGAGCAAGTTTTTTCCTCACTCGTGCTTTAGGCTTGTTATCTTCAGGCTAAGAGGTTCGTTATGGCCCCCGCCATCAGATGTATGAGTATCCTCAGGAGTTAGGCTAGTATTATTTATGCCATTACCAAGGTTGGATGTTGGAGTTTAGCGGTAGCGAGCAAGTTTTTCCTCACTCGTGCTTTAGGCTTGTTATCTTCAGGCTAAGAGGTTTGATATGGCCCCTGCCTTAGGATGTATGAGTATCCTCAGGAGTTAGGCTAGTATTATCTATGCCATTACCAATGTTTGATGTGGTTTACCTTTAGAAATCGAGCTAGGATAAACTGTGCTTTTACCCTTGGAGATGATGGAGATGAAGGGGAACTGTATAGCAGGGATTCTTGTGATAAAGAAGAGATTTCATTGATTGAAAAGAGTTTGTACATACATTGGAGGGGAAATCTCGAGGTGGATTGAACCTTACTGAGCGACGGAGGAGCTGTTCAACGTTGATATAACTTTAATCTTCCTGTATTCCATGGATTTGGAATTTTGTCACCAGCTTCCGTTATGAGATAGTATGAACCTAGACCAGTTTGACCTATGACCATGAAAGGACCTTCCCAGTTTTCTGCTAGTTTCCCAGCATGTGAATCTTTTTTATTATCTAGGATTTCTCGAAGGACCCAGTCGTTGATAGCGAACTCCAGAGTGCGAACTCGTTTGTTATATGAATTAGCCAGTATTTGATGATATCGACCAAGATTTACGATAGTTCGATCTCATGTCTCATCGATCCAATTGAGGTTGCACGCTAAATCAAACTCATTTTCTTTGTCTGTGAGCTCATGGTCTCTTACAAGATGGTGGTACTTTGTTGGGATCACTGCTTCAGTTCCATAGGCAAGTAGAAAAGGAGAGCACTGTGTTGACTTCCGCAGCGTAGTTCGATAAGCCCATAAGATGTGAGGTAATTCACGTATCCAGTTTCCCTTCTTCTGTAACATAAGGCACTTTTTGAGACCATCCATGATGATCTTGTTTGTGATCTCTACCTGTCCGTTTCCCTGGGGGTAGTAGGGGTTTGATGGAGAATGGATTATGTTGCGTTTGTTGAGAAATGCTACGACCTTGGCCTCAACGAACTGAGGACCATTATTGATACGGATCAAATGTGGACAACCAAATCTTGTGATAATATGCTACCAAATAAAAGAAATGACCTCTTCTTCTCGAGTTCTGCATAGAGAAATTGCTTCATCCCATTTAGTGAAGTAATCCATGGCAACAAGGAGAAAATTCTTATTACCCAGAGTATTGGGAAATTCACCAACTAGATCAAGTGCGCATCGTTTGAACGGCCAGTATACCTTACTGGCATAGAGTTCGAGGGCAGGGGCCCGAATTTGATTTCCATGACGCTGACATGCATCGCATTTCCTTGAGTATTCTTCAGCTTACTTCCACATCCCTGGCTAGAGCACTCCTTGGGTAATAGCTCTGTTAGCAAGAGCTTGTCCTGCGGTATGGGATCCGCAGATTCCTTCATGTAGATCTCGAAGCATCTTGTCGGCAAGTTCCTTAGAGAGGCACTTGAGGTATGGACCAGTGACTGAACGTTTGTAGAGATTGTCGTTTGGTTGGACTTTGTAGCGCTTTGAATTTTTGATAATGTGTCTGCGCTGCTGTGGATCATTTGGTAGTGGCTCATTGCATGAGTTATCCGGACCGAGATAAATCATGAATGGTTTCCTCCAATCATCTTCCGCCATCTCATCGCCCCCAGTGTTAATCGCATATATTGTAGTACGAATAATACTGGGGCTAGAAATAACTTTGATTTGAAGGAGTCTTGATTCTGTACCCAATACTCCGGCTAAGTAAGCCAAGGAGTCAGCGTGGCAATTCTATCCTCAAGGGAGGTATTCGAGTGTAGCTTTGTGAAATTTCTTTAGATTTTCTGCAACCAGAGTTGCATAATTGACCATGATGTCATTCTTCTCGTAATATTCTGAGTAGTGATGAACGATTAGAAGAGAGTCTGTGTAGGCTGAGATTTCAGTGATTCCGAGTTCGAGAGCCATGTCTAGACCATTAATGAGTGTCTCGTACTCTGTAACATTGCTCGAGGCTTTGAAGTCGAGACGGATGGATTTCTCGATTCTGTTGTTGGAAGGTGTAATGAGAACAATCCCAATTCCTGACCCTGAGGGTCCTGCTGAACCATCGGTGAGGAGCCTCCACCCTTTCTGAGATATCTATAATGCTCGATCATCAAAAGATTTGGAGGGTGGAAACTCATCTACTGCACCTTCGGCTAGATCTGGATCATGTTCTTCCCAGTCAGGATCTGAAACTGGAAAGTCTGCTAGAAAATAAGCGACTACTTAACCCTTTTAGGAAATTTGTTGCTCGAATTTGATTTTGTGCTCCCCCAAACTGACGGACCACTGCTGTACTCTTCTGGATTTCTCTTTCTTAGACAATACATCCCGAAGTGGGTAGTTCGTCATGACTTTGACAGGATATGCTTGAAAATAGTTTTTGAGCTTTTGTGAGGTGTAAACGAGAGTTAAAAGTAATCTTTCAATTTTAGAGTACCTCGTTTCCGCTGGAGTAAGTGTCTTGCTGATGAAGAAGATTGGTTTCTAAATTTTTCCATCGAGCCGAATGGGAACCGAGCAGAGAGATGTATCTATAACTGTGAGTTAGATAATCAGTTCCTCATTGCCTATCGGAGTACTCATGATTGGAGCCCTCCCTACGTAAGTTTTGAGTTCCTGAAAAGCTGTTTCACATTCTGGTGTCCAGTTGATATCTTCATTCTTTAAACTTTTGCCTCGTTGAGTAGAACCTTTAAGTAGCATAAATAGCCATCTGCATTGGTCCGAGGACTTGGATACGAATCTGTTGATTACTGCAATCTTTCCTGCGAGCTTTTGTACATCCTTCTTTGTTGATGGTGAAGGCATGTCCAGAAGAGCTTGAATTTGATATGGATCTTCTTCTATCCCTTTCTTGCTGATAAGATGACCAAAGAACTTGCCCGAGCGAATACCGAACTGGCATTTTTTGGGATTAAGCGTCATTCTATAGAATCTTAATATACTGAATACTGTAGAGAGATGAGAGATGTGATCCTCTTTCTTTCGGCATTTGCAAAGCATGTCGTCAATATAGACTTCGACTGTTTCTCCCAAGTGTTCTTTGAACATACTTATGACCAGCCTTTGGTAAGTGGCTCCAGCGTTCTTAAGGCTGAATGGCATGACCTTATAATAGTAGAGACCTCTTTCTGTAATAAACGTAGTCTTTTCTTCATCTGTTTCCAAGAGTAGAATCTGATTGTACCTCGAAGCGGTGTCCATCATGGATAAGAGTTTGTGGCCTGCTCTAGAGTCGAGGATCTGATGAATGATTGGAAGAGGGAAGCTGTCCTTTGGCATGTATTTGTATAGATCTATAAAATCCACGCAAACTCGAACCTTCCCATTCTTCTTTGGAACAACAACGATATTAGAAATCCAGTCTGGGTACTTGGCTTCTCGAATGAAACCGACCTCGATAAGTTTGTCGATCTCCTTGTTCACCTCATCTTGAAGTCTTGGAGATAACCTGCGTTGCTTCTGCTTAACTGCTGTAGCGCCTTCACGGATATTTAAAATGTGGTAAGATTATGAGGGGTCTACGCCTGGCATTTCTTGGAAGTTCCATGCGAAAATGTCTTTATTGGATTAGAGGAAATAAATAAGAGCTTCTTTCTCTATTTGAATTAATTTTGTACCAATATAAGTACCTCAGTTAACTCCATCGATCAGGACGTATTCCCCGGGCTCGGCTGGAGAAGACTGACCATCGAGGTGATCAGCCTTCTATGATTACTATGCAACAATCTGTTCTGAATGGTCGAGAACTGGTGAGACTGTATTCTCACAAGCTCGAAAGAGTTTCTAACTTCCTTTGATTTCATAAATACCGTTATTATGCTTGAAACGGAGCATTTGGTGGAACATGGACGGGATGGCCTCCATATTGTATAGCCAACAGCGTCCTTGTATCCCCAAATACCTTGATTTGGGGTTGATGACGTAAAAAATAACGTCGATAGTGGTACGCCCTGTTGTGATCGGGAGAGTGATCTTCCTAACTCGTACTTCTTTGGACCCATTAAACCCACTGATGTTTGTCTCGCTTTGAACGACCTGATCTGAGAGCACCATCTAGTCAATCGTGCTATGGAAAAGGATCTCAACCCCACTTTCTGTGTCCACCATCATGGTGTGCATTACGAAGTTCCTCATTTTGAGCATAATTACTAGTGCGTCATGAAGAGGATACTTCACATGTCCTGTATCGCAGTCTTCGAAGGAGATTCCCTTTCGACGACTGCTTGACTCTAGGAGGAGCTTGACTTCCTTGTCCTGCACGACAAGGTCACAGCACTCGCCCAACTTCCTCTGCTTGACTCCGTTGGAATTCAAAGCCCGATTTATCTCGATCATATTGCTGCAGTAGAGATGATATAGATGCTTCTCTTCTGCTTATTCTATTGCTTGAGTCACGTCATCTTATTTTAGATAGCTTCCATCTTTATAGCTGGGAAGATCGATGATGTATTCGAGCATCCTCCCTTCCTTAAAAATAAAATTTGTGAGCTTTTTCAAACCATAGCAATTGTCGGTGTTGTGGTGCTTAATCTTTTAATATTCGCAATAAGGTCAGCCTACTATTGGATCAAGATGTCGAGCTGGACGGAAACATTTATCCTTCTGGAGAATAAAATAGATTACGAAAAGCTTGGCATTTAACTTTGGTATGACTGTTCTGGATGGTTTCTGCGACCTCTGATTGTTGTTTCTTTCTGGTTCTGTCTTTGCTCGTTTAGGATCACCTTGATCGCTCAAGCTGCGGTTGTTATTGGAATTTGAAGAAGGAACCTTGGTGTTGTGGACTGCCTTTACAGGTTTATTCGGTTCGGGCATCATCCGCTCCAGATCGATGTAATTGTTGACTTTCTCGATCATATCTTCGAGAGTCTTGGGCTTCTTCGGGAAGAGATACTCTTTAGCTTTGCAATTGAACTGTAGAGCGTTTGTGAATGCGGACACGGCTGTCTTCTAATCTAGATTATCGACCTTCCGAGCCAGTTTGAGAAACTTCTTGCAGAACTCCTCGAGCTTCTCCCCTTATGCTTGTTTGAGACTTATAAGAAAAATATAAGTTCTCTTCTTTGTCTTTGTTGTGGGCATAAGCTTTGATGAAGATTTTTTGTAACTGCTCGAAGGTATGAATTGAACCTTCCAGTAAAGAGTGGAACCAACAGAGAAGTTTATCCTGGAGACTGGTAGCGAAGAGCCGGCAAAGGATGTGATTCAGATTAGAATACAAACCCAATGAGTCTCGGAATTATTGAACGCGCTGGCCAGGATCGGTTCCTTTGTATTTGATGATCTTGAGTGTATGAAATCCTGTTAGGACATTCATATCAAATAATTCTTTAGCAATTGGACAACCTTGTAATTTGTGCGAGTCATCCTTCACGTCTAAAGTCGTTGCTTCAATGATCTCCCTGATACGCTAGTCCATGAGTTCCTGAGAAATATAATACTGAGGGATAGGGGCTGCCGGAATTGCAGGAACTACCAGAACTGCTTGACGTATGAGTCTAGGAATGCGGTTGCCTATTTCTTCGCTTACATGTTCAGGAAACGGGGATCGATACGGAGGTTGCAAGACTTCCTCGGGCTACTTGGAAGGCCTGCGATCTCTGTTGATATCTGTCTGCGCCTCCTCATGTAACCCTAACCTCTCATGAACAGAAACCCTTGAGATTGTTGGTACTGTTTCGCGCTCTCTCAGAGCTGGTGGTGGTTAGCTGCTCTATAATAATTTCAGAGCTGCTTGAAAAGTTAACATCTGAACTTCTTGTTTCTTTATCTCCAGAACTCGAGCTTCACGCTCTCGCTCTGACTCCTTCTCGAGGAGTTCTCGATCTTCCAATAACTGGCACTCGAGCTGACTCTGTTTCTCGGCTTCGGCAATTAAGCTCGCCCGAAGCTCGGCAACCCGATCAGGTTCCCTTGAACTTTCAGGCTGAGCTCCCAAAGATTGATGTGCTTGAACCATAATTGAATATTGCTTGACTGATGAGTATCAATCGTGGCCCTCAAGTACATGGAAAAATTGTGCGTTCCCACAGACGGCGCCAAATGTAGGGACTAGATTTCGTAAAGCTCAAACTAGCTTGAAATCGATCCTTACACCAAGAACTATTATGCCAAGAATTAAATAAGAGATAACACTTGACACAGGGGATTTAGCGTGGAAAACCTGTGAATAGGTAAAAACTACGACCTCGAGTGGAGGATTTTGTAAAAGTAGTATTATTGCTTGAGAGATTGTGAGAATCTGATTACAAGAGTTAATCTAAGAAAATATAGCTAGGGATCAGATAATTGTATATATAGATTTCTCTGTCGACCGTCCTGTTTCCTTAGGAGCTTTTCCCTTTTATAGACCCTGCTCTCAGCTTGACATCATGCTTGAACATGTTCTCTTGAAAGTGGAAGTCATGGGCAGTTGAGTGTGTAACTGCTAGCTCGCAGGAGACAAGTGTATGTTGACTTGTTTTATTTATATCTGTTGTGGACGATCCACGCTCTGCTTAAGTTCGTGGTCGATGTGTAACTGTTAACGTGTTTATAACGTGTTTGTTTATGCGTGAGTCTAGAACTGGATAAGATCGAGTCTTCCAGAGCTCGAGGTATAGATGAGATCGAGTGTCCATAGCTCGAGGGAAAAGTCCCTACACATAACATATTACATCCAAGTTCGAACTCATTATCTTCGTCGGGTAGGTCGGGATCGCGTGTTGGAACTTTGAATAGGGTAGGCAGCACAACTTTGATACTAAAAGCCAGAAGGAAGGGAGTACAGCCAAGGAGCCTTTCTTGGTGTGGTGTGATAGGCCCAATGTACATGCTATAATTCTTGAACCTATCAGCCTTTCTTCTCATCGATGCGCTTCTTAAGACCGTCGACTATTATTTTGTTGATTGCTTCCACCTAGCCATTGCCCTGAGGGTAATAAGGTGTGGAAGGGGAGAGGATGATGTTGTACTTCTTGAGGAAATTATGGACTTTGCTCTCAATGAACTGTAGACCGTTATCGCATCGAATCATGTGAGGGCAGCCAAAATGTGTGATGATATTTTCCCATAAGAACTTGATGACTTCTTCTTCTCTGGTTCAACACAAAGGAACGGCTTCAGCCCATTTAGTAAAGTAATCTTTTGCCACTAGGAGGTGTTCTTGCTTACCCAAAGCTTTGGGAAAATAGCCTACTAGATCAATCACCCATTGCTTAAAGGGCCAAGGAACTTGGCTGTTATGGAGGTCTTGTGAAGGGCTTCGGATGTCATGAGCATGACGTTGGCATTTGTCATAGTGTTTCGCGTACTCTTCGGTTTGTTTCTTTATATTAGGCTAGAATAAACCTTATGTTACGACTCAAAGAGAAATAGATCGACCTGCAGTATGAGCACCACAGGTACCTTCGCAGAGTTCGGTGAGTATGGTATTAGCTTCATTTTGGGCGATATACCGGAGGTGTACGCTGCTCGGTAATTTACGGTGTAATCCACCTTTGAGAATGGTGTATCTGCGGCTGTTTTATAATAATAACCGTTTGGCTTAGGGATCTTCTGGGAGAGTAGAACTGTTGAAATAAGCAAAAACTGGTGTTCACCGGCCATCTGGATTGAGACTCTCGCCCTCAGTATTGATGGTATTGACTTCCATCTGATCGATACTTGGGCATTCGAGTACTTCGATATTGAGTATTCGTGATTCGGACTGGCCTACCATGGCTGATATGTAGGCGAGGGCATCGGCATGTTTGTTTTTGCCTAGAGGATAATAAGTAATAGAAGATTTTTTAGGAAAATGATCCATACACTGGTGGACGAGAGCAACATACTCAGCCATGCGACCGTTTGCCTAATTTTCCCCGGTGTACTGCCTCTGAACAAGTTGAGAATCGGTAAATACTGCAAGTTTTAGAACACTAAGTTTAAGGGCGAGATCGAGGCCATGTATTAGGGATTTATACTCAGACTCTTTATTATAACATTCAAAGTTTAACTAGATGGCCTTTTCGATTCTGTCATTAGATGGGGTAACCAGGGCAACACCGATCCCCAAACCGTTAGGACCACAAGATTCATCTGTAAAAAGACGTCAGGCTTTCTTAGGGTTCCAAGGGTCGTTCTGTTCAGGCTAGTCTTCGGGTAGATCATCTTCATGGTCTTCGCAGTCGATATCTTTGGCAGGGAAGTTGGCAAGAAAATCAGGGACTCCATGGCCTTTCTGAGATATATGTTTTTCGAAGGTGATGTCGTGTTCACCAAGATAGATGAACCACTATTGTAACCGTCTGGATTTGTCTTTCTTGATGAGGATCTCTCGAAGGGGGTAGTCGGTGATAACACGTATAAGATGGGCTTAAAAGTATGGTTTGAGCTTTCAAGCAGTGTAAACGAGGGTGAAGAGAAATCGCTCAAGCTTTGTATATCGAGTCTCAGCAGGTATCAGGGTTTTGCTGATAAAGTACACGGGTTTCTCAATGTTGGAGTCGATTCGAATAAGGACTGAACTTATAAAAATGTCTATAACTACCAGATATAAAGAAAACATCTCACCTTCGACGGGAGTACTAATGATGAGTGGTTGACCAAGGTATGTTTCAAGTTTGAGGAATGCCTATTCACAATTAGGTGTTCAATTGATTACGGGATTGTTCTTCTTTTTGGCCTTGTGGACGCCTTGATCGCGTAAGAGGGAAAGAAAGCCAGGCACGACGGTCAGGATTTTGAAATAAAATGGTTGAGGGCGGCTATCTTGCCAGTAACCTTTTGGACATCTTTTTGGTTCGAGGCGAAGGCATATCGATGAGGAAGCGAATATGAGTGGGGTCGATCTCGATGCCCCATTTGCTTATGAGGTGGCCCAAGAACTTGCCACATGAAACACCAAACTGATACATGTCTGGGTTAAGTTTCATGTTATAAGCACGAAGTATGGCTCGCAGACCCTTTGAACGTTCTAACTTATGCATGAGAGTTGCCTCTCCTCTTCAAACCCTAACCCTAGCCCCTTCCTAGGGTTTCTCCCTTGATCTTGCTTTTCATTGCTCTCTTCTCCCTTTGTGGCTGTTCCTCCTTGCTGATCTTATTCCTCCCCTTTTTCTCCTCTTTCCCCCTTTTTACCGTCCCCTTTTCGATGGCTTCATGCTCCTCCTCGGGTGGTGCTGCCATCCCTCCTCCTATCAACCCCATGCAGCCTCTCTCCCTGCCGGTTATTTCTGCTTCACCTTCGTTGCTATCCCATCCTCAAGTCGAATTCGTTTTGACCACAACCACAAAACCCTCCTTCACTAGTGTTGCCTCGAAAGCGGTTAGACCAGCGCTTGACAAGTTTAAGCCCGACACTCGGATCTTGTCCAAAGATGGGATGCCCGTGATTTCATTCTCATCATCAGACCAGAACAAAGCAGCTTCTGCATTCAATACCACAATCATTATAAGTTTTTCGGCTGGAAAACCTTAATTTGATGTCATTGAAAAGAACATCGAATCCAATTGGGGTCTCCTCGTAGTTCCTAAGGTGGCAGTGCTCGATTTCAAGCACATTATGGCGCGTATGACATCTGAACAAGATGTCACAAAAGCTCTTTCTAGAGAATCAAGACAAATCAAGGGCTTCATCTTCAAGTTGGCTCGCTGGACAATCGATTTCGATCCCAAAAGAGACTCCCCTTTTTCTCCAGTATGGGTTCAATTCCTAGGTCTTAAGCTGCATCTACAAAACAATGGAATAATCAAGGAGATGGCTGGTTTGATCGGAAAATACCTTATCACGGACACTACAACATTAAGCCTAAGCAGACCCAGTACTACGAGGGTTTGCGTAGAGGTAAATCTCATGAAAGACCTACCAACGAAAGTTGGAATTGCGCTCACAAAATCCTCTATCATGGAATAAGCAGTGATATATGAAAGGCTTCCAATGTATTGTATACAATGCTGCCTGCAAGGCCATAACAAAGCAAACTGCACCAAGCTCAAGCTGATTGTTCTACAAGATAAGGGTGATGAACTTCAAAAGAACAAAGCAACCATGGGAAGGGCAACGCCGGCTAAAGATGGCAACAACAACAAACCAACGTTTAAGGATAAAAACAATAAGCAAAACAATGACGTACTTGAGTTGGGTGTCACGGACAACATCATCGAGCTTCTATCGAACAAAGCAAAACTATTGGGAATAAGGGCTACACAACAGCATACAATGGCTACAACGACGAACAACAATATACTTGGGATAGAGAAGGTACATCTCCTGGATACATCGACAAACAACAAAATTATGCACAGCCCGAAGGTGATAAACACAGCTGATACAACATCAACCAGCGGCGAGAATGTAGATGTGAAAATTCTTGCAACTGCCGACGAACTCGCAACAACATATGATACCGAGTTGGAACTTACAGCAGCTGATTCAGCATCAGCCAAACACAAGAATGTGATGGAAAACCTTCTATCAGATGGTGAACTTACAGCAGCGTATGGCTCCGAGTTTGAATGTGGTTTTCACTCAGATATGGAAGGAGGAACCTGCAAGGATTGGACTCCGGTCAAGAAAGTGCGCTCAAGGCCTTAGCGAATGCCTCACAGTGTGATCACAAGGGGCAAGAGTACTCAACAATCTCCAAACTGATTATGATAGAAGGACTGTTACTCGTTTGGAATTACAGGGGCATTGGCAACGCCAAGACAATAAATCATCTCAAAAGAATCATACATCAACACAAAATTTTGATTGTGGTATTTTTGGAACCTTTTTTAGATGTCTCACATATTGCTAGTATTTGTATCCGAATAAAGTGCAATTCCTTTTTGTCTAATCAAGATCAGAATGGTAAAGTTTGGATACTCTGGAAACAAGATTATGCAGTGATGCTTCTATATGCTACTAATCAACTTATACACTGCAAAATGGCGCTGAACAATGACTGGAGTGCCATAGTGACTTTTGTTTATGCTAAATGCATAAGTACTGAATACCGACCGCTGTGGGATGACATTTGCTTACTCGCCCAAAACATTATAACGCCTTGGTGTGTATTGGGTGATTTTAACACTATACGATATGAAATTGAAAGACTAGGTGGTCGGAGAACACGCCACAGAGAGGTTACAGAATTTGAAGATATGATACAAGCTGCAGGGTTAATGGATACTGGTTTCTTGGGTTCAGGATACACTTGGTGCAACAATCATCAGGGCAGTTCTAGACAGTGGGCAAGATTGGATAGAACACTCATTAATGCTGCGTTCATGACTGGGTTCCTAGTACACAAGATCAACCACCTCACACGGGTTTGTTCAGACCACTCTCCACTCCTCCTAACATTCACGAGCACCGCTTATCAAGGCCCTAGACAATTTAGATTTCTGAAAATGTGGACGACTCACATCACGTTTCTGAAGCTTATTGAAGATACATAGCCATCGGGGGTGTTTGGAAACTACCTCTCCTCCATTGCGTACAAGCTGAAACTAGTCAAGGCGGCCTTGCGAGGGTGGAATAAATCAGTTTTTGGAAATGTTATGCAGAACATCAAATTACTTGAAGACAAAATCACGGAGCTGGATTTCCTATTACAAAGTGGTTGGGACAAACAGGTTAGTGCAAATCTTAGCATCACGCAAAGAGAACATGCCGATATGTTACACAAAGAGGAAATATTTTGGAGGGAACAGTCGCGGGTAAAGTGGATTCAAGCAGGAGACACGAATACCCAATTCTTTCACATAGTCACTCAAATTAACCACAAAAAATCATTTCTCTCGAATTTTACAATGCCAGACGGTACCCATATGCAAGATATTAGACTGATCCATGAAACAGCTATCTCTTACAACAAGGACCTACTAAACGTACCTCCAACCCAACCGAATCTGGAATTACTGAACTGCATCCCTACGATTATCACAGATGAAGAGAGCAACTATATTATGTCACCACCAACTATGGAGGAGTTAAAAACTAGTGCTTTCAATATTCTCGGTGACAGCGCTTCTGGTAGCGACGGTTTTTCAGCCAGTTTCTTTATAACCTGTTGGGACATCATTAAGGACGACTTACACGAGCGGCCAAAGAATTTTTCAATGGAGCTCCCATTTCCAGATTCTACACTACCACCTTCCTGACACTAATCCCAAAGGTCGAGACGCCTACAACATTGGGAGACTACCGGCCGATCAGCTTATGTTCAGTGGTCTATAAAATTTTCTCTCAAATCATCGCTACTAGATTGAGTGCACTCCTATACAAGATGATCTCGGGCAATCAAGGAGCGTACATACAGGGCAAGGACATCAACGATACTATTACTCTCGCCCAAGAAATGGTGGGGGACTTACATAGAAAGGTACGGGGCAACAACGTTAAGATAAAGGTGGATATGGCCAAGGCATATGACCGTTTGGACTGGAAATTTCTCAGGATGGTTCTTGATAAATTTGGGTTTAGCAACTCATGCGTAAATCTCATTTCTCATTGTGTTGAAACACCCTGGTTTTCGGTGGTGCTACAAGGAGTATTCAAAGGATTTTTCAAATCCACTAGAGGCCTTCGGCAAGGGGACCCCTTATCACATTTGCTTTTCATCATTACAGAAGAAGTACTCTCCAAAGGTCTATCAAAATGCTTCATAGATGGCCAAATTGGGTACTTTAAATCAGCTCAGGGCTGTCTTCCGATCACACATTTACTGTATGCAGATGACTTTCTAGTGTTCCTAAATGGAAGCTAATCCTCTCTTAAGGTGCTAATGAAGTTTATGGACAAATATGAAGCATTCTCTGGGAAATTGGTTAACAAAGAGAAAAGTGGTATCTACGTGCACCATAATGCGACGGCCGCTTGAAAACAAATCATTCAAACAACTAGCGGATTCCAACACAGGCTATTTCCTATACTATATCTGGGGGCGCCCATCAGCTATGGTAAAGTTTGACATCAACACTTTGAGAAGCTAATTACTAAGGTACAACAAAGAATTGAAGGATGGCACGGGAAGCTCCTATCACAAGGCAGAAAACTCATTCTAACAAGCCACGTTTTAAACTCCATGCCAATACATCTGCTAGCATATATCACTATTCCAAATTCAGTAATTAGAAAACTGGAGAGCATGTTCCCCAATTTCTTCTGGGGAAAATTTGAAGGCAAGAACAAACGACATAGGGTCTCATGTAACGACATTTGTCTACCGAAAGAGGAAGGCAGACTCGGCATCCGAAAGCTCGACGATATCATGCATAGTTTACAACTCAAGAAATGTTGGAATGTGCTCTATGCCGATACATTTTGGTCTAGGTTTCTGAAAAGAAAGTACACCTTAAACAACAACTCATCTCAGCTTCGATCAAATACCTCTCCTTTGTGGACAAGCATTAGAAATTTGTTTGAAACAGTTCATGCAAATACTGTGTGGAACTTGGGTTCAGGAAATTGCAATTTCTGGAAAGACGACTGGACAGGGGAGGGCAACCTAGTGGATGCACTGAACATAGACTGCAACCAAGATATTACAGTAAAGGAAATTATTGTCAATGGAGCAAACTAGAATTGGCAGCGCCTAAACCAAGAACTCCCGGCAGACTTAAAGGTAACGCTCGCAAACAAGTTCTTCCTCGGAGAGGGTAACATACACCGTTATGGGGCCCTTCTGAAAGTGGTAACTTCACGGTAAAGTCAGCTTGGCAATTCTGGAGAGGGACTACGGATACACAACGTCGTATGGATTGGATTTGGCACAAAATCATACCCACCAAAATTCAAGTTTTCAGCTGGAAAACGTGGAAGAAAGTTCTCACAGTGGAAGATTTCATACAACAACGACTTCCTTTTGTTTCCCGATGCAGCTGTCGTCTCTCGGGTAACAACGAAACGCTGAACCACTTTCCTTTAAACGGAGAGACAGCGCAACAAGTTTGGCAGTTTTTCGCGCACGCTTGTATGGTTCGAAACATACCGGCTGAAAGTTTTTGGGCAAGGCAAGGAATATGGTTGTTGGCAGCCAACAAAAGCACGCAAATGGGCATCATTAAAAAAGTTCTTCCGGCTATCATAAGCTAGGAATTATGGAAATTACGTTGCAAACATTGATTCGACGACGTGCCGATAAATGCTCAAGCGATTATTACCAAAACATGTCGATGGCTTCAGGATATCATGATCAATACTAAAGTAACACAAAGTGGCAACTTTAGGGACACAATATCGCTTCAAGTTCTCCGAGTACACACGCTCCAGATAAAACGTAAAACAAGCATATTGGTAAAATGGCAAGCACCACCACCAGAGTGGTTTATACTGAACACTGATGGATCTTATGTCAGCAATGGCCTCTCTAGAGCTGGAGGAATCATACGCAACTCACATGGAGAGATGAAATTTTGCTTCAGCGTGGCGCTAGGAAATGGCATGAACACGGCAGCTGAACTTTATGGACTACTACATGGTCTCAAATTTTGCAAAGAAAACAACTGGTTTCTACTCGTGGTCGAAATGGATGCTGAAGTTATAGTGAACTGGCACAAACAAATAGGCATATGCCACAACAAGTTTCAAGCCATATGGAAAATGATATGTCAACTCAGCCAGAAGCTCCAAATAAACATGGTTCACACGTACAGAGAAGGGAACGGATCTACTAACGGTCTCTCCAAGTTGGGAAGTACACAATAGAACCTCGAGTTCTAGTCAGTTGCAGCGCTACCTAGACAAATACGAGCCTCCTTCTTTCTTGATAAATTAGGAGTTACAGCTATTAGACACTGAATCTTTTGTAGTATTAAGAGCTCAGGCTATAAGTCCCCCTCTTGTTTTGATCTTGTATATTAAATAAAAACCAAATTTGTGCCAAAAAAAAAGTACGAAGTATGGCAAATACCTCAGTGAGGTCCTGGATATGGGTCTATTTTTTTAGGCTCTTGTATAACATGTTATCGATGTAAACTTCGACTGACTTGCCAAGCAAAGGTTTAAACATGGTGGTAACAAGCCGTTGGTAAGTGGCACCCAAATTTTTAAGGTCAAAGGGTATGACATTAAAATAGTAAAGGCCTTGTTCAGTGATAAAATAAGTTTTAAGTTAATCCTCGTGGAGGAGGGGTACCTGATTATAACTCGAAGCCACGGCTAAGAGTTTGTTGACTTTGAGGTTTATAGCTTCATGAAGCCGCGGGGCCAACATGCGCTAGCTTCTCCTGCTTCACTGATGTAGAGTGAGGGATAAGGTCGAGTCGATGACATGCTAAAGTGGGGTCAATACCGGGGATCTCATGGAATGTCCATACGATGACGTCTTTATTTGCGGGAGAGTTTTTCTAACCCCTTGCGTGGATTCCTAGAATGAGATGCTCTACGACCTCTAGCGCGGATTTTTAAGAGAACTGATATATATATCGAGGGTTGTTGAAGGTTCGAACAGTAGGTAGTTATAGGGTATTCGAAGGTAATCTTCTAAGGCTTTGTGGGAGAGTTTTTCTAACCCCTTCATAGTACCTCTTCCCTCCTATTTATAGGATATAGGAAGGGCTGAGTCACCATGGGAGGTCAAGTTACATGTATATCCTTTGGGGACAACTGACTTGTACCCGAAGTCGGTTCTGACACTGTAGCTATTGGTTCTAACACCGTGGTTGTTGGCTCTGATACTATAACTGTCGAACTACTTGTTTTACAGTTCTATCCAGTAAACTGGCTATCAGACGTGTCTGCCTTCGACCATGTACATCCATGGTCAAAGGATTTTTGGTACTGGTACTGAGTTCTGGCACTGCCCATCTACCTTTAGTTACGGCATTAAGCCTCGATGGTTCCTTCGAGTGTTTGATTAGTCTCAGAAGTCTTTATGAACTTATTTATTGTCTTGCTGGGCTTCGAATTTGAGGGTAGGCTTCGATATAGCCTTCAAGTATTTGACTGGTGCTGGAAGGCTGCGAGTAGGCTACTACAGGTCCGGACTTGACTTCCAGTCGGGTTGGATAGTACTCGGGTTTAATTCAGTTTAGATATGATATCAACGAACTTTGGGTTTGGATCTGGATGGGTACTGGGCCTGGATCGGGTCAGATTATGGGTCAGAACTTGATTCGGGTCTGATCTGGATTGGGTTAGACTATAGGTCCAAGTAAGATCAGGTCTGGATCTAGATCAGATCTGGACTTCAGGTATAGCTAGACATAGTCTTTAGATCGTGACTCATGGACATGGTTGGTGGGGTTTGGGCCTAACCAAAGTTAACAAATTGACTTGCTCGGTCCGTTTCAAGCCTGGACCTAGAATCGGTCTACTCGGGCATTTAAGCCATGTGGAGTGGGTTGAGTTGCAGGCTCAGTGAGTCAGTGGATGCTCGGGCCTTGAGTTGCGTGCTCGGGTCTATTGTAGCAGTGGGCTTAGGCTTGCAAGCTTCAGACTTGAGCCTCAGAAGTTGTGGGCTCTGACTTACTTTGAGTAGTAGGCTTTGATTTGCAATAAACAAGGAGAATGCGTGAGTCTGACATAGAGGTAATTCAAACTACCGCAGCTCAATTTTAGGTGAGATCATGAGATTAGCCCCTACAATATGCTTATTGTGTGTAAGCACAAAAGCGAGATTGACAAATTGAAGAAACAAATTGGTAAAGAATTTAAAATGAAGGATATGGGTAATGCGAAGAAAATTCTTGGTATGGAGATTCATAGAGATAGAGAGAAGGAAACGGTGTGTCTCTCTTAGACGACGTACATGAAGAAGGTACTTTAGAGATTTAGTATTGATAGGAACACAAAACCTGTAAGTACGCCCCTTGTTCCTTATTTTAAGCTTAAAGTTATTATGTCTCCAAAAATATATGAGGAACGTGATTATATGAGTCATGTTCCTTATGCTAGTACAGTTGGTAGCTTGAAGTATGCAATCGCATGTACTCGACTAGATATTTCACAGGCAGTTAGTATGTTAGCAGAAATATGCATGATCCGGGAAGAGGTCATTGGCGAGTTGTGAAATGGATTCTTCAGTATATCAAAGGTATTGTGGATATTGGTTTGGAATTTCGTAAGCAGGATTCGATTGATTAGTTATGTATGGGTTATGTGGATTTTGACTATATGGGTAATTTGGATAAATGACTATAGGGTATGTTTTTATATTGAGTAGAGGACTGGTTAGTTGGAGATTTATGCTATAGTTAATGGTGGCCTTATCAACTACAAAAGTAGAGTATTTGCCAGTTACTGAAGCGGTTAAAGAGTCCTTTTGGATGAAGGGCCTTTTGCATGATTTGGACATCAAGATCGAGCATCTTGATGTATTTGTGATAGTCAGAATACTATCTTCTTGGCAAAAGATCAAGTTCATCATTAACGCACAAAGCGCATTGATGTACATTACCATTTTGTCAGAGAGGTACTTGAAGAAGGTGAGATTCGGTTGAAGAAGATTCACACGAATGATAGCCCGGCTGATATGTTTACAAAAGTTGTTTCTAGGATTAACTTTAATCATTGTTTGGACTTTGTCCAAATCCTTCATATGGATTGATTTGGCCTCTAACGGGGATATTGGGAACTGCGGGCGACTTGATTCACAGTAAATAGGCAACCATTGATTTGGTACAGTCAATTTGATCCTTTGGGATGTTTATTTGATTAAGTTCTTTGGGACATTTATGAGAGGGGGTTTGATTTGGTGGGTTAGCAAAGTACAGCTCAGATTTGAAGAAATCTTCATCGAAGTAGAAAATTATGGGATTGTGCATAGTAGTTCGAATTGGCTTTATAGCCGTTCGAACAACAAACAGCTGTGAGGCCCGTTCGTTTGCATAAAATTTGATCCAGTAACCACCATTGTTTGGTTTACTTGAATCCATTCAAACAAGACTAATAGTCGTTCGAATGACGATACAGAGGCTTATTTTAGAAATTCGTGTATACCATTGGTTTTGCCTCGAGATCCGTATTAATGTAATAAGTCTCCCAAGTATATAAGGGAGACTTAGGGTATTTGGTAGCCACCCTTAGTTAGATCTTTTGGCGGGGAATCTTTTGAGAGAAAAACCTTGAGATACCTTAAAATTGTTTATGAGTAATTGTAGCCTCAGATCATTGAATAAAACTCTCTCTATTTTTTGTGGACGTAGGCGATTTGTCGAACCACGGTAAATTTATGTTCTCGTTTGATTATGTTTATTTCTTTAGTTTGTTCATCGCTAATTAGATTGAATCAGTATTTGGTTTCTGCGGTGTGCCCCAACATTGGTGAGCCTAAGTAAGGCACCAACGGTGGTGCCAAAACCTTCTAACCGGGTGGCCCACGTTGGCTCATAACACAATAGACTTTTACCCCTATTATTCAAGAGTCATGACATATCATCCCATTATATGGGTAGTTTATCGTTAATAATTTTGTTTCAAAATTTTTAAATTTGTTAAATGAGAATCAAAAATCAATCCTCTATTGCAACAAAACTTCTAAATTATGCTCGTAAACACCAACCATTAAAATGTGGTATTTATATACCCTATAAGTTTTCCACCTGCCTTCACTTTCTATATCTTCTGAACTAATACAATTGCTCATGATATTCAACCATGGGGTACTACAACTATAAAATTAGTACACTTAAAACCAAAAAAAAAAAAATTCCCTCCACTGGCTCAATAAGAGCCCCAAATTATCCTACCAAAAAAATCAAACTTAACGCTACTTTTTGGAAGTAATGTAAACTCAAGATCCCTAAATTCACCTACATTAACAACAACTACTAATAATAGAAAAGTAACCACCACAGGGACTAAACTTAGAACATGAAGATTGCAACCAGATTATGATTTTACTTCTTTTTAGTTTGTTTCCATCATTACAATGGTGTGAGAGTGCATAAATATACATATGATAATTATGTATAGAGGAGTGCTCTGACTTCTGCTACAATAGACATAATGACTATTCGAACAGAATAGGCAGAACACCTTCTATTTAAATAGAATTCGGAGTCTGTCCGAGCAGACTTTGTAAATTTAGTTTTTGAGTGCTGATTTGGAGACGTTGGTTTTGCTTCGAGATATGTGTTGATGTAATAAATCACCCAAGTATATAAGAGAGACTTAGGGTTCTTCTTAGAAACCCTTGGTTAGATCTTTTGTGAGGAATCTTTTAAGAGGAAAACCTTAAAAGACCTCAAAATTGTCTATGAGTGATTATAACATTGGATCCTTGAATAAAACTCTGTCTCAATTTTGTGTGGACGTAGGCAATTTTCCTAACCATGATAAATGTGTGTTCTCGTGTGATTATGTTTATTCCTTTAGTTTGTTCATCACTAATCGAATCAAATCGGTGGAAGACTTTCGCAGTGCGTCACAACAATTGGTATCAGAACAAGGTTGAATCTTTGGTGGTTTTTAAAATTTGAGGTAACGTCTTGCCTCGATTTTGCTTTGTTTTCAATTTGATTAGTGGATAAAAATTGGGAGAACAATGGTAGAAGATGAGCCAAGTTCTTCAACGGCTCTTAAATGGAATAATACAACATTTATGTTTAACAATGCAACATTTTAAGCTGAGAAATTCAATGGCACAAATAACTTTGGCATGTGGGGATGCAAAGTTATTGATGCACTTAGTGAACAAGATTTAGATGAGGTGTTAGAAGAGAAACTCGAGAAGGTAGAAGAGAGTGCTTGGAAGAAGATGAACAAACAGGCATGTAATCAAATTCAGTCATGCCTAGCTCAAGACATAAAGTACCTTGTAATAAATGAAACCTTGGCAAAAGAGATGTGGAGGATTCTTGAGGAGAAGTATTTCGTGGAGAGCATCCAAAATCAACTCCATTTGAAGAAGAATTTTTACCCCTTTACTATGAGATAATGGATTTTTATGTTGGAGCACTTGAACGATTTTACCAAGTTACTTGCCGACTTGGCGAATCTAGAAGATGTTATTGGTGATGAGGATAAAGTTCTACTATTCTTAAATTCGCTTCTCGAAGAGTATGAACAATTCATTACGATAAATACCTTTGGGAAGAGATCTTTGCAATACTCGGATGTGGCTACGGTAGTGGTGAATCATGAGTACAGAAAGAAGGATAAACGTGAGTCTGACAAGTCAATGTTCAAGGTATTAATGGCAAGAAGGAGGTCTATAGCCAAGAAGAAGTCTAGTGGTAGCAAATATCGATCGAAGTCGAAAGGTCGCGGTGTTAATCGTAATAATTTGGATAAAGACCAATGTGCATTTTGTAAAGAGACAAAACATTGGAAGAATGAGTGTCATGCGCTTCTAAATGAGTTGAAAGGTGGGAAAGCTGGATCTTTAGTAAATATTGCTCAAGAACGTGGGGAAATTGAAGGTAATAATTATAACTTTCCTTTAACTATATCATCTAGTGCATGTATTATTGATTCCAAAGAATGGATTATGTATTCGGGTGTTATTTATCATATTTATCCTGAAAGAGGTTATTTTTCTAGTTTTAGATGGCTAGAAGGTGGGGCTTTCTTGATGGAAAATAATGATTCATGTTGCATAATGGGGATAGGTACCATTCATCTTAAGTTGCACAATAGTTTGATTAAAGAAAATTAAGAGGTTCGGTATATTCTGACTATGAAAAATAATATTATCTCAACGGAGTTTATGATGTCTATTCGAGCAGACTTTAAAATTTATTCGAACAAAAGGTGTTTTGCCTCTTCAGTTCGAATAGACATTGTGTTCTTTTTGAGCAAAAAGTATCCTGCCTCTTCTGTTCGAATAAACACAGTATTATATTCGAACAAAAAGCATTATGCCTCTTTTATTCGAATAGACATTGTATCTATTCGAATAGAAAGCAGAGCACTCCTCTTCAAGTCTTTTGCGTGATTTGGATATTAAGATGGAGCATCTTGATATATTTTATGATAGTCAGAGTACTATCTTCTTGGCAAAAGATCAAGTTCATCATCAACGAACGAAGCATATTGATATTCATTACCCTTTTGTCAGAGAAGTACTTGAAGAAGGTGAGATTCTGTTGAAAAAAATTCACACAAGTACTAACCTAACTAATATGTTTTTGAAAATTGTTTCCTGGATTGAGTTTAATCATTGTTTGGACTTGGTCCAAATCCTTCATACGGATTAATTTGGCCCCTAACGGGGATTTTGGGAACTACATGCGACTTAATCTATGGTACGTAGGTAGCCATTGATTTAGTACAGTCGATTTGGTCCTTTGGGACGTTTGTTTCTGGGAAAGAAAGTTTGATTTGGTGGGTTGGCAAAGTTCAGCTCAGATTTGAAGAAATCTTCACCAAGGTGGAGAATTATAAATGAGTGTTTTGTTTTCTGTTCGAATAAACACAATGTCTATTCAAATAAAAGAGGCAAATATGTTTTATGTTTGAATAGAACACAATGTCTATTCAAAAAGAAGAGGAAGAATACCTTCTGTTCGAATAAACTTTGGAGTCTGTTCGAACTGACATCATAAACTTAGTTTTTTAATAATGATTTGGAGACGTTGGTTTTCCTCGAGATTTGTGTTGATGTAATAAGTCTCCCAAGTATATAAATGAGACGTTGGTTTATCACGATACTTATCGGAGAAGACGAAACAATGTTGGGGTATTTAAGTTTGTGTTGGTCGCTAATTTGCAAACTACAGTGATTTTAGTCATAATTGATCACCAATTACCCAACTAGTCCCCTAGGTATGTGAAAAACTTGTGACATGCCGTATAACTCATGATAAATCTTGACGGTTAGCCATGTTATTAGTCAAAATAAAGATTTTTGCTCCTTGAGGCATAGTTCCAAACCAATGCACTAACCCCGTTGGTTTGGTAGAGATGTTTTGATAGATTTTAGAGGTACGAATCGTGTCATTGCACACTACAATTGGTTCATTTCTATTTCAATTTCTTTTTTTCTTTCTTTATTCCAATCACAAGCAGCTACGTGGCGTCAAATTAATATTTTAAATGTCACGTAGTTCTGAACTACGCGAATTGGTCTGTAAGAAAAGAACGCATCATTTCCATCTCCATACTTAGTTTTTTAATTGTCATTCCACCTTCAAACACTCTTCCCTTCAAAACCCAACCCAACCTCATAAATTTTACATTTTTCGACAAAATTTTGATTCGTAAACTCCGACAAAATGTCAGGAAAATCATCGTCGCAACCGTGAAACAAATATCCCAAAAGCAAATGCAATGCTTATTCTGAAGTTACATGGATGGGTAAAGACACATTTACGAGTATTTTACCGTTATTACTCACCGTTGACGATCTCATTCTAACTCTTGATGATTTGCATCGAGTGAATACAGAGTTACCCACCTTCAACAGTAGCCCACCCTTGATGACTACACAGCAGTGCCAAACTAACTCAGGGTCGTCTAAACCCAATACAGTTCAGAACTGAACAACATGTAAGAACGGCCTAGATGTAACCACGTGGCACCATCTGAACTACGTAGCATAACATCCAGTCACAAGCAGACAAATGGCGTCCCAAAAATATTTTTAAATGTCGCAAAGTTCAGAACTGCTCATCATGGTTTGTAAGGAATAAAAGTACCCTTTACCTCTCCACACTTAGTTTTTTTGCTCGTAATACTCTTCCCTCCAAAACCCAACACCCAACCTAACATAAAAAAAATTCTATTTTTTGATCAAATTTGCATCCGTAAACTCCGACAAAATGTCAGGAGAATTGCCATCGAAACCGCGTAACAAACATCCCAAAACCAAACGCAATGCTTGCACTGAAGTTAAACAGATGGGTAAAGACACATTAACGAATGCCTTACCGTTATGGCTCATTGTTAATGGCCCCGTCCCAACTCTTGAAGATTTACACTAAGTGGACATTCTTCTGGTGAATTGGTTGTATATTAGCATTGGATCGGAGGACAAACCGGTAAGATTCCTTTAAAATTCTTGTATTAAAATATCATTTTACAAATATTTGATGAAAGAAATGGTATAGATCATTATACAAGGTATAGAAATGGTACAAGCTTCTTTTCAACTATCCGTTGATAAAGAAATTGATCGACGATATGGGTTTTAAGGAATGTTTATCGATTAAGGTGGGGAATAGCAATAACCGATTGGTTTATGCTCTTGTGGAGCCGTAGTGCCCATCCACCCATGCATTTTATTTTCCCTGCGAGGAGTTTGGCTTTACACCATTAGACTTTGTGATGCTAACGGCCCTCTCTTGTGGAATGGGAATTAATCTCCCTTATGACGATAAGTATTCGAATGTCGATGAAGCTTCGAAGTTGTTTCCTAAGATTATGAATAACGATATCAAGTATGGGAACATCACGTTAGTATTTTTGAAGACATATATGAGGGATTTGGATCCAAGGGAAACAAATTACGCTTACAACCTGTAATTGGATATTGTATACGCGAGGGATTTTGTTGCATATATGATGGGAAATCTATTCTTTACAAATGGTAGTACCTCTCTTGCGGCCGGTTATCTCACCACTATGGAAAGCGAGCATATTATAGGCGGGATAAAGTACGATTGCGGATTTCCCATCATGGATGCATTGTATCGGGGACTGGACCAAGCATCAGTGAAGAAGAATGGGCATGATATGAACTCGTGGCATATGGAGAGATTAGATCGTGCCTCGCAGACCTTAAAATTGTGCGTGGCTCAGTCTGCCAAAAAAAAAGGCTTCCCTTCTCTCTCACAACGGCTATATTCCCTAAAAGACTTATTTAACAAGCCTCTCAACGATTAGTTTTTATCCTATAAATTGAGTGAATCTCCCTTGAGTATTTCTTACAACTTCAGCTTCTAATTTTTATGCTCTTCAATCAAGTCCATCATGTCCGACCTATCACTCTCATCATTTTCATCATCTTCATCATCTTCGTCCGGATCGGAAGAAATTTTCTGGCAACAAATCTTGATGATGCACGAGTATAACAAGGTTCTCATGGAAATGGAAAAGGTAAAAGAGCAAGATGTGACATCGTCACGTAAGCGGGGTGGAAGTAAGATGAGTAGGAGGGACATGCGGAAAGAGCGTTATCATGCATTGGGGCATTTTAGTCTTATGAGAGATTATTTTGGTCCTAATCCGGTCTACAAAAGTATTCCATTTTGCCACCGATTCGGTATGAGCAAAGGTGTGTATCATCATATTTATGATAAAATACTTTCTTTGAATGACTATTTTGCTCAAAAAGAAAATGCCGCTAGCATGATGGGTTTGTTAACTTACCAAAAGATAATGTGCGTACTTCGCATGCTATGTTATGGTACTTGTGGAGACACCCAAGATGAATAAATTTGGATTGGGGAGTATACCACTAATTTAAGTTTGAAACAATTTTGCCAAACAATCGTTACAAAATTTAGAACTCAATACCTTATATCACCCGACGCTTACGACACAAATGGGTTATTAGAAGTAAATGGAGCGCGAGGCTTCCCGGGGATGTCAGGTAATTTAGATTGCATCTATTGGAAATGAAAGAATTGTCCAACCGGGTGGGCCGGATAATATACCGGGTATAAGAAGTATCCAACAGTACTTTTAAAAGCAGTTGTTTTTCAAGATCTTTAGATATGGCACGTTTTCTTTGGGTGCCTGATTCCAGCAATGACATGAATGTCTTGCATCAAAGGTGGCTTTTCATCAACTTGTCTAATGGGGTTGCACCGCCATGTAATTATCAGATAGGCACAGAGACGCACACTATGTGATATTATTTAGCAGACCGCGTTTATCAAAAATGGTGCATAATCATTCAAACCATAAGAAATTTGACCAACGATGCCAAAAGACCTTTTGCAAAGATGCAAGAAGCATGCGGGAATGGCGTAAAACACACTTTCGAGTTTCTACAAGCGCGGCTTGAAATATTGGCTCATATTGCGCAGTTTGGCAGCCAATGGATCTAGCGAACATTATGTACACGTGCATAATGATACACAATATGATCGTTGAAGAGGAATGTCATACTTTCATCCGATAAGTAGTTATTGATTCAAATTTTAGAAGGTCGGAGCGGGTAAATGTAGTCTTAAACCCAATTCATGCTCTCAATAGTATGACGGAGTACATTGCGAAGGTTAATGAAATTAGAGATAAAACGGCTCATTTTAACTTACGAGATCAACTCGTGGGTCATTTATGGGCGCTAAAAGGAGTGGAGTAATGTCATTTCTCTACTGCAAGTTTGTTATTAATGTATTTTCTTTTCAAAATTGTATTTTTTAATGTTAAAGTTGTAATATTTGATCGAAGTTTATTTATAATGTTTGATTGAAGTAAAGAATGTTTCAAGTTATTTTTGGTAAATTAGAGTATTGAAGAGTTCACTAAGATCAAATTCATAGAAAGCAAATACATTTCAAACTACCAAAAGGCAAAGAAGAGTATATCAAGATCAAATTCATAGAAAGCAAATACAGAGTTAATGCATACTAATAATAAAGCCGACGGTTGCATCAATCTTCGTCACTCATGTCGTCTTCATCAATTGGACATCGTTCCTTCAACTTTGTGGAATAAATTTTGAGTTGCTTCTTCATCCAACATTTTTGTTCCGATAGTAGGTTAGTTGTGTCGGTTATAATTACCTTGACCAAAGTTTGCTCTTCATCCACTTTTTGTCTAGGTATGGCCGCTTCACGACTCATTTGTGTCTTCACCTATTGAGCTAATTTTTGTTCTTCTCATTTTTTAGCTCTAACTTGCTTTTCCTTTTTTTTTCTTCTCGTCCCTTTCATTCAATGCCAAAATCATGTTGGCGGCCATTTCGAACATCTTTCCCCAAAAACCCATTCCTGACTTTGCAGCTTCTTTCGCTTTGAATTTTTTTTTTTTTGCCCATCCGGATGTACTTCCCCAAAAGCATAGAGTGATGGATGGTCGTCCGTAGAATCTTCTAGAATTGTGGATGTAGGGGTGGCAGAAGTAGGTGTGGGGAGTTCGGTATCGGTAGAGTTTCGCAGACTATCGCTATAAGATGATTTTCTCGATATATTACGACCGAGTTTCCCAATTGGATTAATTTGGGACCATTTTGGGCAATATTTTAAAACTTTATAAGCTGCCCGAAATTGAAATGTTTTTCCATACATTTTTTCATACGTCTCATGCGCCATTTGGGCCTATCTAAATGTTTGACAATACTATCAGTACATTACCTTAACTAGACTATAAAAATAAAGGTAAAATTGAAATACTTACCATATCGCCCGTTCCAAGACTAGTAAATTATCGGTGTTCAAGGTCTTGAAGAATGACTCTAAAGATCTCACATTCCTTATTAAACTTGTTTTTGTACGCACAATTGACGCCGTTATATGATCGCCACATCAATTGATCCGCGTAGAACAAATTGAATTGGTCACACACTTTCAAACAAAAGCGTAAAACTTTTTGTTGGTTACTTGTCTTGAGATTTTGAGAAACTTGAGACCTAGCGCATGCGAGATTTACGAAGTCGTCCACCGACCAATGACTTGCATTCTTGTTATCATCAACCTCCTCCTCCACATGATCATCAACCATAGACAGTGTTAGTGGCGGTGTCGTCGTCTTCCTTTTAGCTTTCACCTTCCCTTTAGCACGCATATGACTTTGTGCGACAATTGGGGTGACAACCGGAGCGGGTGGTACATTGAGGTTTAAGTCGTTTAAACCCCATGAAGCTTGCATTAGCAGGATGGAAGAACTTCCACCGCAAAATTCTATTTGTGAGGGATAATATGGATTTCTCCATTGAACGTTAAATTGGGAGAATACGGTTGGTAGTTAGAATAAGCATTGGTTCTTTGAGAATCAAGTGTGATGGACTAAGAATATCGTGTGAAGGGAACAATTGCCAAACATGGTGATCGCGATATTGGGAAGGATTCGGCATTTGTGACGAACCAAATGCGACGAATTGGGAGGGATAGAAGTTAAGTTGTTGGCTTGGAAGGGAGGATTGAGAGTGGCTTTTGTAGTAGCCTACATGAAACTCAACCCAGATAAATGCCAATTTGGTGTTTCGTCTGGTAATTTTTTTGGCCATCTCATCAGTAAACGAGGTATCGAGGTCGACCCCACACATATTCGAGCCCTCATCGACATGCCTTCACCCCAAACCAAAAAAGATATCCAAAAAGTGGCTGGAATAATAGCTGCGCTCAACCGTTTCATTTCAAAATCCTCAGACCATTGTGCTTGGATCATTTTTCTCATACACGACCAAGGTGTCCACAAAGAAAAAAAGAAAAACAACCCTGAGATCAACTAAACAACCGAATGTGAACAGCCTTTCCTCGAACTCAAAACTTATCATGGTCCACCCCCCATTATCAGCACCCCTACCGAAGGTGAAACACTCTACTTATACCCTGCGGCTATAGATACTGCTATCAGTTCAGTGCTTATTCGACTCGATTCGAACATCGAAAGCCTGTATATTTTATCAGCAAGACTCTAACACCCGCAGAAACTCGATATTTGAAACTTGAGCGTTTGTTTCTCACCCTTGGCTATTCAGCCCGCAAATTCAAACCATATTTTTAAGCTCACCCCATCCGTGTCATAACAAGTTATCCCCTTCGAGAAGTACTCAGTAATAAAGAAAAATCAAGACTAGTACAACAGTGGTTTGTGTATCTTGGCAAACATGACATTACTTTCAAAAAGTAGATATCCCAGAAAGGCCAAGTACTAGCAGACTCCTCGCCGACTTCCCGGTCGAAGATGTCGAGTGGGAAAATCATGAAGATGACCTGACAAAAGACCAACCCGAAGCAACAGATCCATGGAACCCTAATACTGGATGGCGCTTATTCACAGATGGATCCACTAGACCTAATGGCTCAGGGATCGGTACAGTCCTGGTCACACCCACTAATGATCGAATAGAGAAACCCGACCAACTTACCTTCGAATGTTCCAATAACAAAGCCGAGTACGAAGCTTTGATCTACGGCCTTGATCTCACTCTCGATATCAGTATTCCCAAACTTGTAGTTCTCACAGATTCCCAACTTGTTCAGAGACATTACACAGGTGAAAATCAAGCTAATGGTCGCATGGCTGAATATGTTCTTTTTGTTCGACAGCGCATGGACCGTTTTCCCAAAAAATCTACTACTACTCATTACCCTCGAGGAGAAAACTGACATGCAGATGCCCTCGCCTACATAGTAGCTATGCTAGGCCAATCAGAATCCCGGATCCTTCATATCGAACTACTCAAACACCCAAGTATCAACCAAGATGGAAGTCAATGCCATCAATACTGGGGGTGAGAGTCTCAATCCCGGTGACTGGCGAACACCATTCCTCTATTATCTCAACAATGCAACCCTCCCAGATGATCCCAAAGCAAGCCGATTATTGTTAGAGAATTGTTACAAATACACTATCCACAAACCTAAGTTACATCGCAAATCCCCAAATGGCGTCCTCCTTCGCTGCATATCTCAAGCCGAGGCCTCAACAATTCTAGCCAAACTCCACGAAGGTACCAGCGGTGCTCATACTACTTGTCGATCTATGGCCCTTCGTGCCGTCTCCTAAGGCTTATTCTGGCTGAAGAGTATGCCAAACACTGTGACAAATGTCAGCGTCATGCTTACGACATCCATTGCCCTTCACAAGATCCCCATTTCAGTCAAGTCTCCTGGCAATTCAAAAGATGGGTTATCGATCTCATCAGTCCCTTCCCTAAAGCCTCGGGTAGCAGAGAGAATATCCTTGCTGCAACAGATTACTTTACCAAATGGGTCAAAACTGTACCTTTATGCCGAACCAGAGAAGGAGAAGTTATCAAATTCCTATGGGAAAACATCATCACACGCTTCGGGTGCCCCCATATGATCCGCTGTGATAATGGTCCACAGTTTGTCAAGAAACATAATATCATCCCCTCCTCCTCAACACCTTACTATCCCCAAGGAAACGGTCAAGCCGAAGCAATCAATAAAACCATTGTCGACGGTCTCAAGAAAATAGTCGATGCCAAGAAAGGTTGATGGGTTCAGGAGTTACAGCATGTCCTCTGGGCCTATCGATCAACATAAAGAAAATCAACTGGCTATACCCCTTTCCTTCTAGCATACGGTACTGAAGTTGTGCTCCTTACTCAATTCAAAATACCCACACGAGATCCCAACCTCTCAGACAAAGACAATGAGTTTGAGCTTGGATGCAACATGTTATGGATCGACAAAACTAGAGACCGAGCCATCACCAACCTTGGCCATTATCATACATCACTTCAGAAGTCTTACAATAAGCGAGTTCGTCAATGAAGTTTCAACATCGGAGATCTAGTACTTCGACGGGTCACTCAATCTTCGAAGCCTCGAAAGGCCGGCAAGCTAGCCGAATCATGGGAAGGACCTTATGTCGTGTACGAAAAAACTTACAAGGGTTCATACTATCTAATGACAAAAAACAAAGAGCCTTTATCAAATCCTTAGAACACAATGCAGCTGGTTTCATACAACAGGTCACGGCCACAACCTAGTACAACTGATGTAAATACAGAGTAATCAATAAATAGTTTTTCCACCACGTCTTTGTCTCCTGTTTTTAATGAATTTCTTGGTTTAACAAGAGTATCATGTCAACCCTTCAACCCGACTGATACTTGGCGGCGACCTTGAGATTTTTTAAACCTCAAAATTTGAGTAAACTCGAGGGGCAAGGCTGGTTAAAAGACTGAACCCTCTGGAATGTATTGGGGGCGAACAGTTATGCTTCGCTGTGGGTTAGGCCTTTTAAGTCCAATCGATTTCGTGATCAACTCTAAGTATCACGTCAACCCTCAACCCGACTGATACTTGGGGACGACCTTGAAATTTTCAAACCTCCAATTTTGAGCAAACTCGAGGGGCAAGGATGGTCGAAAGACAAGACCCTCGGGAATGAATTGGGGGAAAACAATTATACTTCGCTGTGGCTTAGGCCTTCGAAGTCCAGTCGATTTCCTGGTTCCCTCTAGGTATCATGTCCACCCTCGCCCCGATTGATACTTGGGAGCAACCTTGAGATTTTCAAGCTTCCAACTTTCCAGCAAACTCGAGGGGCGCGAATGGTCGAAAGACCGGACCCTCAAGAATGCGCTGGCGGCGAATATATTTTACTTCGACGTGGCTTAGGCCTTCGAGGTCTAGTAAATTTTGGGGTTTCTCCTAAGTGTCATGTCAACCTCGGCCCGACTAATACTCGGGGGCGACCCTGAAAATTTTCAAACTCCCAACATTCGAGCAAACTCGAGGGGTACGAGGGGTCGATCGATCGGACCCTCGAGTATGCATTGGGGGCGAACACGTCTTGCATCGCTGTGGCTTAAGCCTTCGATGTCTAGCAAATCCTTTCATTCCAACAGAATATCCTAACCATCTTAAATTTCTTCCAGATTCGATCACTCTAAAATCATTAGACACTTACAAAATATATATATATATATAATTCTACTACATACAAGACGATGTAGTACACCATCAGAGAAGCAGTTCCAACACAGAGCAATTCAAACCAAATTTACTTCAGAATATACATCAAGTTTGAAGCACAAACAAGTCAATACCAATCAAAGTTCACACAAATTAGTTTCAACACAGCAGTTCAAATCAGTTCGCACAAATCAAGTTCCAAGATCAACCCCATAGAAAAATAGACATTGTTCAAATATTATAACTCAACAACTAATCTAAAAAAAAGCAGGTATGGAACTCCCATACAAATACCTCACATCGGCGCGGTTGTGCCCTCTTTCCCAATTAGATCAACAACACCAACATCGTTAGCATCACCAGTCGAAGGCCTCGAACCTGCACCTTCTGCATTCACATCAATTGTAGCTTCTGCAGCAGTACCTTCGACCACAAGAGCCTCCACGCCACTTCCAACACCTCCATCTGCAACATCCACAATATTTGCCTCTCCTTCCTTCGCCTACAAAATGTCTCCAGTAACTAGCTCTGAAGTAGTATGCAAGGGACCCAAAGTATCGGGGCCATACCCCTTATCCTCTATAAACTCCTTCAGCCTGATAGTTACTCTATATTCCCTATCAAACTGCACCTGATAATGCTCCTTCTGTTCTGCCTTTTCCTTATCCTTCGCAGCAAGCCTCGCGGCATACACCTGCAACTGATTATACCGTTGACCCTCAAGCCTCTTATCATAGGAATCAGTTATCGCTGCCAGATCTTGTTTCAAAACATTCATTTGAGACAATAACAAAGCCTCAGTCCCTCGAGCAAGCTCTAAACTCTCAAGCGCCTCCCACAACCTCTTTTTTCTCACTTTCATTGCCTTGCTGAATGATTGTGCCCAAGCATCCATCTGCTAGAGTATTCGAGCTGTCAGTACCTCTCAGAGCATGAAACACTTAAGAAAATTACGGAATTTCGCAAGCAATAATAGACAGTTACCTTATACATTGCCTTCTTCATCTTCCTCGAAGCTTCATCTGGGATAGCATCGCAGAGTTTGGCCATCGAAGCAAACTTTGCTAGAGCCTGCTCTTGTCACTCGGCCTCCGTCATCTCTTCGTCCGCATCCTCCGCAGCATCTTCCCCTAGCGCCCTTTGCCCTTTGTGCTGAACAACCTTCATCTGTTAAACCTTCAGAGCCTCGGGAATGACCCTACCTTTCCCTTTCTCCTCATGTGCTGTTACCTGCCACAGCCTCAGTCTCGAAGCATCACTAGCCACTTCGACTACCGGAGCTACAGGCTTCAAGGCCCTTTATGCCTTTGGAACATACTGAACGATCCTCGGAAAATCATCCTCCCCCATTTCTTCGGGTACTTTCAAATCACCTTTTCCTTTCCTCTTCTTTGATGGCTTTGGTGTAACGGGTACGTTTCGAAGCAGGGAATCTGTCTTCTTTTTTCTCTTCCTCTTGATACCAAGACTCGTGAATATAGAATTTACCCACTCCTCGTCAGAATTGTGTACATCGCTAATATAGTTCCACAGCTTTACCCAAGGCTAGTTAATTGGACCTGCAGCAAAACAGAAATATAATCACAGTTTATTCGAGAAATACACCAACAGTAAACCTTCAAAAAAGACTTACTCAGGTTACAGACTCTTATGATGTAACCTGTAAGAGCCCTCCCCTTCGACATTCTCAAAATTACCCTGTACCACAATAAAATCTGTATTCCAGCTTCGACCCGCCAAACACAGATCGAACAACCAGGGTTTCTCTGGGTGACACTGGATATTGTATGTGCCCATATTCTTGTTTGCCTTCCTTGAGTAAAATGATTTCACATCATACCATTCGATTAAGCCCCTCTTCCAACTCCTCAATTTTTCATTCATGCCCTCTATTACCCTCATCATCTCATAAAAATTTCTATTCATTTGAACCGGGGAAACTTCCCAAAAATTCAACACCTCTTTCACCAACCTTCGGAGAGGAAGTTGCATTCCCAATCAAATCCGGCCTCTATATGCCATTATACCCTCTCGCGGGTCAACTTGAAAGTCCACCTCGTTCCTGCCACATGTAATGTTAACCCCACCTTCGACAGCTCAAACTTGGTAGCAAATCGATCCAATCATTTTTTATCTCTAGCCGAAACAGAACCCTCTACCCTATCCGACTCAATCGAATCCATACTTTTATCACTCTGCTCCCCTTCTCACTTTTCACCGCCAGAAGGCCCAGCATTACCCTCGCCTCTCTCCCCTCCCCCTCCTCTCTCCTTCTCCTCACTATGCTCACTTACTATCGTCTTACGACGTCTAGTAATTGGAACCCACCTACCAGAACTACCACGGCTAAAGAGGCATCAGTTACAACATCTAACACTTCTAAGTCACTGCCTTCGTTCATCGGAGCACGACCAGAAACACTAGCCTGATTTTCTTTGACTTACTCATCTATCAGCCTTATTCTCGAAGCTCGGCGAGTATACATCTTATCCTACATTAGAAGAGGCATGCAATTAGCTCGATACATTCGATAATTACGTGCCAATAACCCATATCTCGTCTACCTCCCTCTCTCTCTAGTTTTCTCTCTATGAACAGTGCAGTGGCTACTTCTTCCACATTTATATACCTTCTCGAAAAACCAAAACCTCCTCGATTTTCAAACCACTATCATTATCACGCCCCCACTACCCCAGTTTTTTGGCCACAATGTGTTTTGACTGATTTACCCCTCATATCCCTCACGTGCGAGCTGCATACTCACTTCGAATTAACTGTAAATTTAAAGCCCCTTAGACCTTTTTATCCTCACTCGAAGCCACCCATTCAAATCCCAACATCAAATCATAACTTTTCCGTGGAACGAGGATAAAATTTATCATTACCCGCATGGCACACTGCCCCAGAAGCACGTACCATCCTGACAGACCAGTTGTCCCGACTATTAGCCGATCCAGTCAAATCTAGCAAAACCTTCAACACAAACACTTTGCATACACGAGTAATCGACTATACCATGTCTCGAACAATCAACAATAGATACCCTCATAATAAATTCCTAAATATCTCGAACATTCAATCTGCAGATCATTCGACAGCTCAGGATTAGATCTACAAATCAATTCCCAAATTTTTTTTATTACTTTGACAGATCAGAACTTTTATTTTTAACAGATTAGACCTCCTACTTTGGCACTTCAAACCTATTACATCGAAAGATCAAAATTATACTTTGAACATTCATAATTCTACTTGCACACAGTACTAAAACATAATTCGACAGATTATACTACCAACACTCAATTTTATTAACATCAAAACAATACAGTACCTTTCCAACAGTTCATACAAGTACCCTACGTAACAACATATCTAAAATAGTTACCAAAATAGTTCAAGAGGTCCCTAAATATCATCAGGACATCCCTCTTCGCTCCTAGCCGTAGTAGCAGCATCCTCCTCCTTTCTAGCCTTAGCAGCAGCATCCTCCTACTCCGCTATCTCCTCTACAAATGACTCTAGAAAACATAAACGATGTCCCTGAAATGGACCCATCATCTGAAAAATCCCCCACCAATAGGAAAGGACAATCCAGCAATAGGCTCCCCGGGTTCTGCTTCAAAGAGGTCTGGCGTCTCCGCATCAATGTCTTGACCGATAAGAAACCTCCACCGAATTTCTAGCATCTTCTCCCATACCCAAATTACTTTGACCGCAACCCAGTTTGCATACTTGTTCTTGGAAGAATTATCGTTGGACGAACCACCGTTAGACGAAGAAGCAGACATTATGTTCAGAAGAAGAATGCAGAACTATGAGAAATCCTCTTCACAATACCCGCTTTTATACATGAGGGAACATTTTAAACTTTCCCTCTTCCCGGGCCTAATTAATTGTTGTCTTCAATTTCCCTCCTTGAAAACACAACAGTCCAACCATTATAGCTTCTTAGACGTAACAGTTCCATCTACATGCCCATGGAAATACCATTTACGAGGACACGTAATCGACCAACTCCCCAGTATCAAACCATCGACCCACACCACCTCCCTGAGTTTCAATTAATGCACGGCCAATTATCTTTGACCATATCACTATACATCGAGGTCACTTTTTATAGTAGTAATCAGTACTACCGTTAGCAGTCGATGAGATAAATTTACTTTTGTGCTTGCAAGCCTACTCGTCTATAATAACCACCAGATACAATTACACAAAATTTCAGCAAAAACATCATTATCATTCTATTCTCCAAAGTACAACAACCAAAACAGTAAATTTACAAACCCAAATACATTCAAACCACAGCAAAGACAGAAACCTCCAAATACAACCCTTTAATAAATAAATAAACCCTGTACCATCACCATCACCTTCACCACTGCCTTAAAAAAAGCCTACTCTATTTTTAGACAGGCCAGTTCTAATCGTCAAACCTTGCTCCTCAATCTCCTCTTCTACACGAACGAGATAATCAGCCAGAGCCGACAAGTAGAGGTAGCATTTTTTAGCAGTTGTAAAATGGTACTACATCTTTACCAGTTCAGGCATATCCCAGTTGAGATCATGATGTCTGAAGAACTTCACATGAAATTTAGCTGGCTTTCGCCCTATGCGACAATCTCGGGCGAATCCCATTCTTTTTTGGTAGTGTGTGTTCGGAGTGGTACCTATAGACATTTTTAGGAAATGAAGAAGGAAGATAACTGAATAAAATAGAAGAAGAGTACACAGCATCCCTACCCCCTTAATCCATACTTATAGCCTCATTTTATTTATTACCCTATAACCACCAACATCTCTTTAATACCCTATTTTATTTCCTACACGAAAACCAACAGTCAAACTGCTTAACTTCCAAGGCCAAACAGTTTTCTCATCAAATACCTCTATGCCTATTTTTGAGGCCTTCGCTGATAGGGGGAAAATGTAGTAGCCTACTCGCATCCTTATACCCCAGACAAATACTCGAAGGCTACTTCGAAGCCTACTCGAACGTCTCAAAGTCCAGTCAACCCCAAACAAGCCTCCCAAAAAATATCCGAAGACGAAGCCTCGAATCTTAACATACCTCGAGGACGGACTCCACATTGCAGCAGAAATGCTTCAACCATATCCGCAAATGGTCAAAGTATGACGGTACAGACAGCCAACTCACTAGACGAGACAGCGCAGTTGTTGGCCCTTGCAGCTATAGTAACAGGCCCAACCACTGCTGTAGTATCAAAGTATAAAGACATACCCAACAAATGCTACAGTGATAGTTCTAACATTTTTGGCACCCATACCCACACCGGAATATCCGGATAGTACCCTTGCAATATGACCAAACCTTGGTGACTCAGCCTTTCCTATATTCTATAAATAGGAGAGATGGGGAATCAAGGAGGGGTTACAAAAATTTTCCCCAGCCCCTTTGCAGTTTACCTTCGATCACCCTATAAAAGCCCGATACTCGAACCTTCGACTACTCAACAAATATATAAGTACACTTAAAAATCCTCAACGGAGGTCGTGGAGAGTCACATTCTAGGCCTCTACACAAGTATATTTTCTATAGATTATTCACGCTCTAGATTATATCCTTGCATTCGTTTGATTGAAGATTAAACCCCGTGGTGTAAGAGCCGACTTCCCCTCGTCATGAAGCTTGGCCCCTACAGTATGGTATATCCATAAAACATGACGAAGTTCTCATACCTAGTTTCCTTCTTTCTGTGAGTGAAGCCTTTTCTTGAGTCCATCCACGATGGTTTTGCTGGTGATTTAGACTTGGCCATTGCTTTGAGGATAATAGGGATTGGATGGTAAGTGGATTATGTTGTATTGGTTGCGGAAAGATATGACTTTTTCTCCAACGAATTATGGCCCATTATCGATACCAATTAGGTGAGTAATTATGTGTTCCCAGATAAAGAGATGACCTCTTCTTCTCGAGTTTGATAGAGTGGAACTGCTTCTACCCATTTTATAAAATAATCGATAGTTATAGGTAGGTATCGGTGATTTTGGGAAGAATGAGGAAATTGATCGATAAGATCAAGCGCCCATCTTTTGAATAGCCAGAATACCTTGCTTGGATGAAGTTCGGGTGCAGGGGAGCGGATAATTAATCCATGTCATTTGCATGTATCACATTTGTGCGAGTACTCTTCTACTTGCTTGCGTATGCCTAGCCAGAACACTCCTTGTGTAATGGCTCTATTAGCGAGTGATGGACCTTCGGCATGGGAGCCACAAGTCCCTTCATGTATATTGCAAAGTATCTCATCTACTATCTTTCTGGAGAAGCACTTGAGGTAAGGCCCGTGACTAAACTTTGAAATTAAAAGCCATTTTGATTTTCTTAGTACTTTGAGTTTTCGATCATCTATTGATGCTCCTTTAGATCTGCTGGAAGAGGTCCTTAACATTCATTGTCGGTGTCAAGGTAGGCAAGGAAGGGCTTTTGCCAATCGCCATCCTCCTCTTTATCGCCCTTAGTGTTGATCGTGCATATAGAAATGCGATCAATGTTGGGGGTTGATATCATTTCAATCTGAAAAATATCAAGCGTATGTACCCAAGACCCCAGTTAGATAAGCCAAAGAATTGGCATGTGTATTTTTACCTCGAGGAAGATAATCTAGAGTTGCGTTCATAAACTGGCTTATCCTATCTACAGCGAGGGTTGCATATTTAATCATCATGTCATTCTTCTTGTATTACTCAGAGTAATGATGAACAATGAGTAAAGAATTAATGTAGACTGAGAGTTTAGGGACGCCGAGCTCAAGTGCGAGGTCGAGTTCATAAATTAGAGCCTTATATTCGGTGACATTGTTGGAAGCGTCAAATTCTAAGCAGATTGATTTCTTAATTCTGTCATTGGAAGGGGTAATCAATACAATTCCAATTCTTGACCCTGCAGGTCCTGCTGAGCCATCTGTGAGAAATCTCCACCCTTTCCTTGTAATTCATTCAGCTCGCTTGTAAAATGCTTTTGTGGGTAGATCTTTGTAATTTCTTTGGTAAGGTCAGGATCGCACTCCTCCCACTAGGGATCTTCCACAGGAAAATCTGCCAGAAATTGGCAACGGCATTACCCTTTTCTAAATGATGTTGTTTAAACTTGATATCATGTTCTCCCAAACTGACTGACGATTGTTACACTCTTCTAGATTTTTCTTTCTTGGACAAAACATCCTGGAGTGGGTAATTCGGCATGACTTTGACTGAATAAGTTTGGCAGTAGTGCTTAAGCTTCTTTGAAGTGTAAAGAAGAATTAGAAAGAGTCTCTCGATTTTAGAGTATATCATTTCTGCTAGAATGAGGATTTTACTGATTAAGTAGACTGGCCTCTGGATCTTCCCTTCAAGTTGAATGAGAACCAAGCTGATTGAAGTATTTGTAACTGCTAGGTAGATAATTAGTTCCTCATTATCTACTGGGGCGCTCATTATGGAAAACTTCCCCAAATAGGTTTTGAGATCTTAAAAAGCATCCTCGCATTCTGATGTCTATTGGATCTCAACATTGGGCATAACTTTTCCTCATTTGGTATAATCGCGGAGTAGTACGAATAGTCAATGGCACAGATAAAAAGATTTTTAAATAAATCGGTTGATAGCGGCAATCTTGCCGGCAAGCTTTTGTACGTCTTTTGCCATCTTTAAATATGGCATATTAAGGAGAACTCGAATTTGATCTGGATCGGCCTAAATCCCTTTCTTGCTGATGAGATAGCTGAGGAATCAGCCTGAATGTACTCCAAATTGATAATTATCAGGATTGAGTCGCATCCTGTACGATCGAAGAATGTTGAATATTGTGCTGAGATCTGTGATGTGGTTGATTGACTGTATGCTCTTGCACAAGAGATCATCAATGTAGATTTCCACAATTTTCCCAAGATGTGCTTTGAACATAGTAGTTATCAACTGTTGATAAGTCACGTCTGTATTTTAGAGTCAGAAGGGCATCACTTTGTAGCAATAAAGTCCTCTTTCAATGATAAAAGTAGTCTTTTCTTGATCATCTTCCAAGACTAGAATATGATTGTATCCAGAAGCAACATCCATCATTAATAGGAATTTGTGACCTACTGCAGAATCAAGAATTTGATGGATGTTGGGAAGAGGGAAACTGTCCTTTGGAGTATATTTTTTTAGATCTGTAAAATCTACACAAATTTAAATTTTTCAGTCTTCTTTGGCACAGCGACGATGTTGGATATCAAATCTTGATACTTTGCTTCTCGAATGAATCTTACATTGATCAATTTTTTAATCTCTATGTTAACTTCCTCTCGAAGGTGAGGTGAGAGTCATCACTATTTCTGTTTAACTGCCGTGGCGTTGATGTGGATGGCTAATTTGTAACATACCTTAGCCGGATCAACCGCAGGCATCCCTTCAAAAGTTTATGCAAAGACGGCTCAATTCAGTCGTAAGAATGGAATAAGAGCATCTTCATCGTGTTAGACCAGCTTGGTACCGATAAAAGTACCTCTGCTTAGGCCATCAATGTTGATGTATTCATTAGGCACTTTTGTTGAAGGCTGATCATCAAGGTGATCAGCTTTATGTAATTATTATGCAGCGTATCTATCTGAGGTATCTAAAATGGCAGAGATGGTATTTTTGCAAGCTCGAGAAAGCTTTTGACTACCCTTGATTTCATAGATATCATCATTTTGCATGAAGCGGAGTGCTTGATGATAGGTAGAAGTCATTGCTTCCATGTTGTGAATCTAGCGACGGCCCATAATCCAGAGATAACGAGATTTGGCATTGATGATGTAGAAGATGACGCCGATGGTGGGTGGTCCTGCGGTAATAGGTAAGATGATCTTGCCTACTCCCTCTTCTTAATGACCATTAAATTCACTGATATCGGTGTTACTTGGAATTACTTGATCGGCCAATCCTATTTGGTCGATTTTACTCTAAAAGAAAATCCCAATACCGCTTTCAGAATCGATCATCATTGTATACATGACAAATTTCTTCATCTTGAGCATTATGACTAATACATCATGATGTGGAAATTTGACATGACTAATGTCGTAATCTTTGAATGTGATCCAAAGCCGGTAATTGCTCGACTCAGGTAGAAGCTTGGCTTTTTTATCTTGAGGTATAAGATCGCAGCATTCTGAAAGTCTCCTATGCTTGAATCGACAAGAGTTGTTAATCTGATAAATTTTAATCATGTTGTTGTGCTACATATGGTAGAGATGTTTCACCTCAGCTTGATCTTCGACCTGGACGACTTTAATCTATTTCTTATAGTTGTCATCCTTGTACGATTCCAGGTCGATAATGTATTCGAACATCTGTCCCTCCTTGAAAATGAATTCTAGCAAGCTCTTTAAAACATAGCAGTTTTTAGTAGAATGATGGTTTACCTTGTGATGAATGCAGTATAGGCGGCTTTCGATTGGTTTTAATGGTTGAGAAGGATGATATAGCTTATCCTTGGAGAGGATTGGAAAAATTGAAGAGATTTAAACATTCATCTTTGGGAGGACTGGTTTAGGTAATATTCCGCCTTTCCGAGGATTGTCGGTGTTACCTTAGAATGCTTTAGATCACCTTGATCCTCTTTCAGTTTATTGTTTTGATCTATAGATGGACCTTTCGTGGTTAGGACGGATTTAGTAGATTTAAGCCTTTCGGACATCATCCTTTCCAAGTCAACATAACCATTAACCTTAGTGTTCATCACCTCCAAGGTCGTAGGTTTGCTGAGGAAAGGTGTTCTTTGGCCTTACAGTTAAGCTGGAGCACGATGGAACCCAATGGAATTCATTGTCGGTGTCAAGGTCGTAGGTTTAGATTATTCCTAAAATGATATTTGTTTTTAGCGAATTTGCGAAATTTTAAATGTTTGGGTTTGAGTAGTTAAGGTTTTGGTTTGAAGCAAAAATGAAAATTTTGTGACGAACCCAATGGAATTCTGTGGAAAACCCTTTTTTATATTCATATGCCAATTGATAAGACCCCAATACCACTGCACCACATAAAACCTAGGTGGTACTGGTGCGATATTGAAAAAATTACTTTATTAGTTAAATTGGGCGGGAATGGTATTGAGTATTGTAATAGGGGGGCAGATTTGGGGATCTCCATTTAACTTAAAAGGGTTTGGTAGTGGGGATAGGAATGAGAAACTTAAGCAGGGATGGGGATGGTATTGGCTCCCCTGTCCCAAATGTGCTCTATTGCCATCCCTAACGACAAGCCCCAACCCTCGGTCGGTACCCCTTTTTCTTTTTAATAGCAAGCCCCTTAATATTTTTTTTAGTCGGTACCCCTTTAATCAATTAATGGAGAGCCCCCAAACCCTTTTTGAGTTGGTACCCCTTTTTTCCATAATTTGCCTCTACCAGGATTCGAATCCTTGACGTGGTGATTGACTCTGATACCAATTGTTAGTATTTTAATATTGAAAAAATCTCAGTAATGCCAAAAGATGGTAATTATACCATAAACCCCAGTACCCAATTTCCCCATGGAGGACGCAACAATCCCGCCTTTATTCTTCCATTCTTCCATCTCCTACCTTTGATAGCAATATTATGGAGAGACCCACCTCTGCTCCAGTAATGCTAACAGGTCCTGCAAAAGTTACGAGGCTGAGTGAGGTTATAGTTGTTGTAGTAACACAAATTTGTCTTAGAAGAATCACATCTTAGGTACCTTCGATTTTCTAAAACAATAGTAGTTATAGTAGTAGTTGTTGTTTTAGTTGTTATTGCTAATGTATAGAGTGTGAGTTAGACCAAAAAGAACTTAGGCTATGAGTGTCTCTTTTTCCCTAAATGCTAACATTTTTGTGATTGCATTGCATTATTTTTTTTTACTATATTACAGAATGCTAAAGCATAACTTTGATGCACTATAAAAACATTGATCATTCTTGTTAAGACTTGTAATTGAGGTAGTGATTTCATTAACATCAACCCCTCCACAAAGGCCCTTCTCGAGCACTTCATGTTCATTATAAGCTGATAAAATTTTTTTTTGTAATTAATCAATATGATAGGGATTATAACCTGATTTCTTAAGCCATCTTACCAATGTCTACTTTGTTAACTGATATTTTGCTTGATATCTAGATTAGGAGGCAATAGCTGATTCTTTAGCCATCTTACCAATGTCTACTTGATCAACTTCAGGAATAAATGGAAATGTCTTAATTTGATAACATTATAATACTTGTCTACATGAATAATAATCTAAAGCAGTTGCTGATTTTCTTAGTTTGAGAATTTGGTCGTGTTTAAGGTCTAGATATATGATAAATGATGGAATTAGATATCACCTCTTATATTTCCCACGACCATTGTCCCTAATTTATTTAACTAAATTTTGCGGCGATCTTTACGAGTTTCAACTATGTTTATCATGTCTCGATTGATTCTTCAAGTGAAATGATAGAATGAAATAGACATTTTATATGCAATAATGTTTCTGACTCTGACTCTATGGTTGTTTTTGTAGGCAACTACATTTAAGCTGTGGCATCAAGTGGGATTATGTTTTAAGCCCCCAAAGTAAGTAGCAAAGTGAAATCATAGTTTCTTCGATTATCCTTGTTTTTGCAGTTTCATGGTGTGTATATGATTATTTTTTTATATTGTTTTTTGCAATAATGTATGTGATATTTTATCTTGTTGTTAACTAGCCTAATCTCTTGTGGAAAAAGAAAATTATTGCATATTTGTTTCTGCGGTCTGTCTTTTCTTTCTAACATATGGAAACAGGGCTGATAAGCATTAATGAAAAATCAACATAAAATTGGCCTTACAACTGTCCAACTATATGAGTTTGACCTGCTAGATTCCTCAGCTTCTATAATCTGACACATGTCTACACTTTCATTTGGGGTGATATCTTCTATCTTCATTGAATCATTTTCATCATGGAAACACGAAGTGCTGAAATTTCAAACATGTTTTTGCACTTGCCCCCTACTCAAGATTATTTCAAAATTATTGCCAATTATCTCTTGTTCAGTTGTAGCACTTTTCTGCTAGTTTATTCTCTCTTTAATATGGTATCTCAATTGGTAGTTTTGATGTTGGTCTGATAGTATGCTTAGGTACTACTAACCCTTCTCTTCACTTGGATTTGAACTTCTCTTTATTGATAGTAAGCTCATTGTTACCAATTGCTTTCATCCTTAGAAATGTTTTTTGATCTCCAGACCATCAAACCCTTTCCTCTATTTTAGATATGATTTGCTTGAATTTGTCCTCACTATTTATTCTCTCAATAACTGTTTACTAATTTTAGCTTGCTTTTGGGTATTGTACAGATGTGCTATTTGTGGTATTAATTTTTAATCTACATTATTTTGGTTCAAGATGACAACACCATCACAATTGACGTCATCCTCCCCAAACCCTATGGAGTCTTCGCCAATACTGGCTGGGGGATCATATGAGCATTCCGCTACATCAAGTGGAGGTAGTTTTATAACACTTTATTCACTCTTTAGGGCTATATAGACCTTGGTATGTAGATATAAGCTAATGAGGTTTATTTAGAATGTTACTCTTCTTTATTTCTATCTTAAATCATGAAGTCATAAGACTTACAAAAATTTTCTCCTTGTACTTCCTCAAGTGGCAAGAAGAAAACTTATGAGACCAGCTAATACCTTATGGAGAAATGGAAATAAAAATACTTAGGAAAAAGTACGATGAGTACGATACAGATGATGTGAGAAACTTTAGCTGCCAAAAAAATACTAAACCTAAAGATTGGGTTCATTTTGTCGACCTTACTTCTGCAGAAGTAGTTAAAGCTAGTCGTCGGGAAAGGAACAAGATAAATATGTCAAAGATTGTAACCCCTCATACGAAAAGGAGAAAGGGGGTATTCAGAGTAGCTGATGAAATGGTTAGCCTTCATAACAATATGAACTTTTTCAAATTATTTATTTGCTTATGATCGATGGTGACTTTGAGTGGCTTTCTACGTGTTCTTAACAAATGGAAGTAGGTCCAACTACTATAAGATCATATTCCTTCTTAGTTGGCCATACTTGTAAAAACGGGACCTTGCCTACAACTTTTGTTGAGGAAAAAGTGGTAAGATTTATATTCACAAACAAGAGCTACATTTCGATTTTCATTTATATTCTTCCAATTTTGTTGCTTTGTCATCGAATTCCTTCAATTTTTCTAGTTGATGTGTTAGAGGATTTTTGTTTATACTTCAAGGTGATCATTACAATATGCTTCTTTCTTCTATGAATCAGTCTATATGTCTTCATTTCTTTCCAATTAGATACCCATTCTGAATTGAGAACATGAAGAATATATCTAAATTCTTTAAGAAACAGCCAGGCTTAACCATTCCAACTTTGTAGCAATGTCTAAACCATCAATATTTGCTTGGAAGAGAAGAGTATTAAAACTCTGAGTGCCCTGCATTTTCTTTGTAAATGTCATTAATTATTAGAAATCCATTTACCATTATTAAGATTCCTTCATATGATGGTATGCTTTCATTGCATGCAATGTTTTGGACCTAGGGGATTATTTGTGGTTTTCGTCCACTACTGTATGATTTTTGCTTTAGCTGCTTAATCCTTGGATTCAAATCCAAATTTAAGAGTATTTGTTTGTTGCTTTTGTAACTCCCAAAACTTAAACCTTAAAGCTTTGAGAATTTTTACAACCTATTTTTATCTTTGTGAGAATAGTCTATTACAGCCAATCTTCTGCATGGCTAATAAAATACTTATGTGTTCCTTCTTCGAGGGTTATCTGAAATGAAGATAATGAAGTACGTATGAAATATCTGACAATTTATATGAGATATACTAATCTGGATCCAGTAAAGGATTGAACTTACCTTGAACTAAAACAAAGAACCAATAAAAGTATAGAGTTTGAAAGTGGGTTCAATACTTAATGAATGCCTTACTATATTTTCTTCGTTGCTGTTACCGAACCTTTCATATCATTTTGATAGATTGTTTTAGTATGTATTATTTGTTATTTATAGATTGTAGTAAATGATATTATCGTAAAGAATCTGCAATCTAAATATCTGGATGTTGACCATGATTCTTTAGCTAAAGTATTTGGTACTGTGAAAAAAGGATGTGTGAATTTTATGGGTCTTGATGTGACAAAATATTTTATACATAATACCGAGCTTTAGAGGGCACAAATTATAAAGGATAAGAAATCATATTATGTTGATTTGGAGAACCGGTTTTCACAATACAAGGCTGAAAATGATGCAAGGTATGTGAATTTGAAGGACATGGAAACATCTCTTGGATCTTCTAAACGTGTTGTGACCCCTACTATAAATGTTGTTAGATCACGGGTATAGATTAATTATAAATTTTTTCCCATCAATTGTTATTTTTTATTATTCTTAAAATACTTATATTAGTACCACGTTATTTTCATTACTAGATGTGTACACCTATTTTGTGAGAAGAGGCAATTGCTCATATTGTTTACCTTGCATGAGGATATTGTAACCTTTGGGCGGGTATTAGTACATCCTAGTCGCAAGGAAAGCGAGGAGGCAGAATATGAGGGTATTGCTGACATAATTTATACGAAATATTCTCCGGTCTTTTGTCATCGTGGGATTTTCATTTAGGAACCTTTTGTTGGCATGAAAATCAAGTACCCGGGAATTCTTTTACGTTTTGCCTATTAGGTGATTATCCTTTTAAGCCCTTGAACATTATTTAAAATTCCTCTTGTTATCTATTTATCAACTAAAAGTTCTAAAGGTTTAACATTAGCAATTTATTTATTATGTTCTTTTTCTTTTAGGAGCTTCCCATCGTTAGATTCCTTACTTTTTATATGCTTATAATGGATTGAAGACGCTTCCGATTCTTGGATCATTATTCCTTACTTTTGTATATGCTTATAATGGATTGAAGACACTTCTTATTCTTGGATCCATTAGTCCTTACTTCTTTGGATACTTATAATTGATTGAAGATGCTTCCTATTCTTAGATCCGGTACTACTTACGTGTTTATGGTTTGAACACCATTTTCTTAATCCTTTTATTTTAGTATCATCTCCATTTTTTGTTCTTTTTGGTATATCCATGGTTTCCTTTTGATTCATTATAGGGAACATGTGTGTAGTATCTTTTGAATTGGTATATATATGTGGACTAATGTATATGGATATTTGTTTGCTAATATTAATAAATAAAGCCAATTATTATGAATTGTCTTTTTTGTTTATATGCATTTTTTCATGAGAGAAAATGACAGACACAATGAGAATATTATAGATTTTGCATGTTTTTGCTGATTTTTTAAAATAAAAAAAAAAAAAAAGTAAATCGCCATAAACATGGTTGTGGTAAATTATATTACCGTTGCAGATTTCAAAACATTGAACTCAGATTAAATCTGCAGCAATATTATTAACTACAGAATATATTAGTGCTAATTACTGTACACTACCACTGATTATGTATGTGGTAAAATTATTGCAACAGATATGCTTCCTAGTACAATGAATGCTAAAACGATAGATTTGATCCGTAGCAAAAAAATTACCACTCCCATTTTACTGCAGACCACCACCACGGACAATATCTTTGGTAAAACCTCTATTACCACTAATAAACACCCTTGTAATTTACTTAAATTGGTGTAGTATAATCTCCTAACCGGTGTTCTCATGAAGCTCATGGTGAGCTACTTATCCAGGAGGCTGCCACGATGAACTCCATCTATCAAATGATTGATGGCATGCCTTGATTAAAATTTTAAACTATTTTGTCAAATAAAGAGAACCTAGGCTCATTAATCCAAGCTAGAAATTTCCTAGGAATAAAAGGCTAGTACAACGGAACAGACTATTAAGGATCTCGACTTGCATGAGGACGTATGCACCTATCTCTACGTGAGACCCCTCTAATTATTTGACATATGCCATTTTATAACTCACTCGAAACAAATTAAATCTCCTATCTTTCTCTACCATTTGTACCCCTCTAATAACAATATAAATAAATTCAAATCAACACAGCTGACACTTGCCAAATTTAATATTTTGAAGATATTAAGGAAATCCTCACTTATGTTATACAATATTTACAAGATCACCTTCCTTCCTTTTATGAACGCAAATAACTTATACAAAATATTCATGATAGTTCAAGTTTGAATAATGTCCATACTTTTACACAATTAAGAAGAAGAAAAATTAGCATTCAAAATTTTACGATTTTTCTTACAAAGTTCAATGAACAAGAATTTGCAAATGTTTCTATTGGTTTTTTATCGGCACATTAATTTGGATACACTTTATGGTTGCTTTCAAGATACATTTCTTTCACCGTCATATTGATTATATTACAAGATGTGTTCATATTTAAAGTGCAATGAAAGTTTTGTTACTATCATATAAACCTCCAATTACAAGTCTCAAGGAGATAAATCCATAAATTTATAAGGGTCTCTGTATAATATTTCATAATATTTGATTTGAAAGTGGAAGGAAGTAATATAATATTCTACATAACCTTTAATCCTTAGTGGCAGGAATTGGGTCCGGCCCAAGGTGAAACCCAACTGGGTTGGGGTATACTACTAAACTCCTAACAAGCCCATATAACATTAGGGTTTACGGGAGAGTTTGAGATAGAGTATATAACCAGACTAAGAGTTCAGTATTTCTAACAATAGAAATTTATTATACCTATTTTTACCCTTTAAAAGGGTTGTTTTCAAAGTAAAATAGGGATCGTTCTAGTAATCAGATTGATGCACTTGTAATTTTTTTTTGCGTAGCCTACTCTATAACGATCACGTCCATATATCATACTCCTCCAAGAGATGTCCTTATCACCGGGAAAACGGAGTGGAAATTGCATAGTTCACAGCCAAAATCCCTTCTTTTTTTGTGGCGCCTAGGTGAGGATGAAGTCACCTAGGGTTTTATTTTTTTAAAATTTTATTTAAAAATCATGATGATTACATGATTCATTTTTGGGAATTTAGACCTGAATCAGACCTAATCCCTAAAATCAGACCGAGTCCATATGAGGACATGGTAGGGATGGGCCCACAGTGGCACATGTCAAAGACACGTAGTATATGGACATACTACAAGCTGACATGGCAGAGGGACCCACCATATGCTGGTGTGGCAGACACTTGTCATAAACACATGATAAGTAGGACCCACACCCCATGTTGACGTGGCAGACACGTGATACTTGACATGGCGTGGGACCTACATATATTATTGCAGTGACACGTGCCAAGCCAGTTTGACCAAGTCAAATAGGTCTAGACAGGTCAACCCAGTCAAGGCTATGACCCAGACCAAGTCAGACCAGTCCAGACACTAAAATTAGGTTTTAAAGCCCAATTTTTGATCAAATTTAGTCAAAAGAATTTTAAAAAAATTCCTATTGATTGGACCTACCCCTAAGGAGACCCATTTTTACATTTTTTTTATGAAAATGCTATTTTAAAATTTTTAGGAATGAGCGCCTTATATGGTAAAACTGACTAACTTATATACGATATAAGAAAATAGATTAATACATATTTAAGTATCTTACGATAGCTCATAGGATATTAATGGTATGCCTCTAGAATACTAATTATCCTTACCATAGATCAAAGATATACGAAAAGCAAGACTAATTAAAAATATGACAGGAAGTCATATCTAAATCACGGTTAAATGTCAAGAACAATAATTAGAGATCAATTGGGATTTGACTTAGTCTTATTTTCAAAAAACTTAATGTTTAAGGAAATAATTTTATGTATCTAGGTCCAATTAGATGTTACTTGATAACATTTGGAGGTATATAGGCACAAATAGTAACTTATAGTACCCTAGAATGTTAGTTCAAAGACAAAACTAATCTATCGATCTTATAAACTCAGCAGACTTCAGGGTGGGACCACTTGTCAGCTAAACATCTAATGCCACTCATATTTATAGCAAATATGGTCATTTTGCTAAAATATATAGACTTTATAAAATATTGGGGATTAGAACACCCTAGTTGCCAAAATAAGGAACGTACACATTTAGTGGCTTTGAATAGCAATCTTTGCTAAGATTCTATTAAAACGCACATCTAAGATTAAGATCAGCATTTTACAAGGTAAAGTTAGGTTTTAATTATCAGAAAAGAATATCATGAGTATTACAATATGAGCAATGTTCAACTATAACATGATTTGGAATCATTTCTTTTATACTATTCTAAGTACTATGATCTATCTATAATATATTTGAAATGTTTATCAAGAATCGTTACTAATTACGATCTACATCTTGCATAACAGATGTCTGCGAGAACACGTTACATTGATTACAAACCATTGCCGCTAGATGTTCTAACTACCTTTTTTTGTGTATGGACATAAAACTCCATCAAGAAACAAGGAACATCTTAAAGTCGATTTTTGCAGATAACACCATCTCTTAACCACTCAAGGCATTGGCCATGTTGGTTATGCGCACCACCTTCAGCCGGAGCTGAAACTTGAGCACCTATGTTATGGAGATCCATATGAGTTATAGAGATGGAACAACTTGAGCACCTATGTTTGGTCTCTAGCAGATCCTAAGGAAGCCTAAGAATAATAACAGCTGGAACAACTTGAGGTTTTGTGACTTCAAATTTGTGGCTAACTATAACTCAGCAATACATAAAATTGCATTAGAAATGAGGCTCAATAATGATTGTCTACGAGGGAGAGATATTATACAAGACTCTCTCTACATTTCCATATTAACAAGCTGTTATCAGGGACCATTATGCAAAAATAAAATTTAGTAGTCATGAAGATCTGATCCAACTCTTACTCACTGCTGAATAAGAAGGTAAATTTTTTTTTAAGAAAAACAAGAGGTATACCCCTTAGATAACAGGGTTCTAGAAGTGGAAATGCGATTGAAGGCAAGAATAAGGGATTCCTGGGCCCTCAGAAGAGTAATAGGTTTAAAAAGGCTAGTAAACTAGTAAAATTGAAGAAAATTAAGAAGCCAAATCACGAATATCCTTGCTTGAATTGTAGGGCAGCTGAATACTAGGTACAAGACTACAAGACACCGAGGGTGACTAAAGTAATCAAAGTTCAGGCTAACCACATCATAACTGACATAGCTTCTATGACTATAGAGTTTGTAGCAGCTAACTTCTTTGGCAATACTGATGCCGGCATAGATCAATGAACGGAGTAATCAGTATCAATATCTCAGTAGATGTGTGATGCCATATTAAAGAACACTAGTAATTTCTTTTCTTTAGTTGCAAAGACTTGAATACTTTTCTAGTTTTCTTTTTGATTATGCTAGGAATAGATCATTTATGTTTAATAAAGTGCTCGTGATACACACTCAATATTAATCTATGAGATTTTAATTTTGTTCTAAATTATGATTATTCAATTTTTCTTGGGATAGTAGTTAATTTGTAGTATAAATAACTTTTTTAATATGTAATATATACATGTAGCATGTGGATCTTTTTGCCCATAGAGCATTAATTGATAATAGGATGATTTATGATACATGCCTTATTGACAGTGGTACCACCTACTCAATCCTTCGAGATAAACAGTATTTTTTAAACTTGACCGCTTATGTCAGAGACATTCAAACTGTTACTGAGGTCAGCCAGTATCATAGAGGGCTCATGGAAAGCCATGATATTACTCCCTAATAGTATGATACTGAGTATTAAGTCCGCGTTGTTTACTAGTAAATCTTTCGAGAATTTACTAAGTTTTAGGGACATACATGATAACGGTTATCAAGTAAAAATGAGAGGAAATGATAAGAAATAGATTATATGCATCACCTATTCACCTAACGGTCAAGAACTTATATTAGAACGATGTCCAATGTATGCCACAGAGCTTTATTTCATTCCTTTCAGGCATGTCGAAACATATGCAATCACTAATTTTTCTCCGCTACAAGAGAAAAAGTTTACGATTTGACATGACCATTTCGGACATTCTGGATAATGGATGATGAAGAAAATTTTCAATAGTACCCCAGGACATTTACTCATAGGAGAGAAGATATGAGTTTTACAAGATTTCCCGTGTAATACCTGCTCCCAGGGAAAGCTTATAGTCCAACCTAATAAGACCAAGGTGGAGTTTGAGTCTCCAATCTTTCTCCAATGTATCCATGGAGACATATGTGAATCTATCCATTTGTATAGTGGTTCGTTTAAAGACTATATGGTCTTAATTAATGTATCTACGAGATGGTCAGACGTTTGCTAATTATCATCTAGGAATATGGCATTTCCACAGTTGCTTACCCAGATTATCCGATTGCAGGCTCATTTTCTGGATCACCCGATCAAATTTGTAAGATTTGACGGTGCTAACGAGTTTACCTCAAAGGCTTTTATTAATTATTATACCGCTAATAGAATAGATGTTGAGCATCCAGTACCCCATGTCCATACCTAAAATGGGATGGCGGAGAATCTAATCAAGCGATTATAGTTAATCGTTAGGCCACTGTTAATTAAGATCTCAGCTTCCAACCACTGCGTGGGGCCATGCAATTCTACATGTTATCGCCTTGATTACAATTCGTCCAATAGCTAATAATCAATATTTCTAATTGTCACTAGTAACTTGGTCGGTGCCCGGTGTCACTCATCTATGAACATCTGGATGTTTCGTACAGGTACCAATTGTATCGCCACAATGTGCAAAGATGGGACCCAATATTCCCTAGGCAAGATTTTATCGAGCCTATTGATTATAACTGGGTATCAGTACAAAAATATAATGAATTGGGAAATATAGTTAAGTATAAGGTGTACCCGACCAGACATCTAATTCGTAGTGAACTGTTTGGCTCGCCATATTTCTACTCCTACCCAGAGGTACTGAAATGGGATCAAACACATTCTGAAGTATCTCATCGGTATGAAGGACTAGGGTCTATTCTTTCTGAAATATAACAAACAAGAAATTATAGGATACTTGTCTGAAATACATTAAGGCCGATCATAATCAGGTTATGTCTTCTTGTATGGAGATACAGCGATTTCATGGTGATCGGTAAAGCAGACGTTAGTTGCTACATCCTCAAACTACACGGAGATTCTTGCACTTCATGAAGCTGGCAAAAAATGTTTTTGGTTGCGGTTCATGATTAATCGTATCATCAAAAAAATTGGTATAAGTTTTATCCAAGATAAACTGATGACTCTATATGAAGACAATGCAACTTGCATCATTTAAGTCAAAGGTGGATTTAATAAAAGCAATAGAATGAAGCACATTTCACCCAAATTCTTCTACATACACAAGTTGTAGAAGACGAATGAGAATGAAGTCGTCCAAGTCTGTTTAGAAAATAACTTAGCTGACTTATTCACGAAGGCTCTTGCACATCCTACGTTCAAGAGATTGGTACAGGGAATTGGCATATGGAGTTTACATGATTTATTATCTCAGAGAGATAGATCTCAGGAAGATCGACGTCAGGGGGAGTAATCCTGTCTTGACGTGGACAGATGCGTGTTGTACTATTTTTCTTGATAGTGCAGTTTTTATCCTATGAGGTTTTACTAACTAGAGGTTTTGATGAGGCAACGTATGCGCGTCCACAACCCATACAGGGCATAGGATTATACTCTTTCCTTGCACATCTTTTTGCCCAAAGGGGTTTTGCTACGCAGAGGTTTTGACAAGGCAAGTCGTCATGGTATGGAGTACCCCAAGGGGGAGTGTTTGGAGTTGGATCCGGCCTAAGGTGGGAACCCAACTGGGTTAAGGTATCCTACTGAACTCCTAACAAGCCCATATAACATTAGGGTTTATGGGGAAAGTTTAAGATAGAGTATATAACCCTACTAAGGGTTTAGTATTTATACCAACAAAAAAACCCAAAACAACATATCAATAATAACTCTTAATATCTTCTCTCATATTCTATGTATGATTGTCTAGTAAAATAGGTTAATATTCAACATTTTGTAAGTATGTGGTTCTTTGATTTAATACTGCGATCATTTGGTGAGAAAAAGGGTAGAAATGGCATTTTCTTTTATATTTAGAGAAATTTTAAATACACCCTATTGGCTTAATTTCTCTTAAGCCCAGCAAGTTCCACTACTTTAGCTTCATGACGAGGAAAAACAATTTTTTTTTAACATTTTTAAAGTTATATAATTTTAATTAGTCTCATCATTTATATATCTAATCAAACAATGCAAGCAAAGCTTAATTAAGAGTATTACAATCAGGGAAGTCTTACTTGAAGTCTTAAAGCCCATAGAAATGAAGACTTAAAAACCTTGGAAATGAAGAGAAATGCTAAAAAAGCAATAGTGAGGTAAGCTACATATTTATTTATTTCTCCTAACTTAATTTTGTATTTCTAAAAGAGATGGGTGAGCTCATTAACCTGGATATATAAAAGTGGGCTAAGGTTAAATGAGGAATTGGGGAAGGGGTGAACGTTTAGATTGAAAAATATTTATGTTTTTATTTTGGGGGCATATTTTTCATTAACTATTAAGGTGTAATTAATTTAAAAAAATAGTGGGATGGGGTGAGCTTTTAGAGTTTGGGGTGTATTTATAATTGAGTTAAATTGACTTATGTCCCGCCATTTAGCAAAAAAGCAATTATAGTCATTTATTTATAGTTTGACCTTGGCCAACTATAATTGACCGCAGTTGACCCAGATTTGACCGAGTCAACAAATATTAAAGACAAATTTGCCCTTTTAGAATTTAAAAAAAATCAAAAAATAAATCACAGCCTCGAGATACTTACCTACAGTATCGGACGATGCACAACTGTCGATCGTTACTCGTTGTTGCGGCCAAAATAATTTCTCTCTCTCTCCCTCTCTCCAATTTGAGCTTCTCTTTCCATAAATCGATTTTCTTCCTCTCCAATCTGAGGTAGTTTTGAAACAAAAAATATAGAAAGGTAATTTAACCATAAGAGGTAGTTCTGAAATACAAACAAAAGTAATTTAGCACTACTATAAGCTTAGTTACAATCTTAATTGAAAAAAATAAAGCTTTTAGTCCATGAATCAAATTTCAGAGACAAAGAACTAAAGCTTATGTTGTTTACAAATAGAGAGGGTTAAGTCTAATATATTTAAGAATGGAGGGTGTTTAATTTTGTATTTTGTACGTCGTACTGTCTAATGTATGTCTTTAATGTGGGACTGTCGTTCTTATTCCAAATTATAGTGTGTAATGTGTTACGTTCAAGGCCACTCCCCTGACTGTTGCATTTGGCTATACACCAAATGTATGTTTCCTCATTGTGATGGCATTAGGAAGCTTATGACTTCATACACCACAAAGAACTACAGCAGAAAATATCTCAAGTGTTAACACTCATAATACACTAAATTTCAGTTGTTATCTGATGCAAATGTTCAATCTATAAGTTCTATTGGGACCTCCTCTAGAAGTGGTTGTTTTGGGTGTGGTGGTTCATCTGGGACAAGGATGCTTCTTACTTCTAGGCAAGATCATAGTTATGGGTAGAAGTATTTGAAATGTTTTACTTGTAGCAATTTTCAGTGGTTAAAGGCTACTTTAGAAGATTTCAAGGAATGCAAGAATGTAAAGCTTAATGTGAGGGTCACTGTGGAGATGGGGCTAGATGAATTCATTAAGAAGTTTAAAATAAATACAACTATGTAAAAGAGATATGTGTTTGAAAGCATGAATATAATGATTTGAAGACAAGAATGTATGGTTTTAATTGAATAAATTAGGTTATGAAGTATACCTCATTTTCTTGCTTTCTTTCTATGTCCTCATAAGCATTTTACCATTCCAAAATCTGTAATTCACCACAAAAGTTGAACATATAGAAATTCACATACAGCATCACATACATGTAGGGTTGCTTCACATATAGAAATTTAACACAACTAGAGCTGCTTCACATACAACATCACATATAGAGTTGTTTCACATACAACATCACATATAGAATTGCTTCACATACAGCATCACATACATGTAGAGTTGCTTCACATATAGAAATTCACATACAGCAACACATTGACAAACTGCAACACAATATATTCATAAACAGTGACATTGGATCACATTGACAAATTGTAACAATATATTCATAAACAGTGCCATTGTATCACATTGACAAACTGCAATACAATATATGATTTGTCAAACTGCAATACAAGCTGTAACACAACACAAACTGTAACACAGCAACATTGTTTCACATTGACAAACTATAACAAAAATACTAGAACAACATACCCCAAAACATTGTTTCAGCATACCCCAAAACATATTGTTAACAAAAAATTCAAAGCTTCCAGTTTTGCCTAGGTGGCTTGAAGGTTCCCGTATAAGGATTTGCTGGAGCATATGTCCTTGGTGGCATGGGTGGTATCACCAGTGTTGGCCTCTCTTGTGATTGTGGAGCTTCTACAGGGACTGAGTTACTCAACCACTCATCCACAAACCTTTGGTAATTTGTTTGCATAACTCTTCCTCTCCCTCTACCAACATTTGAACCCCTTGTAACACCTTCAGTTTTTTTTACTCCCTCTGCCAGAATTTGATGCAGTTGAAGCACCTTCAGTTCTTCCCCTCCCTCTGCCAGAATTTGATGAATTTGATGCAGTTGAAACACCTTCAGTCCTTTCCCTCCCTTTGCTAGAATTTGATGAATTTGATGTACTTGAATCATCACCAGTCCTTCCCCTCCCTCTGTCGGCATTGGATGCCCCCCCACTGCTACCCCTTCCTCCATTTATGGGTATTGTTTGTTCTTGAGTAACATCTGATTGCAATGACTGACTGAAGTATACTCTGGTTGACATTTTTTATGGTCTTCCCCTTGCCTTAGGTGTAGGTGCCCTTTGAATTTGGAAAGGTTCACCTTTGCAAGTTTTTTATTGTGGCCAAAAGTACCATATTTCCCACATCTTTTTTATTCTTTATTCACCTCATCATCACCCTTGATTCTCTCCTTTCTAGGTATTCCCCTCCCTCTCTGCAATGGTGGTGGATCAACTACATAAGGTGGCTACATAAGAAGCAACAAATTAATAGAACAAAATTAGAAGTGAGGCATAAGAAACAGCAAAAAAAATAGTGTGCATACATTAAAAGTATAAAGTTAATACATTAAAAGAACAGTGTGTATCATCAGATGTATAATACCACTATATGTATAATACCACTAAAGAATAATACTAGATACTGGATGTATAATACCAATGTGTATCATCAGATAATACACAGATACTGGATGTATAATACTATATGTATAATACTGAATGTATAATACCACTAAAGAATAATTTTAACTTATAGAGGCCCAGTGTGTATCATCAGATACTGGATGTTTAATACCACTATATGTGGCCACATATGAAGTAGCAAAGTGATATGGTGAAAAAAAAACTGTAAGGAAATCAAATGAAAATGTATGAGACAGTGAAATAAAATGAAAAAAAGTAATAAATAAAGAAATCTAAAATATTAGGAATATATATTTCTTACCTTTTAAAACATACTTCCCTTTTAAAACATAACCATCGAGCCCCAATATAGGTCTACACCCCTTACCAAAGCCATTCAAAGATGCCTTGAAAGCCACAAGAGTACCAGTCCATTGCAGTATGTCATCTTGTCTCCAGGTTCTAGTTATGCTCCCAGGATTGGATTTCAAAATCTCCACACACAATGAAGGCAAGTCATGGTAACCCAAAGCATAAGACCTTACTATACTCTCTATACAAATTTGTCTTGCATTCCAAGCAGTCCAGTAACTAATCTCAACACCATACTTTGTCTTCATTCTGGCCATAATTGCCTTGGGAATCATTGCCCTAACATCTCTAACCAATGATTCAATTTCTCTAGCAACCTATTCTACATTACACAAGGTATTTTGTACCCCTAGCTTTCCTTCACAAGAATGTTAAAAGTTGCCACGTCTTAAAACCATAGTGTGCCCATCATTGTTTCTTGATATAAATACCAGCCACTTACACTTTTCCTGTGAGCACTTTAGCCTCAGTCTAGTACTGTCATTCTTGATGCATATATATGTGAAGTGGATTAAAATTTCAAACCTTCTCATATGTTCCCTAACTTTATATGCAGTTGTCCATTGCATCCCTACCTTAAGTTTTTTGAAACCAACTGTCAATGGTGTTTTGACTTTGTCATCCTCCTCTTTTCTATAAATATCATCCAATTCAGCATCAACACTTTCAACTTCATCGCCTCTTTCAAGATCTTCAGCAACAAGAACATAATCATCATCATCAAATGAGTGGGTGTTGTAATAACCATCCTCAGCCCCCAAACAATCAATCCCAACTTGGGCATACCTAACCCATCTCTCTTGTTCTTTATCTATATCATCACTTTCACTTTCACTTTCTGGCACAATGTTCATTAGAGTTTCTATCTCATAATCATTTATTTCATCTTGGTCAATCTCTTTGTCACTATGATAAACTTCAGGTAAATCATCCAAGTTTTCTTCTTCTAAGAACACAACATTCTTCTTCAACTTTGCATTATATTTTTTGGTTGCCTTCTTTGCATCAACAATTGGTATTTTCTATCTCTTGGCTGGTTTATTGGTAGTTTTGTTAGGTTTGGAAGGACTCGTTACCACTGTTTTTCCCCTTTTATAGCATTGATCTTAATTGGGGAGGCCATAACTAGGGTGGTATTCTTCTTTTTTGTCTATCTTAGGGATATGATATAATCTATATCATCTTCAGCTAGAAGAACATACTCCCCAGCTTCATCAACCATCTCTTTTACTTCATCTGTTGGCTTGATGTAAAAATCTGTTATCATTGGATAACTTTTATCACCCTCTGCCAACATGTACCTCAAATCATCTGTACATCTGACAACAAAAGGCAACCCATTGTACAAACACATAACCTCTATCACATTCCCCTCAGAAATGCAATTCTACACCCCATGGTGGTCATTAACCTTGATTGCAATCTCTCTCACATATTCCCCATAAGTTATCCCCTCCCCACATAATATCCCAAACTTAAAACTCTTCCCCCCTGAATAATCACTGTCAACCCAACCTGTAGGAATTATTTTACCCCACTTTCCCCCATAGTTAATGAAAATATGCCTCAAATCGTATGAATGCCTGCATAGAGAAAACCCAACCCAATACAACACAACAATGCCTCAAATCAGTACTAATATCCTAAAAAAAACCAATTGAGTAACAAATACTCTAAATTATGAAACCCCCATTTTAATTACAAACTTTAAAAAAAATCTCAATTTCTAAAAACCCTAATTTAGATATCCAAATCATACAAATTGAGACAGAGATGGAGGGTACATACCTTGGGAAGGGAATATTTCTCAATATTGTTTCCCCTTTTTCAGGTAGAGGGTACTCATCTTCACCATTATCAGAGACAGTGATAGGGTCATCTTCACCAATCTCATTTATCAATTTTATCTTCCCCTTATCAGACAGTGATGGGGCCTTCTTCTTCGAGTGCTCCTCCTTCTTCACCATTATCAGAGAGAATTTAAGAGAGAGAACAAACTGAAAACACTTGACAGTGAGAGAGAAGAAGCTGAGAAAGAAAGAGAGAGAGAACAAGCTGATTAACACGTGTGCCATAAGGGTATTTTAGTCTTTGCAAAACGACCAGATTTTAACTGGGTCAACTGCAGTTAATTGCAGTTGATCAAGGTCAAACTGCAAATAAAGGACTATAATTGTTCTTTTGCCAAATGGCAGAATTAAAGTCAAATATCCATATAAATATCTTGACATAAGTCTAAAAAACTCATTTAAAATTTCTCTTATATTTAATTAGGAGATTTAATTTGTTTGAACTGAGTTGTAAAAGGACACCACTTTCTTATAGGAGCATCACCTAAAGATAGGTGCATACGTCTTCACGCTAACCGATTCACGCTAACCGGTTCACCAAGCATAAGAGTTTGGGATCTCAGAAAGGCAGCTTCTTGAAAATGCTGATTCAAATGGAACGCCTAAAGTTAATAGTAGTGAAGATGTTCATGTTGTGATTGTAAAGAATGATGAAGGTCTGGATGCAATTCTAATTTCTCTTTTGATTTTTCCATTGATAATGAGCTGGCTGATGAGTACAGATTATGGCTGAGATGATTTTGTTTGTAAATCCATTGGGATTGTCGACGAACGGACATAAAGAAAACATGAAAAAAATAGTGGATAATGTGAATTCGCACATACTGTTTATTCCAGTTATAGCGGACATCACGTCTAATCTTAAGGATAAAATTTGCGTTTCTGAGCTCTAAAAAGAGTCATATCGGACATAGACAATGATGGGACAGTATTTTGGGAATGGTTGTTGCTGTTTCCGACTTCTTTGATCATCAGTACTATGACAAGTGAGACAACCCTGAATATTTAGCAGAGTTTGGTCGTATAAATAGTGAAATATTTATTGGGAGTGCTGCTAAGTTTTCAATCTGGACACAAAGCATGTAAAGTGGAGGACACCACTAGGTCTAACTACGGATACGGGAAACTTCGTGCCTATATATACTCTTATCAAACGGTTCCCTATTTAGATGGGAATTGTAACTTGGACAACAGACATTCTTTCTGGACTTCCTTTGGATTGTTTTATCTTATGGATCATCATCGCAAGGTCAGGGAGACATTTCATCTTGATATGGCTGAAATTCTAGGATACATAGTTGCAGCATATATTAGCGACTGTGGAAAAATAGAACTGGTGACAACTGATATGTTTCATTATGGATCAGACGAGACAAGATGAGATTTCTCATCTAAAGATTTTATTCCACAGGGTCCAGCAATTGGTTATGTAAATGGGGATGGCCGTATGATGTTGTGGTTCAAGACTATCAGCAAACATTTTGTTCTCAGTGGTAAGGTCAGGTCACAGATCCTCCTTTATCCATATCGCACTCGTGGGAGGATTATGAATAAACTCATAGCGAAGAACAGAAAAGATTCACTTTTGTAAGAACATCTTTGGATGGTTGTTTGCACCTAATTTGTGGAAACTTCATGTCATGATGTTTTGAAATTTGGGAGATTTAAAATAGTATGGTCTTGACAGGCAATGTTGATGGTGGGGATGATCTTAATTCGATAAGTGCAACGTCTTCTGCTTCTCCACTCTGGCCCCACGTCATTATCAAAGGTGTGGAGATCACTTAGTCAAGCGTCAAGGGATGAATAGTGTTGCATTGATTCAACAGTGAAGGAATCTATAATTCACAATCACCAGAATTTTCTGTGACAAAGAAGCCAAGAACTTTTCGGCAGAGATGGAGACTATTGTCATACAGATATCTATCAGGATCTCAAGCGCCTTACAAATGCCTAGGCTATTATACCTTTGTTTGTTAGTGGAACATATTAAAAAACTTCCAATAGCACCAGTTCAGACAACAGAAACTCTTGTGGTGGAGATGATTCAGAAGAACGTGATTATTTCTCTTCGTATGATGTTTCTGGTGTACTCATCATTCTTTGCCCACAAGAAGCTGTACCGTCCTTCTCACGTAATACAGGTGTAATGATCCCTCTCTCTCTCTGTATGTGAGAACTTGATGTATTACATTGCACTTACATCACCAGGTTAAGTCTGCACCCTTGGTAATAGTCTACCATAGATATCGGTAAATTAACAGGTCATGTTCAAGCTGTTCCTTTGTATAGGTTACTGAATCATAACCTTTGTCTGCAGCATTAGAAATGGAGGGAGAATGTGATAGGGAATTCGTTTCTTAAGATAACTGGAGACTCAACGGCGTATGTGAATTATAATGCAGGTTTAGACATTAGCTAGTTACAATAAAAGAACTGGATCCCTAGATAATACGAGCTCATGTAATTTGGTTAAGTGTACCTGGCAGTTGCTAACAAGGATCTGAGATGGAGTTCAACCCCATAGCATCTTAAGTTACCGATGTCCAGTCTCATCCATGAAATGTCCAAAATATTTTTTCATTTTGCAAAGACAGTTTGTTGTTAACCGTATACTTACTTTCAATCACTACCTTAAGGTAAGCTTATCAGTCTTTGTGTCTAAGAGTTTTGAACTGCGATGTGTTGTTTGAAGCTCTTTACAAGTTGCTGTTGATTTCTGTATCTTTTCTTCATTTCAGAACCTATATTGTTTGTCTTGAAAATTGTTTGAATCAGACCCTCGCCCAGCTGAAGTGATTTTCATTAGGCTTTGACTTGTGAGTCCTAGTCCACATGGTCTTGATTCTTGAGCATCCATGTTCCCTGATCCAACCCAAATTTGGCCAAAACATCTGCCTCGCCCATTGATTATGGGCTCTCCTGCATGAGTTCTACCGCGAGAAGGCATCAAAATTATTAAGAGGTCCCCGCTTAACATGATTTTCTTTGTTCATACAATTCGTTTATTTTTCTCGCTTTGGGCTATAAAGGGTCAACAACCTGTGGCTAGCTTTAGAATTCACTTAGTACTACCAGACCAACCTTTTAAGATGCAGTTAACCACCATGTTTTATTCGAGACAAAAAGCATTGACATGATCAAAAGAATCTTTTTGTTAGGGATGTGCTGTTTTGCCAAAGTTAACTCCGCGACCACCACCGAAGAAAGCGAAAGCACATTGCAAAGATCTCTTGGTATCAAATACAAGTCTACGTGCCTTTGCAAAAGGCACCAGAATTGGGGTCCAAGCGTCACTAAAAGCACGAAGAACAAAATGAATTATCCTATGTTTTCCCTAGGGTGACTCTTGGGGAGGATTGGGCAAGTCAGTTTGAGTATTTATAATATGTTTCAATTTGGCTAATCTGCATTGTCTTAGGGAGTATTGTTTTAGATCGAAAACAGCTTAACCATTGTTGCTTCGATTTCCCTTCTTCCCAAACCGAAAATAGAGCTTTTCGTACTCCCGGGATCCTTCAAAAATCTAGAAAAATGGAAAAACTTCATATGGAAAGATTACTTTGGCCATCCTAGAAGTTCGAAAAACTGCAAACTCTCTTGAAAATAATCAAAACCAACATGTTTGAGTTTGATGAGTGATGAGTCCCATGGAGATGATTTTAGACCTAGGGTTTTGGCTTCCCCCACTTGCACCCACGTAAGGTATCAAGCAGAATCTCTTTTTGTTTTGTAGATAAACAGGATATCCCTAGCAATTAAACACACATCACAGTAGAGAGGAATCTTTAAACATGAGAGCATCCAATGATGCTGCTGACCAATATTCCCCAAAACTTTACCTAAAACATATGCCCATATCATGACCATATATACGTGCATATTCAGACATCCACTTTATTACAAGTTGATCTATCCCCTCTCCTTGAGTTCCTTATTTTCAACTATCAACAACCTAAAATCAACACCAATGTCAAATTACCTCATCATGTGTACTTGAAAAAGAAGAGAAAAATTTAAATAAACAAAGAAACCCTAAGCACAGCACAGATAGAAAGCCACCCATGTTGATAATATTGGCGAGTACAAATGCAAAGTATATGGTGCTTGTGCCTCCGAAGTTGCACCAAACACGGAAGAGTGCTGCTAAGAGGATCTCAGGGTCGTAGAGAATAGTGACCACTTAAAATGCAAAGTATATGGTGCTTGTGCCTCCCATGTCACCTAGAATAGCTTTTTCCAATTAATTACCTTATCCGTCATTAAAATGTTGTATGGGATAAGGCAAACCTTGTTAACACTTAAAGCATCTCCAACAGTTGGGTGTACATGGCCCACAAGTCAGACGCAGAAAACCCAACCCACACTCTAAGTTTTCCAGCAGTTGGTGTTGATGTGGTGGGTCTTTATTTAATGAAAATAATTTTAAGATATAGTTATCACCATTAATAACTTAGTACCAAAGTATTCAATATTGCATTGGGTAATTAATTCACTATTAATAACTTATAACTTAGTACCAAATCCGTCATCATCCCCCCCCCCCCCCCACCCCATAACATCATTCCACAAATGCTTGTTAATGGTATTTATCAAGAAATTCGCAACAATACAATGAAACTCAACAATATTAAAAATGCTTCATGACCAACCATTAATAAATTATTAGATACTCATTAAAAATGTAGTAGCCTACTCGCAGTCTTCGAATACATACTGGATATTCGAAGACATCCAAACAGCCCGAAGCCTACCAAACTTACAAACTTACCAAAACTACAACAAGCCTACCTTCGAGTCAAACAAAGCCTCGGCCACCGCTTCAGTCCATCTCAGTGCCTAGTTGAAGGCAGACAACTCTGGCAGAACTGACTCTTGTACAAGACAACTGTAAAGAAGGATACACTTGTAACTTGACCTCTATATAGTGATATCACATTTTCTATCTTCTATAAATAGGAGAAAAGAGCCACCATAAAGGGGTTTACAGTTTTCTCCCATACCCTAGAGAAGTTTTGACAACCTTCGAGCATCCTCTAACGCTTGAAGATTCAGTCTACTCGAACATTTATTTGTAATCTCATCCATTAATACATTCTCATCTTAAAAATCCTCACTAACTAGAGGTCGTGGAGGAATCCCATTCAAGAACTCTACGCAAGTGTGTCTTTTAGAAGCTTACCCTATTTCAGCTAAATATGCTTGTTAGACCTAGGCGAGCATTAAACCCGCGGTGTAAGAGTTTGATTTACCCTCTGCAAGATTAGGCCCCTACATTTGGCATCGTTTATGTTATTACCCTCACTTTCCACAACTTTCCCAAACCTAGCACGTCTCCAATGGCTTCTTACCTTCATTTGACCTCGATTATAGAGGAAGCCTCGGTGACGACATCGCCGCCCAACTTGCCCTAATGCGCAATTAGTTCGCTATGGCTGAAGAAAGATACACCAATCAGCTTCGCCAGGAGTGTGAAGCCCAACGACAGGAGCTTAAAAATGAACACCAATGCCGCATCGAAGAAACAGCTTGACTTTAAAAAAACTCCACAACTTTGTTAAGGGTCTACTGTAACACACGAGCACACGACGCCCCCGTGCATTTTAGAGCTCCTGATCCCTCATGGATATCCGTTCGCGGGTGTTTAAGTATTCAACCCCAAAATGAGGTACCTCCGGTCCATCTAAGCACCGAAGGTATCAACAATCCCATACTCGAAGGCTCGATACACTTAGGCGTTCCCATTTCTGAAGCTTCGAGTAACTCTACTCTATAAACATCCAGACCCCCTAATCAGACACCAGCCCGAGAATGGCTAGGTGAGCGCAGTGCAGAATATACCCTGGGGCCAAAGCCAAATCTCCTCGACACATTGCTCTCCCACTCGAGCAGTTTACGTAATACAACAAGAGCTTGTTCCCCACTAGCCTCATAAATAGTCCACTCAAGTGGTATTATAGCCAACCTAATAGATCTATTTGAAGCTTCGAAGACTTGTCTAGTTTGTTCATCTCTCACTTCGTATTCCATAAAGATTAAGAGGTCAGAGTCGATGTCCTCTTCAACATTCAAAAGACACAAGCATAAACACTCAAAAGCTTTACCAAATGATTCTTAGACGAGTCTTACAAGATCGAAAACATCAATTGCGCTAATGCAATTTTAGCATACTCCAACACCCTCCCCCTCTACAGTCACGTCAAGGATTAAATCATCCTCCAGAAGCCTAAAATACTCAAAAAGATGCTATCGAAAGTCAATGGCTACATAGACCTCGAACGCATATGTGAAAATAACCGACTAGGATAACCCCAAACCAGGAATCAACACAAACCCCGACAACCCAATACAACAATGGTTGCTCCCGTTTATAACGAGAGAGATAACCAGAAACACAATAATCATGAACATCAATCAGACAGGCCGCGAAAGAAATGTCCGATGCCAATTTTACCCACAGTCAACATCTTCATAGGCGCTATCCAACACATCATTTATGCCGACCCAATATGGCGAGCATTGTACCTAATCGAAGTTAGAAAAGGCGAACCATACTGTCAGAACCACAAATGTAGCTGCAACCCAATAGATAATTGTTATGCTTTGTAGCAGTCACTTAAAATGATACTCAAAGTAGGACGATTACACCAGTATATCGAAGATGTCCCAAGCTATTTCGATGGGTCATATCTCAAAATCTAGGCAGGCCCCAACATTGAAAGAAATGAAGTGCATATCTTCCAAGCCAACATGATCGAAGTCAATAACATTAATAGTGGTCATATTCGAAACAAGAGGAAAAGTGTCGAAGAGTGTCACAAGCTTATATACCAACAAAAATTACCAGTCCTCTTACCTGAAACCAGCCAGTATCTAGAACCTGAAGGTATATCCTTTATCGACTACGACGTATCTCATGTCAAATTTCCACATTCAGATCAGCTGGTCATCATGATAAATGTCAAACACATCATCCTACACGCAATGTAAATCGTTACCGGAAACACAACCGATGTCCTTTTCCTCCAAACAGTCAAGGCGATATAGACGACAGACCATATAAACCCTAGCAAACATCAAACAGAACGGCTTCAAAGGATCCAGTACCAATGGTGCTACAGACCAGCTGTTTAGTCATTAATTAGAAGTCAGAATACCTCAACATTTTAGGCCGTGATTAGCTGCATGCCATGAAGGCCATACCCTTGACCTACCACAAAGTATTTTGGTTTACCACCCCAAGCATCACCTGGGACGTGAAAGGATCTCAATGGCTAGCACGGTCATACGAACATTCGGAGGTTAACCTGACCCAAAATTTATTATGCCACAATAATCGTAGCAGCTTCTTCTCACCGAACCTTCGACCGTCCCAACCGATACATCAGCCGTCGAACCTACCGAATGCATTGAACTCGATGATTCTGGATGAGGAACGTTTAATTGTAGTTCCTTGACTGGAGGAGAAAAATAACATATAACCATTTTCCATCAATCCAATAAAGACGTCTTCGTATGAACTTTCCATGAGATGTCAGGTGTCGATCCTACCCTCATTTATCATAGACTCGACCTAGTATCCAATTACATGGAAGTCAAGCAAAAGAAACGAACCTTAGCCCCAAGGATTTGAGATACAGTTAATCTTAAAGTCGATAAACTTTTAGCTACAGGTTTCATCCGCGAGGTTAAATACACAGATTAGATCTCGAACATTGTGGCAGTTCCCAAACAGAATAGTAAAATCTGAGTCTGCATCAATTTCACCGACCTTATCAAACATACCCCGAAGGATAGCTTTCCCCTCCCAATCATCGCAGTGCTCCTTGACACAGCAACTGGGCACGAATGCCTCTTTATAATAGATGCCACTTCAGCTTACAACCAAGTGCCCCACATGCCCAAAGATCAAAGAAAAACATCATTCATCTTAGAACAAGGCTTATATTGTTTCAATGTGATGCCCTTCGGGATTAAGAACAGAGGTGCGACCTACCAACGACTGACTACAAGCATCTTCAAGCCACTATTGGGGAAGTCACTCGAAGTATATATTGACCACAGAGCCTCAACAAAAACACCCGTCTTCAAGGCCTCGCAGTAGTATTTTCTATCCTTCGATCATACAAAATGAAGTTAAACCCCGACAAATACCAGTTTGGCGCTTCTTCAGGAAAATTCCTCGACCACCTCATCAGCAAGAGAGGTATCAAGATCAGTCCCATACAAATTCGAGCCTTAATCAATATGCCATCTTCCAGAATGAAGAAATATGTACAGAAGGTCGCCGGCAAAATTTCCGCCCTCAATCAATCTATTTTAAAATCTTCGGACAGGTGCAAATGGTTATTTTCTTCACTTCATGGTCAAGGCAACCACCAAACCAAGAAGAAAAACCTATATATTAAATTGGAAACAAAATGTGAGGAACCTTCTAAGAGCTCAAGACTTACCTTTATCATCCCCCAATTATGAGTACTCCAGTCGAAGGCGAACTACTTTCTCTTTATCTCGCATTGACAGATGAATCATTAAGCTTAATTCTCATTCGTATAGACTAAGGCATTGAAAAATTTATCAGCAAAAACCTTGACCTCGGCTGAAACAAGATATTTAAAACTCGAAGAGCCTCTACTCAACCTCGCCTACACGTCGAGAAAGCTTAAACCATAATTCTAAGCATATCGCATAAGGGTAATCACGAGCTACCCCTTTCAAGAAGCCCTCACCGAAAAGACAAATCCAGACGGGTTCAACAACGGTCCGCTTAGCTCGGGGAACCTGATATCACTTTTGAGTATAATATATCTGAAAAGGGTCAAGAAGTTGTTGACTTTCTAGCAGACTTTCTAGTAGATGACGCCGATTGGAAAGAGTATGGAGACAAAATCTTAGAAGAGAAAACTGAACAACTAGACCCATAGAATCTAAATACCGCATGGAGACTATTTACTGATGGCTCGGCCGGCTCAAATGGTTCTGGCATAGGCATCGTACTTGTCACCCCTTCGAATAATCAACTGGAAAAAGCCTTTAAACTAAACTTTGAATGTACCAACAAAGATGCCGAGTATGAAGCCTTAATTCATAGTTTAGACATGGCCCTCGAGATGAGCGTGCCCAAGTTAGCTATTTTTACTGACTCACAGCTAGTTTAAAGACACTACACTAGATAAAATTAGGCGAATAGTTGAATGGCAGCATACACAGAACTCATCCGCCAACGCATAGATCACTTCCCTGAATATTCATCAATAACACATTTTCCTCGAGGCAAAAATAGATACGCCGATGTTCGCGCCTACATAGTCGTAATATTAGGACAGTCCAAACCTAGAAAGCTTGACATCGAGGTACTCGAAAGCCCAAGTATAGACAAGATGGAAATCAATACCATCAATACTGAGAATTGTAGTAGCCTACTCGCAGCCTTCTAGCACAAACTGAATGATTAAAGGCTACATCGAAGCCTATCTAGAGACTCGAAGCCCAACAAGACAGTAACTAAGTCTAAGAAGCCTTTCGAGACTGATCAAATACTTGAAGAAATCATCAAGGCTAACTGCCACAGTCGAAGATAGAAGACCAGTGCCAGAACTCAGTACCAGTACCAAAAATCCTTCGACCATGGACATACATGGTCGAAGACAGACACGTCTGACAGCCAGCTCACCAGACAGAATAGTAAAACAAGCTGTTTAACAGCTACAATATCAGAACCAACAGTTGCAGTGTCAGAACCAATAACCATGATGTCAGAACCAACAACTACAATCTCAGAACCGACTCCGGGAACAAGTCAGTTGTCCCCTAAGGATGCACATGTAAATTGACCTCCCATGGTGACTCAGCTCTCCCTATACCTTATAAATAGGAGGGAGGAGGAATTTTGAAGGGGTTAGAACAACTCTCACGCAAAACCTTAGAAGATTACCTTCGAATACCCTGTAATAACCTTTTGTTCGAACCTTCGACTACCTTCGATATATATATAAGTTTTCATAAAAATCCTCGCTATAGGTCATGGAGCATCCCATTCTAGGACTTTACGCAAGTGTGTTAGTATATTAGTGTCATTTAATATTATATTAGATACTTGCAAATCCCTATACGAGGATAATCTAGTGGCGTAAGAGCTAGTTTCCCCTCTATGAAGCTTGGCCCCTACATTTGGCATCGTCTGTGCTATCCCACACTACCAAACTCCCCATCTCCCTTTTATCTTTCCTTTTTCTATCCCTACAAGCCCTCCTCAATGGCCCCCACCCTCCGTTCTACTTTCGCCCATGTCGGCAACTCCGCCGGCGGAGTGGCCTCTCAGCTCGCCCTTATTACCCAACAATTCGTTCAACCTGAGGAGCGACACCGCAATCAGTTATGCCTTAAGCGTGAAGAACACCACCAAGAGTTTGAGGATAAACAGCAGCACCGTTTAGAGGATTCAAACAGACAGTATCGTGTCATCAACGATCTACGCAATACGGTTCCCGTGTTACAAAACTTCAAACTCAAGACGCCCCTCCACCCTTTCGAGCACCTGCCCCCTCGTGTATTTCCACCCGTGCCCGGCTTGGGCCCCAGCAACATATCGAAGTAACCCCCGGTCCATCATAGCACAGAGGGTTCTCCCCTCACCATTTTACCTACAGGATCGATCTACCTTGGTGTACACCCCATGGAGGATTCTTCCGACTCCACTCTTTGAACTACACGATACCTCAAATGCCACCCTGCTCGAGATTGTCTCGGGGAGCGTAACGCTGAACATCCGCCAAACATACGGCCTCATCCCCCTCGACCCCAAATATCCCCTCCCTCATCCGGTATACCTTACTCAGCAGGAACTTGATCAGAAAATCTACGCAGCTATTCACGTCAGCGTGAGCCCCATACCGAACTCTTGGAGTTGGCTAAACAACCTTATTTTCCCCAAACTTCTCGAGGTCGAAGTGCCTCCCAATTTCCATACACCTAAAATCAATAAATACCGTAATAACGGCCCTCAATACCATGTTCTCAAATTCTAAAATTCCTTAAGTCTGTATTCTACAGCCAACCATATTTTGTGTCGAATGTTCCCCACCAGCCTCACTGATAGCCCCCTCAAATGGTACAACAGCCTCCCTAATGGCTCGATACGAAGCTTCGAGCAATTGTCTAGCCTTTTTATCGCCCAATCGCCTTTAACAAAGACCGTGAGGTTCGTGTCGATTCTCTCTTCAATTTCCAAAAATCTCGTAACAAAATGCTTGATGCTTTTACCAAGCTGTTTCTCGATGAGTCGTGCAAAGTAGAAAGCCTCGAATGTGTGAATGTTGTTCCCACAAACTCCAATGCTCTACCAGATAATAGTTGTGCCAAGGAGTACATCGTACTCCACAAATCTCAAACCCTAGAGGAGATGTTATCTAAAGTTAACGGATACATCAACCTCAAATACCTTGGTAAATCAAACCGCTAGGGGAAGCTTCGACAACCAACCATAATGAACCTCGACAGCCTTCTACGCCCATGGTCACTTCCATCTCACAGGACACTGAGAGTCATAAACACCCACACTATGTTGACACCCCTACTGAGGCCCGCAAATAACAACCCAAACCGGTTCTTCCCAAGCTCACTGCCCCCATCAGCACCCTTCTCCCACAAATTTAGGCCGACCCTATCTGGCATACCCCCTACCCCATCGAGGTCAGGAAAGATGAGCCTTACTGCCAAAATCACAGGTGTAACTGCCACGTTACCAATAAATGATATGTTCTTCAACATTCTCTAGAGATTATCTTAAAAGTAGGATGTCTACTTCGATACATTGCTGATCTTCCCAGCTACCTCGACAGGTCGTATCTCACGCCTCAACACCCCCCTGCTGCCGACCCAACCGAGGTACACATTTTCTAACTACATCATATCGAAGTCAACAATATTGACAGCGGCCATACTAAAAGCAAGTGCAAGCGTGTCAAAGAATGTTGCAAGCTTACCTACCAGGAAAAGCTACCCATCCTTCTGTCATAATCGAGAAAATACCCTCGACCCGAGGGTATTTACTTTATTGACTGTAACACGTCCCATTTTCGCTTCCCCCACTTTGATCCCTTGGTCATTATGATCAAGGTCGAATACCTCGTCATCCATACCATGCTCATCGACACGGGCAGTACAGCTGATGTACTGTTCCTCAAGACTGTTCGATCCATGTAAAAACCCGACCTCATCACCCTGGTTAATGCTAAACTCAAAGGCTTCAATGGCGCCACTGAAGTCGCTGTCAGTTGCATTAGCCTCCCTATCACTACAGGACCAGTTACCCTCCAAACTAGCTTTCTCGTCATCGACAAGAAATCTAAGTATCTAAGCATCATTGGGCGTGACTGGCTCCATGCCATGAGAGCCATACCTTCGACCTACCACCAAATACTTCGCTTCACTACCCATTGTGGCACGTGGGACATAAAAGGCTCTCACACTTGGAGATTGATCAAACCTGAAAACTTGTCAAACCATAGCAATTAATGTCTCTCTCTCTCTCCCCATACCATCGATGCCATCTACAATACCCATCGAACCCACTGTCTATATCAAACTTGATGGTTTTGGTCAAGGTACATTCATTTGTACTTTTCTAGATGAGGCCGAAAGCCGCAAACTCAAAAACTTTCTTGGAGCAAATAAAAACATCTTCGCCTAGACATTCCATGAGATACCCGGTGTTGACCCCACTTTAGCATGTCATCGACTCGACCTCATCCCTTACTCTGCAGCAGTAAAGTAGAAGAAGCTCACGCTGGCCCCGCGGCTTTGAGAAGTTGTAAACCTCGAAGTCGACAAACTCCTAGCCGTAGGTCTCATTAGAGAAGTCAAGTACGCCAACTGAATTTCGAACATTATTGCTGTCCCCAAGAAGAATGGCAAGATCTAGATCTGTGTAGACTTCACTGACCTCAATAAGTATACAACGAAGGACAGTTTCCCTTTTCCAATAATTTCAGGGCTCCTGGATTCTACAGCCGGTCATGAAAGATTATCGATGATGGATACTGTAGGGACAACATTTCACAAAGCTCAAAATAGCTTCAAATTTATCCTTACACCAAGAACTACTGTGATAGGAATTAAATAAGAGATAACACTTGACACAAGAATTTAGCGTGGAAAACCTGTAAATAGGTAAAAAAAAACTACGACCTCAAGTGGAGGATTTTGCTAAAGTAGTATTATTACTTGAGAGAGAGAGAGAATCAGATTACAAGAGTTAATTTAAGACTAGACAGCTAGAGATCAGATAATTATCTGTATTGTATTGTCTGCTTTTCGTCCCTCCTGTTTCCTTGGGAGTTCTGCCATTTTATAGAGCCTGCTCTCAGCTTGACATCGTGCTTGAACACGTTCTCCTGAAAGTGAGAGTCATGAGCAGTAGAGTGTGCAACTGCTAGCTCGTGGGAGACAAGTATATGTTGACTTGTTCTGATTACATCTGTTGTTGATGCCCCAGGTTCTGCTTGAGTTCGTGGTCAACGTGTAACTGTTGACGTATATGTAACGTGTTAGCCTGGTACCGAATGAGATCGAGTACTCCAGGGATCAAGTGATAAGTAAGTTCGAGTGTCCCATAGCTCGAGGAATAAGTCACTACAATCGCCCCTCGCAACTGAAGTCACGAGTGACTTTAGCTCAGAAATCCCAGAGAATCTGGAACACCTTGCGGATTACTGTATTGCATATAATGTCTTTGAAGAGTGATTGATGCACGTGTAAACTGATGCGAATTATGGCTGCGTTGGGAACAACCTGTATTGAGTGCTTTCCTGTGTATAAATTGGAGGGAGACCAATCACTGTTCATCGCTGTTGTGGTGCTCCATTATTGATTGTTGAATGAAAGTTTGAACTGCAGTAATGTGTTCTCCAGTTTTAACCTTCGAATTAAAAGAAGTCTGTGGGTGTAGAAGTAAGTATTAGTTGTGCTTCAACCGTTGGACTTAGGGGGCCTTAGCGGTAGCGAGCTAGTATTATCTTTGCTCGTACTTTAGGCGGTCACCGCAGGCTAAGAGGTTCTGTATGGCCTCCGCCTCGGATCTGTGTTTCTTTAGGGGTTTGGCTAGTATTATCTATGCCTTGATACCATATTGGAGAGCTGGGCTTATCGACAGCGAGCAAGAATCCTTACTCGTGCTTTAGGCTGCCACCGCAGGCTAATAGGTACTTTATGGCCTCCGCCTCGGATCTGTGTTTCCTCAAGGGTTCGGCTAGTATTATTTATGCCTTGGTACCATATTGGATATTGATCCAGAAGACTGAGGCTCTTTATGGCCCCACTTCTAGAGATTTATGAGTCCTTAGAGGTTCGGCTTGCATTATTTATGCCTTGATACCATACTGGATACTGATCCTGCAGACTGAGGCTCTTTATGGCCCATTTCTTGGAGATTTCTGAGTTCTCAGGGGTTCGGTTAGTATTATCTATGCCTTGATACCATATTGGATACTGATAGACTGAGGCTCTTTATGGCCCCAGTCCCGTAAGTTTATGCGTCCTCAGGGGTTCGGCTAGTATTATATATGCCTTAATTCCATATTGGACAGTAGAGCTAAAGAAATCGAGCTAAGATTCTCGAGCTGAAGTTGAAAGTGAGCTAAAACTGAAAGTGAACTAAAGTTGAAAGAGGGTTATAGCTGAAAGTGAGCTAAAGCTGAAAGAGAGCTAAAGCGGAAAATGAGCTACAGCTGAAAAGGAGGAAAAGCTGAAAGAGAGCTAAAGCTAAAAATGAGCTAAAGCTGAAAATGTTAGTTGTTCAAGCTGAAGTGGAAATCAGGTTTAGAATTAGAAGCAGAGATTGTATCTGAAACATCCTCTAATCATCTTCCCTTTTTTTATCGCCCCAGTGTTGATTACACATATCGAAGTATGATCGATGCTGAGGGTTAATCTCTGAGTCTCAGTCTCCAAATTGAGGTTCACTCATAATTCGTCTAACGGATCAGTCTCTAGGGAGTTGTCATGCTGAACTCTAGGTTATTGTTATCATGAATATACCATGGGGGAATATCTGATTACTAAATATCAAGGTGGCCTTGGAGAACATGGAATAACTATGTAATTCCCGCAGACGTCGCTAAATGTAGTGACCAGATTTTGCAAAGCTCGAAATAGCTTGAAATCAACCCTTACACCAAGAACTACTGCGAAAAGAATTAAATAAGATAACACTTGACACATGGGATTTAGCGTGGAAAACCTTAAAATCGGTAAAAAAAATCACGACCTCGAGTGGAGGATTTTGTTAAAGTAGTATTATTGGTTGAGAGAGAGAGAGAATCTGATTACAATAGTTAATCTAAAACTAGACAGCTAGAAATCAGATAATTGCCTATATTGTATTATCTGTTTATCATCCGTCATGTTTCCTTAGGAGTTCTGCCCTTTTATAGACCCTGCTCTTAGCTTAACATTGTCCTTGAACAAGTTCTCCTAAAAGTGGGAGTCATGGGCCGTTGTGTGCGTAACTGGTAGCCCGTGGGAGACAGGTGTATGTTGACTTGTTATGTTTACATCTGTTGTGGAGGAGCCACGTTCTACTTCAGTTCGTGGTCGACGTGTAACAATTGACGTGTATGTAACGTGTTAGCCTGGTACCGAATGAGATCGAGTACTCCAAAGATCGAGTGTCCCATACCTCAAGGAAAAGTTATCAACAATCGCCCCGCGCAACTGAAGTCGCGAGTGACTTTACCTGAGAAATCCCTGAGAATCAGGAATACCTTGATGATGGCTATGCTGCAATTAATGTCTTTGATGAGTGATTGATGCATGTGTTGACGGATGCAAATAATGGCTGCGTTGGGAACAACCTGTATTGAGTGCTTTCCTATGTATTAATAGGAGGAAGACCAATCACCGTTCATCGCTATTGTGGTGTTCCATTGTTGATTGTTGATGGAAAGTTTGAACTACAGTAATGCGTTCTCCAGTTTTACCCTTCAAATTAGAAGAAGTCCGCAGGTGTAGAAGTAAGTATTAACTGCGCTTCAACCATTAAACTTAGGGGGCCCTAGCGGTAGCGGGTTAGTATTATCTTTGCTCATACTTTTGGCGGTCACCGCAGGCTAAGAGGTTCTGTATGGCCTCCGCCACGAATTTGTGATTCATCAGGGGTTCGGTAAGTATTATCGATGCTTTGATACCATATTGGAGAGCTGGGCTTATCAACAGCAAGTAAGTTTCCTTACTCGTGCTTTAGGCTACCACCGCAAGCTAAGATGCTCTTTATGGCCTCCATCTAAGATCTGTGTTTCCTCAAGGGTTCGGCTAGTATTATTTATGTCTTAATACCATATTGGATACTGATCCTGTAGACTGAGGCTCTTTATGGCCCCAGTCCCTAAGATTTCTAGGTCCTCAGGGGTTCGGCTAGTATTATCTATGCCTTGAAAGTATATTAGATATCGACCCGCCAGACTGAGGCTCTTTTTGGCTGAAGTCCCAGAAATTTCTGAGTCCTTAGGGGTTCGGCTAGTATTATCTATGCCTTGATACCATATTAGATACTGATAGACTGAGTCTCTATATGGCCCCAGTCCTGTAAGTTTATGCATCCTCAGGGGTTCGGCTAGTATTATCTATACCTTGATACCATATTGGACAGTAGAGCTGAAGAAATCGAGCTAAGATGCTCAAGCTGAAGTTGAAAGTGAGCTAAAGCTAAAAGCGAGCTTAAGCTGAAATAGAGCTATAGGTGAAAGCGAGCTAAAGCTAAAAGAGAGCTGAAGTTAAAAATGAGCTAAAGCTAAAAATGAGCTAAAGCTGAAAACAAGCTAAAGCTAAAAGAGAGCTATAGCTGAAAGCGGGCTAAAGCTAAAAGAGAGCTAAACCTAAAAACGAGCTAAAACTGAAAATGAGCTAAAGCTCAAAGTGTGTTAAAGTTGAATACGAGCTAAAGCGGAAAGAGAGTTATAGTTAAAAGAGAGTTAAAGCTGAAAGAGAGCTAAAGCTAAAAATGATCTAAAATCGAAGCAAGCTAAACCTGAAGGCGAGCTATAGCTGAAATCGAGTTAAAGCTGAAAATGAGCTGAAGCTGAAAGCGAGCTAAAGATGAAAGTGAGCTAAAGCTGAAGGCGAGCTAAAGCTGAGAGAGAGCTATATGTGAAAGTGAGCTTAAGCTGAAAATGTTAGTTGTTCGGGCTGAAGTTGAAAGAGAGCTAAAGCTAAAAATGAGCTAAAGCTGAAAAAGAGCTAAAGCGGAAAGAGTGCTATAGCTGAAAGCAAGCTAAAACTGAAAGAGACCTAAAGCTGATTAAGAGCTAAAGCTGAAAGCGAGCTAAAGCTGAAAATGAGCTAAATTTAAAAGTGAGCTAAAGCTGAAAGGGAGCTAAAGCTTAAAGAGAGTTATAGCTGAAACCGAGCTAAAGTTGAAAATATTAGTTGTTCGAGCTGAATTTAAAAGTGAGCTAAAGCTAAATGTGAGCTAAAGCTGAAAGAGAGCTATAGCTGAAGTAGAGATAAAGCTGAAAATGTGCTAAAGCTGAAAGTAAGCTAAAACTGAAAATAAGCTAAAGCTGAAAACGAGCTAAAGCTAAAAATGAGCTAAAGCTAAAAGAGAGCTAAAGCTAAAAATGAGCTAAAGCTGAAAATGTTAGTTGTTCGAGCAGAAGTTGAAATCAGGTTTAGAATTTGAAGCTGAGATTGAATCTGAATCTTCTTCCAATCAACTTCCTTTTCTTTATCGCCCCTTTGCTGATTACACATATCGAAGTATGATCGATGTTGGGGGTTGATATTACTCTAAGTCTAAGTCTTGAAATTGAAATTCACTCATAATTCTGCTAACGGAACAGGCTCTAGAGAGCTGTCATTCTAAACTCTTGATACTTGTGGTCTGGAATACACCATGGTTGAATATCAAATTACTAAATATCAACGTGGCTTTGGAGAATGTGGAAAAACTGTGTAATTCCCACAGACGGCGCCAAATATAGGGACCAAATTTTGCAAAGCTCGAAATAGCTTGAAATCGATCCTTACACCAAGAACTACTGTGACATGAATTAAATAAGAGGTAACATTTGATATAGGGGATTTAGCATGGAAAACCTGTAAATATGAAGAAAAAAAAAAAAAAAAAAAAAACAACGACCTTGAGTATTGGATTTTGTTAAAGTAGTATTATTGCTTGAGAGTGAGAGAATTTGATTACAAGAGTTAATCTAAGACTAGACATCTAGAGATCAGATAATTGTTTGTATTGTATTATCTATTTTTCATCCCTCCTATTTCCTTAGGAGTACTACCCTTTTATAGAACCTGCACTTAACTTGACACCGTGCATGAACACGTTCTCCTAAAAATGGGAGTCATGGGTAATTGTGTGTGTAACTACAAGCTCATTGGAGATAGGTGTATATTAACTGGTTCTGTATACATCTGTTGTGGACAGCTTACATTCTGCTTGAGTTCAAAGTCGACGTGTAACTGTTGACGTGTATGTAATGTGTTTGCCTTGTTCGGAATAAGATTGAGTACTCTAGAGATCGAGTGATAAGTAAGTTCGAGTGTCCCATAGCTCCAGAAATAAGTATCTACAATTGCACCTTGCAATTGAAGTCACTAGTGACTTTAGCTGTGAAATCCCTGAAAATCTAGAACACCTTGCTGATGACTGTGCTGCATTTAATGTCTTTGATGAGTGATTGATGCATGTGTTGACTGATGCAAATATTGACTGCGTTGGGAACAACCTGTACTGAGTGTTTGCCTTTGTATAAATAGGAGGGAGACAAATCACCGTTCATCGCTGCTGTGGTGCTCCATTATTGATTATTGAATGAAAGTTTGAACTACAGTATTGTATTCTCCGATTTTACCCTTCGAATTAGAAGAAGTCTGTGGGTGCAGAAGTAAGTATTATATATGCTTTAACCATTGGACTTTGGGGGCCTTATCGGTAGCGAGCAAGTATTATCTTTGCTCGTACTTTAGGCAGCCACCGCAGGTTAAGAGGTCCAGTATGACCTCCACCTCGGATATGTGCTTCATCAGGAGTTCAGCTAGTATTATCAATGCCTTGATACCATATTGGAGAGTTGGGCTTATTGGCAGTGAGAAAGTTTCCATACTCGTGCTTTAGGGGTCCACCGCAGGCTAAGAGGTTATTTATGGCCACCGCCTCGGATTTGTGTTTCCTCAGAGGTTCAACTATTATTATCTATGCCTTGGTACCATATTGGATACTGATCCAGGAGACTGAGGCTCTTTATGGTCTCTGTCCCAAAGATTTATGAGTCCTTAGGGGTTCGGCTAGTATTATCTATACCTTGATACCGTATTGGATACTGATCCTGCTGACTGAGGCTCTTTATTGCCCCAGTCCCGGAGATTTCTGAGTCCTCAGGGGTTCGGCTAGTATTATCAATGCCATGATACCATATTGGATACTGATAGACTGAGGCTCTTTATGTCCCCCAGTCCTGTTAGTTTGTGCATCCTCAGGGGTTCAGCTGGTATTATCTAGGCCTTAATACCATATTGGACAGTAGTGGTGAAGAAATTGAGCTATGATGCTAGTGCTGAAGTGGAAAGTGAGCAAAAGCTGAAAGTGAGCTAAAACTGAAAGAGAGTTATAGCTGAAAGCTAGCTAAAGCTGAAAGAGAGCTAAAGCTGAAAACGTGCTAAAGCTTAAAATAAGCTAAAGCTGAAAATGTGCTAAAGCTGAAAAAGAGTTATAGCTGAAAGTGAGCTAAAGCTAAAATAGAGTAAAAGCTGAAAACAAGCTAAAGCTAAAAACGAGCTAAAGATGAAAATGGGCTAAAGCTGAAAACGAGCAAAAGATAAAAGAGAGCTATAGCTAAAAGCGAGCTAAAGCTAAAAGGGAGTTAAAGCTGAAAATTTACTAAAGCTGAAAGCGAGCTAAAGCTAAAAATGAGCTAAAGCTGAAAGCGAGGTAAAGTTGAAAACGAGCTAAAGCAGAAAGCGAGCTAAATCTAAAAGAGAGTTATAGTTGAAAGCGAGCTAAAGCTAAAAATGTTAGTTTTTTGAGATGAAGTTGAAAGAGGGCTAAAGCTGAAAATGAGCTAAAGCGGAAAATGAGCTTAAGCTGAAAGCAAGCTAAAGCTGAAAGAGAGCTATAGCTAGAAGCAAGCTATAGGTGAAAGAGGGCTAAAGTTAAAAATGAGCTAAATTTGAAAGCGAGCTAAAGCTGAAAGAGAACAAAAGCTGAATGCATGCTAAAGCAAAAAGAGAGTTATAGCTTAAAGCGAACTAAAACTGAAAATGAGTCATAGATGAAAGAGAGCTAAAGCTGAATATAAGTTAAAGTTGAAACCGAGCTAAAGCTGAAAATGAGCTAAAACTGAAAATGAGTTAAAGCTAAAAGAGAGCTAAAGCTGAAAAGGAGCTAAAGCTGAAAGAGTACTAAAGCTAAAAATGAGCTAAAGCTGAAAATGTTAGTTGTTCGAGCCGAAGTGGAAATCAGGTTTACAATTTGAAGCTGAGATTGTATCTGAAACTTCTTCCAATCATCTTCCTCTTCTTTATCTCCCCAGTGTTGATTACACATATCGAAGTATGATCGATGTCGGGGGTTCATATTACTCTGAGTCTCAGTCTCAAAATTGAGGATCACTCAGAATTCTGCTAACGGATCAGGATCTTGGGAGCTGTCATGCTGAACTCCTGATGCTTATTGTCTGGAATACACCATGGTAGAATATCTGATTACTAAATATATAGGTGGCATTAGAGAACGTGGAAAAACTGTACAATTCTGACAGACGACGCCAAATGTAGGGACCAGATTTCGCAAAGCTCGAAGTAGCTTGAAATCGATCATTGCACCAAGAACTACTGTGACAAGAATTAAATAAGAGAAAATACTTGACACAGGGGATTTAGCGTGGAAAACCTGTAAATAGGTCAAAAAAAACCCAACCTCGAGTGGAGGATTTTGTTAAAGTAGTCTTATTCCTTGGGAGAGAGAGAGAATCTGATTACAAGATTTAATCTAAGACTAGACAACTAGAGATCAAATAATTGTCTATATTGTATTGTCTATTTTTCATCCCTCCTGCTTCCTTAGGAGTTTTGCCCTCTTATAGACCCGGCTCTTGGCTAGACAACGTGCTTGAACAAGTTCTCCTGAAAGTGAGAGTCATGGGCAGTTGTATGTGTAACTGCTAGGTCGTGGGAGACAGGCGTATGTTGACTTGTTCTATTTAAAACTGTTGTGGATGAGCCACGTTCTGCTTGAGTTCGTGGTCGACGTATAACAATTGACGTGTATGTAACGTATTAGCCTGGTACCGAATGAGATCGAGTACTCCTGAGATCGAGTGTCCCATAGCTTAGGGAAAAAGTATCTTCAATCGCCCCTCGCAACTGACGTCACGAGTGACTTTACCAGAAAAATCCCTGATAATCTGGAATACCTTGATGATGACTGTGCTACAATTAATGTCTTTGATGAGTGATTGATGCATGTGCTGGCGGATACGAATAATGACTGCGTTGGGAACAACCTGTATTGAGTGTTTACCTTTGTATAAATTGGAGGGAGACCAATCACCGTTCATCGCTGCTGTGGTGCTCCATTATTGATTGTTGAATGAAAGTTTAAACTACAGTAATGTGTTCACCGATTTTACCCTTCGAATTAGAAGAAGTCTGTGGGTGCAGAAGTAAGTATTATATGTGCTTTAACCATTGGACTTAGGGGGCCTTAGCGGTAGCTAGGTAGAATTATTTTTGCCCGTACTTAAGGCGGTCACTGCAGGCTAAGAGGTTCTGTATGGCCTCTGCCTTGGATTTGTGTTTCCTCAGGGGTTCAGCTAGTATTATCAATGCCTTGATACTATATTGGAGGGCTGGGCTCATCGGCAGCGAGCAAGTTTCCTTATTCGAGCTTTAGGCAGCCACCGATGGCTAAGAGGTTCTATCTGGCCACTGCCTCGGATCTGTGTTTTCTCAGAGGTTTGACTAGTATTATCTATGCCTTAGTACCATATTGAATACTGATCCTTCAGACTGAGGCTCTTTATGGTCCCAGTCCAAGAGATTTCATAGTCCTCAGAGGTTCGGTTAGTATTATTTATGCCTTGATACAATATTGGATACAGACAGACTGAGGCTCTTTATGGCCCCAGTCCCGTAAGTTTGTGTGTCCTCAGGGGTTTGGCTAATATTATCTATGCCTTAATACCATATTGGACAGTAGAATTGTAGAAATTAAGCTAAGATGCTCGAGCTGAAGTTGAAAGTGAGCTAAAGCTGAAAGTGAGCTAAAGCAGAAAGAGAGCTATAGCTGGAAGCGAGATAAAGCTAAAAGAGAGCTAAAGCTAAAAATGAGCTACAGCTGAAAAGGAGCAAAAGATTAAAGAGAGCTAAAGCTAAAAATGAGCTAAACTGAAAATGTTAGTTGTTCGGGCTGAAGTGGAAATCTGGTTTAGAATTTGAAGCTGAGATTCTATCTGAAACTTCCTCCAATCATCTTCCTCTTCTTTATCGCCTCAGTGTTGATTACACGAAGTATGATCGATGCTGAGGGTTGATATTACTCTGAGTCTCAGTCTCAAAATTAAGGTTCACTCATAATTTTGCTAACGCATCAGCCTCTAGGTAGCAGTCATACTGAACACCTGATGCTTGTTGTCTGGAATACACCATGGTAGAATATCTGATTACTAAATATCAAGGTGGCCTTGGAGAACGTGGAAAAACTGTGTAATTCCCACAGACGGTGTTAAATGTAGGGACCAGATTTCTTAAAGCTCGAAATAGCTTGAAATCAATCCTTACACCAAGAACTACTATGACAAGAATTAAATAAGAGATAACACTTGACACATGGGATTTAGCGTGGAAAACCTTAAAATCATAAAAAAAAACCACGAGTTAAACTAAGCTAAAGCTGAAAATGAGCTAAAGCTGAAAGAGAGTTATAGCTGAAAGTGAGCAAAAGCTGAAAGAGACTTAAAGCTGAAAATGAGCTAAAGCTGAAAACGAGCTAAAGATGAAAATGAGCTAAAGCTGAAAACGAGCTTAAGCTGAAAGAGAGCTATAGCTGAAAGCGAGCTAAAGCTGAAAGAGAGTTAAAGCTAAAAATTAGCGAAAGCTGAAAGCGAGCTAAAGCTTAAAATGGGCTAAAGCAGAAAGTGAGCTAAAGTTGAAGGGGAGCTAAAGCAGAAAGCGAGCTAAATCTGAAAGAGGGTTATAGCTGAACGCGAGCTAAAGCTGAAAATGTTAGTAGTTCGTGCTGAACTTGAAAGAGAACTAAAGCTAAAAATGAGCTAAAGCGGAAAACGAGCTTAAGCTGAAAATTAGCTAAAGCTGAAAGAGAGCTATAGCTGGAAGCAAGCTAAAGCTAAAAGAGAGCTAAAATTAAAAAAGCTAAATTTGAAAGCGAGCTAAAGTTTAAAATGAGCTAAAGCTGAAAGCGAACAAAAGTTGAAAGCATGCTAAAGTTAAAAGAGAGTTATAGCTTAAAGTGAGCTAAAGCTGAAAATTTTAGTTTTTCGAGCTGAAGTCGAAAGTGAGCTAAAGCTGAAAGCGAGTTAGGGCTGAAAGAGAGTTATAGCTGAAAAAGAGGTAAAGCTAAAAATAAGTTAAAGTTGAAACCGAGCTAAAGCTGAAAATGAGCTAAAACTGAAAATGAGTTAAAGCTGAAAGAGAGCTAAAGAAGAAAAGGACCTAATGCTGAAAAATTGCTAAAGCTGAAAATGTTAGTTGTTCGAGCTGAAGTGGAAATCAAGTTTATAATTTGAAACTGAGATTGTATCTAAAACTTCCTCCAATCATCTTCCTCTCTTTTATCGCCCCAGTGTTGATTACACATATCGAAGTATGATCGATGCTAGGTGCTGATATTACTCTTCGTCTCAGGCTCAAAATTGAGGTTCACTCAAAATTCTGCTAACGGATCAGGCTCTAGGGAGCTGTCATGCTAAACTCCTGATGCCTGTTGTCTGGAATACACCATGGTAGAATATCTGATTACTAAATATCTAGGTGGCTTTGGAGAACGCGGAAAAACTCTGCAATTCTGACCGACGGTGCCAAATGTATGGACCAGATTTTGCAAAGTTCGAAGTAGCTTGAAATCGATCCTTATACCAATAACTACTGTGGCAAGAATTAAATAAGAGATAACACTTGACACAGGGGATTTATCGTGGAAAACCTGCAAATAGGTAAAAAAAAACCCGACCCGAGTGGAGGATTTATTTAAAGTAGTATTATTGGTTGAGAGAGAGAGAGAATCTGATTGCAAGAGTTACTCCAAGACTAGACAACTAGAGATCAGATAATTGTTTATATTGTATTTTTTATTTTTTATCCCTCCTACTTCCATATGAGTTCTGCCCTTTTATTGACCCAGGTCTTAGGTTGACATCGTGCTTGAAAAACTTCTCCAAAAAGTGGGAGTCATGGGCAGTTGTATGTGTAACTGCAATCTCGTGGGAGGCAGGTGTATGTTGACTTTTTCTGTTTCATCTATTGTGGACGAGCCACGTTCTGCATGAGTTCGTGGTCGACGTGTAACAATTAACGTGTAAGTAACGTATTAACCTGGTTACGAATGAGATCGAGTGTCCCATTGCTCAAGGAAAAAGTATCTTCAATCACCCCTCGCAACTGAAGTCAAGAATGACTTTAGTTGAGAAATTCCCTGAGAATCTGGAATACCTTGATGATGACTGTGCTGCAATTACTGTCTTTGATGAGTGATTGATGCATGTGTTGGCGGATACGAATAATGGCTGGGTTGGGAACAACCTCTATTGAGTGCTTTCCTGTGTATAAATAGGAGGGAGGCCAATCACCGTTCATCGCTATTGTGATGCTCCATTATTGATTGTTGAAGGAAAGTTTGAACTCCAGTAATATGTTCTCCAGTTTTACCCTTAGAATTAGAAGAAGTCCGTGGGTGCTGAAGTGAGTATTATCTGTTCTTCAACCGTTGGACTTAGGGGGCCTTAGCGGTAGCGAGCTAGTATTATCTTTGCTCGTACTTTAGGCGGTCAACGCAGGCTAAGTGGTTCTGTATGGCCTCCGCCTCGGATTTGTGTTTCCTCAGGGGTTCGGCAAGTATTATCTATGCCTTGATACCATATTGGAGAGCGGGGCTTATCGGCAGCGAGCTAGTTTCCTTACTCGTGCTTTAGGCTGCCACCGCAGGCTAAGAGTTTTTTTATGGCCTCCACCTCGGATCTGTGTTTCCTCAAGTGTTCGGCTTGTATTATCTATGCGTTGGTACCATATTGGATACTGATCCAGCAGACTGAGGTTCTTTATGGCCCCACTTCTAGAGATTTATGAGTCATAAATGGTTCGGCTAGTATTATTTATGCCTTGATACCATATTAGATACTGATCCTGTAGACTGAGGATCTTAATGGCCCCTGTCCTGGAGATTTTAGAGTCCTCAGGGGTTCAGTTTGTATTATTTATGCCTTGATACAATATTGGATACAGATAGACTGAGGCCCTTTATGTCCCCAGTCCCATAAGTTTGTGCGTCCTCAGGGGTTTGGCTAGTATTATTTATGCCTTAATACCATATTGGATAGTAGAGCTGAAGAAATCTAGTTAAGATGCTCGAGCTGAAGTTAAAAGTGAGCTAAAGCTGAAAGTGAGCTAAAGCTAAAAGAAAGATAGCTAAAGCTAAAACGAGCTACAGCTGAAAAGGAGCAAAAGCTTAAAGAGAGCTAAAGCTAAAAATGAGCTAAACTGAAAATATTAGTTGTCGAGCTGAAGTGGAAATCAGGTTTAGAATTTGAAGCTGAGATTTTATCTGTAACTTCCTCCAATCATCTTCCTCTTCTATATCGCCCCAGTGTTGATTACAAATATCGAAGTATGATCGATGCGGAGGTTTGATATTACTCTGAGTCTCAGTCTCAAAATTGAGGTTCACTCATAATTCTGCTAACAGATCAGCCTCTAAGGGAGCTGTCATGCTGAACTCTTGATGCTTGTTATCTGAAATACACCATGGTAGAATATCTGATTAATTAATTTCAAGGTGGCCTTGGATAAAGTGGAAAAACTGTGTAATTCCTACAGACGGTGCTAAATGTAGGGACCAGATTTTGCAAAGCTCAAAATAGCTTGAAATCAATCATTACACCAGGAACTACTGTGACAAGAACTAAATAAGAGATAACACTTGACACATGGGATTTAGCGTGGAAAACCTAAAAATCGATAAAATAATCCACTACCTCGAGTGGAGGATTTTGTTAAAGTAGTATTATTGGTTGAGATAGAGAGAGAGAATCTGATTACAAGAGTTAATCTAAGACTACACAGCTAGAGATCAGATAATTGTCTATATTGTATTGTCTGTTTATCATCCCTCATGTTTCCTTAGGAGTTCTGCCCTTTTATAGACCCTGCTCTTAGCTTGATCAAGTTCTCTTGAAAGTGGGAGTCATGGGAAGTTGTGTGCGTAACTGCTAGCTCGTGGGAGACAGGTGTATGTTGACTTGTTCTGTTTACATCTATTGTGGAGGAGCCACGTTTTGCTTGAGTTCGTGGTCGACGTGTAACAATTGACGTGTATGTAACGTGTTAGCCTGGTACCGAATGAGATCGAGTACTCCAAAGATCGAGTGTGCCATACCTCAAGGAAAAATAATCTACAATTGCCCCTCGCAACTGAAGTCACTAGTGACTTTACTTGAGAAATCCTTAGAATCAAGATTGCCTTGATGATGACTGTGCTGCAATTAATGTCTTTGATGAGTGATTGATACATGTGTTGACGGATGCGAATAATGGCTGCGTTGGGAACAGCCTGTATTGAGTGCTTTACTGTGCATAAATAGGAGGAAGACCAATCACCGTTCATAGTTATTGTGGTGCTCCATTGTTGATTGTTTAATGAAAGTTTGAACTGCAGTAATGCGTTCTCCGGTTTTACCCTTCGAATTAGAAGAAGTCTGTGGGTGTAGAAGTAAGTATTATTTGTGCTTCAACTGTTGGACTTAGGGGGCCTTAGCGGTAGAGAGCTAGTATTATCTTTGCTCGTACTTTAGGCAATCACAGCAGGCTAAGAGGTTCTGAATGGCCTCCGCCTAGGATCTGTGTTTTCTTAGGGGTTTGGCTAGTATTATCTATGCCTTGATACCATATTGGAGAGTTGGGCTTATCGACAGTGAGCAAGAATCCTTATTCGTATTTTAGGCTGCCACCGCAGGCTAAGAGGTTCTTTACAGCCATCGCCTCGGATCTGTGTTTCCTCAAGAGTTCGGCTAGTATTATATATGCCTTGATACCATATTGGATACTGATCCTGCAGACTGAGGCTCTTTATGGCCCCAGTCCCAGATATTTTTGAGTCCTCAGGGGTTCGGCTAGTATTATCTATGCCTTGATGCCATATTGGATACTGATAGACTGAGTTTCTTTAGGGCCCCAGTCCCATAGGTTTTGCGTCCACAGGTGTTCGGCAAGTATTATCTATGCCTTGATACCATATTGGACAGTAGAGCTGAAGAAATAGAGCTAAGATGCTCAAGCTGAAGTTGAAAGTGAGCTAAAGCTAAAAGTGAGCTAAAGCTTAAAGAGAGCTATAGCTAAAAGTGGGCTAAAGCTGAAAGAGAGCTAAGACTGAAAATGTGCTAAAGTAAAAAGCGAGCTAAAGCTGAAAACGAGCTAAAGCTAAAAGAGAGCAATAGCTGAAAGCTGGCTAAAGCTAAAAGAGAGCTAAAGCTGAAAACGAGCTAAAACTAAAAATGAGTTAAAGATGAAAGTGAGTTAAAGCTGAAAACGAGCTAAAGCTGAAAGCGAGCTAAAGCTGAAAGGGAGCTAAAGCTAAAAATGATCTAAAGCTGAAAGCGAGCTAAAGTAGAAAATGAACTAAAGCAGAAAGTGAGCTAAAGCTGAAGGCGAGGTAAAGCTGAAAGAGAGCTATATCAGAAAGTGAGCTAAAACTTAAAATGTTAGCTGTTTGAGCTGAAGTTGAAAGAGAGCTAAAGCTAAAAACAGGCTAAAGCTAAAAATGAGTTAAAGTTAAAAATGAGCTAAAGCTGCTAACGAGTTAAAGCTCAAAGAGAGCTATAGCTGAAAGCAAGCTAAAACTGAAAGCAAGCTAAAGCTGAAAGGGAGCTAAAGCTAAAAGAGAGCTATAGCTGAAAGTGAGTAAAGATGAAAATGTTAGTTGTTCGAGCTGAATTTTAAAGTGAGCTAAAGTTAAAATCGAGCTAAAGCTGAAAGAGAGTTATAGCTAAAATAGAGCTAAAGCTGAAAATGAGTTAAAGCTGAAAGCGAGTTAAAGCTGAAAATGAGCTAAAGCTAAAAGAGAGCTAAATCTAAAAAGGAGCTAAAGCTGAAAGAGAGCTAAAGCTAAAAATGAGTTAAAGTTGAAAATGTTAGTTATTCGGGCTAAAGTTGAAATCAGGTTTAGAATTTGAAGCTGAGATTGAATCTGAAACTTTCTCCAATCTTCTTCCTCTTTTTTATCGCCCCTGTGTTGATTACACATATCGAAGTATGATCCATGCTGGGGGTTGATTTTAGTTTGAGTCTAAGTCACGAAATTGAGGTTCACTCATAATTCTGCTAAAGGATCAGGCCCTAGGGAGCTGTCATTCTGATCTCCTGATACTTGGTTTCTGGAATACACCATGGTAAAATACCTGATTACTGAATTTCAGCGTGGCTTTGGTAAACGCAGAAAAACTGTGCAATTCTCACAGATGGCGGCAAATGTATGGACAAAATTTGGCAAAGCACGAAATAGCTTGAAATTGATCCTTACACCATGAACTACTGTGACATGAATTAAATTAGAGATAACATTTGAAATAGGGGATTTAACATGGAAAACCTATAAATATGAAGAAAAAAAAACCACGACCTCGAGTGGTGGATTTTGTTAAAGTAGTATTATTGCTTGAGAGAGAGAGAGAATTTGATTACAAGAGTTAATCTAAGACTAGACATCTAGAGATCAGATAATTGTCTATATTGTATTGTCTATTTTTTGTCCCCCCTATTTCCTTAGGAGTTCTACCCTTTTATAAACCCTGCTCTTAGCTTAACATCACGTTTGAACACGTTCTACTGAAAGTAGGAGTTATGGGCAGTTGTGTGTGTAACTACAAGCTCATTGGAGACAGGTGTATATTAACTTTTTTTGTTTACATCTATTGTGGACAACCCACATTCTGATTGAGTTCGTGGTCGACGTGTAACTCTTGACGTGTATGTAACGTGTTTGCCTTGTTCCGAATGAAATCGAGTACTCCTGAGATCGAGTGATAAGTAAGTTGGAGTGTCCCATAGCTCAAGGAATAAGTACCTACAATCGCCCCTCGCAACTGAAGTCACGAGTGACTTTAGCTATGAAATCCTAGAAAATCTAGAATACCTTGCTGTTGACTATGCGGTATTTAATATCTTTTAGGAGTGATTAATGCATGTGTTGACTGATGCGAATAATGGCTGCGTTGGGAGCAGCCTGTATTAAGTGTTTTTTTGTGTATAAAAAAGAGGGAGACCAATCACCGTTCATCGCTGCTGTGGTGCTCCATTATTGATTGTTGAATGAAAGTTTGAACTACAATGATGTGTTCACCAATTTTACCCTTCGAATTAGAAGAAGTCCGTGGGTGCAGAAGTAATTATTATATGTGCTTTAACCATTGGACTTAGGGGGCCTTAGCGGTAGCTCGCTAGAATTATTTTTGCTCGTACTTAAGGCGGTCACAGCAGGCTAAGAGGATCTGTATGGCCTCTGCCTTGGATCTGTGTTTCCTCAGGGGTTCAGCTAGTATTATCAATGCCTTGATACCATATTGGGGGGTTGGGCATATCGGCAGCGAGCAAGTTTCCTTACTCGTGCTTTTGGCAGCCACCGCTGGCTAAGAGGCTTTTCATGGCCACCGCCTCGGATCTGTGTTTCCTCAGAGGTTCGGCTAGTATTACCTATGCCTTGGTACCATATTGGATACTGATCCTGCAGACTGAGCCTCTTTATTGTCCCAGTCCAAGAGATTTTTGGGTCCTCAGGGGTTCCGTTAGTATTATTTATGCATTGATACCATATTAAATACTGATCCAACTGACTGAGGCTCTTTATTGCCCCATTCCCGAAGATTTCTGAGTCCTTAGGTGTTCGGCTAGTATTATCAATGCCTTGATACCATATTGGATACTGATAGACTGAAGCTCTTTATTACCCCCAGTCCTGTAAGTTTGCGCATTCTCAGGGGTTCGATTATTATTATTTATGCCTTGATACCATATTGGAGAGTAGAGCTGAAGAAATCGAGCTAAGATACTCGAGCTGAAGTTGAAAGTGAGCAAAAGCTGAAAGTGGGATAAAGCTGAAAGAGAGCTATAGTTGAAAGCGAGCTAAAGCTGAAAGAGAGCTAAAGTTGAAAATGAGCTAAAGCTAAAAACAAGTTATAGCTAAAAATGAGCTAAAGCTGAAAGGGAGTTATAGCTGAAAGTGAGTTAAAGCTGAAAGAGAGTAAAGCTGAAAACGAGCTAAAGTTGAAAATGAGCTAAAGATGAAAATGAGCTAAAGCCGGAAATGAGCTAAAGCTAAAAGAGAGCTATAGCTGAAAGCGAGCTAAAGCTGAAAGAGAGCTAAAGCTGAAAATTAGCAAAAGCTGAAAGCGAGCTAAAGCTGAAAGCGAGCAAAAGTTGAAGGCGAGCTAAAGCCGAAAGCGAGCTAAATCAGAAAGAGAGTTATAGCTGAACGCGAGCTAAAGCTGGAAATGTTAGTTGTTCGTACTGAAATTGAAAGAGAGCTAAAGCTGAAAACGAGCTAAAGCAGGAAACAAGCTAAAGCTGAAAACGAGCTTAAGCTGAAAATAAGCTAAAGCTGAAAGATAGCTATAGCTCAAAGCAAGCTAAAGCTGAAAGAGAGCTAAAGTTAAAAATGAGCTAAATTTGAAAGCGAGCTAAAGTTGAAAATGAGCTAAAGCTGAAAACAAACAAAAGCTGAAAGCAAACAAAAGCTGAAAGCGTGCTAAAGCTAAAAGAGAGTTATAGGTTAAAGCGAGCTAAAGCTGATAATTTGAGTTGTTCAAGCTGAAGTTGAAAGTGAGCTAAAGGTAAAAGCGAGCTAGGGCTGAAAGCGAGTTATAGCTGAAAATAAGTTAAAGTGGAAACCGAGCTAAAGCTGTAAATGAGCTAAAACTGAAAACGAGTTAAAGCTGAAAAAGAGCTAAAGCTGAAAATGTTAGTTGTTCGAGCTGAAGTGGAAATTAAGTTTAGAATTTAAAGCTGATATTGTATCTGAAATTTCCTCCAATCATCTTTCCCTTATTTATCGGCCCATGTTGGTTACACATATCGAAGTATGATCGATGCTGGGGGTTGATATTTCTTTTAGTCTCAGTCTCAAAATTGAGGTTCACTCATAATTCTCCAAAGAGATCAGGCTCTAGGGAGCTGTCATGCTGAACTCCTGATGTTTTTTATCTTGAATACACCATGGTTGAATATCTGATTACTAAATATCTAGGTGGCTTTAAAGAATGTGGAAAAACTGTGCAATTCTGACAGACGGCGCCAAATATAGGGACCAGATTTTGTAAAGTTCGAAGTAGCGTGAAATCGATCCTTACACCAATATCTACTGTGACAAGAATTAAATAAGACTTAACACTTGACACAGGGGATTTAGCGTGGAAAACCTGCAAATAGGTATAAAAAAAACCCGACCTCGAGTAGAGGATTTATTTTAAGTAGTATTATTGGTTGAGAGTGAGAGAGAATCTGATTGCAAGAGTTAATCCAAGACTAGACAACTAGAGATCAGATAATTATTTATATTGTATTGTCTGTTTTTTATCCCTCCTACTTCCCTATGAGTTCTGCCCTTTTATAGACCCAGCTCTTAGGTTGACATCGTGCTTGAATAAGTTCTCCAAAAAGTAGGAGTCATGGACAGTTGTATGTGTAACTGTAAGCTCGTGGGAGACAGGTGTATGTTGACTTTTTCTGTTTACATCTATTGTAGACGAGCCACGTTCTGCTTGAGTTCGTGGTAGACGTATAACAATTGACGTGTATGTAACGTATTAGCCTGGTTACGAATGAGATTGAGTACTCCTGAGATCGAGTTTCCCATAGCTCAAGGAAAAAGTATCTTCAATCGGCCCTCGTAACAGAAGAAACTAGTGTCTTTAGTTGAGAAATCCCTGAGAATCTGGAACACCTTGATGATGACTGTGCTGCAATTAATGTCTTTGATGAGTGATTGATGCATGTGTTGACGGATGCGAATAATGGTTGCGTTGGGAACAACCTGTATTGAGTGCTTTCCTCTGTATAAATAGGAGTGAGACCAATCACTGTTCATCGCTATTGTGATGATCCATTGTTGATTGTTGAATGAAAGTTTGAACTGCAGTAATGTGTTTTCCAGTTTTACCCTTCGAATTAGAAGAAGTCCGTGGGTGCAGAAGTAAGTATTATCTGTTCTTCAACCGCTGGACTTAGGGGGCTTTAGCGGTAGCGAGCTAGTATTATCTTTGCTCATACTTTAGGCGGTCACCGCAAGCTAAGTGGTTCTGTATGGACCCCGCCTCGGATCTGTATTTCCTCAGGGGTTCGGCAAGTATTATTTATGCCGTGATGCCATAATGGAGAGCGGGGCTTATCGGCAGCGAGCAAGTCTCCTTACTCGTGCTTTAGGCTATCGCCCTAGGCTAAAAAGATCTTTATGGCCTCCGCCTCGGATCTGTGTTTCCTCAGGGGTTCGGCTAGTATTATCTATGCCTTGATACCATATTGGATACTGATCTTACTGATTGAGGCTCTTTATGGCCTCAGTCCCAGAGATTTCTGAGTCCTCAGGGGTTCAGCAAGTATTTTCTATGCGATGATAAAATATTGGATACTGATCCTGTAGACAGAGGCACTTTATGGTCCCAGTCCCAGAGATTTCTGAGTCCTCAGAGGTTCGGCTAGTATTATCTATGCCTTGATACCATATTGTATACTGATAGACTGAGGTTCTTTATTGTCCCAGTCCCGTAAGTTTGTACGTCCTCAGGGATTCAGCTAGTATTATCTATACCTTGATACCTTTTCTGACAGTAGAGCTGAAGAAATCGAGCTAAGATGCTCGAGCTGTAGTTGAAAGTGAGATAAAGTTGAAAGTGAGCTATAGCTGAAAGCGAGCTAAAGCTGAAAGAGTGTTAAAGCTAAAAATGAGCTAAAGCTAAAAGCGAGCTAAAGCTAAAAATGAGCTAAAGCTATAAACTAGCTAAAGCTAAAAGAGAGCTATAGCTGAAAGCGGGCTAAAGCAAAAAGAGTGTTAAAGCTAAAAATGAGCTAAAGCTGAAAGAGATCTATAGCTTAAATCGAGCTAAAGCTAAAAGAGAGCTAAAGTTGAAATTGTGCTAAATCTAAAAGCGAGCTAAAGTTGATAATGTGCTAAAGCTGTAAGCGAGCTAAAGTTGAAATTGAGCTAAAGTTGAAAGTGAGCTAAAGCAGAAAGTGGGCTAAAACAGAAAGAGAGCTATATTTGAAAGCGAGCTAAATCTGAAAATGTTAGTTGTTTGAGCTGAAGTTGAAAGAGAGCTAAAGCTAAGAACGGGCTAAAGCTAAAAACGAGCTAAAGCTGAAAATGGGCTAAAGCTGAAAGCGAGCTAAAGCTAAAGGAGGGCTAAAGCCGAAAACGTGCTAAGGCTTAGAACGAGGTAAAGCCGAATATAAGCAAAAGCTGAAAACGGGCTAAAGCTGAAAGAGAGTTATAGCTGAAAACGAGCGAAAGCTGAAAGAGATCTAAAGCTAAAAATGAGCTAAAGCTAAAAGCGAGCTAAAACTGAAAATGAGCTAAAGCTTAAAGCGAGCTAAAGCTGAAAGAGTGCTATAGCTGAAAGCGGGCTAAATCTGAAAATGTTAGTTGTTCGAGCTGTAGTTGAAAGAGTGCAAAAGCTAAAAACGAGCTAAAGCTGAAAATAAGCTAAAGCTAAAAACGAGCTAAAGCTAAAATAAAGCTATAGCTGAAAGCAAGCTAAAGCTGAAAGATAGCTAAAACTGAAAATGTGTTAAAGTTGAAACAGAGCTAAAGCTGAAAGCTGAAAGCGAGTTAAAGCTGAAAACGAGCAAGCTGAAAGAGAGCTATAGCTGAAAGCGAGCTAAAGTTGAAAATGTTAGTTGTTCGAGCTAAAGTTGAAAGTGAGCTAAAGCTAAAAGCGAGCTATAGCTGAAAGAGAGGTATAGCTGAATGAGAGCTAAAGCTAAAAATGAGCTAAAGCTGAAAGCGAGCAAAGGTTGAAAATGAGTTAAAGCTAAAAGAGAGCCAAAGTTGAAAACGAGCTAAAGCCGAAAAGGAGCTAAAGATGAAAGAGGGTTAAAGCTAAAAATGAGCTAAAGCTGAAAATGTTTGTTGTTCGAGCTGAAGTTGAAATTAGGTTTGAAATTTGAACCTGAGATTGAATCTGAAACTTCCTCTAATTATCCTCCTCTTCTTTATTGCCCCAGTGTTAATTACACATCGAAGTATGATCGATGTTGGGGGTTGATATTACTCTGAGTCTAAGTCTCGAAATTGAGGTTCCCTAATAATTCTTCTAATAGATCAGGCCCTAGGGAGCTGTCATGCTGAACTCCTGATGCTTGTTGTCTGGATTACACCATGGTAGAATATCAGATTACTGAATATCAGCGTGGCTTTGGAGAACGTAGAAAAATTGTGCAATTCACACAGACTACGCCAAATGTAGGGACCAGATTTCGCAAAGCTTGAAATAGCTTGTAATCGATCCTTATACCAGGAACTACTGTGGCAAGAATTAATTAAGAGATAACACTTGACATAGGCGATTTAGCATAGAAAACCAGTAAATAGGTAAAAAAAACCACGGCCTCGAGTGGAGGAATTTTGATAAAGTAGTATTATTGCTTGAGAGAGAGAGAGAATTGGATTGCAAGAGTTAATCAATCATTAGACAGCTAGAGATCAGATAATTGTCTATTTTTCGTCACTCATGTTTTCTTAGGAGTTCTGCCCTTTTATAGACCCTGTTCTTAGCTTGACATCGTGCTTGAACACGTTCTCCTGAAAGTGGGAGTCATGGGCAGTTGCGTGTGTAACTTTTAGCTCGTGGCTGACAGATGTACGTTGACTTATTTTGTTTACATATATTGTGGATGACCCAGGTTCTGTTTGAGTTTGTGGTCGACGTGTAACTGTTGACGTGTATGTAACGTGTTAGCCTGGTATCGAATGAGATCGAGTACTCCAGGGATCGAGTGATAAGTAAGTTCGAGTGTCCCATAGCTTAAGGAATAAGTATCTATAATCGCCCCTCCAAACTGAAGTCACGAGTGACTTTAGCTAAGAAATCCCTATGAATATAAAGCACCTTGTTGACGACTGTGCTACAATTAATGTCTATGATGAGTGATTGATGCATGTGTTGACTGATACGAATAATAGCTGCGTCGGGAGCAACCCTCATTTAGTGCTTTACTGTATATAAATAAGAGGGTGACCAATCGCCGTTCATCGCTGTTGTGGTGCTCCATTGTTGTTTGGTGAATGAAAGTTTGAACTACAGTAATGTATTCTCCGGTTTTACCCTTCGAATTAGAAGAAGTCTGAGGGTGCAGAAGTAAGTATTATTTGAGCTTCAACCGTTGGACTTAAGGGGCCTTAGCGGTTGCGAGCTAGTATTATCTTTGCTCGTACTTTAGGTTGTCACCATAGGCTAAGAAGTTTTGTATGGCCTCCACCTCGGATCTGTGTTTCCTCAGGGGTTCAGCTAGTATTATCTAGGCTTTGATACCATATTGGAGAGCTAGGTTTATCAGCAGCAAGAAAGTTTCATTACTCGTGCTTTAGGCTGCCACCGCAGGCTATAAGGCTATTTATGGCCTCCACCTCGGATCTGTATTTCCTCAGGGGATCGGCTAGTATTATCTATGCCTTGATAACATATTGGATACTGATCTCGCATACTGAGGCTCTTTATGGCCCATGTCCCAGAGATTTCAGTGTCCTCAGGGGTTTGGCTAGTATTATCACTGCTTTGATACCATATTGGATACTGATCCTGCAGACTGAGTCTCTTTATGTCCCCAGTCCCTGAGATTTTAGAGTAATCAGGGGTTAAGCTAGTATTATCTATGTCATGATACTATATTGGATACAGATCCTGCAGACTGAGGCTCTTTATGGTCCCAGTCTTGGAGATTTCTGAGTCCTCAGTGGTTTGGCTAGTATTATTTGTGCCTTGATACCATGTTGGATAATGATAGATTAAGGTTCTTTTATAGCCCCAGTCCTATAATTTTGTGCGTCCTCAGGGGTTCGGCTAGTATTATCTATGCCTTGATACCTTATTGGACAGTAGAGCTGATGAAATTGAGCTACGATTCTTGAGCTAAAGTTGAAAGTGAGCTAAAGCTGAAAGTGAGCTAAAGCTGAAAGAGAGTTATAGCTGAAAGCGAGCTAAAGCTGAAAGAGAGCTAAAGATGAAAATGAGCCAAAGATGATAGAGAGCTAAAACTAAAAATGAGTTAAAGCTGAAAATGAGCTAAAGCTGAAAATGAGCTAAAGCTAAAAGAGTGCTATAGCCAAAAGCGGGCAAAAGCAAAAAGGGAGCTAAAGCTGAAAACGAGCTAAAGCTGAAAATAAGTTAAAGCTGAAAATAAGCTAAAGCTGAAAGAGATATATAGCTAAAAGCGAGCTAAAGGTGAAAGAGAGCTAAAGCTAAAAGTGAGCTAAAGGTGAAAATGAGCTAAAGCTGAAAGAGAGATAAAGCTGAAAATGAGCTAAAGCTGAAAGCGAGCTAAACTTAAAAATGAGCTAAAGCTGAAAACGAACTAAAACAGAAAGAGTGCTATATCTGAAAGCGAGCTAAAGCTGAAAATGTTAGTTCTTCGACCTGAAGTTGAAAGAGACCTAAAGCTAAAAACGGGCTAAAGCTAAAAATGAGATAAAGTTAAAAATGAGCTAAAGCTGAAAATGAGCAAAAGCTGAAATAGAGTTATAGCTGAAAGTAAGCCAAAACTGAAAAAGAGCTAAAGATGAATATGAGCTAAGGCTGAAAGCGAGCTAAAGCTGAAAATGAGCTAAATCTTATAGCCAGCTAAAGCTGAAAGACAGCTATAGTTGAAAGCGAGCTAAAGCTAAAAATGTTAGTTGTTCAAGCTGAAGCTGAAAGTGAGTTAAAGCTGAAAGCGAGCTAAAGCTTAAAGAGAGCTATAGCTGAAAATGAGCTAAAGCAGAAAGCGAGCTAATACTAAAAATGAGCTAAAGCAGAAAGAGGGCTAAAGCTGAAAACGAGCTAAAGCTAAAAATGAGCTAAAGTTAAAAATGAGCTAAAGCTGAAAATGTTAGTTGTTCGAGCTGAAGTTAAAATCAGGTTTAGAATTTAATGCGGAGATTGAATCTGAAACTTCCTCCAAACATCTTCCTCTTCATTATCCCCCCAGTGTTGATTACACATATCGAAGTATGATCGATGCTAGGGGTTGATATTACTCCGAGTCTCAGTCTCAAAATTGAGGTTTACACAAAATTCTGCTAACGGATCATGCTCTAGGGAGCAGTCATGCTGAACTCCAGATGTTTGTTGTCTGGAATCACCATGGTAGAATATCTTATTACTAAAAATCTAGGTGGCTTTGGAGAATGTGGAAAAGCATTGCAATTCCCACAGACGGCGCCAAATGTAGGGACCATATTTCGTAAAGCTCAAAATAGCTTGAAATCGATCCTTACACCAAGAACTACTATGACAAGAATTAAATAAGAGTTAACACTTGACACAGGGGATTTAGCATTTAAAACCTATAAATAGGTAGAAAAACCATGGCCTCGAGTGGAGGATTTAGTTAAAGTAGTATTATTGCTTGAGAGAGAGAGAATCTGATTACAAGAGTTAATCAATGACTAGACAACTAGAGATCAGATAATTGTCTATATTGTATTGTCTGTTTTTCATCCCTCCTGTCTACCTAGGACTTCTGCCCTTTTATAGACTCTGTTCTTAGCTTGACATCCTGCTTAAACAGGTTCTCCTGAAAGTGGGAGTCATGGACAGTTGTGTGTGTAACTGCTAGCTCGTGGGAGACAGGTGTATGATGACTTGTTCTGTTTACATCTGCTGTGGATAGCCCATGTTCTGCTTGAGTTCGTGGTCGATGTGTAACAATTGACGTGTATGTAACGTGTTAGCCTGTTACCGAATGCGATCGAGTACTCCAGAAATCAAGTGTCCCATAGCTCAAGGAATAAGTATCTACAATCGCACCTCGCAACTGAAGTCTCGAGTGACTTTAGCTGAGAAATATCTGAGAATATGGAACACCTTGCTGATGACTGTGCTGCATTTAATGTCTTTGATGAGTGATTGATGCATGTATTGACTGATGCGAATAATAGCTACATCGGGAACAGCCTGTATTAAGTGCTTCACTCTGTTTAAATAGGAGGGAGACCAATCACCGTTCATCGCTGTGGTGGTGCTCCATTGTTGATTGTTGAATGAAAGTTTGAACTGCAGTAATGTGTTCTCCGGTTTTACCCTTCGAATTAGAAGAAGTCCGTGGGTGCAGAAGTAAGTATTATCTTAGGTTCAGCCGTTGGACTTAAGAGGCCTTAGCGGTAGTGAGCTAGTATTATCTTTGCTCGTACTTTAGGCAGTCACCGCAGGCTAAGAGGTTCTGTATGGCCTCCGCCTCAGAAATGTGTTTCCTCAGGGGTTTGGCTAGTATTATCTATGCCTTGATACCATATTAGAAAGCTGGGCTTATCGACAGCGACCAAGAATCCTTACTCGCGCTTTAGGCTGCCACCGCAGGCTAAGAGGCTCTTTATGGCCTCCGTCTCGGATCTGTGTTTCCTCAAGTGTTCGGCTAGTATTATTTATGCTTTAATACCATATTGGATAATGATCCTGCAGACTGAGGCTCTTTATGGCCCAGTCCCAGAGATTTCTGAGTCCTCGGGGTTTCTGCAAGTATTATCTATGCCTTGATACCATATTGGATACTGGTTCTGCTTACTGAGGCTCTTTATGGCCCTCGTCCAAGAGATTTCTGAGTCCTTAAGGGTTCAGGTAGTATTATATATGCCCTAATTCCATATTGGATACTGATAGACTGAGGCTCTTTATGGCCCCAGTCCCATAAGCTTGTGCGTCCTCAGGGGCTCAGCTAGTATTATCTATGCCTTAATACCATATTGGATAGTAGAGATGAAGAAATCGAGCTAATATGCTCGACTGAAGTTGAAAGTGAGCTAAAGCTAAAAGTAATTTATAGCTGAATGCGAGCTAAAGCTGAAAATGTTAGTTGTACGTGCGGAAGTTGAAAGAGAGCTAAAGCTGAAAACGAGCTAAATCTAAAAATGAGCTTAAGCTGAAAATAAGCTAAAGCTGAAAGAGAGCTATAGCTGGAAGCAAGCTAAAGCTGAAAGAGAGCTAAAGTTAAAAATGACTTAAATTTGAAAGCGAGCTAAAGTTGAAAATGAGCTAAAGCTTAAAGCGAACAAAAGCTGAAAGCGAACAAAAGCTGAAAGCGAACAAAAGCTGAAAGCGTGCTAAAGCTAAAAGAGAGTTATAGCTTAAAGCGAGCTAAAGCTGAAAATTTGAGTTGTTCGAGGTGAAGTTGAAAGTGAGGTAAAGCTAAAAGCGAGCTCGGGCTGAAAGTGAGCCAAAGCTGAAAATAAGTTAAAGTTGAAACCGAGCTAAAACTGAAAATGAGCTAAAACTGAAAACGAGTTAAAGCTGAAAGTGGGCTAAAGCTGAAAAGGAGCTAAAGCTGAAAGAGTGCTAAAGCTAAAAATGTGTTAAAGCAGAAAATATTAGTTGTTCGAGCTGAAGTGGAAATCAAGTTTAGAATTTGAAGCTGAGATTGTATCTAAAACTTATTCCAATCATCTTCCTCTTCTTAATCGCCCCAGTGTTGATTACACATATCGAAGTATGATCGATGCTGGGGGTTGATATCACTCTTAGTCTCAGTCTCAAAATTGAGGTTCACTCATAATTCTCCTAACGGATTAGGCTCTAGGGAGCTGTCATGTTGAACTCCTGATGCTTGTTGTCTGGAATACACCATTGTAAAAATCTGATTACTAAATATCAAGGTGGCTTTTAAGAACGTGGAAAAACTGTGCAATTCTGACAGACGGTGCCAAATGTAGGGACCAGATTTCGCAAAGTTCGAAGTGGCTTGAAATTATCCTTACAGAAATATCTACTGTGACAAGAATTAAATAAGAGATAACACTTGACACAAGGGATTTAGCGTGGAAAACCTGTAAATAGGTAAAAAAAAACCCGACCTCGAGTGGAGGATTTATTTAAAGTAGTATTATTGGTTGAGAGAGAGAGAATCTGATTGCAAGAGTTAATCTAAGGCAATACAACTAGAGATCTGATAATTATTTATATTGTATTGTCTGTTTTTCATTCCTCCTGCTTCCCTAGGAATTCTGCTCTTTTATAGACCCTGCTCTTAGCTAAAGTAGTATTATATCTTGAGAGAGAGAGAGAATTTGATAACAAGAGTTAATCTATGACTAGAAAGCTAGAGATCAGATGATTATCTATATTGTATTGTCTGTTTTTCATCCCTCATGATTCCTTAGGACTTTTGCCCTTTTAAAAACCCTGCTCTTAGCTTGACATCATGCTTGAACAAGTTCCACTAATAGTGGGAGTAATAGGCAGTTGTGTGTGTAATTACTAGCTCGTGGTAAACAGATGTATGTTAACTTGTTCTGTGTACATCTATTGTGGACAACCCACATTCTGCTTGAGTTCGTGGTCGACGTGTAACAATTGACGTGTATGTAACAGTTAGCCTGAATTAGATCGAGTACTCCAGAAATTGAGTGTCCCATAGCTCACGGAATAAGTATCTACAATCACACCTCGTAACTGAAGTCGCGAGTGACTTTAACTGAGAAATCCCTGAGAATATGGAGCACCTTGTTGATTACTGTGTTGCATTTAATGTCTTTGATGAGTGATTGATGCATGTATTGACTGATGCGAATAATAGCTGCATCAGGAACAACCTGTATTAAGTGTTTTACTGTGTATAAGTAAGAGGGAGACCATTCACAGTTCATCGCTGTTCCGCTAGTATTATCTATGCCATGATACAATATTTGAACTCAAGGCATATCGGCAGCGACCAAGTTTCCTTACTCGTGCTTTAGGCTGCCACCGTAGGCTAAGAGGTTCTTTATGGCCTCCGCCTCAGATCTGTGTTTCCACAGGGGTTCTGCCAGTATTATCTATGCTTTTATACCATATTAGATACTGATCCTGCAGACTGAGGCTCTTTATGGCCTCAGTCCAAGAGATTTCTAAGTCCTCGGGGTTTCTGCAAGTATTATCTATGCCTTAATACCATATTGGATAATGATTCTGCAAACTAAGGCGCTTTATGGCTCTAGTCCCAGAGATTTTTGAGTTCTTAGGGGTTCGGCTAGTATTATATATGCCTTAATACCATATTGGATACTGCTAGACTTAGGCTCTTTATGGCCCCAGTCCCATAAGTTTGTCCATCCTCAGGGGTTCGGCTAGTATTATCTATTCCTTGATACCATATTGGACAGTAGAGATGAAGAAATTGAGCTAATATGCTCGAGCAGAAGTTAAAAGTAAGCTAAAGCTGAAAGAAGGTTATAGCTGAAAGCGAGCTAATGCTGAAAGAGAGCTAAAGCTTAAAACGAGCTAAAGCTTAAAACGAGTTAAAGCTGAATAGAGCAAAAGCTGAAAACGAGCTAAAGCTGAAAGAGAGTTATAGCTGAATGCGTGGGAAAGCCTAAAGAGAGCTAAAGCTGAAAACGAGCTAAAGCTGAAAATGGGTTAAATATGAAAATGAGTTAAAGCAAAAAATGAGTTAAAGCTGAAAGAGAGTTATAGCTGAAAGCGAGCTAAAGCAGAATGAGGGCTAAAGCTGAAAAATGAGCTAAAGCTAAAAGTGAGTTAAAACTGAAAATGAGCTAAAGCAGAAAGAGAGCTAAAGCTGAAAGAGTGCTCTAGCTGAAAATGAACTAAACCTGAAAATGTTAGTTATTCGACCTGAAGTTGAAAGAGAGCAAAAGCAGAAAATGAGCAAAAGCTAAAAATGAGCTAAAGTTGAAAACGAGCTAAAGCTGAAATAGAGCTATAGTTGAAAGCAAGCTAAAGCTGAAAGAGAGCTAAAGCTGAAAATGTGCTAAAGTTGAAAGAGAGCTAAAGCTGAAAGCTGAAAGCGAGTTAAAGCTGAAAATGAGCAAGCTGAAAGAGAGCTATAGCTGAAAGCGGGCTAAAGCTAATAATGTTAGTTGTTCGAGCTAAAGTTGAAAGTGAGCTAAAGCTAAAAGCGAGCTTAAGCTGAAAGAGAGTTATAGCTGAATGAGAGCTAAAACTGAAAATGAGCTAAAGCTGAAAGCAAGCAAAAGCTAAAAATGAGTTAAAACTGAAAGAGAGTTAAAGCTGAAAATGAGCTAAAGCCGAAAAGGAGCTAAAGCTGAAAGAGAGCTAAAGCTAAAAATGAGCTAAAGCTGAAAATTTTTGTTGTTCGAGCTGAAGTTGAAATCAGGTTTAGAATTTGAAGCTGAGATTGAATCTGAACCTTCCTCCAATCATCTTCCTCTTCTTTATTGCCCCAGTGTTGATTACGCATATCGAAGTATGATCAATACTGGGGGTTGATATTACTCTGAGTCTAAGTCTCGAAATTAAGGTTCCGTAATAGTTTTTCAAACGGATCAGGCCCTAGGGAGCTGTCATGCTAAACTCCTGATGCTTGTTGTCTGGAATGCACCATGGTAGAATATCAGATTACTGAATATCTGCGTGGCTTTGGAGAACGTAGAAAAATTGTGCAATTCATACAGACGACGCCAAATGTTGGGACCAGATTTTACAAAGCTCGAAATAGCTTGAAATCGATCCTTACACCAAGAACTACTGTGACAAGAATTAAATAAGAGATAACACTTGACACAGGGGATTTAGCATAGAAAACCTGTAAATAGGTAAAAAAACCATGTCCTCGAGTGGAGGAATTTTGTTAAAGTTGTATTATTGCTTGAGAGGGAGAGAGAATTTGATTGCAAAAGTTAATCAATCATTAGACAGCTAGAGATCAGATAATTGTCTATTTTTCGTCACTCATGTTTCCTTAGGAGTTCTGCCCTTTTATAGACCCTGTTCTTAGCTTGACATCGCGCTTGAACACGTTCTTCTGAAACTGGGAGTCATAGGCAGTTATGTGTGTAACTGTTAGCTCGTGGCAGACAGGTGTATGTTGACTTATTTTGTTTGCATATATTGTAGACGACCCACGTTCTGCTTGAGTTCGTAGTCGACGTGTAACTGTTGACGTGTATGTAACGTGTTAGCCTGGTATCGAATGAGATCGAGTACTCCAAAAATTGAGTGATATGTAAGTTCGATTGTCCCATAACTTAAAAAATAAGTATCTATAATCGCCCTTCCCAGCTGAAGTCACCAGTGACTTTTGCTAAGAAATCATTGAGAATATGGAGAACCTTGCTGATGACTGTGCTGCATTTAATTTCTATGATGAGTGATTGATGCATGTGTTGACTGATGCGAATAATAGCTGCGTCAGGAATAACCAGCATTGAGTGCTTTACTGTGTATAAATAGGAGGGTGACCAATCACCGTTCATCGCTGTTGTGGTGCTCCATTGTTGTTTGGTGAATGAAAGTTTGAACTGCAGTAATGTATTCTCCGGTTTTACCCTTCGAATTAGAAGATGTCCGTGGGTGCCGAAGTAACTATTATTTGAGCTTCAACCATTGAACTTAGGGGGCCTTAGCGGTTGTGAGCTAGTATTATCTTTGCTCGTACTTTAGGTGGTCACCGTAGGCTAAGAGGTTATGTATGGCCTCCGCCTCGGATCTGAGTTTCTTCAGGGGTTCAGCTTGTATTATCTTGGCCTTGACGCCATATTGGAGAACTAGGCTTATCGGCAGCAAGCAAGTTTCATTACTCGTGCTTTTGGCTGCCATCGCAGGCTATAAGGCTCTTTATGGCCTTCGCCTCAGATCTTTGTTTCCTCAGGGGATTGGCTAGTATTATCTATGCCTTGATACCATATTGGGTATTGATCCCGCATACTGAGGCCCTTTATGGCCCAAGTCCCAGAGATTTCACTGTCCTCAGGGGTTCGACTAGTATTATCACTGCCTTAATACCATATTAGATACTGATCCTGTAGACTGAGTCTCTTTATGGTCCTAGTCCCTGAGATTTCTGAGTAATCAGGGGTTCGGCTAGTATTATCTATGCCAAGATACTATATTGGATACTGATCCTGCAGACTGAGGCACTTTATGGCCCCAGTCACGGAGATTTCTGAGTCCTCACGGGTTTGGCTAGTATTATCTGTACCTTGATACCATATTCGATACTGATAGATTGAGGTTCTTTATAGCCCCAATCCCATAAGTTTGTGCGTCCTCAGGGGTTCGGTTAGTATTATCTATGCCTTGATACCTTATTGAACATTAGAGTTGAAGAAATCGAGCTAAGATGCTTGAACTGAAGTTGAAAGTGAGCTAAAGTTGAAAGTGAGCTAAAGCTGAATGAGAGCTATAGCTGAAAGCGAGCTAAAGCTGAAAATGAGCCAAAGATGAAAATGAGCTAAAGATAAAAACGAGCTAAAGCTGAAAGAGAGCTATAGCCGAAAGCGGGCAAAAGCAAAAATGAGCTAAAGCTGAAAATAAGTTAAAGCTGAAAGCGAGCTAAAGTTGAAAGAGATCTATTGTTTAAAGCGAGCTAAAGGTGAAAGAGAGCTAAAGCTGAAATTGAGCTAAAGCTAAAAGTGAGCTAAAGTTGAAAATGAGCTAAAGCTGAAAGCGAGATAAAGCTGAAAATGGGCTAAAGTTGAAAGTGAGCTAAGGCTGAAAACGAGCTAAAACAGAAAGGGAACTATATCTAAAAGCGAGCTAAAGCTGAAAATGTTAGTTGTTCGAGCTAAAGTTGAAAGAGAGCTAAAGCTAAAAACGGGCTAAAGCTAAAAATGAGCTAAAGCTAAAAATGAGCTAAAGCTGAAAACGAGCTAAAGCTGAAATAGAGCTATAGCTGAAAGCAAGCCAAAACTGAAAGATAACTAAAGCTGAATATGAGTTAAAGCTGAAAGCGAGCTAAAGCTGAAAATGAACTAAATCTTAAAGCCAGCTAAAGCTGAAAGAGAGCTATAGTTGATAGCAAGCTAAAGCAAAAAATGTTAGTTGTTCGAGTTGAAGTTGAAAGTGAGTTAAAGCTTAAAGAGAGCTTTAGTTGAAAATGAGCTAAATCCGAAAGCGAGCTAATGCTAAAAATGAGCTAAAGCAGAAAGAAGGCTAAAGATGAAAACGAGCTAAAGCTGAAAAGGGGATAAAGCTAAAAATGAGCTAAAGCTGAAAATGTTAGTTGTTCGAGCTGAAGTTAAATTCAGGTTTAGAATTTAATGTTGAGATTGAATCTGAAACTTTCTCCAATCATCTTCCTTTTCTTTATCCCCCCAATGTTGATTACACATATTAAAGTATGATCGATGCTGGGGTTTGATATTACTCTGAGTCCCAGCCTCAAAATTGAGGTTTACTCAGAATTCTACTAACGGATCAAGCTCTAGGGAGCAGACATGCTGAACTCCAGATGCTTATTGTCTGGAATACACCATGGTAGAATGTCTGATTACTTAAAATCTAGGTAGCTTTGGAGATCATGGAAAAACTTTGCAATTTGCACAGACGGCGCCAAATGTAGGGACCATATATCGCAAAACTCAAAATAGCTTAAAATCGATCCTTACACAAAGAACTACAGTGACAAAAATTAAATAAGAAATAACACTTGACACAGGGGATTTAGCATTTAAAACCTGTAAATAGGTAGAAAAACCATGACCTCGAGTGTAGGATTTAGTTAAAGTAATAATATTGCTTGAGAGAGAGAGAGAATCTGATTACAAGAGTTAATCTATGACTAGATAGCTAGAGATCAGATAATTGCCTATATTGTATTGTCTATTTTTCATCCCTTCTGTCTCCTTAGGACTTCTGCCCTTTTATAGACCCTGCTCTTAGCTTGACATCGTACTTGAACAAGTTCTCCTGAAAGTAGGAGTCATGGGCAGTTGTGTGCGTAACTGCTAGCTCGTGGGAGGCAGGTGTATGTTGACTTGTTCTGTTTACATCTGTTGTGGATAACCCATGTTATCGAATGCGATCAAGTACTCCAGAAATCGAGTGTCTCATTGCCCAAGGAATAAGTATCTACAATCGCTCCTCGGAACTGAGGTCGCGAGTAACTTTAGCTGCAAAATCCCTGAGAATATGGAACACCTTGTTGATGATTGTGTTGCATTTAATGTCTTTGATGAGTGATTGATGCATGTATTGACTGATACGAATAATAGTTGCATCGGGAACAACCTGTATTAAGTGCTTTACTTTGTATAAATAGGAGGGAGACCAATCACCGTTCATCCCTGTTGTGGTGCTCCATTGTTGATTCTTGAATGAAAGTTTGAACTGCAGTAATGTGTTCTCTGGTTTCACCCTTCGAATTAGAAGAAGTCCGTGGGTGAAGAAGTAAGTATTATCTTGGGTTCGACCGTTGGACTTAGGGGGCCTTAGCGGTAGCAAGCTAGTATTATCTTTACTCGTACTTTAGGCGGTCACAGCAGGCAAAGAGGTTCTGTATGCCCTCCACCACGGATCTATGTTTCCTCAGAGGTTCGGCTAGTATTATCTATGCCATAATACCATAATTGAGCTCTGGGCTTATCGGCAGCGAGCAAGTTTCCTTAGTCGTGCTTTAGGCTGCCACCGCGGGCTAAGAGGTTCTTTATGGCCTCCACCTCGGATCGGTGTTTCCACAGATGTTCGGCTAGTATTATCTATGACTTAATACCATATTGGATACTGATCCTGCAGACTGAGGCTCTTTATGGCCCCAGTTCCAGAGATTTTTGAGTTCTTGGGGTTTTCGCAAGTATTATCTATGCCTTGATACCATATTGGATCCTGATCCTGTAGACTGAGGCTCTTTATGGCCCTAGTCCCAGATATTTCTGAGTCCTTAGGGGTTCGGCTAGTATTATATATGCCCTAATACCATATTGGATACTGATAGACTGAGGCTCTTTATAGCCCTAGTCCCATAAGTTTGTGCGTCCTCTGGGGTTATGCTAGTATTATCTATACCTTAATACCATATTGGATAGTAGAGATGAAGAAATCGAGCTAATATGCTAGACTGAAGTTGAAAGTGAGCTAAAGCTAAAAGTGAGCTAAAGCTGAAAGAAAGCTATAGCTGAAAGGGAGCTAAAGCTAAAAGAGAGCTAAAGCTAAAAGCGAGCTAAAGCTAAAAATGAGGTAAAGCTGAAAATGAGCAAAAGCTTAAAATGAGCTAAAGCTGAAAGAGAGTTATAGCTGAAAGCGAACGAAAGCTAAATGAGAGCTAAAGCTGAAAATGATCTAAAGCTGAAAACGAGATAAAGATGAAAATGAGCTAAAGCAGAAAACGAGTTAAAGCTGAAAGAGAGCTATAGCTAAAAGCGAGCTAAAGCTGAATGAGAGCTAAAGCTGAAATTGAGCTAAAGCTAAAAGCGAGCTAAAGCTAAAAATGAGCTAAAGCTGAAAGAGTGTTATAGCTGAAATCGAGCTAAAGCTGAAAATGTTAGTTGTTTAAGCTGAAGTTGAAAGAGAGCTAAAGCTGAAAACGGGCAATTGCTAAAAATGAGCTAAAGCTGAAAATAAACTAAAGCTGAAAACGAGCTAAAGCAGAAAGAGGGCTATAGCTGAAAGCAAGCTAAATCTGAAAGAGAGCTAAAGCTGAAAATGTGCTATATCTGAAACTAAGCTAAAGCTGAAAATGAGCTAAAGCTGAAAGTGAGCAAGCTGAAAGAGAGCTAAAGCTGGAAATGTTAGTTGTTCGAGCTGAAGTTGAAAGTGAGCTAAAGCTAAAAGCGAGCTAAAGCTCTAAGGGAGTTATAGCTGAATCAGAGCTAAAGCTGAAAATAAACTAAAGCTGAAAGCGAGCTAAAACTAAAAATGAGCTAAAGCTGAAAACGAGCTAAATCCGAAAAGGAGCTTAAGATGAATGAGAGCTAAAGCTAAAAATGAGCTAAAGCTTAAAATGTTTGTTGTTCGAGCTGAAGTTGAAATCAAGTTTAGAATTTGAAGCTGAGATTGAATCTGAAACTTCCTCCAATTACCTTCCTCTTCTTTATCGCCCCAGTGTTAATTACACATATCGAAGTATGATCGATTCTGGGGGTTGATATTACGATGAGTCTAAGTCTCAAAATTGAGGTTCCCTCATAATTCATCTAACGGATCAGGCTCTAGGGAACTCTCATGCTGAACTTCTGATGCTTGTTGTCTGGAATACACCATGGTAGAATATCAGATTACTGAATATCAGCGAGGCTTTGGGGAACATAGAATATATGTGCAATTCCCAACGACGACGCCAAATGTAGGAACCAGATTTTGCAAAGCTCGAAATTGCTTGAAATCGATCCTTACACCAAGAACTACTGTGACAAGAATTAAATAAGAGATAACATTTGACACAGGGGATTTATCATGGAAAACCTGTAAATATGTAAAAAAAATTACCGCAACCTCGAGTGGAAGAATTTTATTAAAGTAGTATTATTGCTTGAGAGAAAGAAAAAATAAGATTACAAGAGTTAATCAATGATTATACAGCTAGAGAACAGATAATTGTCTGTATTGTATTGTCTATTTTTTGTCACTCATATTTCCTTTGGAGTTCTGTCCTTTTATAGACCCTGTTCTTAGCTTAACATTGTGCTTGAACACTTTCTTCTGAAAGTGGGAATAATGGGCAGTTGTGTGTGTAACTGCAAGCTCGTGGCAGACATGTGTATGTTGACTTATTCTGTTTACATATGTTGTGGACGACCCACGTTCTGCTTGAGTTCGTGGTCGACGTGTAATTACTGACGTGTATGTAACGTGTTAGCCTGGTATCGAATGAGATCGAGTGATAAGTATGTTCGAGTGTCCCATAGCTTAAGGAATATGTATCTGCAATCGCCCCTCGCAACTGAAGTTACAAGTAACTTTAGCTGAGAAATCCTTGGGAATATGGATCACCTTGCTCATGACTGTGCTGCATTTATTGTCTTTGATGAGTGATTGATGCATGTGTTGACTGATGCGAATAATAGCTGCGTCGGGAACAACCTGCATTGAGTGCTTTACTGTGTATAAATAGGAAGGAGACTAATCACTGTTCATCGCTGTTGTGGTGCTCCATTGTTGATTGTTGAATGAAAGTTTGAACTGCAGTAATGTGTTCTCTGGTTTTACCCTTCGAATTAGAAGAAGTCCGTGGGTACAAAAGTAAGTATTATATTTTCTTCAACCGTTGGACTTAGGGGGCCTTAGCGGTAGCGAGCTAGTATTATCTTTGCTCGTACTTTAGGTGGTCACCGCAGGCAAAGAGGTTCTGAATGGCCTCTGCCTCGGATCTGTGTTTCCTCTGGGGTTCGGCTAGTATCATCTATGCCTTGATACCATATTAGAGAGTTGGGCTTATCGACAACAAGAAACTTTTCTTACTCGTGCTTTAGGCTGTCACCGCAGGCTAAAAGGCTCTTTATGGCCTCCACCTAGGATCTGTCTTTCCTCAGGGGTACGGCTAATATTATTTATGCCTTGATTCCATATTGGATACTGATCCTACAGACTGAGGCTCTTTATGGCCCCAGTCCCAGAGATTTCTGAGTCCTCAGGGGTTCGGCTACTATTATCTATGCCTTGATACCATAATGGATACTGATCCTGTAGTATGAGGATCTTTATGGCCCCAGTCCTGCAGATTTCTGAGTCCTCAGGGGTTTGGCTAGTATTATCAATGCCTTGATACCATATTGGATACTGCTAGACTGAGGCTTATTATGGCCCAACTCCCGTAAGTTTGTACATCCTCAGGGGTTCGGCTTGTATTATCTATGCCTTGATACAATATTAGACAGTAGATCTGAAGAAATCGAGCTAAGATGCTCGAGCTGAAGTTGAATGTGAGCTAAAGCTGAAAGAGAGCAAAAGCTGAAAATGAGCTAAAGCTGAAAATGAGCTAAAGCGGAAAGAGAGCTATAGCTGAAAGTGAGCCAATGCTGAAAGAGAGCTAAAGCTAATAACGAGTTAAAGCTGAAAACAAGATAAAGATGAAAATGAGTTAAAGCTGAAAATGAGCTAAAGATGAAAGGGAGTTATAGCTGAAAGCGAGCTAAAGCTAAAAATGAGCAATGCTGAAAGGGAGCTAAAGCTGATAATGAACTAAAGCTGAAAGCGAGCTAAAGCTGAAAGAGAGTTATAGCTGAAAGCGAGCTATAGCTGAAAATGTTAGATGTTCGAGCTGAAGTTGAAAGAGAGCTAAAGCAGAAAACGGGCTAAAGATAAAAACGAGCAAATGATGAAAATGAGCAAAAGCTAAAAACGAGCAAAAGCTGAAAGAGAGCTATAGCTGAAAGCAAGCTAAAGCTGAAAGTAAGCTAAAGCTGAAAATGGGCTAATGTTAAAAGTGAGCTAAAGCTGAAATTGATCTAAATTTAAAAGCGAGCAAGCTGAAAGAGAGTTATAGCTGAAAGCGAGCTAAAGCTTAAAATGTTAGTTGTTCGAACTGAATTAAAAAGTGAGCTAAAGCTAAAAGCGAGCTAAATCTGAAAGAGAGCTATATGTGAAAGAGAGTTAAAGCTGAAAATGAGCTAAAGCTGAAAGCGAGCTAAAGCTGAAAATGAGCTAAAGCTGAAAAGGAGTTAAAGCTGAAAGAGAGCTAGAGCTAAAAATGAGCTAAAGCTGAAAATGTTAGTTGTTCGAGCTGAAGTTGAAATCATGTATAGAATTTGAAGCTGAGATTGAATCTGAACCTTCCTCCAATCATCTTCCTCATCTTTATCGCCCCTGTGTTGATTACACATATCAAAGTATGATCGATGCTGGGGTTTGATATTACTCTGAGTCTAAGTCTCGAAATTGAGGTTCACTCATAATTTTGCTAACGGATCAGGCTCAAGGGAGCTGTCATGCAGAACTCTTGATGCTTGTTATCTGGAATACACCATGGTAGAATATCTGATTACTGAATTTCAGCGTGGCTTTGGAAAACGTGGAAAAACTGTGCAATTCCCACAGACGGTGCCAAATGTATGGTCAAAATTTGGCAAAGCTCGAAATAGCTTGAAAGCGACCCTTATACAATGAACTACTGCGACAAGAATTAAATAAGAGATAACACTTTACACAGGGGATTTAGTGTGGAAAACCTATAAATATGAAAAAAAAAAAAAAAACAATGACCTCGAGTGGCGGATTTTGTTAAAGTAGTATTATTGCTTGAGAGAGAGAGAGAATTTGATTACAAGAGTTATTCTAAGACTATACATCTAGAGATCAGATAAATATCTGTATTGTATTGTCTATTCTTCCTCCCTCCAGTTTTCTTAGGAGTTTGATCCTTTTATAGACCCTACTCTTAGCTTGACATCGTGCTTGAACACGTTTTCCTGAAAGTGGGAGTCCTGGGCAGTTACGTGTGCAACTGCTAGCTCATGGGAGACAGGTGTATATTGACTTGCTCTGTTTACATCTGTTAGGGACGACCCACGTTCTGCTTGAGTTTGTGGTCGACGTGTAACTATTGACGTGTATGTAACGCGTTAGCCTGGTACCGAATGAGATCGAGTACTCCAGAGATCGAGTGATAACTAAGTTTGAGTGTCCCATAGCTCAAGGAATAAGTATCTACAATCGCCTCTTGCAACTGAAGTCACGATTGACTTTAGCTGAGAAATCCCTGAGAATCTGAAACACCTTGTTAATGACTATGCTGGATTTAATGTCTTTGATGAGTGAATGATGCATGTGAAGACTGATGCAAATAATGGCTGCATTGGGAACAACCTGTATTGAATGCTTTCCTGGGTATAAATAGGCGGGAGACCAATCACCATTCATCGCTACTGTGGTGCTCCATAATTGATTGTGGAATGAAAGTTAGAACTACAGTAATGTGTTCACCAGTTTTACCCTTCGAATTAGAAGAATTCCGTGTGTGCAGAAATAAGTATTATCTGTGCTTCAGCCATTGGACTTTGGGGGCCTTAGCGGTAGCGAGCTAGTCTTATCTTTGCTCGTACTTTAGGCGGCCACCGCAGGCTAAGAGGTTCTGTATGGCCCCCACCTCAGATCTGTGTTTCCACAGGGGTTCGGCAAGTATTATCTATGCCTTAATACCATATTGGAGAGCTGGGCTTATCGGCAGCGTGGAAGTTTCCATATTCGTGCTTTAGGCTACCACCGTAGGCTAAGTGGCTCTTTATGGCATCCGCCTCGGCTCTGTGTTTCCTCAGAGGTTCGGCTAGTATTATCTATGCCTCGATACCATATTGGATACTGATCCTGCAGACTGAGGCTCTTAATGGTCCCAGTCCCAGAGATTTTTGAGTCCTCAGGGGTTCGGCTAGAATTATCTATGCCTTGATACCATATTGGATACTGATCTTACAGACTGGGGCTTTTTATGGCCCCAGTCCCCGAGATTTTTGAGTCCTCTGGGCTTCGGCAAGTATTATCTATGCCTTGATACCATATTGGATACTGATAGACTGAGGCTCTTTATGTCCCCAGTCCCGTAAGTTTGTGCGTCCTTAGGGGTTCGGCTAGTATTATCTATGCCTTGATGCCATATTGGACAGTAGAGCTGAATAAATCGTGTTAAGATGCTCAAGCTGAAGTTGAAAGTGAGTTAAAGCTTAAAGAGAGCTATAACTAAAATTGAGTTAAAGCTAGAAGAGTGCTAAAGCTGAAAACGTGCTAAAGCGAAAAATGAGCTAAAGCTGAAAGCGTGCTAAAGCTGAAAGAGAGCTTTAGCTGGAAGCGAGCTAAAGCTGGAATAGAGCTAAAGCTGAAAATGAGCTAAAGCTCAAAGAGAGTTATAGCTGAAAGTGAGCTAAAGCTGAAAAGGTTAGTTGTTCGTGCTGAAGTTGAAAGAGAGCTAAAGCTTAAAATGGGCTAAAGCTAAAAACGGGCTAAAGCTGAAAATAAGCTAAAGCTGAAAGAGAGCTATAGCTGAAAGAGAGTTATAGCTGAAATCAAGCTAAAGCTGAAAGAGAGCTAAAGCTGAAAGCGAGCTAAAGCGGAAAATTAGCTAAGGCTGAAAGCGAGCTAAAGCGAAAAATAAGTTATTGCTGAAAGCGAGTTAAAGCTAAAAGAGATTTATAGTTGAAAGCGAGCTAAAGCTGAAAATGTTAGTTGTTCGAGCTGAAGTTGAAAGTGAGCTAGAGCAGAAAGCGTGCTAAAGCTGAAAAAGAGCTAAAGATGAAAATGAGCTAAAGCTAAAAGCGAGCTAAAGTTGAAAATAAGCTAAAGCTAAAATAGAGCTAAAGCTTAAAGCGAGCTAAAGCTGAAGAGGAGCTAAAGCTGAAAAAGAGCTAAAGCTAAATATGAGCTAAAGCTGAAAATGTTATTTGTTCGAGCTGAAGTTGAAATCGAGTTTAGAATTTGAAGCTGAGATTGATTCTGATACTTCCTCCAATCATCTTCCTCTTCTTTATCGCCCCAGTATTGATTACGCATATCGAAGTATGATCAATGCTGGGGGTTGATATTACTCTGAGTCTCAGTCTCAAAATTTTGGTTCGCTCATAATTCTTCTAACGGGTCAGGCTCTAGGGAGCTGTCATGCTGAACTCCTGATGCTTGTTGTCTAGAACACACCCTGGTAGAATATCTGATTACTGAATATCAGCGTAGCTTTGGAGAACGTAGAAAAACTGTGCAATTCCAACAGACAACACCAAATGTAGGGACCAAATTTTGCAAAGCTCGAAATAGCTTGAAATTGATCCTTACACCAACAACTACTGTGACAAGAATTAAATAAGAGATAACACTTGACACAAGGGATTTAGCATTGAAAACCTGTAAATAGGTAAAAAAAAACCACGACCTCGAGTGGAGGAATTTTATTAAAGTAGTATTATTGCTTGAGAGAGAGAGAATCTGATCACAAGAGTTAATCAAAGACTAGACAGCTAAAGATCAGATAATTGTCTATATTATATTGTCTGCTTTTCGTCCCTCCTGTTTCCTTAGGAGTTCTACCATTTTATAGCCCCTGCTCTCAACTTGACATCGTGCTTGAACACGTTCTTCTGAAAGTGGGAGTCATGGGCAGTTGAGTGTGTAACTGCTAGCTCGTGGGAAACAGGTGTATGTTGACTTGTTTTGTTTATATCTGTTGTCGACGACCCATGTTCTGCTTGAGTTTGTGGTCGACATGTAACTATTGACGTGTATGTAACGTATTAACCTGGTACCGAATGAGATCGAGTACTCCAATGATCGAGTGATAAGTAAGTTCGAGTATCCCATAGCTCGAGGAATTAGTCCCTACAGATGCGGCTTCGAGTTATATTTAGGTACCCCTCCTCCCCGAGGATCAACTTCATACTTTTTATCACTGAACATGGCCTTGACTGTTTTAATGTCATTTCCTTCGGCCTTAAAAATGCGGGTGCCACTTACTAACGGCTTGTTTCCACCATGATTAAACCTTTAATTAACAACTCTGTCGAAGTTTACATCGACGACATGTTATGCAAGATCCTCCAAAAACAGACCCATATCCAGGACCTCACCGAGTTAACATGAAACTTAACCCAGACAAGTGTTACTTTGGTGTTTCATCTGGCAAGTTCTTAGGCCACCTCATCAGCAAACGGGGTATCGAGATCGACCTTACTCATATCCGCGCCCTCATCGATATGCCTTTGCCTCGAGCCTAAAAAGATGTCCAAAAGGTTACTGGCAAGATAGCTACCCTCAGCTGTTTTATTTCAAAATCCTTTGACCGTTGTGCCTGGCTTTTCTCCCTCTTACGCGATCAAGGCATTCACAAGGCCAAAAAGAAAATAACCCCAAAATCAATTGGACAACCGATTGTGAACAGGCCTTCCTCAAACTCAAAACATACATTGGTCAGCCACCCATTATCTGCACCCCCATCGAAGGTGAGACGCTTTCTTTATACCTGGCAGTTACAGATATTTCTATCACTTCACTCCTTATTCGACTCAACTCTAGCATCGAGAAACTCGTGTACTTTTTTATCAAAACCATGACACCTGCTGAGACTCGATATACAAAGATCGAGCGATTGCTCATCACGCTCATTTATACTGTTCGAAAGCTCAAACCATACTTTCAAGCTCATCTTATACGTGTTAGCACCAGCTACCCCCTTCGAGAAATCCTTAGCTTGAAAGACAAATCCATACGGGTACAATAATGATCCGTTTAACTCGGTGAACACGACATGACCTTCGAAAAACAAATATCTTAGAAAGGCCAAGCAGTCGTTGATTTTCTTGCCGACTTCCTTGTCGAAGACATCGACTGGGATGACTATGAAGATGATCTACCCGAAGACCAGCCCAAACAGAACGACCCTTGGAACCCTAACACGGGCTGGGGTCTTTTTACAGATGGAACTGCTGGACCTAACAGTTTGGGGATCAGTATTGTTTTGGTCACCCCATCTAATGACAGAGCCGAAAAGGCCGTCAAGTTAAACTTTGAATATTCTAATAATGAGGCTGAGTATGAAGCCCTGATACATGGCCTCGATCTCGCCCTTGAACTTGGTGTTCCAAAACTTGTAGTATTTACCGATCCTCAACTTGTTTAGAGGCAGTACATCGGTGAAAATCAGGCAAACGGTGGCATGGCCGAGTATGCTGCTCTCGTCCGCCAGCGTATGGATCGTTTTCCTGAAAAGTCTTCTATTACTCATTATCCTCAAGGCAAAAATAGACATGCCGATGCCCTCGTCTGCATAGCAGCCATGTTAGGCCAGTACAAATCTCAAACACTCAATATCGAAGTATTCGGACGCCCAAGTATCGACCATATGAAAGTTAATACCATCAATACTGGGGGCGAGAGTCTCAATCCAGATACTGGCAAACACCATTTCTAGCTTACTTCAACAGTTCTACTCTCCCAGAAGATCCCAAAGCCAAACGGTCATTACTTGAAATCTGCCGCAGATATACCCTTCTCAAAGGCAGGTTACACCGCAAATCTCCGAACGGCATACACCTTTGGTGCATCTCCTAATATAAGGTTGATACCATACTCACCGAACTCCTCGAATGTACCTACGGTGCTCACACTGTGGGTCAACCTATGGCACTTCGAGCCGTAACACAAGGTTTATTCTGGCCTAATATGAGGAAGTAAGCCAAAGAGCACGCGAAGCACTGCAGCAAATGCCAATGTCATGCTCATGACATCTGAAGCCTTCACAAGACCTCCATTACAACCAAGTCGCTTAGCCCTTTAAACGATGGGCGATTGATCTAGTAGGCCATTTTCCTAAAGTTTTGAGTAAAAGAAAACGCCTCCTAGTGGTCATAGATTACTTTACAAAATGGATCAAAGCCGTGCCTTTCTGTTAAACCATTGAAGAAGAAGTCATTTAGTTCTTATAGGAAAATATCATCACAAATTTTGGCTGTCCTTACATGTTTCGATGCGATAATGGTCCACAGTTTGTTAGGAGAAAAATCCACAATTTCCTCAATAAGTACAACATCATCTTCTCCCCCTCCATACCTTATTACCCTCAGGGGAATGGCCAGGTCGAAGTAATTAGTAAAACAATAGTCGACGGTCTTAAGAAGCACATCGATGAGACGAAAGGCCGATGGGTTCAAGAATTGCAGCATGTACTTTGGGCCTATCGAACGACACTAAGAAATGCAATGGGCTGCACTCCCTTCCTCCTGGCTTATGGTACTGAAGATGTACTGCCAACCCAGTTCAAAGTACCAACACGCGATCCCGACCTACCCGACGAAGATAATGAGTTCGAAATTGGATGCAAAATGTTATGAATCGACGAAACCAGAGACTGAGCCATAGCAAACCTTGGCCGTTACCATCTCTATCTCCAAAAGTCATACAACAAAAAAGTTTGACCACACAGTTTCAATATTGGAGATTTGGTACTTCAGGGAGTCACACCCTCTTCGAAGCCTCGAAATACCAGTAAGCTAGCCGAGTCCTGGGAAGAACCTTATGTCGTGTATGACAAAACCGACAAAGGTTCCTATTATCTAATAACAGAATCGAAGGAGCCTCAACCCAATCCTTGGAATACCATGCAGTTAGTCTCATACAACAAGCTACGGCCATTATCTTGTTTAACGGATGTAAATACAGTATAATCAATGAATATATTTTTTATCCTCTGCGCTTCATGTCCTATCTCCCAGTGAACTTCTTGGTCTAACCTAAGTATAACGTCAACCTTTCGACCCGACTGATACTAGGGGGCGACCTCAAAGTTTTTCAAGTTTCCAATTCGAGCAAACCCGAGGGGTATGAATGGTCTATAGACCGGACCCTCAGGAATGCATTGGAGGCGACCACATTATGCTTCGCTTAGGTTCAACCCCACGGACAGACCCGGGGGTGACCTTCAAAGTCCAGTGAATTTCCTGGCCAAACCTAAGTATCACGTCCACCCTTCGACCGGGCGGATACTCGGGGGCGACCTCGAAGTTTTTCAAATTCCCAATTCGAGCAAGCCCGAGGGGCATGAATGGTCGATAGACCGGACCCATGGGGATGCATTGGGGGTGACCACATAACACTTTGTTCAAGATCAATCTCACAGATAGGCCAAGAGGCGAGCTTCGAGGTTCAGTACACTTCTCAACTCGATCAAATAAAAGTATAATGTCAACCCTTCGACTTGACTGATACTCGGGAGCGACCCCAAAGTTCTTCAAGGTTCTAGGCCGAACCCATCATAGTCAATCATTTTATACTTCTCAGCACACAATATATTCCAGTAACTCAAATTCAGTACACACAAGCAATTCAAACCAACTACAAGGAGCCCAAGTTCAAATACATTACACATTGTTTGAATACTGTCCATCCACCAAGAAGAGAGAGTTTATTACAACCAATAGACAATGAAGACATACCTTCTACTGGTACCCCACCCATAGAGAAGTGGTCGTACTAACTCCTATAAATTATTTACTAGCAATACCTCCAGTACCCTCGACAACAGGGTTGAGTCCCGTAGCATCTGCACCACCGATAACAGCATCTCCTGCAATTACACTTGTGCCAACTCCATCCCCTTCGACCACAAGCGCCACCGCATTATCTCCAACACCTCCACCAATAGGATCAACTTCTATCCTTGCTGCATGTACCACATCTTTGATTAGGGTAGATTCTATGTTCGACGTGAAGTGCTCAAAAATCAAGGGATTATACCCCAAACTATCTATGAACTGCTTCAGATTTGCGGTCGTGTAGCACTCTTCATCGAATTGCGCTTGGTAGTCTGCTCTCTAATCCTTCAATTCCTGCTCTTTTTCAGCCAGCTTCGACTCTAACATCTTTCGCATTTGAGAACTGTTAGCAACCTCAGCTTTAAGTTCCCTCGAACACTCGGTTCTAATAGTCAGCCTCTCTCGCTTTAACACATTAATCTCGATCTCCAGCGACATCGCGGTCCCTCGAGCAAGTTCCAGACTATTTATCGCCTGTTTCAGCTACTTTGTTGCTACATTCTGGGCTTTGGAAAAAGCTTGGGCCCAAGCATGCACATGCTTGAATACTCAACCCATAAATACTTCTTGAAGCATAGTGATATATTTTCATAATTTTAAAATCCCAAAAAATAGTTACCTGATGCAGAGCCTTATTCATTTGCTTCCCAGCCTCATATGGATCATTTTCACAGAGGGTGGCCATCGACGCGTTGCTCGAGCTTGCTCCTCAAGTTTGGCTTCGCGTCGCGCCTCGTCTACATCGCCTGCATTATCAGCCCCCAGCTCCAAGGCCTCTTACACTGAGTAGTCTTCGTCTGTTGGACTTTCAAAGGCTCAGGAATTGCCTTACCCTTACCGTTGCTAGCCTACCTAAACACCTTGGGAACTGCCTCAGACATTCTCGGTCGTACGGTCCCTGGTACTCCTTGCTCCCCCCACCCCCTCGACACATAGTTTGACTTACAAACCAACCTTGTTTTCTCCATTTCTTCAGGCCCTGTCAAAGTACCTTCTTCTCTTTTCTTCTTTGCTGGTCTAGCAGCAGCAGGTACGTTTCAAAGTATTGTATCATCAGCCCCCAGCTCCTGAGGCCTCTTACACTGAGTAGTCTTCATATGTTGAACTTTCAAAGGTTAGGAAATTGCCTTGCCCTTACCGTTGCTAGCCTGCCACGACACCTCGAGAACTGCCTCAGACATATTCAGCTGCACGGTCCCTGGTACTCGTTGCTACCATCCCCCCACCCCCTCGACACATAGTTTGACTTGCAAACTAACCTTGTTTTCTCCATTTCTTCAGGCCCTGTCAAAGTACCTTCTTCTCTTCTCTTCTTTATTGGTCTAGCAGCGGAAGGTACGTTTAAAGTAATGTATCTATCTTCTTTTGCCTCTTCCTTACAATACCTAACTTCCTAAATACCCGATTCACCCACTCCTCATCATGGTTGATCAGTTCGTCTATATACCTCTTCGGATTCGACAACGTTCTATTACTGGGTTCTGCAAAATAGCAAAAACAAAGTTTAAATCACTTATTCAGACCACTTAACCAGCAGCCTTTGACTGCTAACTTACCTGGATTATACACCCTATACCGCAGCTTATACTCTTTTTCCCCCTCGGCATTCTCATAATAATCCCTGACCACCACTAAATCTGTATCCCACCCTTGACCCGTCGAACAAAGATCGAATAGCCACGGTTTATCTACAATATATTTGATGTGGCAAGTATCCGCCTTCTTATTGGCTTTTCTCGAGTAGAACGATACAATATCAAACCACTCGATCAACCCCCACTTCTCATGCTTTAACTCAACATTCATCCCATCGACCACCCACATCATCTCATAGAAGTTACCATTCATCGTACAAGGAGCCACATCCTAGTAGTTCAACACCTTTTTCACCAGCTTTCGAAGGGGCAGTTGCATCCCTAATCGAATTTGGCCCTAAAAAGCCATTAAACCCTCCGAGGAATATCCTTGAATGAGAATTCAGCCCCGACTAGCATCAACTCAACACCCACCGTCTACAGCTCATGCTTGGCCATGAATCGATCCAGTCTCCTTTTTCCTGAGCTGAGACTGGCCCCGCTGCTTTCCTCGAACCATCCAAAATTTTACAATTATGACTCCCTTCCCCTTCCTCCTGCTCATCCCCAGAAGGCTTGACACTACCTTCATTTCCCCTATCCTCCCCTTCCTCAACCTCATCTTCATCACTCTCCCCGATCACTCGAGTTCTACGGTGGCCCTTCCTCGAATCTCCAACTTTTGGTACTACCACAGCTAATGGGGTATCTGTTGTAATATTTAATACTTCTACGTCGCTGCTCTCACCCCCTTGGCCTCGACTAGATACACTCAGCTCATTTACTCTGACCTCTTCATCTACCAGCCTCATCCTCGAAGCTTGATGGGTACGCATTATACCCTACAGAAGAAGAGGTATGTAATTAGATCGATACATTTAACTATCACGTATCCGATATCATATTATGATTTACCCTCTCCATCTCGCCCAACCCTCAAATGAATGTTCGATTACAACCCCAGTTACCCCCTTAATATCCCCAATGGGCCAGACCTCTAGCCACACGGGTTACCACACGTCCTCAATCATACCGTTACAAACACAAACATAAAACCCTAGTAGCTTCTACCCCATATTCCAAACCAAATACAATAGAAGAAACTACAGAGTAGAAGTACAAATCACCTATTTACGAAGGAAATCATAAAAAATACTTGTTCGAATGGTTTAGCTTTCTCAGCAACAACGACAGTTCCTTTTTCTCCTCTCCAACAAGCTCTACCTCTACAATGGAATATGTTTTTCTCTCTTCCTCACTGTTTCTATTTTATCTCTATGCTTGATTATTTAGGGAACAGTAAATTTTTCCCTCTCCCCTTTAAATACCACCTCAAACAAATAAAACTGCCTCAATTTCCCCATTCACCATCATTACCACTCCCCCTCATATTTCTTATGAGACGCATATTTACAATTTTACCCTCAACTACTCCCACATGCATATAACACTCCCCCCCCCTCAAAAAAATTTAAGTCTTTCGAACCTTCTGGCACCCTGCCTGAAGTTGTCACCTCAAACCTACACGTCACCTTTTTTCTAAAAACTGAGGAAACATCATGATAAGTTGCAAGGCACTCCGCCCCAGGAACAGTACCGCCTCTGAAATGTCAGCGGTTACGGCTATTAGATCTTGCAGCCGAAGCCTTTATGCCTTCGACCACAAAAATTTTCAAAACCACTCCTAATCTCGTTTGCGAACCATCGTCTACATTCTACATTGACCAGTCGTCCGCACACATTAAGCACTCAAAATATTTGACATTACTCCAGTTTCTTACCATTTTTTAGTGTTCGTTACTAAAGTTCGACTTTCGATAAAGAGCTATCGCGCCTACATTATCTTTGTCTACTATGATTGTTACACTTACGAGGGTATACTTCAAAACATTATTATTTAATTCAAATTCATCTCCATACAAAAAAATAACAACAAAGCAAACGAACAGAGACAAAAAATGTCAGCAGCAAAACAAAACAACTTCCTGTCCTACGACCCAACACCAGCACCAATACAAATAACAATACTCCCCTATTTATAGATGAGGGAGTTCTTAAAGAGCCTGGCCTTTTCATCTTCAACACGGTCTTCTACGTCTAACAAATCTTTGGCTAGACCTTTCAGAAAGAAGTACCAATTTCTGACGAAAGGGTTTATCCATTACAACACCCTCCAGCAATGTGCGTACGGCATCCCACTGATTGGCTCCTCTGGCTCCAGCTCGATTAAATATGGCATCTCCCAGTCTTGACCTCGATCACCAATGAACCTTTCCTTCAGCTCGAGAGTCTTCACCCGGATACAACGTTTCCCTGCCGCCATCCTCCTCTGGTGACTTGTATTTGGTGTGACATCCATAACTTTGATTACTGGAAGAGAAAGTCAAAGGCAGTTTGAAACTCCCCTGATACCCTATTTATACGTGAATGCAAATTCATTTAACCCCTCTTTAATCACCAATCGCATTAATTACCATCCTTAATTGCTCTCCTCGGAACTGCCCACATTCAACAGTTAACTTTTTAACTCCCCACGCCTAATTAATTTTCTCGACACGCGCCACTATGCTAATTTTTGAGGCCCTACTGAGAGGGGGCGAATGTAGTAGCCTACTTGCAGCCTTCTAGCACCAGCCGAATGATCGAAGGCTATATCGAAGCCCAATAAGACAGAAACTAAGTCCAAGAAGCCTTCCGAGACTAATCGAATACTCGAAGGAATTATCGAAGCTAACTGCCATAGTCAAAGATAAATGTACAGCGCCAGAACTCAGTACTAGTACCAGAAATCTTTCAACCATGAACATACATGGTCGAAGGTAGACATGTCTGACAGCCAGCTCACCTGATAGAATAGTGAAATAATCTGCTCGACAACTACAGTGTAAGAACCAACAACCATTATAAGAACCAGCAACCACGATATCAGAATCAACAGCTACAGTGTCAAAACTGACTCCGGGTACAAGTCAGTTGTCCCCCAAGGATACGTATGTAACTTGACCTCCCGTAGTGGCTTAGCCCTCCCTATGTTCTATAAATAGGAGGGAGGAGGAACCGTGAAGGGGTTAGAAAAACTCTCCCGCAAGCCTTAAAAGATTACCTTCGAATTCCCTATAATAACCATCTGTTCGAACCTTCGGCTACCTTCGATGTATATATTAGTTCTCTTAAAAATCCTCGCTAGAGGTCATGGAGCATCCCATTCTAGGACTCCACTTAAGCGTGTTAGTATATTAGTGTCATTTACTATTATATTAGATACTTGCAAATCCCTATACTAGGGTAATCCAATGGTGTAAAAGCTAGTTTCCCCTCTACAAAACGTGGCCCCTACAAGAGCGCGAGTATCAATCCCGAATATTGGCGAACCCCATTCCTGGCCTATTTTAGCAACATCGTCCTCCCATCAGACCCAAAGGCTAAACGATCATTACTGGAATACTGTCGAAGGTACTTAATCCTCAAAGATAAACTACATCGAATCATACCAAACAGGGTACATCTCAAATGTATATCCCAACAAGAAGTCAAAATTATCATTAAAGAGTTACACGAAGGTAACTGCGGCTCGCACACTGCAGGACGATCTATGGCGTTACGCGCAGTCACCCAAGGTCTATTTTGGCCTTTTGACCGAACATGAAATGACAAGAAAAAGATTGCGACAAGGATTATGATAAGTACCAAAAACACAGCCATGACATGAAAAGGCCTTTACAAGATCTCCACTGTATCTAAGTCTCCTGGCAATTTAAACGATGAGCCATCGATCAAATTGGCCCCTTCCCCAAAGCTTCGGGTAAGAGAGAACACGTCCTTGTGGCCGCAGATTATTTCACAAAATGGGTCAAGTCCCCTTAAGTAGTACAAAAGAAAAAGAAGTAGTCAAGTTCCTATGGGAGAACATAATTACACGATTTGGTTGCCCTCACATGATCCAATGCGATAACGGTTCTTAGTTCGTTGGTAACAAGGTCAAAACATTCTTAAAGATGTACAACATCATTTTATCTCCTTCAACGCCTTACTACCCACAAGGCAACGGCCAGGTCGAAGCAAGAAGTAAAACTATAGTCGATGGACTTAAGAAGCAGGTGGATGATAAGAAGTGACAATGGGTATAGGAGCTGGAACACATCATGTGGGCCTATCACACAAAATCAAGAAAAGTAATAGGTTACACTCCTTTTTTCCTCGCATCCGGAACTGAAGCAATTTTACCAACTTAGTTCGAACTCCCAGATGAAGAAAACAAGTCTCAACTCGATTGTAACACGTTTTGGACCGACTAGAATCGAGCCAGAGTCTTGGCTAACCTTGGCCAATACCATAACTTACTGAAGAAGTTAAACAATAAAAGAGTTCGTCCTAGAATTTTAGCAATCGGAAACTTGGTCTTTTAAAGAGTCGCCCCATCCTCAAAACCCCAAAATGTAAGGAAACTGGCTGAATCTTAAAAAGGATAATACGCCATATATGAAAAAATAGACAAGGTATCCTATTATCTGATGACCGAAGATGAAGAACCTATGTCGATACAGTTAGTTTACTATAATAGAAAAAAAAAATAGATTATTTTTACTAATGTAACTTGGTATGTCAATGGACCATACTGAACTAGGATTTGCTATTATTTGAGTTCAATCCGTTAAGAAATACCCTAGGCCCTAACCCGATCTGAATCCTATAGGGCCATTAAATTGTAGATCCTAACCCGGTCCGTTAGTAATTTGGATGACCTTGAAGCTGACCACATTTGGTTTCGTCTAGGTTCAACCTACGGATAGACATACCCGGGAATAACCTCGAAGCCTCATGAACTTCTTGAGTTGGTCAAACCTAAGTATCATGTCAACCCTTCGACCCAGCTGATACTTGGGGGCAACCTTAAAGTTTTTCAAGGTTCCTGATTTAGGCAAACCCAAGTGGCATGAATAATTAAAAGATTAAACACATAGGGGCGACCTCGAAGCTAACCACGTTTGTTTTTGTCTAGGTTCAATACCAAATATTTGGATACGTAGGACAGGCCTCGATACAAGTCAACAATTATCATCAAAACAAGATTTTTCAAGAAGATACATACTCATATATAGAAAACTCAAGGACACCGCCATTAGAAAATGAAAAACAGTTTACACATCAGAAGCAAAAAAAATGAAAATACCATCAGTTACCAATACAACAACTACAAATTATTACAAAAGAGGATTGCTTCGATCCATCACACTAAGCTTGGTGACAGTGGCATTTTTGCTTAAACCAGCATCAGGAGTAGCAACCTAGTGCTCGACGGTTATAGCTTTACCATCAAAGGGCTTTGTACCGCTGCTGGTGCCATGCTAGCATCTTCTACACCGGGAGTCAATAGTGGGTTAGACACAAACCACTCGAAGGCATCAAGATCATATCTGAGCTCGTCGATGCACTGCTTCAACGAAGTAGTCATGAGGCATTCTTGCTCGATGTCTACCTGGAACCTCGCGTGGCTATCCCTCAGCTTATCTTCATGCTCCAACACCTTCTTTGCAAGATGCTCGACCATGGCTACCTTTTCCTTCAAGGCATCAGCTCAAACCTACAGAAAATCCCGCTCTAGCTCAGATATACGGGTATTCAATAACATGATGGTCCCCTTTGAAGCATCGTCAGAATCACTAGCCTCCTTTACCCTTCAGCTAGATATCTTCTGGGCTTTTCTAAAGTTCAGCCCCAAAGACGAAACTTGGCAAAGAAAACCATCAGACAAATAGCATAAACCTCAAGAAACAATGTATGACTGATAACAAAGAACATAACTTCCTGTCTCACAAGAAACTCAAAGCGGCGCCCAGATTTGTTAGAATCAGACATTCTGAGCTTCACCGGTGACTCCGTTATAGCTCAAGTAGCCTCTTCTTTTTTAGTCGTGTGGAAAGCGACCTCACTTGAAGTTGGAACAACTTCCATTTAATCGTGCGTCCTCTTTAGGTTCGATGGCCCAGGGGCTTGTGAACTTGACCCCTCCCCAACAGCTTTACCCTTCCCCTTCTGAGAAACCCACGATAACTCTTTCTGGGTAGGAGCCCTTCTAGTTACGGTTGGCAAGCACTCGTACCTACATTCCCTTGCTGGGGCCTTGGCACATAAGTACTATTCGGCCTTGTGAGCTTTATCATATTTCATATCGCCTGAACCTTCTTGCGGAGTCGAAGGCTTTCTTCTTTTTGAAAGACCTTGCGAGCTTGAAGGGCCTTTGAGAAAGCTATTCGTCTTCTTTCACCTTCTCCTCAGCAGCTTTTACCTTTGGAAAATCTGGCTTATGCGATCATCATTTTTTTCTATCAGATCATCGCGATAGTGTAGGGCACTATTGGGCACTCCACTTTAAGATGCTGCAAACATAAGGATTGAAGTTAAAAATACAGTCGAAGGCAAATACTTCACAAAATACTCAAATAATACTTACCACGATTAAACACCCTATTTTTTAATACGAGCTTCTCTTCACCCTTGAAATGCTCAAAATTCTTTGTTACCACCACAAGATCTGAATCCTACCCGTGGCCAGTTGAGCACAAGTCGAATAGCCAGGGTTTGTCAGGATGGCATTAAATATGAAAGATCCCAACTTTTGGTTTACTATTCTTCGAGTAAAAGGTGACAATATCCCCACACTCCACCAAAGGCCTACCTTCGGCCAACAACTCCTCATTCAAGGCCCCGATGATACTCATCATTTCATAAAAGTTGCCATTCATTTGGCAAGGGGTAACATCCCAGAAGTTCAACAACTTCTTCACAAGACACTGATGGGGAAGCTGTATACCCAGCCTAATCTGCCCTCGAAAAGCCATAATTCCATTTGCAAGCCCATCCTCGAAGAAAGTCCTCGACCCACAGGGAATTAAGAAGAGCCCCTTACCCACAAGGTCATATTTTCATACAAATTAGCCAAGCCTCTTTCACTCCCGATGACTGACTTTCACAAACCTGATACCATCGTCCTTAACATCTTCGTCATTCCCACTTTCATCGTTCTCCCCATCCCCCTCCTTATCCTCTTTCTTTTCACCTTCACCTTTTTCTTCTACTAGGTTATTCTCAACTACTTTGTCCTCACTCTCCTCATCATCACTATCTCCAACTACTAGCGCTCTTCTCTGCCTTCATCTCATAGATTCAACGTTGGGCTCAATAACCGTAAGAGGAGTGGCATCTGCTATCTGTAATTCCTCCAGATAATTATTATTCTCTTTCTCGACTTCATCAATTAGCTTCATCGTCAAAGACTCACGGGCACGTATTTAATACCCTATAGAAGAAGAGAGAGCCAGTTAGCTCGATATCTTCAAGTTAAAACCCCTTGGTAATCCTACTACACCAACCCTTGGTGATATACGAAGTATTACCCATCTAATATACCCCAAACAGGACTTGAAGGAGTCACCCCTGGCCAAATCCCCAGCCAGATGGTAAACTCACCAAAGTACCCACTCGAAGGTGACATTCAATAGAAGCACACCAAAAATATTGGCTCTGTCAAACCCTCCTCTACCCTACCCAGTCCAAAACCATCTTCCCCAAACCCACAACATCCACCATAAATGGCAGACACCAAACTTTTCCTAACCTAGATTACTAGATTTTAAACCAAACAATTAAAAAAAAAGGGAAAAAATAAACACAAAGTAGAGAACATGGGTAGGAAGGATATACCAGATTTCAGGCGGCTTTCAGCAACAGCAATAGCTGGAACTCGAATTATAGAGTTTTCTTCTCTCCATCAGACAAAAATTTAATAGTCGAAGTAAATGTTTTTCACCTCTCTCCCTCTCTTCTTAAATAAGCAAATCTCAAATCATATCAGTTTTCACAACAGCCATCATTACCACCACTAACCCCATTCTTTCTCACCCTCTACCTTCCCTCAATAAGTCAAACAAACCATCTCTTACCAAGTTTTCCTGCCTCTCTCAATGCCTCAACCACCTAGCTCTTTTAACTTCGTGCCTCAATTTTCTCTTCGAACTCCTCAAATCAAGCAGACATAAACCCTCGTATACACACTCGCCCCCAATTTTTTGATTCACACAAATTTTATTCTTTATAGCTCGAATAAAAACATCACTCATACACCCAAGTGCTTGTTGCAAATCGAAGTCTAGAAATGGGGGATCACATGCGTTTGCTATACGACAACCATCATCATATCCTAAGTCATACATGAAGTGACTACTAAACCCCACTTCACGCTTTATTCAAAACAGGCAAGGCTCCACATGCTAGGACTAAAGCCGGTAAGAGTCAGATCGATGCAGTCGATGCTCTTGAGCATATCACAGACCTCGAGACTCCAATTAGACCCACCGATGCCAACAATAATCGACCTTATTTTAATTGGAGCTCAAAAAATATTTTTATTCCGACTCTACTTACATCAATATCCTTCGAAGTATTTGAAAACTTTTGACCACCAAGAATATTGCAATTTTATATTCATGTTGAGTCTTTTTCCTTCGGCTATTACCTAACCTTCGATCCACAAGAATACTACCCTTTGTATGTCATGTTATATATTTTCACAACATTCGAATTACAAAATCAAACAATTTTTAGTCTTGTTTCATCTTTTCCATTCAACTTCATTTTCATAATCCTCGAAGTACATCATTCTAAGACCTTCGAAGATCAGATATTCATATCATTACCATTTTCTAAATCATTTTTCTCGATTAGAATTGGGAATATTTGATTCTTAAGCATCAGTGATAAATAAAATATACATCAAGTCTTTTCATTCGATTTTAAACAAAAAAAAAACAACAAAATCCCCAACAACAATAGCAAACATACAAAATATAATAACTAAAGGAACCGGTACATTAGTTGCAGCAAGGGCAACTCTTCGAGTGCTATGAACTGCCACTACCCACACTATCACTACCCTCCACCACCAACCAATAAGCCAGGGCCCTCAACACAGCAGACCGCTTAGTAACTGTATAGAGATATTGCTGAAACATCACCCGCCAGAATATAAACTCCTCTGCCTTGTCCCGTTCTCGGTCGATCAGCTCGCCTATGTAAAGGTTGACGAGGTCCGATAGCTGCGCCTCCAACCCCATTCGGTCGAAGTATTTTCTTATCAACTCTGCCACTTTGGAAGCAATCCTATTTTCTAACTCTTCTTACTAGCTTTGAGACCAAGTCTTCACCTTGCTTCACGAAGGAAAAGGGACACTGAAGAAGGGAGTTGAGAAGAGAGTAAGCAATAAGTTAAGAATTTTTTTCTTTACCACAACTCCTTTTATAGGAGGTTAAGAGCTCATTAATGTTGTATAATCATAATCGGCACAATCAGTCATAAATGATCTCAGTAATTAGCACAATAATAGCGGTCAAATTTTAAAATTCCCCTACAAACAATTTTTCAACATAAATCCTCAAAGAATATTTTTCGAGGTCCCACCTGAGAGAAAGCAAACGTAATAGCCTACTTGCAGCTTTCGAAGACATACTAGATATTCGAAGACCTCCAAATAACTCAAAGCCTACCGAACTTATAAACTTACCAGAACTACGGTAAGCCTACCTTCGAGCCTACCAAAGCCTCGACCACTGCTTAAGTCTTGCTCAACACTTGGTCGAATGCAGACAACTCTGGCAGGACCGACTCTAGTGCAAGTCAGCTATAAATAAGGATACACTTGTAACTTTACCTCTTTATAGTGATATCACCTTTCCTATCTTCTATTAATTGGAGAGGAGAACCACCATAAAAGGATTGAGAGTTTTCCCCCACACACCCTAGAGAAGTTCTGACAACCTTCGAGCATCCTCTAACACTTAAAGATTTGGTCTACTCGAACCTTAATTTGTAATCTTATCCATTAATATAGTCTTATCTTACAAATCCTCACAAGAGGTCATGGAGGAATCCCATTCTAGAACTCCACGCAAGTGTGTCTATTAGAAGCTTGCACTATCTCTGTTAAACATGCTTGTTAGAACCCCTAAGCGAGGATTAAACCCATGGTGTAAGAGTTTGATCTCCCCTCTGCGAAATTAGGCCCCTACAAAAAACATACTAAACACGTTAAGCAAATCAAATATCTTACTCTCTAGATCAACATCATTAGTTATCTTTACATAACCTAATGAACTCTATAAATTTCTAAAATCAAACTCTTAATTTTTGCATTATTTTATAAGATTTCTATAAAGAACAAAAGCATTCTAGCTATCTAACCTTGCACACACATAAACACATAGATATAGAGAAAAGTGAAGCATTCATTAAGGAACTTATTAGGTTAAAGAACATAACCCTATAGGGATATATATATAAGCATCTAAAAGCTCTTTAGGGTTAGGAGTAGGTGGGTCACCCCAAACCCAATTCGGGTGACGCAATCGAATGGTTCATAGCACACCTCCTTTAGGGTATCCCACATCTAGGGGACTTGCCTCATTAAGACCTCCACCTAGCAAAACCCTGTGGGAAAAAAACAATACAAAGAAATACTACAATCCTGTGCGGAGACTACTCCCCTAATGTCTATCTCCAGAGATGTGTCTCCCAGCCAGTAAAGCGTCGTCAAAACCTCGAATAATATAGTGCCTTGAATCGCTAATACCTCCAACCAGTAAAAGCCTCAGGGATAAAAACTGTACTATCAGGAAAAAGAGTACTACACGCATATGCCCACATCAGGTGATAACTACTCCCCCTGACGCTTATCTCCCAGAGACGTGTCTTCGAAAGACGTCAATGAATATAAACTTCGCATATTCCGTGAACCAATTTCTAGAATGTCAAGTATGCAAGAACCTTCGTGAACATGTCTGCTAAGTTATCTTTTGAACGTACTTAGAAAATATCAATTGCATTTGTCTTCTGTAATTCGTGAGTATGGAAGAACTTTGATAAAATATGTTTGGTCTTGTCTCCCTTAATAAAGCCTCCTCTAACTTGAGCGATGCGAGTAGTATTATCTTCATATATAGTAGCAGGGTTCTTCTGGATAAAATCTAATCCACAAGTTTTATTGATGTGATTCACCATATAGCATAACCAAAAACATTCTCTGCCAGCTTGGTAAAGTGTAAGAATCTCTGCGTGATTTGAAGAGGTTGCCACCATCATCTATTTCACTGATCGGCCTTTATGCTAGTCCTTATTGTATCTTTCAGGTATCATAGAATGTGTTTAATCTTATTCTAGTGCCTTTGAAAAGGAATGGAGCTGTGGCGAGCCAAACAGCTTACAAGAAATGAGATATCGGGTCTAGTACACCCTTCTAACTATAGCAAAGCACCAATTGCTCCTAGATATGGCACCTCAGGCACTAGTAGTCCCCCCCCCCTTATTTTGAGGATGGAAAATGCCCTTGTCCACCTCCAAGTAACGGACTATCATATGCGTGCTCTAGTTATGAGTTGTATTCGTATCACCTATTAAATGAGTATGCCACTACCAAGATGTTTGATCTGTAAATTGTCACATTACTTGGTTTCCCAATGCCTTTTATTTTAAATTCCTTTCCTAAAATTATTTGGCGGCTCTCGTGATTTCCTCCAGAGTTTTGATGATATCCAGATCATCTAGTACGATGTTATGATGATTAAGCTAGCATCTGTGTTTTTAGTGAGTACGCGTCGGTAGATAAGACTATTTGTAAAGTCCTCAACCTTCAAATCCTCAGTCAGCTTACTATGCCACATAAGCCCTAATTGCTTCAAGCCAATAGTGACTTATCCAGTTTTATTATATACCTATCTCGTGCATTAGGCTTAATGGCTTTTGGAAGCTTACACCACTTGAGTAGCTTCTTATAGATATTTGTATCTAGTTTCCTGTATAAATACTAGTTACCTACATAAGACGCATATCTAGCTTGTCCTGGACAACTGGCTGACTGATTAAGTACTGGAACGATATAGTGTTTCAACATAGACTGAGTCTCATCGTAATTAATGTCAGGTCTCTTAGAGAACACCTGGGCAACTAGTCTTGCCAAGACCTAATGATATCTTCTATTTGATTCTCCTCGAGTTCATTATGTTTTTATATGAATTCCTATTTGTATCTGACAGGCTCTATGGCATCACTTCGTGTTTTACTATTGAGCTAAGCTCAGCTTGGATTTCAGACGCCAACTTTGGCCAATGTATAACAGCACACAACCATTTACAATAAGTGGCTCAGAATCTTCATCCTGGATGGCAAGCACTGCAGCGAGGGCAAATGAGTTGTCAGAGATTACTATTAAATAATCCTACGTTGCACCATTATAAACATAATAGATCGAGATCTCTTTTTAACATGTACATGTGCCACGCTGGGCTTATCTCATAATATATCAACTGGTCATGTAGTTATTATTGCCTTGTTAATAGGTAGTTCCATCCTTGATGAACCGGCTATACCATAGTCATATCTTGTCCCTTATTTTGTTGTTCATCGGCTCAGAGTACTTTCTTCCAACGGTGTTCTACGCATAACGTGAGTCTTAGATTTATTTGTGGAAGGCACGATAGTTTCTCAGAATGTCCAACTGTGCAAATGCATTACTTGTAGGTACATGCACCTTACTCACTCTAGCAGTATTGTTAAATACGTCTAAGTAAGTAATCTGCATTCTGTTGCAAGTGAAGAATTCGTTGGACCTTATTATTACTCTATTATGTAAAGGGATCTAGATGAGACAACGATGGTATCTCTCAAGAAATCTTGGGACTCTTCCAAGGCATTATCTGTCATATCTTCCCCTAATGCCAGGAAATTTCATCTCATCAAATTAATAATCTTCTCTTTAGTATATATATCGCCAGTGGGTTTCAAATATCTAAAGATAGCTGACGAACTGTAACCCACATAAAGACCAGGATGATGTTGGGGACCCAACTTCGTGCATTGCGGAGGTGTCCTCGACACCTGCACGACATATTAAAATACGCAAAGAAGGGCGACACTTGGTTCCAACTCAGTTACTAATTGTTTTGACAGATGAACTCTAATCAGTGTTATGAGGAGCAGGAATGTGTAAACAAGAATGCATGGCCCATACACTAGCGGAAGTAGTGACTGCAATAACAGTGGCCTAGCGATTAGATCTAATAACTGGATTAGGTTCTCCGCCAACTCAAACTGGGTATGGAAATGGGGTACTCTCGATGCTCAATTATCTATCACATTAGCAGTATAATGATGATCAAAAGTGCAGGAGGTAAACACACTAGGTCCATCAAGTCATATATACTTGATCGGTCGATCCAGGAACTGAGCCTGCAATCTAATTATCTTAGTGTGAAGTCATGCTAAAGTTGCAGTCGTAGTTGCTAATAATATGCAAAGGTAAGATTAACTCCAAGATGCGTCTATTATGATCATAAATACTCAAAGGGCCACTATGTGAATGGATAGGTTCACATGTCTCTCCATAGGTGCATTAAAGAAAAGGTTGAAGATGCTACTCTACCTTGGTCATACTAGGTCGAATAATAAACTTTCTATTAAAGCAATCATTACACAAACACTCTTTAGATCTTCTACCCTTTAAAGGAAAGTCAAAAAGTATTCCTAATAATCCTCCTCATAATCCTAGCCCAGATGAATGTATTGGAAAACATTCCAATATCGTTGTCTGACCCTTAAACGTTGATATAATGCATAAAACATGGTTGTTATTTTCTCCTATCGTCTTCTACATAATAACCATTATCATATATGTCCTTAAAGCTTAGTTAATCACCATTTGACTTATTAGTATATAAAGTGGATATGATACCTAGTATCGTATCATTATGGAGTAATAACGTGACACCTTCAGTGCCTTCTATCACGTTGGCCAGGCCAGTGATAGTGGTGACATCCTAAATACACAAGGTTAAAGAAAATAAATATTTATATATTTTAAAAAGGGATCAAGTGCGCGATACTACTGTCTCTGGGACATGTGTCGCCACTCATCCAATTATTGGTGAATACTCTACAAGCAGATAGTGCCCTATGAACACATAATGCTCTTATGAATAGAGAAATCCTTTAGGCAGGTTGTATGTAGTAGATCAACTATCATACATAGAATTCAACTACTTTTGAAGTAATAAATTCAAACATAATCACAAAACAAAAAAGGCTCTCAAGGATGTGATACCTAGTGTATGTCACGAGCATTTGAACAAGCTAACCAATGAAAAATTTTAACTTAATCAAAGGTAATACTAAGGGCAGTACTAATGAAGTAAAACTACTATTTGCAATATGCAAAATTACTACTTGGTAATGTTTTTTAAGTGACATCACTCATCTATCGAGACTCTACTACTGATCACTCTTGAACATGATCCAAAACTGCATAGGTATTTTGGAAGAAATGTAGCTTTAAACTCTGTAGTTACAATGTTTACCTCAGTCGTGGTCATGTGATAAGGTTGGGGTTGATCTTTCCGGATCGTCTGAGGTACCTTACAGTCCCGTGCCTAGTGCCCAACTCTTCCGTGTCCAGCAGCTAATTATTCCTTGTCTATTTTAGTTCATAGGTGAACTTCGTGTTCCCCTTGCCTGGTTACTGGTGGCCGGAATATAAATTATGTTAATGTTATCACCTCTCACATGTCTATAACTGCGATCTAATCTGTAACTTCTCAGTCACCAAACCTGTCATTATGTGATGTCGACCCATGTGTATGCTTATAAAGCACGAGCATATGGTTTTCAACCAACAGCTATCGTGTTGCTCAAGAATGAGTAAAACTGAAATCAGGTAGTGAGCTATCAAATATTTGCATTAAAGCACAATATTTGAAGCATGGAAAGTTTTTAGAATATACTTAATATCTTTATTCTTCCTCAACTATTTCTCTACATAACATCATAGTAGAGCTGCACTACTAACGTGTATTGATATAATACAAGAATAGAAAGGTAATCTATTATCAGGTTCTCCTGAATATGGGGTGAGGGTGCAATCAAAGTATTAGCTATGTTGACTAAAGACTCATTATTCTTAACAATAGTCTTGTCTAGATTTTGCAGAGGCAGATGGATATCAGTATCCATACAAGTCAAGTTTACTGGTACCAAACGGAGTTGCAGTATGAAAGGTTCTCAATGTTCTGAGTGACCCCAACATCTGTTATGCATATACTAGCAATAGTACTTGATAAACATCTCTGGCATAAAGGCATTTTAAAGTATTTAAGGTAATGTTTCGCACTCATTACTTGTAGATAAACCTCGTTCATGTCCTATTACTCATGAAATCCTATTAAGTACATAATTTTGAATCATTACTTGCGGATCATAGTATATAGAGCAATAAAGCAAATAATTCCAATCATTATTTGTAAGTGAACATGGCTTTATACTCATGATATCCCATTAAGCGTTAAATCCCATATTTACCACATAAATTGGTGATCTTAACCTTAAAGTGTATTTTAATATAGTCTTAGCCAAGACAACTATTCAAAACTACCCGATGTTGGGATCCTTATCTAACCACTGAGGGTGTTCTAAGCCCCAAGGTTCTGTATAAGGAATGTATATTCTAGCCAAATGACCTATTTGTTACGAATATGTGGTGATATTAGATATTTAACAGATGAGTAGTTTTATTCCCAAACTTTATTAAGTTCCGTAGATATGTATTTAAACCTATCTTGGAACTAACAATCTGTGAGTATATCAGGATGCTATAATAACATATATACTTCTAGATGTTATTAGGTAACATCTAATTACACCTAGATAAAAAAGTTGGTTCCTAGAAGCCATGTTTTTATAAATAGGATTATGTAAATTAGCGATTAAGGGCTTAATAATATCCTAGATATTAAAGTGTATTTAGGAATGAATCTAACTTGTATTTGAATTAGTCAATGTTTAACTTTATCTCGAACCCCCGGTTATAATAAATAGTATCTCAGGGCATACAGTGTTTTAAAACTCTATTAGCTCTAGTAAGAGACTGGGTAGATTAAAACTTCTATTTATATCCAATATAAAAAGAATATCATAATTAAAAACTATAATATGCTTACCTTAGAGTGTTATTTTTCCAAGAAAATCAAAAAATAGGGTCCTCCTAGAGGTCAAAGCAGAAATATAATTTTTTTAAATTGGTTTGGATCGGTCTGAACCAGGTTTAGACTCCAAATTCAGACTGATTCAGACTGATTAGATTTGGTTGGACCGGGTTCTGGGTCGGTCTGGAGCTGGACCGGACTGGACTAGGTGACGTGTCACCACATATCTGAAGCACGTGGTAAGTTTGTATCAAGACACGTGGCAGCACGTGAGCTTGACACTTTGCCTAACACGTTATCATGATACGTCAGTGCTACGTAAGTTCTATGAACCCCAAGTGCCACGTCAACATGGCACGCGGCAGGTACCATGTCAGCAAGGTGGAACCCCTGGTGCCATGTCAGCACGACGCATGGCAGCACCACGTCAGCACCTAGGATCCCCGGTACTATGTCATCGATGACGGGTCGGGTCGTCATACTTCAAGACCCAGAACCATTAAAGTCGGGTATATTGGGTTCGGGTCCTAACAAGGCCGTCCCAGACCCGGATCTATTTAAATTTCAGGTTTTTAGTCAGTTTCGAGACCGGTCTTTGGATGGCTATCCCACATTGAGAACCCTTGGTATTATCTTCAAGATAAGTTTCAAAGCAACCCCATAATTGTCTTTAAGAAGCTTATGTAGTATTATCATGAATATCTAAATTGGTGAAGTATATATATTTTTTCTTTACAAATCAAAGATATAATAAGATTACAGGTAATATATTTTTGAGTTTCCATAAGAAAGGGAGAAAATCAAAGGATTTCCCACTATTTTTTAGAAGAAATTAAATGTAGAGGTACCTTTTTATTCGTATGGAGATTGGAGAGTCCGCAACTACATAAAAGTTTAAAGTTTAACTTGGGTATTACTCGGGTCTACTCGATTACCAAACTACCCATCGGGATTTATTTCATCGGGTCGGGTAAAAAAAGACCCAAATTTAAATGGGTAGTAAAATACATAATCCAAACCTGACCAAAATGATTTCGGTTCGAGTAATCGATTGTACATTGCCACCCATATCGATGACCTGTGGCAGTACCACGTCATCAGGTGGGATCCCCGGTGTCACATCATCATGATACGTAGTAGTGCCATGTGAGCTTGGACTTCAGGTGTCACGTCATCAATGTCAAGTGTTGGCACGTCAACCCTGTGGGACCCCCCCCCCATGCCACGTCAGTACGTGGGGACCACCATCTTAGCCTATCTTAGAGTGGTATATCAGCACTGTGGGTGACGTCAGCAAGCCTAAAACCCTAGGATGATGTCATCCCTTGGTCACCCGCCGTTAAAAACTTTGACAGTTTCGCCATAGTTTTTCGCCATTTTCGCGGCCAATTTCCCGACGATTCATCCACTTTCAGGAGGAACATAATATACACGTGCAGTTGTTAGAACGTAGGCTATGCATAATTATATGATTATGATTAGATCTATACGTATGTGATTGCTTAGATCTGATTAAGGCAAAATCAGGCATTTTTAGACATTTTTTACCTATGCATAATTACATGATTAATCTATACATATACGATTGTTTAGATCTGATTAGGGAAAAATCGGTCTAATTATGTCGAAAAACAACAGTAAAATACATTTAAAAACAACCCTTGGAATATGTAAAAAATAGGTAAAAACTGTAAAAAAAAAAAAAAAAAAAAAAAAAAAACGCCTAAAAATGCCTGATTTTGCTCTAATCAAATCTAAACAATCAAATATGTATAGATCTAATCATAATCATGTAATTATGCATAAAACAATATAAGGAATAATTTTTTTTTTATTATACCTCTCTGTAACACAAATTAATCCTTAATAAAAGATAGAGAAAGATGTCCAATCAAAAATCCAAAAGCTTCGTGTAAGTCACGTTAATAACGTGTTGAAAACAAAAACACTCTAGCTATCTAACCATGCACACACATAAACACATAGATATAGAGACGACGAGAAGCTTTCATTAAGGAACTTATTAGGTTACAAAACATAACCCTTTATATGGATATATATATATATATAGAAGCCTCTAAAAACTTTCTAGGGTTAGTCGGTGGGTTACCCCAAACCCTACTCGGGTGAGACCCAACCGAATGGTTCCTAACACTTTCATGAATACTTATACTTTTTCATGGAGTTATGAACTCCTATTTTGTTGAGAGAATAAGTACAAAGAGTTTTGTTTTAACGACTCAACTTCTCCATTTTCCTCTTCTTTAATGCATTTTTATTTATTTATTAAATAATATTTGACTTTATTAGTTGAGTTACCTAATTTCCTTGCTAAGAAAATAGCCCATCCATCAAATACACATGGCTTCTGAATGGTATGGTCTTGTAGGCTTATGACCCCAAGTCACCCAAGCATTTTTCAAGAAGGATACACCTAATTCATGATTATTTCATTCATTCGACCATTCTACATTGCCAAGACAAACAAACAATGTGAGACCAAAAACATCACAATGTGTTTGGGTAGCTCTCTTGTTATGCAAAAGAAGAGCTCAAAAATTACTGTAGATGATAACATTCATACATCATACAAAAACAAGTTTTTGAGAGGGGATTAGATTGTTTCCTTCCATTGGGCACGAATTAGAGAAGGACAACTATGAAGATATATATTCACCACAAAGTATGTAGTAATGCCCTCAGAAGCAATCCTTGCCAAGATAAAGAAACACTAATGTGAGACTAAAAACATCACAATATATAATCACTTTTGGGCAGCTCTGGTTATACAAAAGTAGAGCTCAAAAATTACTGTAGATGGTAACATTCATACATGATCCAAAAACAAGTTTTTAAGAGAGGTCTAGATTAATGCTTCCTTCCTTTTGTGCTAGAGATGAAGTTATATATTCACTACAAAATACGAAGTAGTACCCCCAGAAGCTAACCTTGCCATGGTTTTTTGTTCTGATTTTGCTGATCATAGGGAGAAGAGGAACTCATACACTGATCAAGCACAGCAAAGTTGAGAATCTCTCTATGAGAAAATGATCTAAGACCCAAGAAATCTCTAGTCAGTCCCTCATTTCCACCACCATCATTTATACTAAGATGAGTACTTGTTGTGGAGATATTGCCATTAGTGGTACTGTTTACATCTCCCCTTGAATTCAACATTCCACCAAAAGCCTCTTCAAAAGAAGACCCATCAAACCCGTTTACATATGATAGAGAACCCATCATCATATCTTGAAATAGAGATGGAGTCCCTACTGTTCCTCCTCCTGCAGTTGCAGAGATGTGGTCCACAAGACCTGAAGCAACACTAGCTTTATTCCTAAAAGTGGTCAAGCTCTGAACAAACCCACTTTCCATCTCTTCATGTGAATGTGAATGTGAAGGCAAACCAAGTCCAAAACCAGCTGTATTTGTAGTAACAGATGAAGTAGTAGCAGCAGCAGCAGCAGTAGTGGTACCAGTATTACCAACAGAGTTTGAGCTTATGGTTGCACCCATTTGAGCAGCTTTTTGGAGCAATGCAGTTGCAGACATGTATGGAGATGGTGAAGGTTGATAAGGAGGGAGATTGGGAGTACTAGTTTGGTTGATGTTAGAGTTCTCATCTTGCTCTAACCTAGTAGAGAAGATTGATGCTGGGAGATCAATTGGAGGTGGTGGGACTAACCATTGTGGAATTTCTGATCTTAGATTCACTTGTTCCTGTTGTTCTTGTTGCTCTCTTTTGAATGAGAATGCTTGATGAAGGTCATGGGTATTCATAAAATGGGGTTGTAGGTTCATGAGTTGTGTTGAAATGCTTGGTTGAAGTGGGTTTGCTGTGATTGCTCGTGCACTCTCCTCTGCTAAAGCATCACAAAAGGCCCTGTGAGTGATAAAGCTATCTCTCCTGCAATCCCCAAAGAATACAAAACAAAAGCATAAAAACAAAACATCACAAAGAGCTAAAACAGTGTTAAAAATATTTTATCTCTTTTGTTTCTTTCTCTTTCTATTTACATGTTAACTTCCCATTGTGGCAGAAAACATATAAGATACCATCATTAAAGCTAACCATTTATACTTGGTCTCTCTCACTATCCATCTCTCTCTGATTAAAGTTTGAGGTTGATGGGGTTTCAGTACTAAAATCATTCAAATGAAATTTAGCACGAAAATAAATTTGTTCCTTTGTTTTTGAAGTTTTCCTACACTAATGGGGTACAGTATATTGGTTTGGTTTGGTTTGGTTTGGTTTGGTTGTTGTTACCTTGAGAAGAGAGTTCCACAATCACATCTGTATTCTCTTGTGCCACAAGTCTTGGAATGAGCTTTCCAATCTGATTGAACTGCATAACGTTTTGAACACTTGTCACATTTCCACTTCTTCTCACCATGTTTTCTGCAAAAGTGTTTCTTGATTCCTGTGAGATCCCCAAGAGCTCTTGAGGGTTCATGGTGCACACAACCTCTCTCTGGACAAACATAAACCCTCTTCCTTATCTCCTTTCCTGATCTTTGCTTTAGTTTCCATGGCAAATTATGACCTCTCCTATGTAACTGAAGGTTCTGATCCCTCTGAAACCCTTTGTTACAAACCTCACAAACAAATCGATTTGTTGCCATGAGTGTCTTTGGTGATAAAGCTATCACTTCTGCATCTGGGTCTGTTTCAATATTTGTCAAAACCCCATAAACATGATAAACATATACCAACTTAAATCACACAAAAAAAAAACTGAAAAAACTGAAAACATTAAGTAAATATGTTTTAGACCTGGGTTTCCTGGCAGGTTTCTCTTCTTCTTCATAGCTGGACTATGAGATTGAAGTGGTGAAGCAAAGGAGAGTTGAGGAAACATGGTCCCACCTTCATTTGCTTCATGACTTGATGTAGTAGAAGTCAAATTAAACATGTTCTCTTGATCCAAAACTTGAAGTTGTTGCTGCTGTTGTTGTTGTTGGATCATCAAACCCTTCATCATCATCCTTGTACTTAGGGTGGTTTGGTGGAGAGGTAATGATGATGCAAAGGGTATTTAGGGTTTCACATAGATCATAATATAAGATACACAAAGAACCAATAACAATTCTAGAAAAGCAAACAAGGTGAAAAGCACTTTCAAGTGGTGTTTTTGCTTGAAACCCAAGACATTAAATGTGAGAGAATTAAGGACAACAAATTGTACCAAACCAAACCCCTTTGGCAACAATAGAATAGTGATTGCTAAAACCAGGAAAAAAAACTAGATAAAAGACACAAATAAATGAAACCCAGTTGCTATAAAGTGTGACACAAAACAAAATGGTAGAGTGGGAGAGATCTAAAACTTAACAAAAACAAGAGAGCAAAAAAAGTAAAGTTTTGTGTGAGAGAGAGAGATGTGGATGAAAAGGAGAGAGGGAAGGAGGGAGGGATTCCCCTGCAATCCTCCACTCATTCATCACAAGACTAGCTATGCTTCGGACCCCAACAGGCAAACACTGACGTTGCACTTTCTGTCTTATCCTTTGTTCTCCCTTCACAAACTCATTAGAATACTTATCTTTCTTTATGGTATTTTTTTATTTTACTTTTTCTCTGTATATATTGTTTTGTTATTAATCTTACCACCTTTCCTTTCTCTTTGAAAAGTAGAAAAAAAAGTAAAAAAGTAGGAAGAGAGTATGATTTGCAGGGAGAAGATGTTGCTGATTTACAAAGTTTTAGCATAATGGGAACTCTTCTTTCACAGCTTTTGTAGTGTTTTTAGCTTAAAACATGATTGAGTCATTGATTGAAATCTCCTCAGACATGTTCAAGAGAAACCACACTTTCTTTGTATTTTCATACTTTGGTCATTGGTGTGGTACCGTACCCTTTATTATACTTTTATCTGTCTATTATTATTTCTTTATTTTCTTGTTTTTGATCAAAGTTTATATATTTTCTTGTTTTTATCAAAGTTTATATATTTTCTTCTGAAGCTACAGTTTATATTTCTTTCCAACACTAGCAGATCACAGTACATGTGGCTTTGAGCTGTCAAGATTTTTTCCAAGTGGAATCTGCTATTGTGACAGAAAGTTGATCATACAATAATGTACATGACACAGCTTTTAAAAAAAAAGATGTACATGACACAAAATTATGAATATTAACACACGTGAGTTCGGACTTACCGAGCCTCCTGAATGGGTCATGGCTACCATTTCAACATTGGTCTGAGAAGCAAAACTTGTAGCAGCAATGCTCCCTCGCCCTTAAGGGAACACATCACTCGCTGTAAGTGATGGGACATTGTACATATTTCACTGCATAGGGTTAAGAAATATTCACCTAGGCATCGTTATTTCACCCCTTACTGTAAGAAGTGTTTTCTGGCGAGAACATGAGTATTTAGTTCTCTTTTCTAAGTGTTGTCAATGTCATTTACCCTCTTTCTACTCTTGTGGCTTAATATAGTTCTTCTGTTTGTAAAAAAATTAGTAATATGCTAATATCGTAAAAAAAAAATATTAGTAATATGCTAATATCATATGTCCATATATTGCTTACGACTCGAACCGGCTTGTCGGATCAAAAGGTTCAGGCATTCCCAAGTCAACTAACATGTGTAAAAAACTGTGTAGTAACCAAGAAGAAGTCTGGAGTGGGGCTCCAGAAGAAAAGAAAAAACTTTTTCCTCAAATATATAGATGTCTATAGAATATAATTGATTTTCTTTACATTTGATCTGCATGGTTGCTCAAATAAATACATAGAAATATGTAAACTTATTCTGCAAAGTTACCCATTTGCCCATAATCACTTTTCTTCAGTGCCCATTGTTTATTTAACATATTATTAATATTATTATTATTATCATAGCTTTTTCTTTTGTTAAATAAGTCTGCCCGACTTTGGCTAAACAGGTATCGCTGACTGAAGTCAGCAAGCTTGACCTTGAGTCAAGAAAGGAAACATGTTTGAATTATAATTTGTAATGAACCCCTAGTCTTATTTTAGAGATGTTTGGTTTGTATAAGGATTCTAAGTTTAAGTAGGGGACTACACGAAAAACTGGTTTCCTTGGACTACTTGATCACACTTTTTAACTAAAAAGAATGTTTAGGTTAAATTAGTAGTAATCTGAAATGCAAAGTGCAAACACAAGTAAATAAATAATTATAAATGTTGTGGAGCTTTACTGTCTCTGTGCATCCTCATGTTTCCAATGAATTTGAGTTCTCTTTTATAAACTAATTGAACAAAAGAAAAAGATTAAAAAAAATATACATATATTTTGTTTGTCATTTTCTTGTTTTATTTAGTTTTTTATTTGCTCAACTCTGTTAAATATGCGCCCACAGCTCATCACACACTTTATTTTATAAATAAAAAATCAAATAATTTAATAAATCCACAACCTGTAACTTATCGTTACAAAAAATTACAGCTAATTCTTGAGAATGTCTTTCACTAGAAATTGAAATTTTATTCAGATTTACTACGGTGAGTGTGTTTCTGAGTTAGTTTTACATGGTCTATCTATCAACGTGTAATAGCCGATAGAGTTGGCTTCGCAACATTTCCAGAATTAAGCATTGGGATAATTTTGGGCAATAGTTGCTGCTTAAATGTAGATAATGTAGATCGTTGAATTCTGTCTAGGCCATGGTAAAATGGAGTGTGGATGGCCAGAAGGTTGATATCTCAACAATGGTTTAAATTTAGCTCGGAATATTTTGTCATGGCTGGCGTTCAATCCAATCCCGGCTTAAGACTAAAGTGGTTTATATCTAAAGGCCGAATATACCCATGTCTGACCAAGTCCCGACTTCATTTTACAGAAGCAACCCTAAATTTCTTGAAAAAGATAATAAGAGATTCCTTAGTTACAGCATTTCCAGGGAAGATGGAAATATTTCACAATCAAAACCAAAAACTCTGAGATACAATTATCTTACATGCAATGTACACTGAGAATATTTTTCAGTGAAAATAGAACATAAAATTCTGAAATACTGACAATCTCGCAGTCAAAATTTCTGGAAAAGAATTGTTTATATTTTTACCTGTAAAGAAATATTTGCACGTATTGAGATTAAAAAGATGCAGCAAGGATATACAAAAAGGCTAAAGCCTTACGGGTACAGATAGCCCGTCATAGCTCAACTGAACATCAAGGCCTTCAGACTCCATCAGTTTCGACAGTTCTTCATTCACTATATCATGATCCATTAGATGCATCATTCCTTCAGAAAAAGAAGAAACACTAAGTTAAGTTTGTTTCTTTTAAAAGAAGGCAGTAAAAATGTGTAGAAAAACAGCTCCAAGGTCATCTATTTCACTATTTGCAATGCTTATGTCAAGCTTTATAGCTATGGAAACAAATATTCTTCAGAATATGGTTGATTAATTTCTTAGAGATTGGTAATAAGAAACACATTTTCCATGAAATGGCATTTAGGTGGAATGAAATATGGAAAGCATTTTTCCTATGTTTACGGCATCACAAAATTTTATTAGGATTCCCATTAGATTCTTTAAGCCCATTTTTCATAGATTTTCTCTCCCCAAAAAATTTCTCCAATATTATCTTTAGATTTCCCCCATCCGGGTTTTCTTCTAGATTCTCTCAGTCCTACCTCATGGATTTTTCTCCCCTGATAGTCCAATTTTTTTTCTCTAGATTTCCCCCTCCCAATTCAGTTATAAGAAATTTCCAATTTCTGGATTTTCTCGTCTCTAGATAACAATCTCACACTCTACATTCTGAGTCCAAATTTTCTCTCTAGATTCTCTCAATCCATTTCTTTATCTCATAAGTCACTCTTTTCTCTCCCTATCAAAACACTTCTCGTGGAAAATAATCTCTTATTGGAGATTAAGTTGCTGAGGAAATAAGATTTTTGATTTTAGGTTAATTATTCTCAGAAAAGTCTCTTAAACGATAATTTCAGAAAACAAAGGAAATATCAACTTCCAAAAGTTCTGAAAAGGAAATTTATTTTCCTTCATTTGTAATCAAATGTGGAAAATTATGGAAGATAAATTTCTTGTTTGATTTTCCTCAAACAAAACACAAGGTAGTTGGTTGTCCACAAATTAATTTTCCTTTTCCTTTTCCTTTGTTTTCCACGAACAAAACACTCTATATGACTGCAAATACTTCCCTTTTGGAAATTTCCTATACCATCTTACCGGTATGACATTCCAAGATAGATCTCAAAGAGCTAGTACTGAGATGATCGTAGCGACTTTGATGACCCTAAGCTACAGTTAACATTACACCATAGGTAAAGGCATTTCCAGTGGCATTACCACTTGTGATGTATCCTGAGCTGTAAAATAGTCATGTGCCACATAGGCATTACGCCTTATGATACCATGTTTGGTTTATTTTTTAACCATTTGCGCAAAAAACAATTATCACATTCTGATCGTATGGGTTGCAAATGGCCACGAATTGTAACTATACAACTTGACTAAAAACATTAAGATGCTCGAGAGACTTACCAGTGAAAAGTGTTCTTTTTGGTTGAATTTTACGCACTTCTTCTAAAGCCTGGCGACACGAATGAACATAATGTGAATCTACGAACACGGAAGCTTAATTCGTATATGATTAACACTAAGTTTGAACTAGATCTCAACTAAAGTTTAATAAAAAGAAAACTCAACTTTTTTCATAAACAAAACAACTCTACTAACTATTTACTTCAAAACAATAACCTAGACCTCCCCTTTTATCGAACACAAGGGGGATTAGAATTAAAAACCCTAATTCTAATTAAAATAGAAATCTACTAAAATTGGGAAAACTTCCCCTTTAACCTTGTGTTTGCTAAACAAGCAAGTCCCTAAATTCTACTAAGCATCTCCAGCGATGGAGAGGCTTAAATCAAAAAAGCATAAATATAAATAGTCTGTTGACGGTGAGAACGACCATTAGAGGACAATTCACATCAAATCCCTCCCTCTTTAGCAGATTTTGGCCACAAAATCGGCAAGTTTTGAAACATCACGAAACTCAAAACTTTCTGATATGGCATACCCATCTTCGAACTTCGAATTCTACCGCAAAATTTACCGTAAACCGAGGTCGTACCCATGTGTGGGGTACGATGTTGTCACCAACATCCCTACTTCCGTTGACGTCTAAAATTAAAAGTCGAAAAAATATTATGGTCCACTCCTCGAACCCTGCTACGAAGTTTTCCCAAAACGGATCAACATACGGAAATAATTCTTCGCCCAGGGCCATCATTTCCCCCGTACGGATTAAATATTGGGATACCTCGGACTGTAACATGCATGAACGGAACTGTTTGACGATGTCGATTTGCATCTTGTGATTCATACGTGTCTCCTGAATCCACTGCTGACTAGCACGTTGATTGGTAGCTACCGCCAAAGATGCACTGTTTTGTTTGACTCGGCTCGGCCTTTTGACAATACTCACTACTGGAGCTGGTTGTTTTTGTTCATGAAGCATGTGCACAGTACGTACTGCTGGAGTCGTCTCTCCTAAATGATAAGTTGTAACTGTTTGTATGGTATCGCATTCCCTTCATTCTCCACTTTCTACAGACGGTTCCTCTTCTTCTGGTTCTCTCTTCTAATCGTTAAGACAAATATGCGATTGGTATTCGGGAAAGATTGTGGGATGACACGGCTTTGACTGGAGCGTGGGATGAAGCAGTTTTGGGAGTGGGTTGGCGGCTTGGGTGTTGGCTTGGGCCTAATTTGGGCTTCACGGGCTAGGGCTTGCTGCCGGCTTGCCCAAGCAAGAAAATTTGCCTTCGTGAGTGCCACCGGCGCTGTTGTGGTACCGACCACAGTCGGGACTGATGTCAGTGTCGGCAGTCCTTGTTGCTTATATTCCGGGGTCGTCTCTAGACGGGAACCTCGTGGTTGGTCGGTGGTTACCGTGGCCAGTCCGTTAGCCTTGGGTTGTACCCCGATTTCCTCAACATCACAAGTTTTAACTTCCATAACGAACTCTTCTTCAATCTCAGAAGTGGGTTCATCGTTGCTGCGGAACGAATCGTCGCAGCCCCACTCCTCACTCTCTTCAAACCTTCTGATCGGCACATCGACTGGTTCAAATTATAGAAACCAATCATCATTTGGGTTTATAATCTTGACGGGATATGCTTCCCACTGTCATTGGGTCGTCTCTTTGAGCGGACCGTTTGTTTGGTTATCGGTAGTCGTGGCCAGCCCTTCGGCTACGGCTTGGATCCCAATTCCCTCACCATTGTAAGTCTCGATTTCGACACCTAGACTTGCAAACGGATTATTGAGATCGTCGCTCCTCGCGGCGATGCTTCCCTAAAGAGAGGGGTTTTCTAGTACGCCCGACGGAGGTGGTTGGGGGGATGGAAAAAGACTCCCTTTCCAAAAGCCTCAACAAGCTTATCAAGCTTATCTGATATCCTCGCCACATCTTGAGCAAGTGTAGGTTCCTTCGTCGTGGGTCTTCCACGAAGCATCTTGCTCTTAAAACTTGCTACACCGGGGATGTGAACGCGGCTCTGATACCAATTAATATGAATCTATGAACACAGAAGCTTAATTCGTATGTGATTAACACTAAGTTTGAACTAGATCTCAACTAAAGTTTAATAAGAGGAAAACTCAACTTTTTTCATAAACAAAACAACTCTACTAAATACTTACTTCAAGACAATAACCTAGACCTCCCCTTTTATAGAACACAAGGGGCATCAAAATTAGGAACCTTAATTCTAATTAAAATAGAAATTGGGAAAACTTCCTCTTTAACCTTGTGTTGGTTAAACAAGCAAGCCCCTAAATTTTACTTAGCATCTCCAGCAATGGAGATGCTTAAATCAAAAGAGCATAAATATAAATAGTGATGTAACACATCCCTAGGTAGGGCATGCATCATAGTAGTTGGCCTCTTTCTTTAGTTCTATAAAGGGATGCACTCTTTATTTTCTCCAGTAGTTAGTTTTTATGTAATAGAAAGGTTCTAATAAATCAAAATTAGGGTTCCTCAAGAACCTAATTTCTTCCCCAATTGAGTATATTAAGTGTTCTTCTTGATTATCAGGCTTCCGAATATGTCACCAGCTGACACCACAAATCCCAGAAACTGTACTGAATCAACCATGAAAGAAATTTCTTCAGCTGAAGAAACGAGCTTGTTGTCCCGGAGGACTCTAAGAATGGTGGTGATGTGCTTTAAGTGTTCTTCCTCGGTCTTGCTGTAGATCAGGATATCATTGAAGTAGACAACAACAAATTTGTTGAAATACTTTTGCAATGCCTCTGTCATCAATCTCATAAACGTTGACGGGGCGTTAAATAGGCCAAAAGGCATAACCATCCACTCGGATAGACCATCCTTAGTTTTGAACGTTGTTTTCCACTCATCACCTGGTCGCATACGAATCTGGTGGTACCCACTGCGAAGATCAAGCTTGAAGAACACCTTGGCGCCATGCAAGTTGTCAATCATATCCTCTAACCGCGGAACCAGGAAACGGTACTTAACCTTATTTTGTTGATAGCCCTACAATTAACACACATCCGCCAGCCGCCACCTTTCTTAGAAGTCAGAAGGGCTGGTACTGCACATGGTGACATACTCTCTCTAACTAGGACCTTTGTACATAACTCAGATACCTGCTTTTGTAACTCAACATGCTCCGTGGGTGTTATCCGATAGTGGGGTAAATTCGGGAGTGGGGATCCCAGAACAAAATCAATAGCATGTTGTATATCCCGTAGGGAAGATAATGCAGTATCTGTGTTCTCCTCACAAACATCACTGAACTCTGTAATAATTGATTGTAAACAAGAAGAGACAGGAGTAGGGGGTGAAAAATACGTACTGACAAGGGCGTATGCCCTACCGTGTGATCAAGCATCGGCGATGAAACTTGCACGCTCTCGTCGTACAACTACAACAAGTGTTGGAGGCATTGGTTCCAGGACAACTCTTCATTTTCCCCATAAGAAACTAAAGGTATTTGTCTCACCATCGTAAAGGATTTTCCTATCAAACATCCAAGGCCTCCCAAGTAGGATATGGAAAATATCCATATCAACTACTGAAGCATAGATAGTATCCTCATAGGTGTCAGCTATTGTAAATGTTACCACACACTCGTCTTCGGAACACTTTCCTTGTCCAGGAGAGCCAAGTGAGATCAAACGGTTTCGTACTCGGGAACGCTTCCAACTTCAGTTTTTCTACTACTCCTTGGCCACCAAAATTATTGTAGACCCGCAGTCAAGGATGACTTCAAGAGCCTCCCCTTCGCTATGTAGCGTGTACGGAATATATTGTTACGGAGCCAAGAATTTGGATTTTCCAGGTCGAACCTCAATGTTCTGTTTACCAAAGCGCATAAGGGTAAGCTGAGGTTGATGTTGCGGGGATCAAGGTTCGGTGGTGTTGGTTCCAATGTTGGCTGAGGTTTCGTCGTTATCGGCCTAGGTACTGACGATGGAGTTGTGTCGGTTGGGTACGATGAGAAGGACAAGCCTCGAGCATGAAAAATACTCTCTTCTGTTGGTGACGTTGTTTGAGTGGGGGTAGGTAATGGTGGGCCTACCCTCATCTTACCACTTTGGTTCTTGCAATTTGAATTTTGGTCTTAGCCTTGGTTTGTTTACTTCGGGTTGGGTCTTCTTTGCTCCGGGTTGGGCCTGATTTGAGGCCCGGGCTGTACGGATCGAAAGGGATCCAAGTGGGGATCATCTCTCCCACCTTGCTATTACTGCTCACCCCCGAAACCTCGCCGTTTTCCCAGATGTGAGTTGTCGGTTTCGCAGCGCCTTCACCGATTGTTTGGGACCTCGTTGGTGGGTCAACCATGTTGTACATAGGTGATAGTTTGCTTGGATTTTTTATCGTCCTGGCCGTTAGGTGCTCACGTAAGTCGCGTCGATCCGTAACGCTTGGAACACCGGAGAATTCCTCGACGGTGTGGTGTAAGTTGGGTTGAACGTACATATCTCCCTTTTTGGAAACTCGTAGGATTGTTTGGAACAACTCGGATTAAGCGCTCACAAGTTCTAGGGAAAACTCGTGTGTTGCATTCATCTCGTCGAATCGAAGGATTATAACCTCGCTCTGATACCAATTTAGTGTAAACTGATTACGCGGAAGCCTGATAATCAAGAAGAACACTTAATATATGCAATTGGGGAAGAAATTAGGTTATTGAGGAACCCTAATTTTTGATTTATTAGAACCTTTCTATTACATAAAAACTAACTACCGGAGAATATAAAGAGTGCATCCCTTTATAGAACTAAAGAGAGAGGCCAACTACTATGGTGCACGCCCTACCTAGGGATGTGCTACATCAAATAGTCTGTTGACGGTGAGAATGACCATTAGAGGACAATTCACATCAGAACATGAGTTATAGTTTCAATTACGATAGAAAACTCACTTCCCAAAGAACATATCAAAAGTTTTACCTTTGGTAACCCAAAATGAGTTGAAGAAGATTGATCTGGTCTTAAAGCATCCTGAAAAAATTAAATTAACAAGCAGAAAAAAGTAAGGAAGAGTAAGAAATCTCATTATCTAGGTAACAACGACACGGATACGGGTGTTGGTGTCCAACACGGGTATAGGGTGTCCGATATGGCAGAAAATGGAAAGTGTTGGACACGTGTGTCTGAGTGTCACGGTGTCGGACACGTTTTTTTTTTTTAAAGTGAAGTATCGTTGTTACCTAGCTCATATTTAAGACTAGAACGTAATTTGGGAAACACAATTAAAAAAACGCGAGAAAAAGAGCCAATTCTATCCTTTGAAAAGGCAATAGTTTGTTGGGTAATTTTGGCATTTCTCTTTACTAAACAGCGTATTAGGAATTTTACTCCTATTTGACTCTCAATCTCTAGAAATTTCAAAAGTTTCTTCTCAAAAGATATTCCAGACTATTCTCATTTCTCCTATTTAACTCGGTCAAGAATTCCCATAAATTCTCCATTTTTTGTACTGAAAATGTTTTACATAGGGATGATCTACGTAAATAAAAAGACTTCATAGAACCAAACTATGTGGGCATTGAATAATAGAAGAAAAAGGAAAAGTAGAAGCAACCATAATAAGGATGTCGCAGTCCTTCATGAGTAGATATGTTTCTTCAGGTATGTCGCTAACGTCGCTGCAAATTTTATATAAAAAAATGGCAAACATAAAAAAGATCTAGATCAGATACGAAAAAGAAACAAAGACGCTCAATAACTACTTAGTAGCATGGTTCGAATATAGTTGACTCCTAAACAATCGGGTCCTCCCATACGCTGCATATCATGTATACTATGTAACATGGACACTCCATATTCCAAAAAAAATCCGTGTCCAAACGTGTCGGACACTCGGACACACCGACACTCGTGTCGACACTCCAACGGACACTTCTTGCTTAGATCATAACCTTTTTGACATAGCTTTTAGAAGTTTTCAATTCTTATACATGTTATTCAACCATACTAACTAGTATCATTGTTTTTTGTTTGTTATTAGTCGTAAACTAACCCATAAGTTAATATAACCCATAAGTGTTGGGACTTGTTTGTTATTAGTCGTAAAAATATGTTGTAAATTAACCCATAAGTGTGTTAGATAGGTTAAGTAACCAACATAAGCATAGTAGAAAATAAGAAATAAAATTTTTACAGCCGTGTCCCCGTTTTTACATATTTTTGGGTCGCCGTGTCCGACACCCCGTACCCGTGTCCGACACCGACACCCGTATCCGTGTCGTTGTTACCTAGCATGTATATAACCTTGCAACATTATAGCTAACCTCGATATGTTCATTTACCTAGACAAGATATAAGATTTAAGGGCCGAAAGAAGCTCCCAAAAATACCCACTAAAAGAAATAATCCAAACCATACTAAACCTTGAGTACCCATACCAATATTCATAACGAAGCTGGGGTATTTTAAGATATAATTCTAAAGGAATATCTACTAATTATGAAGGACGTCTAATTACATCTAATTTAGTTTATATCCTATTATTATTTATGGAGTCCAAAAGTCTTTAGAAAGTCCTAGTTTAAATTAGATTAGGATTCGAGGCTCCTATTCGGGTTTGAGTTGAATGGGTACCCTTAATGTCACGACCCAACTTTACATGCACCTATATTGTCCCTACTTAACCACCCAAAAGAATGTGTGGTCTTACCCAAAAAGGCCTCGATGACAAGTAGAGTGGGGTAGTGACAGAAGGACCTTATTATGCCCAACAGGATCTTAAGCGATCTGAGACTAAACCATCACTTCTATCAGGTTAAGCGCCTCTCCAGTACACCAACTCGGATGAGGTGTCGCACTTGACCTGACAATAATCAAACCCTTGACCTGGTGCTCATTGCAATACCAAAAGTTAAGACCCAAGCCAAAGATATTGAGGCGATGGAAGTGCTTATTGTTTAAATACGTAAACTCGGAATATTAGCATTCAAGAACATCTTCATGTACAAGATACCAAATTGGAAACCAAAAAAAGAATATGATTAAGTAATTGACCACAGGAGAAGCCAATTTCTTCTGAACATGGAAATCCCTGAGGAATTCTTTATCAGTGTATTTTAGTATTTTTACATTTATAGTAATTTTATAATTACCCATCCTTTGAGGATATGAGTAAGAAATTTTATCTACATTTTTTTTTTAAATAAAATTGGGCCCATGGCATGGCTGACCCTGAGGTTTGGGGGCCCAAGGCGAGGTCTGTAAATGGGGACCTCTTAGAGGGGGGGGGGGGGGGGGGGGGGGGGGAATTCTCTGGCAAGGCATTTTCAAAGTACAAAAGATAGAAAAGAAATCCCATGATTGTAAGGGATTGAACCTTGACCTTGAGATCAATGTCCAAACATTCCAACCAGTTCAGCACTTTACGTAGCTGTAAATTTTGGGACTCTATTTTATATACTACTCAACCATTTCCCCCCCCCCCCCCACCCTGTTTTACGTTAAAATTTGAGGGCCCGAGGCAGTCGCCTCTTCTGGCTATGCCCCGGGCAGGCCCTGGTCCATGGCCTTGGATCACCTTTAATGAGAGTACTAACAATAACTGAAATACATTAATTTGGAGAAGATAAAACTAGAATCCAGGCATTATGTTTTAGAGAGTTCAACACAATCTTAAACCAACTGAGATACTTGAGCATTTTCCAAGTATAGAAGCTTTTATTTATCTTGGTAAATTAGCAAATATTGGAACATATTTTTGGAAAATATGTGAGGGCGTAGAACCCACGCCATAACAATTACCAGTCATGTCCTAAACCAAGTCACTTGGCTATCAGACATTTTATTGAAGGGGCCAAATATATATCGAAGAAAAAACATACTGGTTGACTATCGTGTTAATTTGATTATATCATACTGCTACTTTATGTAGATAATACGAGAGTCTTAGAAACTCTAGACGTGACTTGAGTCTTGAGCACCACAATCAGTTACATTATATATGATGGACCTGAGTTCATACTTGTACTTCACTATATTACACAATATCATCCAAACAAGAATATTATCTAGAAACTTATCTGTAATACTCATAAATGCATAGAGAAATTTGTACAATCCATCAGTTATTCTAGGAATGGCATATCAGAAAGTATTTTGATTGCTGTTTAGCATAAGCACATAATGTTAAAAGCATTACCTGATGTAGCAAACATTTCCGAAACGAAAACCAAGGGAACGATAACCGCTCCCATGCCATACAGGTAGAGGAATAAACTGAAGCAGAATAAGAAACATAGATCTATTTCAGAATCCCTCCCATGGTAAAGGCTTTACTCCCAATATTCTTTAATAAGAAAAAGGAAAAGAGTCTGCAGCCTGAAAACATTATTTGTTTGTTTTTTTGGGGTTTTATTAACTCTTTTATAGATATTACAAAACCATGAATGGTTTCACTACTCAAAAAGTTTTCGTTTTGTTAGGCCAGGTAGAAATTTTCCAGCGTTAAAAAAAATATAAAGCAGAATATGAAGCTGCAAGCAAATTAGAATTCGTAAGAGACTCAAGGAATTTCTGACCTTAAGATTATTGACTGTGAATGGTTCCTCCTGTATTATATTAAATTGCAATTCGGAGACAGCTGCCCCAGGTATAATAACACTTGTATCTACTAAATAATAATGGGTCTTCTTCATCACCTGAAATTATTGCACAATAGCCTTAAAGATTAGATATAGAACTTATAGTAAATTAAGTTTGAAAAGAACAAAAATCTAATCTCAACAATCCAAGATGGTGCAAAACTTCTTAGTAGAAAGACTAATAATCGGACTGTTGAATGAACTCCACACCAAGTTTAATGTGCCACCATCATTGCAGATACATAATTGTCATCAAATTTCATTATGTGGAACAATATTTCTAGATATGTAGTTAACTCTAAATATTCTAGCACATTTTCTTCTGAAGTGAAGTGAAAGTGAGATATTTGCTGGAGTGTGAGAAGTTCGTCATAAAACCTTAAGGGTGCATCTGAATACTAGGAAACAGTGCAGGGAGAACCATTTTCATGGAATAAAGCCAAATTTCCAGTATTTGGTTTGTTAAACTGGTGGGGAGTTGATTTTCCTGGTCCACCTTATAATCCAATCAATATTTTCCAAGCCTCCCCCAGATATTTGATTGATTTTTTCGAAGTATTCATTTTTCTACAGCATTCGTACACAGAAAAATTATTTCCACGAGATAATCAACTTCTTATAGTTGTTTTCATAAGAAAATCAGCCTCATGAGAACATGATTTTCTTAGCCATCATATAAACCTAAGTTCATTATAAATTGTACAAGATATTATTTTCCTATATCCTGTACTTGTTGGAGTGTATGTGTGTATTTACACATACTACTTTAGTCCCACATTGGGCAATAGTATAATTAGATTAATAGTCCTCTACTATATAAAGAGAGGCTACGATGTAATCTAATTAATAAACTTAAGAGTGAATAATATTTCTCCTCTTATTTATTTCTACATGGTATCAGAGCGGTTGCGTTCTTGAAGGCAACCTAAAGTTTTCTTGCTTTTGTGGCAGCGGCTATTGCCGTCACCGAACAACGAAACAATTCGTGGCCAGAAGTGGAGTTCTTGACCTTGGGTGTATTACCAAGTGACGTTTTTGATTGTTGGTGCTATCGTGACTCAACGATGTTTTTTATCAACGCGGTGGTTCTTATATACGAGTATCTTAAAGAGATTTATCCTTCTTTTTTGCTTCGATTGCGCCGATCTATCGCCTTATCGTTATTCATGTGATCTTTATCACTTTCTCTGATAATGCTTTCTTTCTGTCACTATAATGCTTTCTTTCTGTCACTATAATTTTTTATTTCTTTCTCAATGATTTCTATCACTATATTTAGTAAACTTTTTGTCCTTCACTATGATTTCTTACCTCTTCTTTTAGTCGCCAATGCGATTTTGAGGTCGTTTCTTTTCCTGTCGCGAGATGCGATTTTCTCTTATTGGATCAGATGAAGATGTTACACTACCTTCCACCCCGATTATGAGATTTTTGTTTCTTTCCTAGAGTGACTTTCCTTTCCTCAAGTGATTCCCTTTTCCTCTAGTGATTATCTTATATCTTTTATATTGTTTCCTATCGCGAGATGCGATTTCTTTCTTTGGATCGGATGAAGATGTTAAATTCCTTCCACCATGAGTATGATTTCCTATTCCTAATGTGGATTTCTTCGTCCTATGACTTGTTTCTTTCCTTCAGTAGATTTTTTTTTCCTCAAATAATTCTCTCCTCAACATTACCTTGAGTGATCCTATTCATAGACTAATTATCTTACCTCAGTGTCTCTTCAAGATATTTGCATTACCCTCGAATGGGAAAATTGACAAGTCAGTTAGTGCCGCCGATTTCACAAGTACGTGTGGGAAAAATGGCAAGTCGGAATGCCGACGATTTCACAAGGGATATGTGAAGCTTTGAAGTATTTCTGCTACTACAAAAGGATTGTCTAGAAGAAGTTTTATCAGTTTTAGGGGGAGCCTTAATTTTCCTTATCAGTGAGGGAGTGATTGTATATGAGAGACTATCCTTTCTTTTTCTTATTGTAATCCACATTGACACGAACATTATATGTCCGTATCAATGTGAGGGGGAGTGTTGGAGTGTATGCGTGTATTTACACGTACTACTTTAGTCCCACATTGGGTAATAGTATAATTAGCTTAATGGTCCTTTACTATATAAAGAGAGGCTATGATGTAATCTAATTAATAAACTTAAGAGTGAATAATATTTCTCCTCTTATTTATTTCTACAGTACTATCAGTCAACTTGATTGCTACAGCCTACCTCTATCCTGCTTATTACGCTGCAAAGACGATCCTTGCAAATCAAATCTAGCATTTATGCTGGGAATTTATACGTCCACCAAAATTTACGTGGGTCACAAGACTCACAACAATGCTTATACGTCCTACAAAATTTTCATCCTAGAAACGACCAAATCAAATAAAATGCATCAATATTCTGACAAAAGAACTATACGCTGGGAAGCTTCTTCGTTCTTAAGAATAAAGGGAGATAAAGTCAACAAAGCCACAATTTTCAGAGGCATTGTGGGCAGTTCTTCACTTCCATATATACCTATAGGTTCCATGAAAATAATAGCTTGTAACGAATTAGGAGATAGTACTAATATTTAGGTGAACCAAAAAGAGAGTTGAGAAAGAGAGTTGAGAGCCAGAGGCAAAGAAGAAACAAGAGATGAATAAATTAGGGTGAAACACTGTTATGAGATACAAAGGCAGTTCTTTAGATTTTCGTATGTTGAAGGTTATTCTTATTGGCTCCATATAGAAACATTTAAGGCTTGAGAGAAACAAATTAGGGAGAAACAGAGAAAGGGTTTAGACCTAAAGACAAGATAGAAGAGTAGTTACCTTTTGTAATTTTTCATATTATGCAATAGTACAATATAATCGCTTCCATTAGTCCATGGGTTTAGTCATCAGTCTGAACAAACCTTAAAATGTTTTTTATATTGCAGTTCAATTTAGTTTTCTGCTTCTTTATTCTCCATAGTAATCTTCTTTTCGACATGCTCACTAGTGGTGAATGGTGGCGCTGCCACTTAAGAATTTAGGCTTCCTCTAAACCTTGACTATAAGTATTAGTTAATAACTTAATACGAAAAGTAATAATAATAAAATGATGTAAGCAAGATAGTAAATTTTTGAATCTGGACCTCAAAATCACGTTTTGCTGTATATATTGGGATGGAAGGCTGGATATTATTAGTCCAATCACGGAGATCGTCAAGACCTACATAAATGCACGATTCAGTTTTAGTTTGCATATAAAAAAATCAAGCTACTAATCTGTTTACAATTAATGCATAATTTATTTCTTAAATAACATTATAAAGAGTGTAGTTAGAGACCTCCAATTGCATCAGCATGTGAATGTGTAATAACAACCGCGTCAATTGTTCTAAGCCTGCAAATAATGCAACCAATTAAAAGAAGAGCTCAAAAGAATCTTAAAGTTGAACATGATCTGTGAAAGTGTCACAAGCTACAACTTTTGAGTTGCCATCAAAAGCAACTTATATACATAACTTATCATTACATAAGTTATACAAGTCTCTTTCTTTCTTTTTCGCTTGAAAACTCTGCTTCGTCCAGATCTATCTTTATGGTTTTGTATGGAAACTTAGACAACAAATGAGAGTAGAAAATTAAGTTGACGAGGTTTATGGAGGAACTGTAACACGGTGGGGATGCAGTCAGAACAGACAAAACATCAAATAGATATACACATATTGATCATAAATGTTATAGAAGAATAGACGATATGGGGTAATGTATCTTAGCTATTTGTACTCAGACAGTCTTGTTTTAGTTGTTTGCTGAGCAAGTTACAGGTCTCTATATAGAGACTTTTGTAACACCTTTAGAATCAAGGAATAGAGAGTAGTTTTCAATTACAACCTTTGACATGCTATCAGTGTCTTTCTGTTAAAAGACCTTAGTCTTGGTATTTTGTTCGGGCGCTGGTGGCCTTTGTCATCATTGAACCATCCTAGTAAGTAAGCCAGCAGTGGCTTCTGCCTTAATGAGATCAAAGGCTTTTGTAGTAGTTATTTGTTCTTCTTTAAATTCTTGCTGCCCCCGCTTGTTTCCCTTCCCCCTTGTATTGCTTGTCCATTTTCTTCTTCACGGACTTTTGCGAGATTTCTCTTAAATTGTCATTTTGAGAATTTTCTGAAACAGCTCAAATCTGTTTCCTTCTAAGTTCTTATCTCCTTGTTTGTTGTATTTGTTGGATTCCTCCCCTTTTGTATTTGTTAGTATCTGGAGACGTATTTGATACGAAGCTTTGCTAATGGAAACTTTTATTTTGTCCTAGAAAAAGAAAAGGGGGGAGAGAACAAGAAGATAAATTATCTCTGCCGATAGCTTTTTGAAGAAGAAATATGAAAGAGTGAATCTGGAAACATTTTCCGTCTTGACCAGTGAACCAGTCAAGCAGTCAATTGCTGACAGTCAAAGTTTGAAAAGAAAAGATCCAGAAGTAGGGATTTCTGCCACCTAAACTAGTTTCCCATTATATGCCCGGTTCGCAATGTTTACCACCAATGCCTAAGAAATCCTCCCTTATGGTATTGATTTATTTTTTTGGAACCTCTGAATCAATGCTGCTCAAGCTCAAGCCCTAAAGTCCTCATTTTCTTTTTTAATGAGAAGGTGACAATATTTTTTTTATTAACTCAAGACAAACTTTCCAAGTTGGAAAGAGTACAACTCGAAGGCAGTCGAATCCACTATAACTAACTCCCTCCAACACATCGCAAGATCTTCAAGCCTCACTCCCTTCATATGTATGAAGGGTGATGCCCAAAACAAAATTGTCATGTAAAATTGTCATGAGTATGAGGTGTTCATGAAGTATACGAGGGGTTTGTCGGAGTCCATTAGAAGAGAATTAAAGCTCTTCAATGTGGAAAATATCGAGGACGCTACCGTTAAAGCAATTGCCATTGAGGGCAAGTATTGAAGAGCGACAAGAAAGACGACAAGAGCAAGTCGGGGTACAAGGCTAATTAAAAGTTTGATCAGAAAGGGGAGTCCAAAGGAGAGGGGTCTTCATTCAAGGGGACTATCTGTAGTCATTGTAAGGCTAATGAGCACAATTCAGATAGATGTTGGAAACTTTCACCCGGAGCTTCGGCCAAAGGAGAAGGGCAAGAAAGAGAAACGTGCACTAGCCGCATTGATTGTGTATCTTCCGGATTTAGATAAGCCAAATCCTAAACTTACTCTAATGTTCAAGCAACCCATAGCTATCAACAAGGCGATTCGGAAGAGCTTTTCTATGTCAGCATTTAAGTGAAGCAGAGCTTAGTCGAGGCCATCATTGATCCGGGTAGTCAGAAGAATTTAATTTATGAGGCGGTGGTGAAGAAGATGGGTTTGGCTACTGTGGCTCATTCTAAGCCGTATGGGTTGGGTTGGATTCAGAAAGACGCGGATTTGAAAATTACTAAGCAGTGTACGTTCAAGTTTGCGATTACTGAGAAGTTTATTGACGAAGTGACATGTGAGGTGGTTCCGTTGGACGTGTGTCAAGTCATCTTGGGTAGCCCTTATCTTTGGGACCGAGATACAATCCTTTACCGTCGAGCTCGCAAGTATCGTCTGGTGAAGGATGGGACGGAGTTTCATATCAATGCGTGCAAGGAACGTCTCACTACCAATAATTTAGTAACGGCGACTCAGGCGGAGAGGTTGGTTAATGCGAGCGACAAATTTGTATTGTTGTTGGTGCGACCGGTTCAAGAGGGTCCGTCGGCTAAGGTGTTGTCTACTTCGGCAATGTCTCCTAAGCAACAAACCAATATGGGGAAGTTGCAAGCGGAGTATGAAGACTTGTTTCTGGGCATAGAAGGGATGCCGCGCAAGAGAGATGTGGAGCATGATATCACCTTGGTGAATGGTGAGCCACTACCCAATATTGGGTTATATCGGACTTCTGTTACAGAGTCTAATGAGATCAAGAAACAGGTACATGAACTCCTGGAGCAAGGAGTTATTAATCCAAGTTGTTCTCCTTGTGGTTCACCGATGTTATTAGTGCCGAAGAAGGATGGTTCTTGGAGGATGTGTGCGGATTATCGGGCGCTGAACAAGATCACGGTGAAGAATCGTTATCCGCTTCCACGGATTGATGAGCTTTTGGATGAGTTGCAGACTGCTCGGTTTTTCACCAAGTTGGATCTTAAGTCGGGTTACCATCAAGTTCGAATCCGGGAAGAAGATACTTGGAAGAGCGTTCAAGACCAAACATGACTTATTTGAGTGGTTGGTGATGCCCTTTGGGTTATGCAATGCTCCGGCGACGTTTATGCGGCTAATGAATGAGGTACTTCGTGCTTTTATTAATGATTTTGTGATTGTGTATTTGGATGATATCTTAATATATAGTCGTACATGGGAGGAGCACCTTGGGCATTTACGCAAAGTGTTGGGCGTTTTGCGATCACAACTTTTTCTTAACGGGAAGAAGTGCGAGTTTGGGAAGAGGGAGCTAGTCTATTTGGGATTTATTGTTGGTGGCGGCGAGCTTAAGGTCGATCCAGAGAAGGTCTCGGTCATTACTAATTGGCCTCGACCCCGTACAGTGAGGGAAGTGAGGAGTTTTATGGGTTCTTGTCAGTACTTACAGAATTTTATTCGGCATTTTTCACAAATAGCCGCACCGTTGCATTCTTTGACGAAGATCGGAGTACAGTTTGTGTGGGAAGAACACCATGAGAAGACTTTTTTGTTACTGAAGCGGAAGATTACGGATGCACCAGTGTTAGCATTGCCCAATTTGTAGTGGTCTTTTAAGGTCGAGACAAATGCGTCAGACTATGCATTGGGGGCAATCCTTTTATAGGATAGGAAGCCAGTTGCTTACCATTCTAAGATATTTACACGAGCAGTACGCAACTATCCTACCTACGATAAGGAGTTCTACGCGTTATATCAATCAGTAAAATATTGGCGTAGTTACTTATTGGGGAAGGAGGTTGTGGTACATTCCGATCACAAACCATTACAGTTCTTATCTACGCAGTCCAAGCTTCAGCAAGCTTGCCATATGAAGTGGATGTCGTACCTTCAGCAGTTTACCTTATTGATCAAATATAAGAAAGGAGTGGACAACAAAATGACTGATATGTTATCTCGACCCTAATACCAACTATTTCCGCTTTGTTGGTAGTTATGCAGATACAGCCTATTATTTCTTCTGAGTACGTTTCAGGGTATGACGACGACAAGGAGCTCAGTGTGATTCACGAGAAGTTGTTGCAAGGCAAGACTTGCGAGTATGTTATGAAGGATGGTTTGATTAACAGGGGCAGTTTACTATGTATTCCTGAGGGTGGAGACTGGTTGTAGTGGATTCGAGAGGCACATTGTTCCCGGGTGGCAGGTCATTTCGGGGTTGAGAAGACTCTTTTGAATTTGCGGCGTTATGTTTATTGGTCGAAGATGCAGGTGGATGTTGCTCGTGTGGTTCGTGGTTGCGTACTACGCAATACATCGAAGCCTTCTAATAGGAAGATAGGACTGTACTTACCATTGCCAGTACCTAGTCGACCTTGGGAAATCATTTCGATGGATTTTATGGGTGGTTTGCCCATGACCAGGTGTAAGAATGACTATTTGTTTGTGGTGGTGGATCGATTCAGCAAGATGATTGTTCTTATTCCAATGCAAAAGACGGTCACGGGAAGGAGCAGCACGATTGTTTTTCAGAGACGTCTAGAGGTATTTCGGGCTCCCTTCTATTATTTCTGATAGGGATAGCCGCTTTTTAGGGCATTTTTAGAGATCGTGATGGGGGATGATGGACACTAAGTTGAAGAGAAGTATCCGCAGACTGATGGGCAAACAAAGGTAGTAATCATACTTTGGTACATTTATTACGGGGGTTCCATTCTAAGCATCCTAAGACTTGGAATGAGAGTTTACCGTATCTTTAGTTTGCGTTTAACCGGACGATTCATAGTTCCACTTTGAAGTCTCCATTTGAAGTTTGTTTGGGGTACTTGCCGCAAAGACTTTTTGATTTAGCGTTTAGTCTTGGCGACAAGACGGTATCAGGGAAGGAAGAAGAGCAGGTTAAAGCTCAGCATTTCATTGAGAAGATAAGCAAGGTTCATGAGGCGGTTGAAGCATAGTTGAAGAAAACTCAAGCGAAGTATAAGGCTCGCCACGACAAGAATCGGGTTGAGTGTACTTTTCAAGAGGGCGACCTAGTTTGGTTGCATTTGGGTAAGGAACGGCTTAAGAGGGAAGGTAAGAAGCTCAAACCTATCCGTTATGGTCCGTTTATTATACTCAAGAAGATTGGTGACAACGCTTTCCAGTTGGATTTGCCACCTTTCATGAAGATGTATTCGGTGATTAATGCCGAGCATTTAAAACTGTTTGAGCCGTCTCTTTTAGATGAAGACTCTACAATCGACACTTGCCGACCGTCAGTTGATGACTTATGGATGGAAAGAGAAGATCCGTTGTAGGAGGATGGCATTCTGGAGAGGAAAGTTCATACTACAAAACGGGGTGGTATTGAGTCGTTCCGAGTTGGGAAGAAGGATCAACTACCTAGTAAGTCGAAGTGCTACAGCAGGGAATTGGGCATCGCCGTATTCCCACATCTCCAGTTCTAGCTTAAGCAGGAGCCATGATCCAGGAGAATCACAAGATAATTTGATGAAAATTAACCAAAGTCGTTCGAACGAAATTTGGAGTCGTTCGAACGAAATTTGGAGTCGTTCGAACGACTTCTGGTCTATTCGAACAGATTTGTTTTCTGTTCGAATACATTTCGGCCTGAGGTGTTTTATTCGAATAGATTTTCGAATATATTTTCTGTTATTTTTCTGTTCGAATACACTTTTATGTGTATTCGAATACATTTCGGCCTGAGGTGTTTTATTCGAATAGATTAAAATTTATTCGAATACATTTCTTTTATTCGAATAGAAACTTCGAACAGAGGCACGATTCAGCATTTCTCTTTAGGCGTTTAAGGGCATATTTGTCCTATTTTGTAACTAGGACTTGTAACCCTTATTAAAGGGGCAAGGCTAGGCATTGTTAGATCTATGTTAGTTCAATAGAAGAGTCCTAAGAAAGAAACTTAGAGTTTAGAGTATTTTCATTGTAATTACTTCGGTTAAGCAATTGAATCTCTTATTTTTCCCAACCAATTTGGCGTTCTTCGTACTTTTCTGCTCACTAGGGTTTCTCTCTTCGTATTGTGGATTAGCAATTGAGTACGGGTAAATCAAGAATTTATTAACCAAGACTTACTAAAGACTTGGAAGACATTTTTTTCTTTTGATAACGTAAATTTGATGTATTGATCTTAAAGAAAACTTTGAAAGGAGGAAAGAGTACAACTCGAAGACAAATGGAAAAGAAGAATACAACGATAACTCCACATCATGTTGGATATGCTATAACTAAATCCATTCAGTGTCACGAGGTTTTCAAACCTCACCTCCCTCAAAAAAAAAGGACAAAGAAGACCAATACAAAATCATCGCCTGATTGCTAAAAATGAGCATATTATACTTGAAATAGGTATACAAACTTGGAAGACATATTTTGGGAATCTTTATTCAAGTGTTATTGTGAGGAATAATTCTAGGTGTTGAATCCAAGCCCCAAATTCCTGAGTCCACGTATTCCAGCTTAAGGGACAGTGTTAGACAATGTATGAGATTATATAGGGGGACGAGCATGAGATATTGGAAATAGGTGTACAATAGCTAAAAAGAGCAATGAAGTGGTCCCTTACCCAAAAACAGGAAACCATCGAAGAGCACTGTGGTAGAAAAACCTGCATAATAGAACTTGAAGAGATTTTTATCTTATTAAGATGCATCAATTAATTAAAAGAAAAAAGAGTAGTGTCCATAATAATTTTAGCTTTTACGTACTTTCCAGCGTCTACAAGAATGTTAGATCTTCCAGTGGAATTGGCGTAGCTAATAAGGATACTTGTGTTAAGTCTCTTATTCTTATTACCAGGTTCTGCTGCTTTCGAGCAAACCTGTCAAGAAAATTCATTCAGTACTATTAGATATTAGTAGCAACAACAAGCAACTAGGAATAAATGAACCCATCACTCTTGAACCTAGTTTCATTAATATAAAGGACAGATATTCTAAAATCATACCGTACATTTCTTCAAGGGATTAGTGAGGCAGCTCACTCGTGGGATGCCTTCACTAGTTCCTGTGCCTAGAAATATAATTTCAGACTCCTCGATAGGTGCTTGTGGCCCAGTATCTCTACTGGCAGAGTCTGTAGTGTATTCCAAAGTCAAATATAGATCATCCAACAAATGAATCAAAAGATAATTGCACATAAAACTCGACATTTAGCAGTGGAATGAACCGATAGTGCTAGTTATCGAATTTATCATATAGTTTGTCAGAGAAGGAAAAATTATTTTCAGAAGAAACGGTTTCATCAATAAAAGGTGAAAGTAACTAAACTAGAGAATCTACAAAAAAAAAAAAAAAAAAAAAAAAACATGATCTTCTGCAACACATTGTTCGAAAGTAAAAGAATCTTAAGGTTTAACTCATTTATATCTAAGCAAGATAACGGTAGCAGTATAATATACATGAGTACAAAACTAAGAGAGAGCAGCTTCGTTTTTCAGACTAGTCCTTGTGAAGATTGAAGAGTGAAAAGTCCTCCCTGGAAAGCCGAACATGTGATGCACAAGATGTTGGGTAAATTTAAATACTTAGATATTACAAATGTGTACAAGGAGAAGAATTTCTTTTTTGAAAGGCTGTACAAGAAATTAATATGACAGCAGAAAGTAAAGGGGACAAAAATCGTTCCTTTAAATTCTTTAGCTACAAATTATAAGGTAATTCTATAATTTATTTACCATTCAATTCAATAATGTATTGACACATTAATTAAATAAATTAGTCCATCGCCATAGATTGTACTTCCCCGTCTCACGAATAACATTTTGGATGGAATCAATTAGATCATCCTAGTTAGCCAATTCATTAATGAATGGTATTTGGATTTCAACTAATAAGCCAAAAAAATCAAATTTTCCATATAAAACATTTAATAAAATAATTACTTTTAAACGTGCAACATAATTAGAGGCAAACAAATTCAAACTGGTATCACTGCATCTCATTCATACTTTCCCCTCGTAAGGGAAAGATAATTGGTTGATTACAAATAAAGTTTGTGATCAATCTTGCAATACCATATTCCGTCATGACCCAATATCCTTCTTAGTACAAACTGTCTGGGGAAGCAAGAGATCGTTTTGTACTCAAAAGATATTGATTAAAACATACAAATTAAACTAGAAAATACTATTTATTATTAAATGAAAGATCTAAAAGATCTAGGGTATGTAGTTTTCCCCAATCTTTACATAACTCCTAGATGCCTTTCTACTAAAACCAGCCTAACAACTAACCTAGATTAAGTTCTCATTCTATATGACAAGGCTTAACACAATTAGAAACTAAGTATGAAATCTACTATTTGTAGGTAAAGAAAAACTAATTATAAATATATAAAACAAAATAAAATAATAAAAATCTTCTAGAAAAGGATAGAGTGGCACACAGTCGTGACATACAAATTAAGCCACAAATTTTGGAGAAGGACTAAGCGTCGGCAAACATTTAATCCTGAGAAACTTCCTGAATTGTGGTCATATTCTTCAAATTTTGAATCATCCCACAGTACTTATCGTACCTATTAATTGTGCTTGGTAACAGTAATACCATTGTGTTGCCACTATTTTTGTGTGGAATAATGTCAGGATTCCACAAAAATGGGGTTACCTGCTTACGTAAAAAAAAATCATAATTCGCCCACAGGGATTAAGAATTTGGAGTTTTCTCAATTGATCGGATAAAAACACAATGCAATTATTTTCTATGCCCCCATCATGAACGACTCTGAACGTACTCACATTGTCGGGCCCACATGTGGTAAAGGTATGAGAGATGAACAAATTTGATGTTGTTTGGTGTGGTAAAGGATCGAGAGAAATAGTGAGTAAAATTATACTCTCATGGGTAGCCAAAAAAATAGATTTTGTATCGTATCTGGTTCGAGGTAATTGGGTTGGTGTCGACGAAGAGAGAGTTTTGGTATGGTGATCGTAAGGCCTGTCGGGGATGGTGACTCTTGGGGTAGTCGAGCAGGCCCGACGTATTTCTTTTTAGCCGACTTAAGTGTTGGTTGGGTTAAACACGACACGTGGTTGGTGTTTTTAGGGCTTGGTTCGAGTTGGGTTTGCAACTGCTGGAGACGATTTTCGAATCTGGCTTGTTGTCTCGGCTCAGCTAGAGCATTGGCGCGCTTGGTCGGCTCGGTTTGAGTTGGATTGAAGCCGACTCAGTTAGGTTTACTGGCGTGTTAAATTTTAACGTCGTGCTAGTGTGTAGCAGGCTAACGTCATGCATGTGTTATCTGATGGTAACGTCTCCGCTGACGTCACTAGGGTAATAGATAGATGGGCTTTGATCTAATTTTCCCCAACCCTCATATTGTTGGAGGCCCAGTTAGGCTTGTTGGTGTAGTCCGAAGGTAAGAGGCCCATCTAGGGTTTTACTTGTAGCATCAAAATCTTCTTATTCATACAAATTATGGGAGATTTTAAGCTCATCGTCCTCTTCTGCATCGAAAATGTAGCCATTATTTTTTGCTTCTCGCGAGATTTTTGAAAAAATGGCGCCCAACAACTAAAAACTTAGAAATCGCGCATCATCGCGAGAGAGAAAAAAAATCCAACAATTTTTACCTTGCTCTTAAGACTAAATTTGATACGAAGGATCTACAGAAGCAAGAGATCATATCATAGCCAAGAGATTTTATATAGAACACTCAAATTAAACTAGAAGACACTCTTTATTGTTAAATCAAAGATCTAGAAGATATAGGTTTTGTAGTTTTCCCTTTACATAATTCCAAGAAAATATATTTCTACCAAAACCAACCTAACAAATAACCTAGCTTAGGCTCTCCTTTAATAGAAAAGGTAGGCTTAGTAGCACAATTAGGAACTAAGAGGTTGTTTGTTTTTTAGCTTATTTAATTTAATTGCCTTATTTTGGCCATATTAAGTGAATTTTCACAATAAGTTGTATTTGTTTTTTATTTCTAAAAAGCTCTTTTTAGTAATGGCACCACATTTTTCATCACTTAAGATAAGTTAGAAAATCTAGCTTTTCTGAATTATATTCTCCTTGACTTGACGGGATTGTTACGGCAACTTAAATAAAAATATATAAACCCCAATTTACCCTTGTTTTATCGGCCTTTTTTCCTCTATTCGTTTTATCTCTCTCTACGTTTTCTCTCTCCTTCTCTTTCTCTCTCCTTGCTTTATCAAACCCTAGCTATGAAACATAGGATTGATGGATTCATGACAAAGGAATCTTTCTGTTGAGATTGAAGGCAACCATAAATTAAATAGAAATTAGCGTACCATCGAAGCATCATCATCACACGAGATCGAGATCCAAGTTAAAACAAACTACTACCATCCGAGATCGAGATTCAAGGTAAGAAACTATATGGTCAAATAAATTTATTAGAGATGGATCGTGTAATTTAATAAAGGCTCGTTAAATTATGTGAAGTATAAATTAGGGTTTATAAAAAGTTGATTGATGTATCATTGCACTATCTCGAAGGAGGAAGGGTGAGTTTTATAAGAAATGGCAGTACTAAAAAAGTAGATTAACGAGAACCTACGACCTTTCTCTTTAAAGTATGTTATCTAACCCAAAAGAGGCAAGACAAACCCTAGTTCTGCAGTTACATAAGTCATTGTACCCTACAATCTACCCACATCTCACAGGTAGCTACGCCATAGGTCATAACTTGGAAAAGGGTTTGCAACTGTTCCTCCATAAGTTAAGCAAGTATAGAAAGAGAAACAAAGAGGGCTAGAGAGTGAAAGTTTTATAGTCACGCATAACATGCAAGTTAAAATAATTTAGGGGAGTAGAGTAGGTGTATGGGGATGGTATTATGTCCTTGTATTGACAACTATCAACTGTTGTTGTGCTTCAACACCAATGTACATAAAGCTATGTGGGGATAGAATTATGTCATTGTATTGACAACTATCAACTGTTGTGCTTCAACACCAATGTACAACTACAACTCAAAGATACACAAGAATTAGGTCTCTATAAGCTTATGTTTGCCTCCAATAAATTTGTACAAATGTAGGTTTTCTTTGTAGGGATCTCTTTTGTTTTCCTTGACTTTTGTCTTTCATGTATTTTTGCAAATCCATCCAATCTCATAGTCACTTTTCTAAAATGTTTGATATGGGACTTTTAATCCTAATAGGGATGGAAAGCACATATATATATGTGTGTGTGTGTGTGTGTATGCCACATATTTGTAATTTTAAATTTTGATAATTAGATAAATATATGTATATAATCCTAGATAATGGATATAGATGTAGTTGATGTAAACTTGATCTCTTTTATAGGATGACCCCAAAAAAAAAACAAAGAGGATGAAGCAAAAACTACAGAGAAGGATAAAAGCAAAGGGAATGAAACGATAACTCAAAAGATGGTTATTTGGACGATGCCCAAAGGAGGATATTTATTGATCTTCGCATTGATCAAGTTACCAAAAATCAAAGGAAAAGGTTGGGTCTAACAATTACAGCTTAGCATTTTATCATTGTTAACATGAAAAAACAAACGGGAAATGAGTACACCATAAGAAAAGTGAAGAACTTATGGGATAATTTGATAATGAAATATGGAGTATGGGTAAAACTCACGACAGTTACTGGACATGGATATGACGAAGTGACGGGACAAATTAATTGACCAGAAGAGAGAAGGGATGAGTACTTAAGTATTAAAAACTAATTAATTTCATTTATTATCCTCCAAAGAAAATATATAAGTAATCTTATTTATTTTTTATTATCAGAGACTTACAAAAAAACCAATGAATTCAAAACCAAACCATTGCAATGGGAAAAAGATATGAAATCCTTGTTTGATGGGTTCACAACAACTGGTAGCCAAGCTTGATATCCACATCAGGTTGGGACGCCCCCTGGGTATGATGGATCTCCCTCCGATGAAAATGAAGTACGACTTGATCAAGATGACGAAGTTAAAGCACGTAATCCAATCAGAGGATCTCCTACAATAAATCTCGATAGTAATATTGAGACTTTACCACACATGAAACGTCAAAAGAAAGAAAAGAAAATGGATGCAAAAGAAGAATTGGATTATATTCTTGATGCCTTTACAAGGACTAATGAAGAAAAACCTACTGTCACAGAATGCATCGCAAAGCTAGACAATATGAGCAAATTATCCAAAACAGATCATTTATATGTCACTTCTCTTAACGCTTTTTGCAAGAAAAGGGAATATAGGGAAATTTGGATGCGTATCGATAACGAGGTGTTGATTGCTTGGTTAAAAAAAGTTTATTAGTTTTAATTTGTAGTAATTTTTTATGGTTTTATTATTAGATTTATGTTTGAACTTCTTTTATAGTTTTGTCAGTCAACTTATGTTGGATTTTTTGTTTGAGTTTGGTAGGTAAACTTATGTTGAATCTACGTTTAATATTATTTTAATAAATTATGTTGATTTTCCTTTGATTTGTATTTTCCTTACATATTTAAATTACTTAATTTTTTATTGATAAATTGTATGTTTCAAACAGGATCAATAGTGCCAGAACAAAGGAAAAATATTTTAAGGGTTATTCTCTTCAGGTGTGTATTAAAATATATACGCAAGTCTCGAATCACTAGAGAACTTGAAAATACATCAGATCTTTTAGGGGCTGCTTATGCCCAAGAGCTTTTAAATAGATCATCTACAGTATGCTATAAGATGTTGATGATGAAGAAGAATGTATTTATCAGATTATGCGCACACTTCCATGAAAGGGGATGGCTCGAAAATAGTAAGCATTTATTGATTCAAGAGAAGATAGTTATCTTTCTGATAACTATTGGTCATAATTGTGATTTAAGGTTGATACAAAATCGATTCCAACACTCTCTTCATACAATCCATAAGTACTTTCACGAGGTCATATATGTCATGTGTCAATTTGCTAAAAAGGTTATTGCGACTCTTTTATTTGATAATAATGATGCAAAAATTCGGAGTCATCGAAGTCTAAGGCAAAAGTTTAAAGTATAATTACAATTTTATTATAATTTTTTTGGTTTTATATATATTTTATCAGTCATTAACAAAATCATTTATTTCAAGGGGTGCGGTCGGTGTTATTGACAGGACTCTTATCAGTGCATATATTCTATCAAAAAAACAAGCAACATTTAGGGGACGAGGAAGAAGAAAGTGCTATCAAAATGTAATTGTTGTATGTGACTTTGATATGATATTTATGTATGTCATAACTGGGTGGGAAAATGTGACACACGACTTAAAAGTTCTTATGGAGACTGTACTTGATCCAATTAAAAAATTCCCGATACCACCACCTGGTATATTTTTTTCCACTTAAGTTTATGCATTATTATTGTATAAGCTGCTATTTTTTCAATTATATTTGATAATGTTTAAATAATATTTACAAAGCAATATTATTTGGTAGCTCCTGCTTATACACATACACGTAGTTTTATGGCACCGTTCAAGAATGTCAGATATTGGTTACCTGATTTTCAAAACGATGGAAATGATGTGGGAAAGGAAGAAAAATTCAACCATATTCATGCAAAGTTGAGAAATGTTATTGAACGAGCTTTTGGTGTATTGAATACGCGTTTTCCAATTTTGAAGCGAATGCCACAATATACATTCTCAGCTCAAAGAAATATCGTTATTGCTTGTATGGCGGTGCATAACTATCCCAAGAAAACTTCTATGGATGATGCGCTTTTTAAACTATACGATAATGATAATGTCCTCCTGCTCAAAAGAATAACGATGCACTACATGTTGAGGGTGTATTTAGAGATTATGAACAAGCTTACATGTGGACCTTGCAATAGGAGATTGCAAACGGGATTAGGTCAGCACAAATTTGAGTTTTTTGAAATTAGATAGAATGAAAGAAATTTTGGTTTGAAGAATATTTTAATCGATATTATTTTAATTAACTGATGCTGAAAAAAATTTGCTTGAATTTAAATGCAATTATGAAAAACATGTTCTTCAAAAAATAAAGAGCGGGATAATTTTAACAATTTGACAGCAATCAGAATCAGAAAAAAAAAATAGCCTCTAAGTAGGATACCTAATACTTGTAGGAAAAGAAAGACTTATTAGAATAAATAAATATAAGAAAAAATTTCTAGAAAAGTATCTGTCATAAATATCTGGGGGACCCACTAACCATGAACAGTAGTGCACGATCATGACATATCATATTATATCAATGTTATGAGATGCACAAGGTATTAAACATAGGTTGCATCATTTCTTGTTCATCAACTTCTTCCCTGCTTTTGCGAGATTTTCCACATTATGAATAGCAATATAAATAAGGTTAATTTACCCCCTAAATCGACAATTAATTTTATCACTTAACAATTATATTCATAAGTGTTTTTTTTTAACCACAACGGTATTCATAAGTTTCTTCACTGGGGGGGGGCTGGGGGGGGGGGGGGGGGGGGGGGGTGCATCTTCAGGAAAATCTTCTTCCCTGCGCAATAAAATTAATAAGGTGCCATGTAACTTTGCATATCATGTCCATTCATCAAACACAGATTTAAGACCTTACGTTGGATGAGTTCTTTTTAAGGATTTGATGTACGTATTTAACTCATTAACCTAATTATTCATCACAGTAGTTATTAACTCATGTGGAGTATGTAGCTTTACACCTTCCAGAGCTTTATATGAGCGTCAACCTTGAGTTGGTAGTTGCAGAAGGTGCTATGTCTGTGGATTAACACAAAATATAAAAGCGTAGAAACAACTGCCAGATATTATGTCATATCATCACCCCAATAGCTCTTTATCGCGGTCTGCTTAGCATTCTCCTATCTCATTACATGTTGGCCTATAAGTTCAAAATCGAACTTATCCGGTTGGTTCGGAGTACGATCAACCATGGTCATGCTGACTCCAGCTGATTTCCCATCTGTTTTCCTCTAACGACTTCAGATAAAGTCTCATTCGTTGTTCCTTAAGAGAATTAACTAATGTTTGTGCATATAAGTGTCGACCTTGAGTTGATAGTTGCAGAAGATGCTATGTCCATGGATCAACACAAAAATATAAAAGCCTAGAAACAACTACCGGATATTATGTCATATCATCACCCCAATAGCTCTTTATCGCGGTTTAATTCGCATTCTCCTATCTCATTACATGTTGGCCTATAAGTTCAAAATCGAACTTATCAGGTTGGTTCTGAGAACGATCAACCATGGTCATGCTGATTCCAGCTGATTTCCCGTCTGTTTTAACCTAACGACTTCAGATAAGGTCTCATTCATTGTTCCTTAAGAGAATTAACTAATGTCTGTACAACATCTCTAGCCTCCTTGATTGACTTAATATTAGATGTCCTTGGTTTTGCCTACGACCAATTAGGGACATCAACGTGCCTTTTTGACAAAAGAGGGAGCCAGACGATGGTTCTGCCCACATACATGGAAGGGCATCCATACACGTAAATGGGTCCTTTAGTATTAAGTCAAAGGAAGAGGTGTGATATGTTGCGGAAACATTAGCCAGATCCCATATGATCCGACATATGGGGTCCTTATCTGTATAGATGTTAGGATGCCGGTAGGAGCTTATCAAAAGCCATCACAAATATGCTTCATCATAAACTAACCTAATATTTATCTTAGTATTTATCTTAGTAGATGTGATGCAAATTATCTCGCGGAAGCCAAAAGATTGAAGATGCAACAATAAAACTAATGAAAATCAACTACGAATTTATTTAATATCTCTACTAAACCAAACCTAAAACAAACTCTATCAAAACAACCTCATAAAATAAACCCTAACCTAGGCTTTTATAGAACAAACTTTCTTATTCTAGTGAAACTCCTATAAAGGAAGCTTCTTTATTCTCAAGATCTCTTAAATAAGATCTATCTAAAATATAAAATATAGAATATAAAATACATATAAAACAAAATACTAAGAAATAAAATAAATATAACTTTCTAAATTATAGAAGATCCAATAATGTCTCGCGATACATGAAACCTGAAACGAGTGGGCAACGACCGTGACCTAGCAACCCTCCCCTTCTTTGAAATTGACGATGAAGACTCCAATATTGTTGCCATATGCTGACCCTCGAATCCTACCTCGAAACTTGCCATATCCAACCGATTTACCCATTATGTGGAATATCACATCTCCATCAAACTTGTTTTTGCATGTCAAAATCAACAATTTCGTACGCCTTATATTTTTGTTAGAGTCTTTGTAAGAACATAGTTAAAAGCTCGTCATGTTGAGCCACAAAAGTTGTCAAAAAGGGATCAATAAACATTGATAAATCTGTACATTTGAACTCTTCCTCTATGATAAAATCGTTGTAAGCCCGCTTCTTATTAGTTAAAGTCCCCAAGTACTCGTAGTCATCCCAGTACTCACTCATCAAACAGTGGCGGTAAACCTCCATCATCAAAGTACGACTTGTGAACCTCACACACATCATTAAATATTAGAGAGAAAAACTCGTCCTTACAACCAAAAAGAGAGAAAATTTTGCCAACCGTCTTTTCCATCTTTTTGAATCTCTCTTTAATTCTTTCTACTGACGCTTCGATGCGCTCAACACGTGCTTCAATACAAAAGAACAAAAATCTGATTGAAGATACAACAATCTTCAATCAGATTTTCTTTTATGGCGAATAAGAAACCGATGGGGAGACCACCTAGTCTTGAAGCACGTGTTGAGCGATAGAAAGAATTAAAGAACATTCCAAAAGATGGAAGTGACGGTCAATACAATTCTCTCTTTTTAGTCACGAGATCAAAATTTTATCTCTAATATTTGACATTATTTGTGACGCTCACCAACCATATTTTGATGATGGAGGATTACCCCCAGTATATGATAATTACTAGAATGATTATGAGTATCTAGGCCCTTCTATTGTTCGGGAAACGAAGTCTATTTTTGACGAATTTTTGGTAGATGAGTTCAAGTTTGAGGGTTTGTCGAGGTTTATTGATCTATTTTGGGCGAATTTTCAGGCTCGATATGACGAGCGTTTGACTCCAAACTTGCAAAGATTTCATGTTTTTGGCACTGCTAAGAGAGTTGATGAAGGAAACAATGTCATAGCAACACATAGTCGGTTCATTATGGAGAATTCCGTGGAAGAATCCGAGGCTCGAAGCATGTGTTCGTGTTTGAAGAATTTGACAAAAAAATGGAAGGTATCAAGTTCGTGGTCGAACTTCTTCAAGAAAGGGAGAGTTGATGTGAAGCGGGCCGTTGACCCACTAGTCTGTGTATCTACCATTCTTGAGATTAGTACTAGGGTTATCAGTAGAATAAAAATAATAGGGCTTTGCCCATTTCTTTTTAGGTTGTTTTAATAGAATTTGTTTTAGGTTTGGTTTAGTATAGATATTTAATAAATTAATAGTTGATTTTCATTAGTTTAATTGTTGCATATTCAATCTTTTGGCTTCATCGAGATTATTTGTATCAAATTTGGTATTAGAGCAAGGTTATTTCCTTAGATTTTTTTTCCCAACTGCTACAGTGTTTTCCTGCATATGTTACAGTGATCTTTGCACTACAGTGATTTGCGTCATCTGCTACAGTGATTTTTTTTGTTTAAAAAATTCTGGTTTTGAATGATAGAAGAAAAAACTTTTTTACCAGAATACTGTAGTGATCACTGTAGCAGTGCATAAAATACTGCAGCAGTTGCAGGAATCACTGTAGTATGTAGCAGTTGGAAAAAAAATCCCAAGGAAATACTTTACTCTAATACCAAATTTGATGCAAATTATCTCGCGGAAGTCAAAAGATAGAAGATGCAACAATTAAACTAACAAAAATCAACTACAAATTTATTTAATATCTCTACTAAACCAAATCTAAAACAAATTTCATCAAAACAACCTCAGAAAATAAACCCTAACCTAGGCTTTTATAGAACAAGCCTTCTAATTCTAGTGAAACTCATATAAAGGAAGATTCCTTATTATCAAGATCTCTTAAATAAGATCTATCTAAAATATGAAATAAAAAATACATATAAAACAAAATACTATGAAATAAATAAAATAAATATAAATTTATAAATTATAGAAAATCCAATAATGTCCCGCGATACATGAAACCTAAAACGGATGGGCGACGACCGTGACCTATCAAGATCAACATACAGAGTGAGAGAATGAAAAGAAAACCACTACAGAAAGTTGTTGGGTTGATGGCAGGGTAGAATTTGAGGCAAATGTTTATATGCTTTGTGGCAAATGTTTCTATGTTCTCACATTTTCGTGGCAGTACACCGCACACGGCATTTTCTTCATACAACGAGTAACAAACCATATTCGATGCCTATGGCACAAAATGAAAGATGTAGAACTGCCTACTACACACGGGCTGATGATTACTTTCTCGAAAATGGCATTAAGAAATTGAACACATACATCGAATCCTTGAAGAAAAAGCATCCAGCTTATGGTGTTACAGTGATGTGTGTGATGAACGAACAAAATCGATAAAGTTGTTTCTTATAAGTTTTATGGCGTATTGTGAGATAATTTTCTATAAGTCTGTTGATGCATCCAGGGTAAAGAAAAAGGGGAAGGATTTAGAGACACCCAAAAACGAGACACTCAAGTCTCACTCAAAAGGAACCACACATCTCTAGAGATGAATGGTCCTCATAATAGAGAAGGTGGAAAAGAAAACCCAAATAAAATTAGGTGGAAATGAGTTGGCAAAGACACACATACTTTCTCTTTCACGTGGGCACATATTTCTCTCTTCCTCTCTCCTCTCTCCTCTCTGTAGTTTCAATTTTGAAAATAAATCTTCTCTCTTTCACTCAGATCTCATTATTTTTTTCTCTCTCTACCTCAATGAAGAACAATGGCAGAAAATTTCAGTTTATCTTCGAGTGACAGTGTCGTGACAAATCTCTCTTTTAAGGTTTAATTGAGGATCGATGCTATTTGGATTTGTTTCTCTCTCCCTCCCTCTCTCCCTTGGTAACCCATTTCTATGAATTTATCGATGTTGACATCAAGTTGTGTTTAGGTTGTGTGTTGGTCTTTAAAGAATATCGCATTGTAAACCCATTGATGCAGACATTTTAGGTTGTGTTGTTGTCTTTATAGATTGTTTTCGACAATTTTTTAATGTAGATTATTGTCGAGTATACAATACATCGACAATAAAAGGTTTCACAAACACTTGCAACTTATCTGTCGAGTTTAGTCGACAATCTGCTCATTGTCGATAAGCTACAATCACAATACTTCATCCTTGTTTTTGTTACAACTGTATATAATCGACAATACTCCAATCGACACACACGTATCACATCTAGTGGCTAAGAATAGAGGGCATTAACTGCTTTAAGCAATGAGTTGGCTTTCTTCTTTTGACATGGCATGAATTTCAATCTTCTTGCTCTCTCTCATAAGTCATATCCACATACACTCTTTCATCCTCTCTCCTTGCCTTTGCCATTTGAGAAGGAAGATCATCTTCTCTCTAGAATGAATTTTATAAAACAAGATTTACCTCTCTTTGAACTCAACAACATCGATTATGCAAGTTTCGCATACTCGAAATTGTCAGGTTCGACAATTATTTTTGGATTCAGCAATTTTTTCGGGTACAGCTCAGATTATGCAACTTTCGCATACTCTAAATTGTCGGGTTCGACAATTTTTGTCGAGTATAGTTCAGATTATGCAAATTTCGTATACTCGAAATTGTCGGGTACAGTTCATATTATGCAAGTTTCGCATGTGAAACTTGCATAAAAAATTGTCAAATCCGACAATTTTGAGTATGCGAAACTTGCATAATCTGAACTGTATCCGACAAAAATTGGCGAACACGACAATTTCGAGTATGCGAAACTTACATGTTATCGATAATTTTTTAAACTTGTAATTTTTTATACTTTTTGAATGAAATATAAGTATTTTTGCTCAAAGTCATCTGTGGTTTTAATCTTTGTCTCTATCATTATTCTACTTCAAGGGGCCCCCTACAAACTATATTTACTAGAACTCTAAAAGCCTCTCACTAAACTATAATATTTGTTGATTAACTAGTAAGTTGATGGATCGATTAGTGTAAAATATTGTCGCTCACGAGGTTCATCGACAATAAGTAGTATTGATGACAGGTATACTCAACAATGGATGTTGCTGTTATTGTCGATTTTAGGGTTTGCTCGACAATTATTAAAACTTTATTATCAAATCGTCATTATCAATGCACAAAAGATGTGGCCAATATTGTCGATATACACAGAAGACTCATCCTTCACCCCCTCTAGTTACAAGAACGGCACATCTCTATGTTAGATTATAGCAAACAAAATCTCAAATATTATATAACAAAATATATATGCCACATCAGAAATCGTAGAAAATCAGGCGCAGGTTATTTTTATTATTGTTGACCAATCCAACTCAATCCATTTTCGACAATTATATTATCGAAAATATGGTGATCAACATTTTTGCTTCACTCCATATTCTCGATATAGGATGGCTAGATAAATGAGTCCATGATGGATGAATGTACAAAAAAACAACAAAATTGTCGGCAATCGCAAGAATTCGACATTAATTAACAACACAACTACAAAATTGTCGACAATCGCAGGTTTTAAAGAGAGATAGTGGGAGTTATTCGTGAAGAGAGATAGTGGTGACCCAAAATCTGAGGTCTTCTTCTTCAACGAATGTGACAGAGATATATATATAGAGGAACCATCTTCAATTTCTGAGTATTCCCTTCTTTTTTTAACTGATAGAGAGAGAGAGGTTCCAAATTTATGATCTTGACCAAATTAAGTGGTAGAGAGAGTGAAGAGAGTGATTTCCGCCATTGTTCTTCATAGAGAGATTGATAGATCTGGAAGAAAATAAATGGGTAAAAGAGAGAGAGAGAGGTTTGATTTCAAATTAGAAAATGGAGTTTGAGAGAGAGAGAGAGAGAGTGAGAGTGAGAATAAACTAGATTTGAGATTCAAAATTGAAATTGGAGAGAGAGTGGAGAGGAAAATAAATATCTGGCAACATGAAGAGAAGAGAGAGAGAGGCCAACTCATTTCCACCTAATATCATTTGGGCTTCTTTTTTCCACCTCATCTATTATCAGAACCATTCATCTCTAGAGATGTGTGGTTCCTACTAAGTGAGACTTTAGTGTCTCATTTTTTAGTATCTCTAAATCCTCTCCCAAAGAAAAATCCTGAATACATTTATAAATTTATGAAAAGGTCGTTTATCTAGCAAGTGAAAAAAATGTTGCACAAGATAGGAAAGAAAATTTTGTGAAAGCGATAATAAGTGGATGAATAAGAAAGGTTACAACCTCTTTTGGGCACCTTGCGTAGGCCATTGCATTGATTTAATGCCTTAGGGCATTGGAGTAAACCAAGTACAAAAAAAATGGTAGATAATGCGGGGATAATCTTTACCTTATAAATAAGGTTTCTATAGTAATCTTCTTTATTAGGATCAAGCGTTGCGGAATTACATACTTATAGTAACAGTAACACCGAGTTTGACTAAGTCTGCGACTAACTATGATCCACCGAGGAGTATTCTTTTCTCGAAAGAATGGTTCGAAAGACACATTTAATAAGCAAGAACGGCCGGAACTTTATTGGAAGTTTGGAACAATAATCTTATAGCGAAGAGGATAAACAATTTGGTTAGCATAAACATGTTTTAGGATTAAATTAGTAGATTAGTGAAAACTCTCGAGCCTATACTGTAGGCTTTGAGGATGGCAAATGGGGACACAAAACCCAGAAGGCTTTACTTTTTTTTGCACTATAAGTAAAATGGGTGAAATTAGGGTATCAACTCGTTCACCTGAAGCCATCAGCAATTATGTACTGACACATTAAGTTTACGGTACTGGCAAATTTAACTAGTTGTTATTTCATTAGTTTACGTACATATTTCTTCAACTTATATGAAAATTTCAGTTTTGCACCTTATTATTTAAAATTGAGGTACCATAATATTAAAGACTTGGATACATTGATGTCATACAAACTGTTAGCCACCATTCAGTTTTAGATGTATAAGTACAACCTATGGCGATAAACGAGTTATTTCTTTCTTTTCTTTAACTTTAACATACATATTACTGTATTGAATGGTAAACTATAAATAATTGGTGTATGATTGTAACTAACGATTTTTAAAGAGCGAAATGGTTCTGCTTCTATGCCGCTGCTACAGTAAGGCAGTTAATACAGCTCCGGTTACCAAGTAAGATAGGCTTTTTCAAAGCAAAACTGAAGCATATTTGCCCTTATTCATAGCAGGAAATAAAATCGAATAGAGCACAAGGTTGCAAGAGCTTGTATTTGTCTATTAAGACTTAAGAATGAAAATCACAAATTATGAAGATGTCAAAGAGAAGGGCTGACTTGACACAGATTGACCTTGCTTCCTTAGTTGATTGGGACTGTCTCACACATAGTTAATAAATGGATTCTTCGCTCCTTAGCTCACTGGGACTGAATCACTCTTGCATAGGCAGACCAGCAAAGAGAGGATCTGAAAGGCGAAGTCGTAGAGGCATAGAGTAGCTTTTACCTACTGCTGGATGATAGGAAGCGAACCGTTGAACCAATCAGGATCTGAGAATTGCTCTACTATGGAGACAACTTCATGTACACCTTCTTCATGATAAGCCTACATCAATGTAGTTAGGCGAGAGAGATGATTGAAGACGAGATCTTATCCCTGCTCCTATAGACGTGACCATTACCAGTAGGCTATTCTCCGGCCTGCACTTCTCGTGCTGAGTCAGTAGTCAAATGATCAATCTAATTATATGGGTATTCATGGCTAAGCAACTCCAGTCTCCTATGTCTATAGTGTCTACCTGGGTTCGACTCGGAGATGAATTCCTATTCTATGCTTAGGTCAGAGGCTTATAGTACAAGTAAAGGCATATGTCAATGGTTCATCTTGAGTTCATTCAAGTAGGACTGGTAGGCGTATAGGGGATTCTTCGCTTCATCTTCACTTCATTGGTCATCTTTCTAGCGTTCACAGGCTTCGTCTAATTGGCTATATACGAGTGGGTCAAAGACAGTAGGAGAGCCAACTATGAATTATCTAACACGGACACCTAGTTCATACATTTTTAAGAGATAGATATCCATAGAAAAGGCGACGAGCAAATATTGCCAACTCGTGACATTGATTTAAATCATGTTCTGAAAGTAGACGATGTCCATGATGTAAATGACAATACTGGTAGTAGAGATGAAGGGGAGATAATGGCATTTTGTAAATGAGAGTGTTGAGAATCAAGGTAGCTAATCTCTCTTCTACGACAAGAACGAAATGCGAAAATCGCCAAACGAAAAATTAACCAAAAAAACAAATAACAAAGACAAGATTTACCCAAAGGAGGGAAGTGGAAAATTCTTTCGGATGAAAAACCACTCCCCGCGAACAATCCACTATAAATCAAACAGGTTACAATCGATCTCTCAAGCTTCAATGAATCTCTCAAACCCTAGTTTCTCTCTAGGATTAAACTCACATAAGATAGCCTAAGAAACACTCTAAGTATCCCTTATATACTTGGGAGGACATTACACAAATTAGGGCTCAAAGTACGAATCACGAGGCAAGCAAATGACCACAGTTTTAACTCCTAAAACTGAGAATACGAGGTCTATTCGAACAGAGACTAAAGTCTATTCAAACAAACCTCTGTCTGAGACCTCTATTTGAATAGAGACTAAAGTTTATTCGAACAGAGGTTTATGCCTCTTCTGTTCGACAGAACACCAAAAAATCACCCGAATGATCTTTTCCTTCGTCTTCGACTTTCGTTCATCCCACGAACTCCAATGAACATCCACGAACATAATTCGAGTTCATTACTGAACATAGAATTGGGATAATAAAGATGTTGTCTATAGCAGATGAAAGATTAAAATTGGTTGCAGTTTACACATTGTAAACACCGTTGTCGAAATATTATTTTGGCACTCATAGTCGTGGTGATAGGGACATTGGCTTTATTTTATTTCCTTAGTTATTTATTTTCGTTGTTTCTTATAAATCACGGTGATGATCATGATGGAAGTGTTGGCTTTATCTGTTCATTGGAAACGATTTTGACGACAATGAGATTAATGGTGGTCACGTATTTAGAATTATGAAAAAGCGGGTCTTAGTCCATTTTCTGGATATCCTAATTTTTATTACTCAACGAAAGATCCTCCTATGATTCTCTTGCATGGAAGCTACAAAAATAAGCTATAGTGAATTTTATTTTGTACTTAGTTTCATACATGATGAACCAATTCGATAATTTACGAATATTGGCTTCACATTCAAATGATTGAACTTAAAAGTCCAATTGTGCCTTAGGCGGCATGTACTGTTTCTTTTATGATGAGCCAAAATTTCATTGATTTAGTTTGCTAATTTTGAGTCATGCTCAATCTCCTCACTGATGAAGCTAAAACAAATTACAACTAAAACAGTGTCCTAATAATTATTAATAGTAATGAGGAGAGTGTTTGACTTAGTAAACAAAAAACTTACTCGATATAAAGCGGGATTGAAAGTTACTTTCTCGTCTTGGAATTGTTGCAGTTGAAAGAGAGGATCCACCACCTCCAATTTTGAGTCTAAAGTTGGCAAGTAGCCTAGTTGGAGAAGGGCGAATAACGCCCAAATGCAGAACCATGGATTCGCCAACTGTTCTTTTAGAAAATGAGAGAGGGATGTGAATAGTGATGTACCAAATGTGTACACACACATGTGCAGTTAAAGAACATGTGTGAATGAAGCAAGTCTTGGCACAGACCATTGAGGCACTTGGTTCAGTGTTGGTGTGACCTTCCATCAAGTGAGAGAGTTCAAAATTTCTCAAAATTTCATGATGGTGAGAATTAGTTGCCTGAGAGCTTTAAGCCATTGGGGCACTAAATACCCTTGGCGGCTTCGAGAAAAAAATCTTGATGTGTACGACTTCGTGCATACATGTTACCATGCTACCATACATGATTTCTAGAACCTTCTCTCACAGCACATAAGAGTTGTAGTTTCCAATACAAGTGGCTTCCCAAGCTCTTGAATAACTAGCAATGGATCGGGTTTGGGGCTTGAATAACTAGCAATGGTTCGGGTTTGGGGCGGGTGCAGTAATACCATCCTCATACCCAAGGCCGGCGCTGGGGTAAGGCAAGTAAAGCCGTTGCTTTAGGCCCCCACATCTTGGAGGACCCAAAAAAAAAAAATTGGGTATATATTATCCATATTTTGAAGTCTCTTCTGACTCTCTCTCACAAAACTGATAATTTACAATAAGATAAAGTGGCACACAACAAATATTTTAAATATACAAAGTGAAATATACAAATATTTGTCAATCTGAAAATCTAAACAATCTCTCTCTCTCTGATTGTTTTCAAGGACGGAGAGATTACGCGAAGGTCTTCAGTATGACTTGAGATGGTATGTCGTTATTTTTTATTTGTATTCGTGAAATTATTTGATAGATCTAAACAATGTCGTTGGAAATTGTAGTTTTGGTGATTTAATTTTGTTAGATTATGAGGATAATAAATTTACTAAAAAACATGCAGTCTGTCAAATTTTTCCATTAGGTTCTGACTTTATTGTCATAAACTTTGCATTACTTAATGTAGTGTAATTTATTTTTCTCTACTTTGTTTGTGGAGGTTTTTTTTGTATTTGGGAAGATGATGTGCTAATTAATGTGGTGAAACACTATGACCGTCATGCAATCAATAAATATTTCCAGATTCTTGGTAAACTTGGACACAAGATGGGTCTCTATGGCTGTGCTGATGGTCACATTGTATGTGTTGAATCTGTTGATTGGCTTTGGTATCTTAAGTTTTAAATTTTGACAAGGGAGGGAGGGCTTGCAATTTTGCAAAAGGATATAGGGGCGCTCCTATGTTTAAAAATTAATTTCATTTATCATTTTGGTTAGTGTGTAATAGACTGGAGTATAATCTAATTTGCTTCTTTATTTGGAATTTGTACTATAAACGTCACTCTCAGTTTGGATTTGTTGTTCATCCACTGTTTTTATCCTGAAATTTAATCACTTCTTATCCTAGATCATTCGAATTTTTTGCTTTTGATCCATCGCTCTGATGTGGTAATTTATTTTAGTGTGGGACTTTTTATTCTCATCATAATTTGCACTAGTAACATTACTTTGATTAGTTTCTCAATCTCTTGATTCTCTTCACTAATTTGCAATATCAAAATTCAGAGAAACCCTAACTTTACTTGATTATTTCTCAAATGGGTAATTAAATAATTAATTGATGCTTATTTTAGTTTTTATAGTGGATTGCGGAACAGGCACTTGAGTGACGAGCCTTACTATTTGTCATTGTTACGTTACTTTGCTTCTCATTAGATTTTTTTTGGATCATTGGACATCGGTACGCTTGAAAACTTTACTACTGCTAATTTAAATGTTGTGTTCTTCAATTCTATTTGGATTTAGTTATCTATACTTTATTAGTTTTCAACTATTCTTGTGATACTATGTATCAGTATTATGTGAAATGTTGTTTTGGGATTTTTGTTAGTAAATTTAGTAATTTAGTTGTCTCAAGTTATAGCTAAATGTTTAAAGTCTGAGGCTTGAAAATATTTTTTTTTTTAGACAATGCTGAAGCGTAAACAAGATTGTGGACATGAAAAAAGACTCAAGAAGAAAAAGAAAGACAAATTGACCAATTCTCAAGTAGGATCTCTTAATAAATATTTTGGGAAAATTCAACAACTGGGGACTTCAAATGAAGGTTTGGTCACTGAAAATGTTTTTGAGGGTCATGAGGATGTAAATATGGGTATTACTGGAGATCTTGGGAATGAAGATATTATTGAGGAAACTGAAAACATTATTGAAGAAGTTGGGAATGAGAATAATATTGAAGAAGTTGAAAATGAGAGCGTTAATGAAGAAAATGAGAATGCGAATAATATTGAAGAAGTTGACGAGGAAAATGTTGATAAAGAAGATGATAATGTTAATACTCAAGTTTTGCACGTTATCAATTATGATCCTGGAACTTGGGAGAGGGTTAATCAGTCGTTAAGGGACTCATTAGTCAAAAAAGATCTCATTAGAGTCCTAAAAGATAAAGAATCATTTCCAAAAGATGTTCGGAAAAGACACTTTGCTTCCACATATTATACACGTTATTTACCTAATGGGGACAAACAAAATAGAAAATGGCTTGTGTATTCAGATTGCTCGAATAAGGTATTTGTTTTTGTTGCAAGTTGTTTAAACACGAAAAAATGACTACTTACTTGGCAGAAGAAGGAGTTGATGATTAGCGTAATCTTATTTCCAAGCTTAAATCCCATGAGACTAATAATGAACATCTTATTAATATGAGCGTTTGGATTGAGTTGGAAATATGCTTGAAGAAGAATATAACGATTGACAAAATTGAACAAGATCGAATTCAACAAGAAAGATAACGTTGGAAGCAAGTATTGGTGAGAATAATCACGGTGGTGAAAACACTTGCTTGCAATAATTTGGCTTTTCGTGGGAAGAATGAGAAAATCGATGAACGCAATAATAGACTTTTCTGTAAGTAAGTTTATTGAAATGATTGTTGAGTTTGATTCGATAATGAAAGAGAATGTTCGACAAGTTAAAATAGAAAAACTTCATACTCATTATTTGAGTCACGAAACGCAGAATGAGTTGATACTCATATTAGCCGATGAGATCCAAGTTTCAATCATCAAAAAAATTCAAGAAGCGAGATATTTTTCAGTTATCTTGGATTGCACTCCGGATATGAGTCATGTGGAACAAATGTCACTTGTTATACGATGTGTTGATGTTTCGGAGAGTCCAATAAAGGTAGAAGAGTTCTTTACTAAATTTCTGAAAGTGGACAATACATCGGGTCTTGGACTTTTTAACAAATTGGAAGAGGTATTAAGAACTCTTCAACTTGACATTGATGATGTTAGGGGACAAGGATATGATAATGGGTCAAATATGAAAGGGAAGCACATAGGTGTTCAAAAAAGAGTACTTGATGTAAATTCGAGGGCCTTTTATACGCCTTGTGGTTGTCATAGTCTCAATCTTTTAATATGTGACATGGCTAATTGTTGTACTAAAGCGTCATATTTTTTTGGAGTTATACAACGGTTATATAATTTGTTCCCTTCTTCTACACAGCGGTGGCAAGTTCTTAAAAACTATGTAAGTGGATTGTCATTGAAGCCTTTTGTCTGCAACACATTGGGAAAGTCATATTGAAAGTGTTAGGGCAGTAAGATTTTAAACTTCAAAACTAAGAGATGCGCTAGTTCATTTATCAAATACTACTAAAGATTCTAATGCAAAGAGCGAAGCAAATAACTTGGTTACTATTGAAATCGAGAGTTTTGAGTTTTTGGTTGGGTTATGCATTTGGTATAATTTATTAAACGTTGTTAATGTTGTAAGAAAATTTCTGCAGAGTGAAGATATGGATATTTATGTTGCTATAACCCGTTTAGAGGAACTCACAATTTTCTTTAAAAATTATAGAGAAAATGGTTTCCAAGCTTGCATGGCTGAAGCAAAAGAGATTGCAATTGAATTGAATGTTGAACCGATGTTTCGTGAAAAGTGGAAAAATCATAGAAATGTGCAATTTTATGAAACTAGAAATGATGAGGGTCATGTGGTACTATCAGCTGAAGATGATTTTAGAGTGAATTACTTCTTGTATATTTTAGATAAAGGTGGTGACAAGCTTAAGACTCGGTTTGAACAATTTAAAGAGTACGGAGAAAAATTTGGTTTCTTGTTTGATTTGAAAAAGTTTAGATCTACAAATGATAAAAAGTTTAAGGATTATTGTTTAAAGCTTAAAGGTTATCTGAAACATGACATGCGGTCTGATATTAATGGGAATAAGTTATTTTCAGAACTAGATGTATTGAAATTTGTTTTATCGGAGAAGATAACAAAAGCAATTGATGTGCTTAATTATATAATCTCCAGTCATAGAGAATTAAATTTCCCAAATACTTGGATTGCGTGCAGAGTGGTGTTAACGATTCCGGTTACGGTTGCATATGCTAAAAGAACGTTTTCAAAGTTAAAGTTGATTAAATCCTACCTCCGGTCAATAATGTCACAAGATAGATTGAATGGATTAGCTTTGTTATCAATTGAATATGATATGGTCGCTAAACTTAAATATGGAAGCATCATTGAAAATTTTGCTGCTCAAAAACCAAAGAGAAAGATTCAAGCACGCCGATGTATTTAGTTTTTTGTGAAGTGAATCGTGTTATCTATAAAGCACCAATACCATTTTCCCCCCTTCTAGAATGTTACTTTTGATTCGGTTATCTATTAATGAAATGAATCGCCATATTTTGCTAAAAAAAAATTTTTGAAGTAATTTTTTATTTTAAATATACATAATGGGCACCATTTTATTGGTTTGCTTTAGGCAACCAGAAACCTAGCACCGACCCTGCTCATACCCGCCAAATTACCCTACCCCCAAACCCACCCCAATACCGTTTAACTTAAATGGGGAATACCCAAAACCGCCCCATAAAAAATTTTCTTATACCAAACCCGCCCCAACACCCGTTTATCCTAAGTGGGGATCTCCAAGCCCACCCCGCAGACCCGCCCCATTTATGAACTTTGATGCTTTAAGATGAAAACCATCGATTTGGGTCAAAAACTATTGATTTCAGATAATTTTTCTTAGGTTTTAAAAATATTTATATAGAGAGAGAGAAATGAGTTGAGGATCAAAGGATGAAAGGATGAAAGTCAGGATGAGGAGGAAGTAAAAGTAACATGTCTTCAATAGAATTAGGTTTAAGGGTACTCAGGTCATAACCTATATAACTAGATCGGTTGACATGACCCCATTTATTTAAGCCTAAAACCAGACCCGCTCGAATAAATAAATATTATTTTTTTAAAACTAAACCAGCCTCATTAAGGGCAGGGCGGGTTAAATTGCCATCCCTACTCTTGATTGATGTATTAATGAAAACATAGGGTTTAATGTAGCCATTAACTGCAAGTACATAAAATGGTGAGGTGCCAGAGGTTACACAAAAACAATTTTAAATCTCCCACTTTTCTCTTTTAAAAACTTTATTTTCTAAATATACCATACTCGTTGCGACTATGATTCCTGTGTTTTTTTAAGTGACCAGTTGCGTTTTAAGTACAATTGACATAGTTTAATTTATTTTGAAATGTAAATTAACCGTCAGCCGAAGGCTTAGTTACTAAGAGTATGTGCAGCAGGCTAGCTACTACCAATATAGTGGTCCAAATCATGCAAAAACTCCTTTTTTAGGATCACCATCGCTCAAATAGCACTATGATTCATAAAATTAGTAGTACGTGATGATGTTGTTGTGGTCAGAGTTTGTCAGTTGGGGCACAGTTTAATGTTTGTTTAATTGGTTTTCTGTGTTTATAATATGTTTTATTATTTTTTATTTAATAAAAAATGTTGTGCGCCAATTAAATTGATTCAGTTTTTTTTTTTTTTTTGTGTACACGCTACTTGAATCGGCGCTAATTTTTTTTGACATATGTATCCCCACCCTCAAGAAGATAAATTTTCTACCTTTTGCTACATGTCATATTTTTTATGATTTTAAGCCTTCGTGACTAGCTAATTTAGCCAGCTTATTGTTGATGCTCTTAGAGTCAAAGGAGATTATCGGGAGGGTTCCTTGAAGTGAGTGGGTTTATGGAGAGTTTAGTTATCCAAAAAAACTTACCTATTACATGAGATAATGGGAAATTACATAAACTATTATAGGGGATTATTGGAAGTTACAAAAACTACTGACCACTACTTAACAACTTGAGTAGTGATATGTCCAGTGGTGATTATGATTAACTAACATACACATATCTTAACCTATCTTTATTATACAAATCCTACAAAAGTATATGGGAGAGGATTTAGCTACACTCTCCCTACACTCAATTCACACCACACACCTTGAGATGAGTTGGCATTTTTTAGGAGGGAAAAAACATTAGGTGGCAACAACTCGCCTACGTGGAGGACAACATTCAAAAAATACACAATGTACCACTCTCAAATCAGTCACTCACTCACTCTCCCACTCTCTCTGTCGGTCATCACCACCATCATCTCTGACGGTCATCCGTTCTTCCCCTCTCATCGCCATTTTCAGAGGTACTAGGGAGCATTTGAATCCTCTCTCACTCACACTTTCTCTCTCTCCCAGTTATCCATAAGCAATTGCTCTCCCATATTAAGGATACTTTGAGCTGTAAAATTGTAATCATACACTAGGTAATTCCCAATTCGTATATGAGAAACTTTAATCTGCCCATTTGTAATTGGGTTTGTTTTATCATCTTCTCTTCTTCTTCTTTTTAAATTTTCCCGCGCAAAGCCGTTACGCCTTTTTTTTTGTTTATGAATCGAGAGTTTTAAGAATTTTCCCCAAAATTTTTTATGTAATCACAATATTGACAAATATACCACAAAATGTGGGGATATACATATTAGATATTTTGACGATTTGTGTTGTTTCGACAATTTGGTATATGATTTTTTCTTGAAAGTTGTCGCTTGATTTTGTTTTCGACAATTTATTTGTCGATGTATGGGATTTCGGCAATTTACTAGATATTTATTGTCGATTGATAAATACGTCGACAAATTACATGATAACAAATTGTCGAAACACAATGAATCGACAACTTGGTTGCACTTTATTGTCGAGGCATTAATAAGTCGATAATAATGTTTGCCTTATTCAGTTGAAATTTGTCGACTTCTGTATTACTCGACAATAACATTTACTGACTATTATTAATCTTTGTTTGTTTCATAAGTAGGATGGCACCAAAGGTAAAAGGGAAGATACCCCCAAAAACCTCCCTAAGTAAATGGCTAAATTCAGAGAGAAAAGATCATTCACATCTGAATTATAACAAGCCTCCATGTGTGCCTGCGAAAAGAAACAAAAGAAATTCAACTAGGGGAGAATAAGTAAAGGGTGATATAGGTATAGCTGGCAGTAACAGTGGTCCCAAGGTGACAGTGAACCCTCAAGAATATAAGGATTTGGAAACCCCTTCTACAAGTAAGGCAAATATAGAAGCTTCTAGTAAATCACAAGGAGAGTCTGAAGAAGACTCTAGTACAGATAATAAGCAAGGTACTAGAGAAGTTTCTAACAATGATTAATCCACAATCAAATTAAGTTTAACCTAATTCAAAGAATAATACGAATAACATACAAATTGGCGGGAGAGTTTCCCTTTTAGAGCTTCAATTGCTCAATCTCTTGATTTCAATTGAATTCCTCTCAAACCCCAAGTCTCTCTTATAAAAACTTGGATTGATTTAAGATAATTTAACTTGCCTAGCCTTGCCCTTGTATGAGAGTTACAAGTTTCCTAATTAAGAAATAAGACAATTATCCCCTTAAAACGCCTAAAATAATGAAGGAAAACGATAGTCGTTTGAACGAACCCATATGTCATTCGAACGGCTAACCAAATTTTTCCTTCAAATAGCCTAAGTATGAATCGGTCTTCTGAGATCTCCAGGTTATTTGAACGACTTCAAATGTCGTTGGATCGACTTGTTTATTTTTGCCTGAAAATAGCCTTAGTGTAAATTGGTCTTCTGGAACTCCAGGTGGTTCGAACGACTCCAATTCTCGTTCGAATGACTTGACTATTTTTGCCTAAAAATATACACATCTGAAATTGGCCTTATGAGAACTCTAGGTCTAATTGACTCAGCTCGAATTGGTCGAATAAAATCAGTTCGAACTGGTCTTCTAGGAACTCCAGGTCGAATAGACTTAGTTTGAATTGATCGAATAAACTCAGCTCGAACTGGTCTTTTGGGAACTCTAGGTTCTCATATCTCGTTCGAATGGCTTCAAGGCTCGTTCGAACTAGTTGGCGTATTTTGAAGGGGTTTGATCTTTAGATCCTCCTGGATCATGGCTCCCCCATTTAGGAACCATGAGCTCCTGCTCAAGCTAGAATTGGAGATAAAGAAATATGGCCATGCTCATTTCCCTGTTGTACCACTTTAACTTGCTAGGTAGTTGACATTTCTTTCCAACTTGGAACAACTCGATACTACCCTATCTTGTAGCATGAACTTTCTTCTCTAGAATACTATCCTCCTGTAATGGATCTTCTATTTCCATCCATAAGTCATCAACTGACGGTAAGCGAGTGTCGATTGTAGAGTCTTCATCTAAAAGAGATGGCTCAAATAGCTTCAAATGTTTGGCATTAATCACCAAATATATCTTCATGAAAGGTGGCAAGCCCAATTGGAATGCATTGTCGCCAATTTTCTTAGGTATCGTAAATGGACCATAACATATAGGTTTGAGATTCTTACCTTCCCCCTTTAGTCGTTCCTTACCCAAATACAACCTAATTAGGTCGCCCTCTTAAAAAGTACATTGAACCCAATGCTTGTCGTATCGAGCCTTATACTTTGCTTGAGTCTTCGTCAATTATACTTCAACTGTCTCATGAACCTTGCTTATCCTCTTAATGAAACGTTGAGCTTTAACTTGTTCCTCTTCCTCCTTCCCTGACACTGTCTTATCGCCAAGACTAAAAGCCAAATCAAAAGGGTTTTGAGGCAAGTACCCCAAACAAACTTTAAATAGAGACTTCAAAGTAAAACCATGAATCACCTGGTTAAACCCAAACTAAAGATACGAAAAACTCTCATCCCAAGTCTTAAGATTCTTAGAATGGAATCCCCATAGTAAATGAACCAAAGTGCAATTAACTACTTCTGTTTGCCCGTCAGTCTGCAAATGAAAAATGGTACTTCTCTTCAACTTAGTGTCAGTCATCCCCCATAATGATCTTCTGAAATTCCCCAAAAAGCGGTTATCCCTATCATAAATAATAGATGAAGGGAGCCTGAAATATCTTTAGACGTCTCTAAAAAGCAATCACGCTGCTCCTTCCTCGGTGACCGTATTCTGGCAAGGAATAAGAACAATCTGTAGCGGCAGATTTTTTGGGAGGGAAATCTTCACCAATACTTATTCGTAAAGAGGTTGTTATAAACTAGATAGACGAGATTTTACGTGGAAAACTCTGTAAAAGCTAAGAAAAACTATGACCTCGAGGAGGGTTTTTATGTAAAATTGACTATGTTGCTAGTTATTACAGAGTTTTAGAATAATAGTAGGTTTAAGAGGTTTGTAATTGGTAACATATGATGATTTCTCAGTCCTGAATAATCTATTCTCTGCTTATATTTATAGTAGATACAGGCAGTTTTATAAAGATGAAACAATTTTCTATTCCGGGGGGAGTGGGCGAACTTCTCGGATCTCTAACAGCTCTCTTTTGACCAGACTTTAACGATTACTTTTGGTAGGTTGAAGACTTTTTGTATCTTCTAGAATGCTGAGCTGTCTTTGACTATACTGTGCTGGCTTTTAGGTGTTGGGTTGTCTTCGACTATACTGTGCTGGCTTATTTTTGTAGAATCTGGGGAATATGCTACTACAATCGCCTAATTCTCAACATAAGCACTGGTGGTTGTGTCGAGAAGATTTTTGGAATCTAAAAAGGTTACCGAATGAAAATATGAATCGTCTGTGTCATTTCTAAGGTAAAGAAGAACTGTATCTGGTCAAGCTCTTCCCGAAGCACAATAAATGTGGTACACTGAATCCGATGGAAGGATAATGGGTATAAATAGGGTGTTATGGAGGGGGGATGGTGGTGGTTGGTGGAGAGATGCCGCCTCAAGTGTGGTCTATGGAGTATTTTGGGATTGAAGATGGTGATCATACAAATAGAGAAATCTGGCACAAACCGATTGATGGGAAGCCGACATGTGATCATAACATATCGCTGGGGTGGGAACAAGATCAAAAAAGAGATGATGTGTATCTGTTGGAAGCAATTATATCATCATGCAGGGGTGAAGGGATAACAGTGTGTGTTGATAAAGAAGATTGGACGGTTAGATGGGCATCCAGGGATCTTGCCGAACATTTAAGCTTTTTTGCAATTTATTGTTGGCTCTTTTGTGCTGAAGCATCTCTTAGAAGTTCAGTGACTTGAGATTCATTGAGATTCGAGGATTAGAAAGAGGCTTTAATGTTAGATTCTGGTAAAAATAAAATAGAGTAACTAGTTATGTAAGTCGAATGTAATAAGAGAATTTAACTTGATGTAATGTAATCGAAAGATGAAAGTGTCGAACGGAAGAAATGACAAGTGAGATAGATGATGAATGTATGAAATGCAATGTAAGATAGATGTCGAATGTATGAAATACAATGTAAGATAGATGTCGAATGTAATAAACAAGTTATTTTAAAGAAATAACTATTTTTGTCGAAGTTAGCATCGAAATGTATATTGCTTATCAAGTACGTTGTTGCATGAGTAGAGTCGAAGATATCTGTGTCAATTTTTTATTTGTGTAAAAAGTCGAAGATATTTGTCCGTGTGGGGCCAGGAACGAATTTCAAAGGATTTTGACCGGACTTGTAAATTGTAGAGTTCCAAGGCAGAATAAATACAGTGAGTTGAACGAGGACTATAGCAGGTATAAATAAGTTTGTCATTGCTGAGGTGAGGCATTCATGCAAGATGGTGAAGATGAGAGCTCAGGCCCGTGATGGTATATTTAAACGTGTGCAGGCGCTGTACTGGGTACTTTATACACGATATTTTGGATCTTAAAACTGTGATATGTATCTGGAAGATCTGGAGGAGCCTGATTATGGCGGTATGAGTGAGGCAAAAGCAAAGGAGGTTGAGGAGGACTTCGAGTTTTATGTTAAATTGTAGTTTTGGAATCCTCCTGAAGGCTATGGTAGAATGTGGGCTCGAGCAAAGTTGCTGGTGAAGAGGGAAGATGAAGCTACAGCGAGGGGTTTATGAAGTTTTAATATTGTAGAGGGAGCCTGTGGTAAGGAAGTGTTGATGGCGAGGAATGTAATGTGTGTCACTTGTCGAATGAAAGATGTACTTGTTAATTTTTGGAAATGGAAAATGTATTGAAATGAATTATTGTCAAATATGATGATATTGGTGATGTTGTCGAATAGAATCCCTAGAATATAGGAATTTGTAGGTACAATAAAAAATAAGGGAACGAACATGAAAGGTGATTATGGCAAGATGTGTTCCTTTAGGTGATAGTGTAAAATATAAGGAAAATTATGTAAATTATCTGTGTGATAAGATAGGTCGTACTCTGGTGTGTATTAATGTATCCAAAGAAACTCTTCGAGATATGGAAGGATTGAAGCACAAATGTAGAGGTTTATTAATGGTGAGAAGGCGAAGAGTCAAAGAAGTCGAGAAACTCGCATGAGGTATTATGTTTGAGGAACTGAACAGTCGCGAAGTGGTACAACGAACAGTCACGTGGGGTCTATAAATAGGGCAGAGGTGGGCGACTGATCATACTTTTCAAAAATAGAAAAAAAAATTGTAGAGTGAATTGTTGTTGCTCTTCGTGGGAGTGATTGGATACGATTGCGAAGGAGGAGATTAGCGTGCTGATTGGAAGAGCCAAGCGAGCAAAGGAGAGGGATATAAAAGTAACGCGGAAATAAGGTTAGTGATTCTTGTTGTTTTTTTGTAATTTTAATTAATTGATGTTATAGATGAAGAATAGGAAGATAAGTGAATGCTATTGTGTGTAGAATTGAATATGAAATGAATAATTGCTAGATAGGAGATAAAAGAATAGTGTTAGGGTTTCACGGAGTAGTGGGGGAAATACTTTGTTCCTATGATTCCTAAGGGTGTAAAGGTGGAAGAAATGTAGTCGTAGGGATTTTATTGATGGGTTCTGGTGTGGGTTATGCAAGAATTGGTATAGATGAGTAAAAAAAGGGATTGGTTAGTGGCGCTGTAGGTACGGTGCAATTGTAGAAATCGTTGTTGCGATACAGGGAGATTGTCAGATATTTTCTTATTTGTTGGGATTTAACCGGGTTTAGTGCCAGAGAAGGAGAATTCATAATATTTGAATGATGGTGTTTTGGCAGAAAAAAGGTGAAGTGTCTTCGAGAAGCTATTGGGATTCCTAAAATTCGACCATGATGAAAACGGATTAAAATGTTTATCGAAGATTAAAAAAAAAATGTGTCGAGTGTTGAGTAATCTGTAAGTTTAACACAGATAGGAATATGAATTAATGTTATTGTATCGAGAGCTATATTTAATCAATATAAAATGATAGGAGTAGATAGTAAAGTAAATGATGCGTTGGAGAGGAGTCTTCGACAATGAGATGTTTATGAATATATGAACTTATGAAATTATATATGTATCACATATGATAGATACTAACTGTGTTAAAAATATAGAATCTGTTTGACAGGTTCTTTAAAATGGCTGAACCAACTTTAAATGATGAGAAAGATATATACGCGAATCTTAAAGATGTAGACCTTTGTTGATTGATGTGAAGACCTATGTGCGATAAATGGGAGGGAGGTATAAAGTAGGGGCAAGTAGTACAGATATAGGGAGTGTGGAGCAGTTTAGGGTGGCACCCAGTATTATCGAAATATCTGAAGAGGAGGCCATGGAAAGGGATGTGGATCATGAGCCCCAAGCTAGTGATCGAGAAGGTAGTGGGGATGTGGAAGAAGATGTGGAGGAGGGCGATGAAACATGCTATGAAGAGGGTCCAGAGACAAAAGAGATCTTAACTTTCAAGAAAAAATACAGTATTCCTGAGGACATAAGGTTGGATGAGTATCATTATGAGATAATCAATCAGGAAATACCTTTGAATGGTATTTTGGTTCATCGAAAACAAATAAAGAAAGGTTTAAAACTTCCCTTCAGGGCAGATCAGAAAAAGTTAATGAACTTTTTTGATGTAGCCCCTGGTCAATTCAACCCGAATGTATATGATTTATTTAGGGTATGTGGTGCAATAAACGGTTGACTTAAGGACATAGGGGAGGAGTTAATAACAGTAGATGATTTGTGTATGTACTACACATTGAAAATAAACCTGAAGTTAAAAGGGTATTGTTACTTGGCGAGGTTCTTGAAGAGGTCGATGTTTTATGATATCAATTGAAGGTCAATACACCGACGAATGTCTACTGGTGCCTGGAAACTATGAGTTCGATCAAAAAGATCTTGGGGAGCCATTAAAAATAAAAATGTTTCATCTAGGTCTATGGTTAGGTAACGTAAATGGTTAAGTTTAGATAAGAATTTGAGTAAGGCAAATGTATGTAAACTGTTGATGTTTGTCTGCTTTACAGCTTTGAAGGAAGCCGGGAAGAAAGCTGAAGTGGACGAGGAATTGTATAAGATAAGGAGAGGATTTTTTGGCAGGATTGATAACTTAGCTATTGACCAATATAATTTAAGTACGCTATTTCAAGAAGTAGGGCTAAAAAGGTTGAGAACTAAAGGTTTGGAGGTGCCTGTTATTGTTGGAAAAATGTCGACGAAGAATAAAAGAGTTGCGAATAGAAATTTGTCATTGGAAAATCCTAGGTTGTCGAGGTACAATACTGACACTGAGATAAATGCTATGCTTGGGGAGTCTTTTGGAAAGAATAAGATAAATAGGGTGGCGAGCTCTGAAATTCCTCCATTGTTGCACCATAAGAGGACTACACGACAGTCATCAACGGAGGGGGTCGATGTTACTGCCAAACCAGCTGTGGTGGTTGGTGGGTTACCTCCACGGGGTTCGAGCAGTATGTTCCATAAGAAGACTATTGGTGGTGGGACGTTGAAGAAGAAATTTGTTGAGGAGTATGAAATGGAAGTGCAAAAGACCATGGAGTCCTATACGCCTGGGATGGATGAGCTAAATACGAAGATGGAGGATTGTATGGTGGGGATTGATAGCATAAATACATTTTTAAGCGACTGATAGAGGAATTTGGTAAAGGTGAGAAATTTTAATGCGTTAGTTCGAATGAAAAATTTGGTAGGTCACTCAAATAGTTATTATATGATTTTTGTGCAGATTAAGAAGTTGATGGGTGAAGCCATGGGTCGTGTTGTGGGCAGTAGTGAGTTGGCAAATTAGGTGGTGGCTTACAAGAATATAGAAAAGGAGTTGAGAGTGGAAAATACTGAGCTGAATACAATATTAAATTGGTACAAGCTGGAAGCGAAGAAGGCGAAGGAGGCTGTACTGTTGGAAGTGAAGAAAGCATCAGGGAAAGAAAAGAAAGAGGCCTTGGCATTGCAAAAAACCACCTATGAAAAAGATATGAGGGATCATGTCACCGATGCTCAGAAAGTAATGGAGCTAGAGTAGGGTAAGCTTCTCGATGAGGTAAAAGTGCAGATGAACGCGGAGAAATTGGAAAGGTGTAAGGAAGTGAGGATGCATTTTCAAGGACAGTTTGAGGCGGCCGAAGATAGGAAAAAAATATTACAAGGGACTTGTAAAAGCTGGTGGTCTTGCGTGTGACAACTCAGACGATGATGTACCCCAGACTCCTGATGTGCATGGAACAATTGAAGTAATCGTAGAAGAAGTAATGATGGAGGTCGACGGTCCTCGTCCTAGGGAGGAAGCAGATGTGCAGGTACCCGAAGGTGCCTTAAATGAAGAAAAATCTCTTCAGAAATGTTGAATCATGTTTAAATTATGTTGTATGAAGTAAAAGTATGTAACAAATGGTCAGTGAGACCGAAACAATTTTAATTTGTGTGTGCAAAGAATATTTGTTTTGTTGTTATAAAATTTTAATTAATAACTATTATGCAATAAGTGTGAGTAGATTTGATAAAGTGAAGTTTCAAAAATGATGATAGATTTGAGCAGATAGGTAAATAATGCTGGTGTGCGTGATACGTGAAAGATGGCCAAGAAATAATAAGTAATGAGTACCAGATGTATATGGATTTTGATGTAAGAAGAACAAGAGCTCAGAAGAGGTTGTTTGATAAGTAAAGAGCGCGAAGTGAAACATCCTATAATTGGATATTTGTTCGCGTAAAATTGATTGATATGTGTTAGGTATACTTGTGGAAGTAAGGACCTAAAAACAAATCAAGATAGTAAGGAATTTGTTTGTCTCATGCATACTTGATAAGTTTTGACCGAGATCAAATTGAAGTAGTAAAGATATCGTTTGTCTGATGTATACTTGATAAGTATGGATCAAGATCAAATCGAAGTAGTAAAGATATCGTTTGTCTGATGTATACTTGATAAGTATGGATCAAGATCAAATCGAAGTAGTAAAGATATCGTTTGTTTAATGTATACTTGAAAAGTATGGATTGAGATTAAATCAAAGTAGTAAAGATATCGTTTGTCTGATGTATACTTGATAAGTATAGATCGAGATCAAATCGAAGTAGTTAAGATATAATTTGTCTGATGTATACTTGATAAGCATAGATCGAGTTCAAATCGAAGTAGTAAAGAAGACAATGATGAGTATAAATTGTTTATTTGATTGGAAGAAAATGGTTACAGTGTCTCATCTGTAAAATAGTTTCAGTTGAGCAGTGTTCCATGGATATTCGAGCTGGATTTCGTCTTCAGTCATTAGCCAATAAGTTAATCCCTCTATTTTGTTACTGACGATGTAGGGCCCTTCCCAGTTTTTTGATAACTTTCTAAAATTTTTAGGTCGAGTACTATCTTGGATATGTTGTAGGACAAGGTCTTTAATACCAAACTTCCATTTTCAAACTTTTTTGTTGTATACCTTTTTCAATGTATCATGATATCGTCCCAGATTGGCAATGGCCTAGTCTCGTGTTTCTTCGATCCAATTAAGGTTACAGAGTAGGCCGAGTTTATTGTTCTTATCTGAGATTTTTCGTCTGGTACTTGGTAAATTAAGGTCTAAAGGGATGACTGCTTCGGTACCAAAAGCCATCATGAAAGGAGTGTAGCCTATTAAAACTCGAGGAGTGGTATGATAGGCCCACAAAACACTGAGTAGTTTGTCCACCCATCTGCCTTTTTTATCATCGAGGCATATGCGTAAACTAGATTTGATGCTTTTATTGATGGCTTTGGCTTGTCTGTTGCCTTGAGGATAATATGGTGTGAAAGTTTTTAACTGAATCTTATATTTATGGAGGAAAGCAAGTACTTTAGTGCTGATGAACTGTTTGCCATTATCAGAGCGTATCATGTGCGGACAACCAAACCTGGTGATGATATACTCCCACAGGAACTTGATGGCCTTATTCTCATCAGTATGGCAAAGAAGAATATCTTCGACCCACTTGGTAAAGTAATTAGTAGTGACTAAAACGAATTTTCTATTTCCTGATACTTGATAGAACGGGCTGATGATGTCGATTCCCCATTGTTTAAATGGCCAGATGACATTGCTAACATGCATGTCGAGGGTTGAACTTTTGATATCCCGAGCGAGGATTTGGTATTTGTAGCATTTACGCAAAAAGTCTTCACAATCTTGTCGCATCTTGGGCCAGTATAATCTTTGTGTGAATGCGCATTGGGCTAGCAATCTTTGTAAAACATGTGCGCCACAAATACCCTCGTGAAGTTCTCTAATCTTGATATGAGCCTGTTTATGTGAGATGCATTCGATAAGTGGTCCTTCTCCAGTGAGTCGATATAATATTTTGTTTTGTACAGTGAATCTGGGGTACTTGGCCAATAGGGATCGAGCTTCGTCTTTGTTACTGGGGAGGATGATAGAGTTGAGGTAGGCATAAAATGGTCTTCTCCAGTCGTCAGGGTAGTGGTTATCTAGAGTATTGATACGATATCAAGGCTAGATTACTCGATGATCTCGATATCCAAAGATCCTTTTCACTATCTCCCAGCATGGCAGCGATGTAAGCTAACGCATCGGCATGACAATTTTCTTGTCGAGGTAAATAAGATATTGTCGCATGTTTGAATTTTTTCATATTTTCTCCGACCAAAGCTGCGTAATCAACCATTTTGCTTGTTATCTTGAAGGTTTTGTTATAATGATTTGCCACGAGTAAAAAGTTGACATATACTGCTAATTCTTCAGCTCTGAGAGTAAGTACAAGATAGAGACCATGTAAGATTTCTTCGTATTCGGTTTCATTATTGGTAGCATAGAAGTTGAGTTTGAATGATTTTTTGATGCGATGATTGGAAGGTGTAATGAGGACTATGCCAATTCCGGATCCTTGTTGTCCTGCTGACCCATTTGTAACAAGTTGCCAACCTGAGCTTTTGGATCATGCGTTTGGTTCTGCAATTGAGTCATCTGTGAAGATTTCTTCAAGTTCTTTCCAATCGGGGTCTTCGACGGGAAAATATGCCAAAAAGTTGGCCACTGTTTGTCCCTTGATGGATATTTGAGGTTCGAAAGAAATATCATATTCTCCAAGAAAAATAGACAAACCTGGATTCTATGAGATTTTTCTTTTTTTGGAGTGCACCAGTTTAAGAGGGTATTTGGTGATAACCTTGATAGGATGAACTTGAAAGTAGGGATGAAGTTTTTCAGTACTGTAGACCAAGGCGAGTAGTTGTTTTTTTGTTGTTGTATATCATTTTTCAAGAGGAATAAGGGTTTTGCTGAGGAAGTAGATTAATTTTTCTACACCGTCATCTTCTCGAATAAGAACAAAACTGGTTGACTCTTCCATTGTGGATAAGTACATAGTAAGGGATTTACCATCAATTGGAGTACTTATTATAGGAGGATGCCCCAAGTATCGTTTAAGATCTGGGAAAGCCATTTTACAGTCGGGAGTTCAAATGATTTCCTTTTGTTGTTTGTGGGAAAGAGGAGTGGGGTTGCCATGAAGAAGAAGGTAAAGGAGTTTGCATCGATAAGATGACTTGGAGATGAATCTTTGAAGAGCGGCTATTTTGTCGACAAATTTGTTAACCTCTTTTTTCATTCGAGGAGATAGCATTGCCATGAGTGCTTTGATTTTAGTCGGATCAATTTCTATCTCTCTTTTGCTAACGAGATGTTCCAGGAATTTGCCAGATACGACACCGAATTGATATTTTTCTGGGCTGAGTTTCATCTGGTATTTGCGAAGGATATCGAAGATAGTTTGAAGGTTGCTTAGATTATCTTATCTCTTCAGGCTTTTAAAGATCATATCATCGATATAAACTTCCATGATTTTGCCGAGGTGGTCTTTGAACATTTGGGTTACAAGTCGTTGGTAAGTAGCTCCAGCATTCTTTAAGCCAAAAGGCATTACTGTGTAACAGCAGAGACCTCTTTCGGTTATGAAGGTTATTTTTTCCTGATCTTCTTTGGTGAGTGGTACTTGGTTGTATCCCTAGGTAGCATCCATCATAGATAAAAGTTCATTTCCTACAACTGAATCGAGAAGTTGCCAAATTAATGGTAGCGAAAAACTGTCTTTGGGTGTGAACTTGTTAGGTTATGTGAAGTCAACAGAAACCCTGATTTTACCATTTTTCTTTGGTGCAGCGACGATATTAGAAACATATTTTGGATATTTGGCTTCCCGAATAAATCTTACAGGAAGGAGTTTATCAATTTCTTTGTTGACTATATCTCAGAGTCGGGGAGCTAGATTTTGTCATTTTTGAATGCCAGCTTTACTGTCGGGAATGAGGTTGAGTCAGGGAAAGCGATGGAAGGATAAATGCCAGACATTTCTTGGAAAGTCCAGGCAAAGATATCGATGTTTTTCTAAAGCAGCTGTATCATGGCCTCTTTTTCATCGGTCGGTAATTTAGAGCCGATGAAGGTTGTACACCCTGGGCCATCGAGTTCAACAGATGTGGCCATCTCAGTGTCATACTGTTTGAATGTCGTTGACTCCTCGTGCTATAGTTGCTATGCTTTGAGAAGTTTAATTGTATGAGGGTTGGTTGTGGTATTTTTGTACATTCGTGCTACTACTTGTCTACTTTTTATTTCATAGACTCCATGATCCATTGAAAAATGTAGTGCTAGGTGTTATGTTGATGGTACTGCCTTGATAGAATGTAACCAACTTCGGCCCAAAATTCCCAAATATTGGGACTCTACATCAATGAATTTTAATGAATGTAGTTTCTGAACCTGTCTAAACTGGCAGAGTGATTTATCCGGTAGCTGATTCTTTTGAACCATTAAAGCCCATGATTGTTGTTGTCGAAGCTTTGACCGAATCTGTAAGGCCGAGGACTTTAATTGCTCTTTGGAACAAGACATCCGTGGCACTTCCGGTATCGATGAGAAGCGTATGGAGGTAATCTTGTCCGACTTTGAACATAATAATAAGAGGGTCATCATGAGGGTATTTAACATGGATGGTGTCACAATCTTTGAAGGTTATCTAGTAAGGACGCTTTGACTTGCTTGTGTTCAGAAGAAGTTTTGCCGATTTCTCTGAAGAGGTCATTTTGCAGTAGGACGTAATGCAATCGTCTTGTTTTCTTTTCTTCCCCTTTTCAATCTTGATTATATACAAGTGGCGAGCTTGTACCTGGTCTTGATTTTGCTCGACTTCTTTGTTTTTTTCTTGATCCTCGAGAAACTTTTGGATGTCGATGATATAATTATGGAGTCTTCCAGCTAATAGGATACGATGAAAGATTCGGATGAGGGAGTAATAATTGTTAGTTTCATGACTATACACATTATGATACTGACATAAGGGTCTGTTTGGAAGATCGGGAATTGTCTGTGGTGCACGATAATACTCATCTCCCTTTATCATGGGCAAGATAGCAGAGAGAGTTGTTGTCATTGGTGGCAAAACTGGGCAGGTCTGTTTGTTTTGTCATCCCTTCTTCTATTGTTGTCGGTATTTTTGTCGCGTTGTTTAGGTGCTTCAAGAGTGACTGTTCACTGAGCTGGAATCGAAGATGTTTCTCAAGAATGGATTACAGATAAGTTTTTCATTTTATCTTTCTTTGATCGCTTCAGCTCAATATAGTTATTAACCACATCAATCATCTCAGTGACTGTGTGAGGCTTGTGTAGGGTAAGTTATTCTCGAACTTTTGAGGCAATGTACAAAGCGGAGGTGAATGTAAGAACTACGATTTTAGGGTCTAAATTCCCAATCTTCTTTGTTTCCTGAAGGAAACGCTTATAAAAGTTTGCCAAGGTTTCTTTCGCTCTTTGCTTGAAGTAAAACAAGGAATCAACAGTGATTTCTCGCTCCCTAGCATGTGCATAATTAGATTCAAAAAGATGTTGCAACTGGTTAAAAGTTGTGACGGAGGCTTCTTGGATGGTGTGGAACCATGGAACCATCGGAGTGGTTTTTCCTTTAGGCTCATGTTGAATAGCCTACACAACATATGGCCGAGTTTGGAATATAGCCCAACCGTAGCTTTGAAATGTCGGACATGTGTAAGCGGATCAGTCAGGCCCACATATTGAATAAATTGGGCATATGGAAATTTTCTGGGATGGGCATATTTTTGAGATATGGAGAGATGGGGTTTGTTTCGATTCTATCAAGCGCAGATCGTCGGCCTAGGATATCAGAGTGAATGGCTTGGATTATGTTGCTAAGGT